>OX103961.1:2365000-3565000 GCA_944470425.2 Schistosoma bovis | reverse complement strand
AGGGCCAATCAGGACTCTAGGTCGTCCTTACGTGTTTTACGCGTCTTTGGTCCGATCGATAATACGCTGCCGTCTAATTTTCAATCACAGTTATAACATAAACATACTGAGTGGTGACTATTATTCCAGTTTACAAAACAAGTTTCATTTCATTGGAGACTTGTCAACAAAGATATTTCTTTGTTCCAGTGTTCATGATCACAGTGAAAATTGAATACAATACCCATCAACTTAACTACAAATGGGCTATTTCATAAATTGTAAATTTAAAGAAAAGAAAACAAACCAGTTCACTACTTACTTGACATATTTCTTTAAATGTTTTATATTCTGTTTCAAAACGTTCCAATGTAATATGCTCTATATCATCATTTGCTATTAAATGTGTACAACCATTAAGGCTTAAAGTATAATAATCATCACGATTGATATTTTGAAAGCTGACAACCCTATTTTATTATTAATAATAATGGGAAATAGGGAAAAAATGAAGAGAATATATATGTTAATTGTTGGCAATCATATCAATGTCCAGTGGCTTTTATTAAGAATATTATATATTGAAACACAATTCTGAAATTAACTATCTATCCCAAAACATCATGACTGAGCCTGAAACTTTTCTTTATATATTACTTTGCTACTTACTATATTTCAGTAGTTTGAGTGGTTTTCAAATATTTATGTCGACAGTTGAGATCATGAGTCAATTGAAGCTAGACCACCATGGAAAACCTGAAAGCACTGGACGGCCATTTCGTCCTATTGTGGGACTACTCATCAGTGCGCATCCACAACCCCGCCTCGCAGGATTCGAACCAAGGACCTGGTCTAGCTTCAACTGACTCATGATCTCAACTGTTGAAATTACTACAATCTCCACAAAACCCCTTCTGATACAAATATTTATGTCTTGGATTCTGTAAGAAGTTGCATTATTGTGTTGTAAAACCAGGTTATCTCATCGTTTGATAATTAAGGATATTTATCTATCCAGCATACTTATTTTTAGACCGGAAAGGCAGGATAAGAAATTAACAGGATAAGAAACCATTGAGCTGAAAAAGTGTTGTTAATTACAACAGAAAGTTAAACAAGAAACATTTAGTCCAAAAGGGGAGAACATATCCATAGAATGGAAAGTATGGAACGATAATAAAAAGAAGATTTAGGAGAAACACAACCATAAGTAAAACTCCACCATGAAACGTAACGCTTCTAACTATCGATTATGATTATCTCTTAAATCTTGACTTCATAGTTTTTACCATCCGATCTTTCTGAGAGCAAGTCAGTCGCTTCACAAAATGATGACATATCTTGATTTAGCCAGGCAGTATTACTCTTAAGTGCCACAACCATCTGATACGTTGTGAGTTCACAGCCTCATACATAAGCTTACTACTAATACTAGTACTAGTACCAAAAACCTCAAGTCGGACATGACAATTACACAATAAGTGAGATTTTCTAGACAGTCTATGACAGACCAAGAATAATGGATATGAAACGGACCATTAAATAGGATTGATAAGGTTATAATATTTAGAATTTTATCTTTTAGACTGTTGATTTAAAGTGAAGACTCATGTGACGACATTACTAAACCTTTAACAAATGTAATAGTTCAATGAGATGAATAGTTTTAAGAACATTAAGAAAAATTAGTCCATTTGAAGATGGTTTCCATTACAGATAACCTCAATATATTCAATTTCTGATTATAGGAAGATTAAAAAGAGTTGAATAATATCCAGTGTATGGTTTATTCCACAGTCATGTTGAGAGAGTAATGGGTGTAGAGTAGAGTATTGAACTCGAACTTATTTATAGAATAATATAACATTTAGTTAAACCCACAAAACAATGGCTTTACAATCCATTGAGAGATGTAAACACCTATACATATCTGGGCAGCATCATTGATGAACATGGTAGATCTGATGCAGATGTGAAGGTGCGGATCGCCAAAGCAAGAACAGTATATCTACAATTGAAGAACATCTGAAACACAAAACAACTGTCTCTCAACCAACACCAAAATCAGAATTTTCAATACAAATGTCAGCACAGTATGGGGTGGAAACTTGGACAACTATGAAAGTCACCGTCCAGAACATAAAGGTGTTTAATAACAGTTGTCTATGCAAAATACTTTGGATCTGTTGACCAGACACTATCAGCAACAACTCACTGTGTGAGAGAACAAACCAGATCTCAGTGGGAGAAGAACTCAAGAAGAATCGCTGTAAGTGGATAGTACACACATTGAAGGAAGCAACGAACTGCGTCACAAGGTAAACCCTCATCACTTGAAATCCTCAAGACGAAAGGAAAGGAGGATGGTCAATGAACACATTACACCGAGAAATGTAGACAGACATGAGTGGAATGAACAACAATTGGATAGAACAAGAAAGTAAGGCCAAGAATAGAATGGGTTGGAGAATGCTAGTTGACGGCCTATACTCCATTGGGGGTAACAGGCATAAATGCAATGGAATCAAATCGAGTGAATACTTATATTTGTACTAAATTGCACTTTTTCAATGTCTAAATTTACAAATCAAGATAATTATCAATATAAGGTTGTGTAGATTATTGAGCTTAAATTGATATCATGAATGAATCAATGTTACACTACCATTGAACACTTGAAAACACTGAATGTCGGTTTCGTCCTATCATTCCACATTCATTCATGATATCAATTTCAGACTGATTATTCACATGATTATATTACCTCTACGATGGAATACAACAATAATAATAAGAAAATGTTATGTCCTGGCAAGCAAAACGAGTGGTAACTATTGAGATCCATTCATGGACCAATACTATACGTATATTTTTATTGTATAGGTGTTTAGTTACTGAACTATGCATATTCATATTGCTCTTATTATAAGCTTTATTTTGACCTATGAACTGTTATTATACGATTTACCATTCTTGAGTTATGTCTTGTCTATTAATTACTACCCCTCACATTCACAGCCACATTTGGCTAGGTCTTGTACAGATGCTGTTTCTTATTTTATGGTACTATGTGGTCTGTCTGATTGGTATATAAACCCCGTATGTTTGGAGTAAATGATTCATATCACAGAAGTTGAGATTGGTGTTGTGGACTTAACTGGCTGAGCTTAACAGTAAGCAGGATCGATCAATACTCTAGACTGTTCTCACGGGTTTTACGCATCATTGATCCGATTGATAATTCACTATTCTCTAATCGGCGATATCATCACGATATACATGAATATGACTGACTGATACATATATACTTACTTAAGATTATAAAAGTTATATTTTGTTGATCGTTTTGGTAAACAATTGGTTAAATAAAAGAATTTAATACGTTTATTTTCACGAAGAATATGAATTATTTTCAATATATCCGTTTCACCTTCATAATTTGCAATTTCTATGAAAAGAAATCAATCATAATTGTTCATATACATATTGCTGATTATACATTTTAATATTGATATTATTAACAAAATGTGATTATAGTATATAGCTTAGTAACTGTTGGGATCCGAGAAACATAATGAATGGTAACTGTTGGGATCCTTTTATGGACCAATATTCTAAACGTATATTTTTATTGTATACGTAGTAAGTAACTAAATTATGCATATTCATATACCTCTTATTATAAGCTTTATTTTGATCCATGAACTATGATTATACGTTTTACCACTGTTGAGTGATATACAGTATATTAATTATTACCTCCCATATTTACAGCCACATTTAGCTAAGTCTCGGACAAACGTTATTTCCTATTTTATTGGTACGTTGTGGTCGGTTTGATTGGTATATAAACTCAGTATGTTTGAAATATAGTGATTCATATTACAGAGGCTGAGACTTGTGTTCTGGACTTAACTGGCTGAGCTAGGCGAAAAGCAGGACTAATCAGGACTCTAGGCTGTTCTCACGAGTTTTATGCGTCTTTGGTTCGATCGATAAATTAATACCCTCTAATCAGCGAGCACAAGTTATAACAGTAACAAAATTAAAATTTCATGTATGTAATTTCATGTTTACCTTTTGTGTATTTCTAAAGATTTATGATACTTAAGTATGTGCCATTGATGTCGACAGATATATAAGTATTATATATTATCAATAGAAAGTGAAATACCTAATGGGAGAAGGTTAAGAAGATCAAAGAGAACAGAATGAGAACAAAGACTAATTGATGTGAAAAGAAGGAACAATCAAATCTGAGACACTTAATGGGTATTTTGCAAATGAAGTAGTCTGAGCCATGTTGGTAGATGCAGACTACTTGGTTGGGGTCCGCATGACTATCGTAACCAATGGTTAGAGACTCTTGGTGACATGGCTCAGAATCGATCACAATGGCTTAGGTGTATACACTCTTTATCTTCCCTTAAACTATGAGATTAAAATCGCTTCATATCTTTCTTTCTACGTACTAATTCTTTCTTCCTGTACTATATCCTTATATGTGATCTTTCTTTTATATATTACCACCTCTGAATTAACTACTTTTACGAATTCGGTGTCTGTCTTGTTGTGTTAATGTGGTATGGCAACTTGGACCGATGCATATATGTGCCTGGTTCTACGTTGTAGCTGACTGACTGACTGAAATGAAGTAGTTATTGTATGGTTAACAGATTTTACTAAAAGATTCTGTAATTTCATATTATGCATAATTAGTTGTCGCTACTGGTGTTGTTGTTCACTACAATACTATTCGACTTACTCAATAGTAGTAGGCAGACTGTGCCTGTCTTAGTTAAACATAAATAATGTCAATCAATCAAATGTCCATCTATATAGCTTAGATAAAGATAATTGAGAATATAAATTGAAATGATTAACCGAAGCTAGACCATCATGGAAAACTTGGAAGTACAAGCTTAAAACGGGCATTTAAAACACTGAATGTGCTAATTAACAAGAACATATGAAAAAGGTATTAATAATATTTACTTTTGCACTACAGAGGATTTAGATCAATAAGAAACATTCAGTCACGGTATTATGAGTAACATAGTACTAAAACATCTAATATTTCATGGATTACTTAAGATAAAAGTTGGGTAGGTAGATCAACTATTCGGTTTTCTGATGTACTTGGACAAAATCCCTGAAAGTGTTTGCAATTGACATGAGACCAGATTTTAATTTATTCTGAAAAGGATTGATGTATTCCACAAATGACTCTGGAGATTAAAATGAAAGGTTTCAGTGGTGTTTGTATAAAATGCTGGTTGATTTTCACTTCATTGCATGCTCACTTTTAGTCCCAATAGATTTACGAGTTCACATAATCTTCTTACTGTCTTTGTGTTCTGGCTCATTAGTGATTAGTCAGGTATATTATGCATAATCTTAGAAATCACTAGTTCGTACGTTAAATTTCCAACTAGTACTTTTAACTCTAGTAGTTCAATGTTTCAAATTTTTCAAATAGCTCAAGTGGTTGTTGATGGAATCGAAGAAGTTCTCGCTTATAGATTTCTCTGTACATGAAACAAACAAAAGCGTACGTGAAATACTGTTCTAAGCCTTTACAAATATGTCAAGCTTTTTCCTCAGAGAACTCCTGGGTAGTCACTTCAACCACTTTGGCCGGTAGGAAATTACAAGTCTTGGTAATTCGTTTCGATAAGCCATGGGTCCAGTTTACTATTTTATACCTCTAAATTCAGAATATACCTCCAGAAGTTTGTATTGAAAATGAACGTAAACAGATATTTCAGAAAATGCTTAGAGGTGCTTTAGATGATGGAGGTTATCAAGAGGTTGTTTCTTAGTGATTGTAGCGTATTTTGTGCATAAATCTCTTTGCAGTTCAGCAATTAGAAGCTTCAAAAAACAGTTCGTGCAATAAACATTGCATTATAAGCTTACGCAAGCTATTTATGTCAATTTGTTGCCGCGGAAAAGTTTGTGGTTTCAAGTGAAGGTTGTAAAAATATATGGAGATGATATAAATCCCCATAATTTTTGTAACGATCAGCAAGGATATACTATATAAATCTGAAAACTACATACCGTATAATATGCCTAAATTTACGTGCTTATAATTTGCGGTGAATTGTAGGTAATGTCTTAATCAAAAAATTGTGGTATTTATACTAACTGATGATACCCTTATACCTGACTGAGCACTCATTATGAATCACAATTGTAATATGTTCATTTGTGCTCATCTATTTCTACTTGCTTCAAATTTAACTATTCTGAAAATTCTTAGTTAGCGCATGAATCTGAATACTTCTAATTATCATATTGGCATTGCGTTGGAGCCTGTGATTAGACAGTTGAGTATTAATTCAAATCCTAAAACTTTCGAGTATCACATGGAAAAGTTCAAAATATGGAGTATGACGAGGATGTTAAGGATAATAAAATTAAGTGTCATCTATCCACATGCATAGAAAAGGATGCGTACCATCTACTAAAATATTTAGCATTTCCAGACAAACCTATTTCACTTCCCTACGCAACACCGGAAGAATTACTACTGAACCATGTGAAATATGCAAACTTCGAATGCCATAAAAAGCATCCAATGTCGAAAACTTAGTGCTATTTATTTTGGGGATTTATTTACCGCTACACAGACATGATGGACCTAAGGAGAAGACAAATTAGTGTTCATCTATCGCTACCTGTCTCAAGTTGTACTATTTGAAGAATTATCAGTTGACACACTAATTCAAACGCTTTTAACTGACATAAGACCACATGAACTTTGGAATGGAAGAAAATATGAACATTCACAATGTAACGACAAAATATTTATAAACCAGTCAAGAAGACATCTTGAAGACTCACCATCCAATGTTTCTGAAACGGAACAAGTACCTATTAAGAAATAAAATAAGGCATGAGATAGAGTACACTATATATTTATTCAAAAGTTACCTGGATGTGCTCTATATGGATGCGATCTAAGTAGGCTACTAGGTTTAGGATTTTCATCTCCTTCGACTAGTTCTGAATTCGGCAACTTTTCCTAACAGAACTTTGTAATACAAACTTCTTACCTCTGGCAAGACTAAACTTTTTGAACTTTGAGAGACACTACGTATTAATGGTCGTTCTCTGTCGAAAGGCATGACCCTACGGATCTTCTCATCCTTGTGGGAAACATATGGGTCAGTTCCCGAAAGTAAATCACGTGCTCTCTTTTGTATTGATTCAGGTTTATTAAACTCCTGAAATTCCTGTAACTGTGACTGAAGTATGTATGAATATATAAATAAACAGTTGACATTACTAAGGGTTCAACGAAAGGATGTGCCGGAACAGAAAGCCTTTTCGCTTGAGCGACAGTAGGCTTCTTGAAACACAATCTTTCTTTTATTCTATCCTCTATATTCAGTCTAACATTTACATCTCTCGTAACCATTTATTTTCGGTGGTTGACCGTATTTTGTAAAATTACCAGCGTAATCTCTATAGCGCTTGTTGATATGGCGTGGTAAAACAAAATGCCTCAATCAATCTTGATTTTTATATGTTATGTGTAAATATCATGAAAATCTATGCTCGCCTAGTTGTTTGTTAACTGAAGATCTACCACATTTTCATTCTTTTCCTACAATTACCTAGTCTGGCGCTCTATAAACAAAATGAATGGTAGTAAAACCGATCACTATATCACTCTCCTCTCAAAGTTACTTTGTGTACGAGCGGTCTCCCAAGTTTCAGCTAGATGAAATTGGTCTTTATTGATAAAACAAAATCATTTGACCCATTTTGGGATTTCTTTTTCTCACTACCGTATAATTTAGGCCGCCACTTGATCTTCATTGGTTCCATATTTCATATCGCAGGTACAACGTCAGTTTAGAAAGAGCAGGAGCCCTGATGGCCTGTGTTAGTCCTGACAATGGTGGTCTCTCAGTCGATCCAACTTTCTTTTGAAAGAGTCGGCGGAGAGAGCCTCAAACACGTGCTGAGGTAAGAGATTCCGGTCGTTGAGGATTCGATAGGAAAGTCAATAGTCGACTGACAAGTAATTTGTTCTGGGCTTGCGAACTTTTTTGCAGTGTCCTCATTAGTTAAAATGAGGGCATATCAGGCGCAAATTTATCACTTGGCAATTTGAAAACTGTAATCATGTCGTCTCTAGTTCTACGATACGACAACGGGAATAGGTTTAGCTTGGTCAGTCAAGCGTCATACGAAGCTCTGCTGTTCTCCGAACCTTTTTCAAAAGCTCACTGTCCTTTTTAGAGCATGGGGTAGCCGCTTGTATACAGTACTCAAGTTCAGGACGTATGAACACTGTATACAAAGTCAAAAACGTTTTAGCGTCAACATGACTAAAAGCCCTACGAATTGACCATGAAGTTCTAAAACCTTTGGCGGCTATTGCACGGCAGTGTGCATTAGTCTTTAAGTCTTGGCTAATGATGACTCCTAAGTCATTACGTGTCTGGACAACAGGTTGCTCAGTGTTATTCATCGTATATGTGTCTGTACTTTGATGACCGATAAGCATCACAACACATTTGGAAGTATTTATCGGCAACTGCCAGGTTTGAGACCATTCGGATAATTTCTTCAGTTCATTTTGAAGTTCTAAGCTGTCACTTTTACATCGTATCGTTCTCCATATCTTGACATCGTCAGCATATAGCAAGACCGGTGATGATAGGAGACGAGGAAGGTCACTTACACACAAGAGGAACAGCACTGACCCCAAAACAGTACCCTGGGGCATGGCACGGGGACTGAGTAAGCCAAGAGTTTTCGCGCGCATGTTATAAATTGTCGCTGATTTTTTGTCGTTATCTGTCAGCTATTGACAGCCTTTTTACCATCACACGTCAACTTTCGTAATGTTTGTGCTTGTTATATAGTTTTTATTTCAATTTATTAGCAGTTTGACGTATTTCTCGCCCACCACCTAAGTGAATCTTTAGTAAGCCTAATATGGTTATTTGTAACAACAGAAACTCAAGCAAGTAAAATTCACCATTTTTCAAGTCAAAAAATAGATCACAGGAATAGTGTATAACGCCACTGGAAGTGCCACATTAAGTAGTCACAAAGTCTTCACAAGTAAAACGATGAGTGTTTCTTTTGAGTGTGTTGACAAAACCATATCGTAGTTAATACTGATTTATGATGGGTCTGTTATAGGGTTAACGAATAAGTTTCTGTAGACAGAATCCGCAATCACTGGCCAAATTATGAACAAAGTTATAATGCATATTGTCCAGTAATATCTAAATGGTGCTTACCAATTTTTTTTGTTAATACCAAATGTCTAGGTGAAATACTAGAAGGATTATAAAATGAAGTGTGCTGTTTACACGGGTTATTTGTAACCTGCTAGTGAAGTCATAATGATACTGAAATCATAGTTTTAAGGCAATATGAGCTGTGAAGCCATTAACATTTCATTTACACCATGAACTTGGTATAAACAAATGTCATAAGGCTGTGAAGCGTTCACAGTTATATGATGGGGATTTGAAGCTCACAGTCCTTGATACGACACAACCCTAGAATCAAATAACAACTATTATTGAGTTAATTCTTGAATTCCTACTCCATTACAGACTGACTCGTCCAATTAATTCATGCAAAGTACGTGACGAAAAGTGAACGGGTAATCGAAGCTAAATCACAAATTTATAGCACTCATATCTCCTTTGTGCCACATTAATTAGTCACCCTTTCCTCATGAGTCGGACAATGCCTGCATGTTGCGATGATAGTAACTACAGCAATTTGTAAATAATACTAATTTGTGATGTGTTCGTTCTAAAGATTACTAATGAATTCCTATTAATGAAATCCGAAACCTCCAATGAATAGCACTGTCTGCAAATAAGAGACTTATAGGTATATTCTTTTACCTGCTATTTGATTAACTTATTGAATGTGATACTGATAACGAAGTTTAATTGTTTGTCTCAAGATTGATTTGTTGTTTTTCAGAATAGTATGAAGCTTATGAAATTCATGATTATGGAAGATCGTGTAGAAAATTGGTTTACAAGTTTACGGCAACTGTTTTATATTGCCTATTGTTATGTTCATTCATCTAATGAATTATTTAAATGTAAATATAACAACCATACTCAGTGTTTTACGTTATAAATCCTGTAAGTATGTATAATTATAGTCTAAATAAAGCCAAAACAAATATTGATGCAGAATAATGTGACTGGTTTCTCGTAAGCTGCACACAACTAAATATGTATTATAATTTAAGATTGAGGGAAGAAATAGTATGAAACAATTGACATAATAGAAAGCAAAGAACTGGAATGACCTGGGTTATCAATAATAATTATATATATATATGTGCTTGGACAGGTCAGAGGTTAGTTGGTGTTAGACTTAGGGAAACATTAAGGATGGGTGGTGTAATAGTCGAGTGGAGTTCAGAAGCAGATAAGATAAATTGTGTGATAATTCTTGATGTAATGAATGAATCATTGAATAAAACTAATAAGATAAGTGAATACAACCTGAAGAGTTAACATAATTTAAGAGGGTAAGGTTAGCAAATAACTGTGAGTGGGAGAGTGGTTTAAGGATTACGTAACCCATCTTGTCAGGAAACTAACTGCATGAAATTGTCTAGTTCGGTACTAATACTTACTTGATAATGGATGTAATCGGACAACGGAAAATATGTAAGGCGGTTGCTTAATATGTAAGGTTTTACGTGGAAGTCGCAGTACTATTTTATGTGACTCGTTGATTCGTCACAATGAACGACGATATAACGCTAAGTTCTAACGACACTTCTGAACTAATGCAGTAGTACAAGTTTTTAATTCCCAAACACAATTATTCGTTAAAACGATTTGTATATCTCCCCACTAAAGTATGAAGAAGACGAAAATAAGAATTGAGAAAAAGTTTATTGATTTACCATGACAACTAAAGTAGAAATATAAGCTTACAATTTGCATTTATAGTGAAGTCAGAAATAAAGCCACAAAGAACTTTTTATTGTGAACGTACTGTTTAGTTAATGGTAATTCTTAAATAGAAATTGTAGACTTTTCTCTCCACCTGTTTTGCGAATTGTTCACCATATTTCTCAGTAATTCGTTGTTTGCACATTCTTTGGAGCCATCGATTTTGTATATATTCTTCTCTCCGTCTCGGTAATGAAATTGTTGTGTTATTTCGTAAGTTGTGTGTATTGTCTAACTTTCATCTACAACAATGCCTGAGAATTTGATGAGCTATATAGTTTATATTTCGTAAGTGATTAAGCTTACCTGTAAGAGTTCGTCTACTCCACGGATTACAAACCATCCATGAACTACTACAAGGATGGTTGTGAGACATGTTGTAAGATTCTATGACGTATTTCTGACCTTCCAATCTCATACAAAACCTAGATTGGCAGTTTAAAAACTTAGACCTTAAATGTCATAGACTAGTTAAAGTTTTATTCACTGTCACACCTGCTGATTTACGTTTACGACCAAACGTGCAATGAAACACCACAAACAAGTATTTATAACTCACATCCATCAACAATTTACTTTCTGCGTGAACATAGTGCGTATGGGTAATCTAAGAAAACATAGAATTATTCTTCCATACTTTATGGAAATACTTTAGCGCACTATCAAATTCAATTCAGCTCCCGAATCGCCTGTTCAGCATAATACGTAGAAACGCCTCGCTTATGTCCACTGAAATTTCACATGACCATGAAGCACTACAGACAACACGCATTAATCATTGAAAAAAGTTATTCCTTGAAAAAAAATAACTGAAAGAAGTACGACAAATATTTAGGACTTACAGTTGTGTTGACATTTCGTATTAACTTCTTTGTTTAACAGCGACTCACAAAAACTCTACGTATCTATAACTTTTAACGTTATCTTATCCTTCTTACGTTGTTTTCTGGACCACATCAACAAATTACATAAAGGTGTTAACGTTTGCTACAGCAGTTGGGATCACAGATCAAGTTAAGAAGCAACAGCAGAAGTAACGTGTGCACTACATAACAGAGAATGCTAAATTAATGTTCGCGGCAGTTATTTTGTGCTTCTTCATGCAGCAAAAGATGACTTAAATATGGGAAAACTTAATACTTATACGACCCAACACACCCACGGCAACTGAAATACGGAATGACCGTCTCTAGCCAGGCCGTTCAAGGTCGTTGAAACGAAACGGCTGGCAGATTTGGAGGAGCCTACCTTTTTTCCCCCGCCCTGGGGCACTCCACTAAGCACAGTTTCCCAGAAAGATAACTTTGAGTTCACCCGTACTGTTTGTTAGCGCCCAACTAGAAAGTCTTTTATTCACATCAGTAGATTGACCCCAATTCCGACATTTCTTAGCTTATATAACAGCTGGTGGTGAGAAACTTTGTCAAAAGCTCTACTGAAATCACTGTAGGCTACGTCTATAGGTAACTTTTGGTCCTTAAGAGCGCACCAGCTTTCACGAGCGACTAATAAGTTAGTGAGACAAGAATAACCTATTCTAAAACCGTTCTGCTTATCCGAAAGGATTCGGTTTTCATCTGGGTACTTAAATAGCTTCTTCCGAATAATCTTTTCTAAGATTTTAACAACCACACTAGTGAGGCTAACGGGTCGGTAATACTCATGTTTATGTTTAGTAGCTGTCTTGAAGACATGACTTACTATGGCGTTCTTCCAGTATTTTGGTAAACGACCCTGCGTTACGGATAGATTAGAGCATATACTTAAAGTTTTCGCGACGAAGTTAGATAACTCATTTTGCAGACTGGGATGCGATTCATTGTGCTACGTAGATTTACCTATGTCAAGCTTATTTAGCAGACCAAAGAAATCGAGTTCTTCAATGGTCACGCTATCTAGTGTATGTGTGTGTGGAGGTTTTTATGCGTTGACGGGAAGGGTGCTTTTATGGTGTATACATTGCTAAAGTAGTTTGAGAACACTTGAGCCTCACAAAACTCGCCCTTCACTAATGATGCGGCAGTACTGTCTCCCCATAGTGCAGGAATAATTCCTCTTCTCTTTGTCCTTTGGTTTATATAGGAATACAAGTGTTTAGGACATTCTATAGATCCCCTAAAAAAATTTTTGGTACAACTTTCTAGACTTACTGAGGGTCGAGGCACAGGTATTCCGAGCTTTCCGATACTGCGATTTTGACTCATCAGATCCCAGTAATCTAAATCTATCCCACATTTTCCTTCTCTTACGAAGAAGGATGCAGCCCTCCATACTGAACCATTGTGGAGAGTTCCCCTGCCCCCTTTGTGTAGTCCAAGGGATGCGGATTGCTGCGAATTTTGAGTACAAATTTCGAAATGCGTCCCAAGCCGTTTCAATTGAGGACTCTGGGTCCATTGTCCAATCTACTAACGATGCTGATTGCATGATATCTGGTATGTTTGCCTTCCAGACGTTAGGTCTGAATTTGGCTGACGCGTGCTCGTGACTGACATTTATATGGAAGTCAAAAGTTTAAACTGCGTGATCACTTTTACCTAGGGGTGACATGTAGTGAAGGTTCGCAACGTCATCCTCATAGTGAGTCAATATAGATCTAGTAAGGATGATTCAGTGTCCGGGTCGTACCTAGTCGCTTATTTCATATGTTGCACTAGGGCACATGTGATAAACGCATCAACTAGTTCCTGCTCGAAGGAATTTTCTGACGATTCAGTTCTTAGATTTACCCAGTCTACCATTGGTGCATTAAAGTCCCCTAGGATTAGACATCGACCACTTTGTGACCAAGTATTGAGACTGCTCAGCAAGATCTCATTTACCTCACAGCTTGAACTGCGATAGACCAAATCAATCAGCAGCTCTTGTCCCTTGCATTTCAAGCGGCAACTAACTAATTCACACGTCCCACTCTCATGAGATACACTGTCGATAATGGCAAATAAGATAGCATTCCTAATGAATAGAGCTACTTCCCCTCCTTAACGCTTTTGTACTCTGTCGGCCCTTACTAACGTAAAACCCTCGAAATCAAGCTCCATACTATCTATAGACTGTGTCAGCCAGGTTTCTGTGACTGTAATTATGTCTGGCTTTGTAGAGTCAATCTGTACACCTAGTTCTGGTCGCTTATTGAGCAGGCTTCGAGCATTGGTGTGACAGATCCGAAGCTTATTTAAGTGGCTTCGGCATCATTCTCTGTCGAAGCCTTACAACCTTACTAAACGTTACGCATTTCTCAACTTTTATCTGTAGCATACAGTCGTTAATTAAAAATATACACAAATTTTTTGTGACTACGAGTGCCAAGTATATGTTTATGGTTCATCACAATGCCAAGTTTGAAGCGCTTCCTGCTAGAAACATTCATAATTTTACAATGCTGACCACCGTCCACCAACTTATAAAGCGATGAAATATCGCAACTACGGTCAAAAAGTCAAAAAAACAGGTTGATTCGGCGATTTTACTTCACAGTACGCCACCTACCACTGACTTCTAAGAGAATGGCGTGGTTGTTTCAAATTTCACTCCTTATTTTTCTTCATTGAATGAACCTTTGAGCTACGTTCCTCTGCTTAATCTGAAAATTCTACAGATTGTTTAACCTTTTTATATTTTTACATACACTGTCTTTTTTCAATTCGTCTGGAGTTATAGTTTTACCCCTATCGACACACATACTGTTTGTAACCACTGAAAGCCTACCATTGGCCAGTTATTCTATTCTTATTCATATCTGAGGGCTTATAAGAGGTAGCAAACAAAATCCTGATGATTGGTATACCAGTTAAAGATCATATAGCCGCAGACAAACTAACGCTTGAGTTCAGAACTAGTACATTTTCAGGTTCTTAGTGGTTTAAATTGTCTACCATGATACGTACTTGTCTATGCAGCTTATCACCAAAGAGTCTGTAGTGTGGCGTAGAGTCACGGTTGACTATGATCACAACTACAGGAAGACTACATGCTGGTTAATCGATAAGATCCCCCGTAGGTCAAATATCAGATGGCAGTTGATGGCTGTAGTCAAAATGTATTTGTTGGCTATCTAGTGGTATCAAAAGAAGATCGTTCCAGATTACAAGTGTGGTTACTGAGCGTAACCGAATTCTTGCAAACTCACAATCGACGGAAGAATGTATGTATTTAGTACAGTTGAAAAAAAAGAACAGCAAAACAATCCCTGGTACAATTGATTATAATAGTAATTGTCTCCATTACGCCAGTCATATCCTCTTGATAAAAGTAGGTCACTACAAGTCTTTAAGAACCTTTCTAATTGATTCTAAAATCCTTTATCACCACTGATAAGATTTTTATTATAGACTTGCAGAGTTTAATTCTTCACTATGACTTCATAATATAATGACTCGTTAAGTTCATGTTTCCTAGCAGGCTAATCCTCATAGCATTACTATGAATCTACTGGAGAATGTTTAGAAGCCAAAACGCCAGCTTGTATTGTTAATAACCAATTAACTCAACAGTCACTAGATAGGTAGGCACATCGTAAATAGACTGACAAAGGCATGCTTTAGGTTCTAGACAACACTCTGATGAAGTATTTGAAAATATCTATCCGATAGCCACAGTTACGGAACGTCTCACGTAAGTCAGAAACGCGAAAATTTAACAACGCCAACATTTTCCATTGGTACATAATCTTTCGTAAGAGTGTGAAATGCTACTTTTATTGTGCTCAACATGGAAATCGACTCCTTCTGTGATCTTGGACATAAAAGAGAAATAAAATTTGATAACGTGCAATGAAATATGCTATTATGACCTTATCAATGCAATTTATGCATCCAGTATAGGTGTAACAGTTTTTAAAACATCAACAAACCACTGTATAGTATTTTGTCCTTTCTACATAATCATTTGTCTTGATATAAAGAACATATCAAAAATAACTTCATGGCAGTTGGTCCAGGCCTCAAATAAAGTGAAAATATTTACGTGATTTAGAGGAAGTATCTTAAAATTACATGGAATAAATGGATTATTCCTTCATTGTTCTGAAAGATTCCGGATACAAATTACTTGCATATAGCTCCAGACTATAAAATCTCGTCAACTACACTGACTTAATGACACATCTCTCTGCTTTTATTTTTACCTAATTTTTTCTTGAATCATTGTGCTCTTATTATTTCTGAGAGATTCAAATGATGGTCGTATTGTTAAACGCAATGATGAGCCCTAAAGTATGTTAGTTCTTTTTGTGTATGGGTTTGTAGATATGTTTGTGCCTGCTTGTGAAAATCCCCAGTGTATCTGTTCTATATGAAAGACGTTCTTTTCCATCATTTTCCGTTCCTTTATTTGAATGTTCCATTCATATTTTCGTTCAGAATTAGATTGTTATTATTCATTTTACTTACAATTTAGTATTCAACGTATGTCATCTTATTGTTGGTTTTTTATTAAGTGTTAATTTTGTTCTAACTACTTTCTAGATTGAGTGGCTGCCGTACTGTTTCTTTTTATATAGATTGATGCTGCTTGAATCGACTGAACTGAGAAAAAAAAGACTCTCCAGATTGTTGGTGTTTTTTGCACTGGATAAGTAATTTATTTACATTTCGTTTTGGTTTTGGTTTTCGACCATGCTACTTTCTGTCAAATAATGTTTTAGCTACAGAGCCTGATGTCAAGTCGAGATTGACTAGGAGCGCCAGTACAGGGAAACGCGTACCAAATAAACCAGAAGGCGACGATTGAATGTAACCAGATTTATTCGTTGGCGATCTCGTGGTATCGAAAGGATACCGAGATCGTGCCAAAAGGGTACAAGTGGAATCAGCGGACAAGAGTGCAAACGTACGAGGTCACAATCCACGTAAAAGTAATGGATAGTAATGGAGGAGGAATATGGCTGTCTTTATCACAGTTAAACAAACGAGCACAGTAAAACAATCACTGGTACAATTGGTTATAATGATAATTGTTTCAATTAAATCAATCGCGTTCTCTTGATAAATGTAGGTCACTACAGTTTTGTAATCCTTATGATTAGAACCGTTGTGTTTTGAATATATCTCTGAGAAAGAACGTGTGTTTAGTACATGATTCGCAGATATGTAGAATCCGAACATTATCGGTTAGTATGTAATAGCTGTATCATAATATGCATCTAAACTATACATATACTCAAATCTGTTTCAGTAAAACTGGTCAAATGCTTGACAAGTAAATGGGTGATTTCTGATCCCATGAATTACTTTCATATAAAGAATTATCAACTTTCCATCATATGCATTTTCACAAATATATGAAACTATTTATTTTTCTGTTCACTGTCATCAAAGCTTCTTAGCTGTAGTCGACAATTCACAAATCAGTTGACTTTCAAGTCAATTCGCTCATTACATAGTTGATCAATGGATCAATCTTCCTATTAGTTATCGATCATTACGTCAGCTCACAAATCACATGGCGAAAATGTCAAATATTCACTTTTCCTGGTTCATCATCTGATCAAACAATTTGCATAAATGAAATATAATGTCCGAAATCATTTCGTAATTCCACTCTGTGTTTTGTTACATTTGGTGATCGTGATAAGAAGTTACCTGAAAAACAAATTAGCCGGCAACAAAATTTCGAATGACTCCAAATTCTTAAAAGCTCATTGGTTCATCAAAACTAACAATGAGACATTTGATATGGATTTTATTTTATTTCTGATATATCTAGATATTATTGTATCGTTAGATACTTTATTATGTTATCTTTCCAATAAGTCTATATGTTGAAAGAGACTAATTAAGCTGACCTTCTTTTACAACTAGTGTAGTGAAGGAGAACACAGATGAGGACAACCGTATTATATTTCCCACAACATTACAGAGTTACTTGGCAAAATAGAAAAACCATACTATAATACTTAATTTGCAAAATGTTCATTAATTGTCGCGAACTTCGTTGTTCTTGCATTTCCATACTAATTGCTTTCTATTCCCGCTCTTCCTTTCTTGATCTTCCCCCATCTTCTGCTGCTGCCAGACATTACATTCCTGACTCGCATTATATACTATTTATATCAATATGAGTAGCAGGCACCATTATGGCAATATGAAATTACGATATCTAATACTGTTTCATTTCGTTGCTAAAGTATTAAAGTTTACACTTCATTTTGCTGTCGAACTCTACAAGGAAATTCACAGGACTTTTTATTTGCGTAGTATATGGATATAGCCTTGCCTGTTATGTCACTTTCTGATCTCTATTCAGTGCTCAAAATGAATTAAAATGAAGATTATAAATTGGCAAGACTATAATTTATGGACTAACCAATCAAATATAAGATGACAGGTTTTGGATTTTGGTGCGAAATTCACTTATTCACTTGGCTAAAGAAGATTTTAACATTATAGCTGATATCGGTTCGTGATGAAAACCCTAAATTTGATTCCTAACCTCAACCATCCAATGTTAATCACAGTTCTGTGGTGTTTGAATGAAGTAATGATACCTTTGTACTTGTTGAATCCTTGATTTCGAATTCTAAATACAATACATTCGTATGTGCTTATTTAGTACTTCTTGATCGGATTACATTATTTCTGGGATTCTTAGTTTATACTATAATTCAAATACTTCTAATCATCCAATTGGCGTCGCGATGGAGCCTGTGATGGAATTGTTGGATATGCATTCAGGTTTTGATGCTTTTGAGGATTACTTTAAAAGGTTCAAAATTTGGGCTATGACCAAGGAAGATGATGAGGATGTTAATATTGTAGCACATTTCTTCACATTCATCGACAAAGAGGCATATAACTTATTGAAAACTCTGACTTTACCGGAAAAACCCGTTTCGCTTTCTTATACAGCTCTCAACGATCTATTGTTAGACTATGTTGTGTATACAATTTTCAAATGTGGTAAATGAGGAAGATTTCGCAAAACGATTCATGAGGATATAAAAATTCCACTACATTACGTTATCCCAACCCAGTGCATACGCAAGGTTATGCAGATAATTCATTGAGGAGTTGCGATGCAGTTCACGAAGATGGGCACAGTTCTGGTCAAGGTTTGTCCTGTGGTAGATTCCACTCTTTTAATTCATGTAAATTTCGTGATTCTAAGTGCTTTAAATGTGGTGATATTGGACATATTCAGTTAGTTTGTAATACTACTGTTCATCTTGCTGCAACAAATATTAAGTCTAGTAATTCTGATTCTATTAAGTCCAGTGTTCCTAATGATCATTTATCTTTATCAACGATTTCAAAAGACAGTGTACAGTCATATAGCAGTTCAGAGTTAAATGAAACTCAGAATCTTTGCGAGACAACAGTTTCGACTTATTAGATTTCTCATGTTATTGTACCAGATATGATTTTTCCTAGTGACTCACTTATTTCTGATGAAATTTCTTACAAATCTGAGGAAAATATGTTGAATGAACCTAGTCATGATCGACCATCTGATGTATTTTTGACAGATGCTGATTTTTCCAATGATCCTTTACTCTACGATGACATTCTTAATAAAGTCGAGGAAACTATTTCAGAAGAGTCAAATGTTGATGTCATACCAAATATTATTTGTCCTCATAATGCATTTGTTTCTTGTGGGAAACTTGTTCAATGAGAAGCACAAGTACTCAATGACCTCGATTTTAATTACAATTCGGATGATTTCATATCAACTGCTGTTTATCCTTATGACGGAGTCACTTCTAATGTTTACTCTCGTCAATGTGAGAAATATGTTTTAAATGAAGCCATATCATTCATAACTTGGGGATATAAAGATCCGACATTATTTTGTGCGGGAGGATAGTCTAAAAGTGTGTGGTTCAAAATTCTAGGTAGCAGCGGTTTCAGTACACAGCCGACATGCTGATTACACAATCCCGAGAAGCAGGTGGGTCTGTTCCGATTTCGGTTGTTAATTCTAATACAAATGAGTGAATTCTAGATAATACAAAGTCCTTATCCAATACAATGTCGGACAGACACGGAATGAACTTAAGAATAAGACGTACAATGGATTACATACACTTATACTCCTATTTAAGCTGTGGCGGATGTGGTGTTTAAATGAACTAATGATTCCCTTGTACTTGTTGAATGCTTGATTTCGAATTATAAATACAATACATTCGTTTGTGGTTATCTAGTACTTCTTGATTCGATTACGTTATTTCTGGGATTCTTAGTTTATTCTATAATTCAAATACTTCTAATTATCACAGTCCTCATTTTCTTTATAACCCTCATTGATTCATAGTCATTAAGTGGATATTCTCATCGTCACTTTAGCATCATTCAACGATCATCCATAAATTATGATCTCACCTATAAATTTATACTTTGTTTTCTATATTTTAACTTATATAAACAAACATGATCAAAATACAAATTATAATAATAATCATAAAGAAGAAGAAAAAGAAACATGGATACTTCTAAATAAAAACCATTACAAGTTGAGAAGTATTAAATACTTTAAAAGTAAAAAATAATGTTCAATGTTACAAGTCAATAAGAAAACAAATACCATGGTACCATGTATATATATATATATGAAAGAGAGTGTGTGTGTGTGTGTGAGAAAGAGAGGTAGACAGTTGAAACTATTGCGTTACATTGAACATTGAATAAAATAAACATTCATTGAACATTTCACTTGATCATTTATCAAGACTATTCAAATGTATCCATCTGAATGTTTATTTGTTTGTTTTTGAATATGACTTTATAAATAAAAAGTAAAGAGGTAGAAGAATGAATTCAATTATTACTTAGTAAGTATTTAAACAACTAATAGATTGATTTACATAGATATTAAACAATTGAATATGATATGATTTGTACATGATGATAAAAATGTAATGAAAATTATAGGTTTATTGATTCAAAGAAGTATTGTGTAATCATGTAACTCCAATTGGAACCCCTCTGGGGGGGGGGCTATTGCCAATCCTAAGCCCGAATAAAGGAGGACGTTTGAGTATAGAGTTAACAACCCCATCTTTTAGAAAACTAACTCGCTAGAAAAAACGCTAACCAAAAAAAAAATACATTCATGTAATCTTGTATAAATGTAAATGTTTCTATTTCATTGATTTGTATTATCTTTAGTTATTACTTTTTTGGTTAGCGTTTATTTTTAAGCGAATGGATAGTAGGATACACATTGAGGAAAGTACTCAACTGTGTTACAAGACAAATCCTCACACAGAATCTTCAAGGCCAATCGGGGAGGGGGGTGAAGAAGACCAAAGAACACATTACACCAGGAAATAGAAATAGACATGAATAAAATGAACAAGAATTGGATGGAACTAGAGAAAAAAAACAGAGACCCATGACAGAGTCGGTTGAAGAATGCTGATCAATGGCCTATACTCCATTAGGAATAACAGACGTAAGTAACTAATCATATCAAGAGTTGTGGTAATATTAATTGACTTAAACCACGTTTAACTCTATTATAATGAGGATGATGATGATGATGATGATTACAAAATAGAGCATGCATTTGTTGTTCTGAATTATAATTTCTAAGTGTTGTTATAGATAAACCTAATAAATTAGCTAATAAATTTGTATTGACTTGATATAATGCTAAAATATCAATTAATTTAATACGTTGTGGATTAGATAAATAACCACAAGTTGGATTACATTGTGGTATTAAATAATCCATTGATGGGATATATTTATATGTATGATTTTGAAATGGTTTCATATATGTAATATTATGATGAGTACTCATATTTTTACATAAATAGGTACCATGGTTACCATTAATTGAAAATAAACCACATGAATCAATAATATGATACAGAAATGAATTTGAATAATGACCAAATATTGAATTAATATGTTTACGTGGTTTATGATATTGTTTTATTAATTGTGTAACATTTTTTTGATTTAAACGAGTCATTGTAAATGCATATGGATATGATTTTAATAAAATATAATCATTATAATGTATTAAATGACGTTTATATCTTTTAGGATATTGATTTAATAAATGAACAAGACGAGATAAGAATATAAGTGTTGAATTTGTTGCCATGGTGGTGGTCGTCGTGGTCGTCGTCTTAGTCCCTGTAGTAACACTTTCTTTATGTTTAGAATCTTGACGATTATTTGTATTGGATTGTTGAGCTTTAAGTAAAATATTTGGATAATGAATTGAGAAATATAATAATTTTTGTTTTACCCAATGTCTAGAATAAAGTAGAAAGAAGTAGAATAGTAAGTTTTTTACTCAATAAAACAAATATCATTATTTAAGTAATACTAATGATTCTTGGGGGGTGGGGTTGGAAATCAAGTTATAAATATGATTTCATTGGTTGAGATCATGAGATCGTTGAAAATAGATCACTAGAGAAAACTTAGAAGCACTGTAGGGTCGTTTCGTCCTATTATCGGACTCTTCAGCGGTGTGCATCCATGATCCTGTCCAGTGCTTTCAGATTTTCTATGGTGGTCTAGTTTCGATTGACTCATGATCTGAACCATCGAAGTTATAAAAATATCCACAAAAACCCTTCGGCTGATTTGAAATATGAATCATTTAATTAAAAACCCAGTAAATTTTTAAAAAAGTGATTACTATAAAATTTAATGATGATATTGAAGTAACTATAAGTATAGATGTATGGAGGCTAGTAGTTGAATCTGAGATGCCTTTTTTATTCTGTTTTGGGACTCGTCAGCTGAATGTACTTCCATCTTAAATTTGATAATCACTCCGAGACTAGAGCTCAGTACTTTTCGTTTTTTAGCACAGTCGTGTTAACCACTAAGTTACTGAGGGCGACACTCTAATTAATGGACGACCTTTAAATGGATCTCGAGTGACTTTGAGAAATATTAGCCAATCAGCAGACAGACAGTATAGAGTAAAAATATGTTATACAAAGCCAAGGAAATAAAGTGGATACACGTCTTATACGTGGTTCAAAAACTTGTCAAAGTTCTAAAATCGTAATGCATGCAGTAGAGGAGATCATCCATATGGCTACAGAATAGTCGGTCTCTGGAGCCATGATAAGGTCGCAAAAACTCTTTCAGCCTCGACCACATAGCTTCAATATTGTTTATGTGCACTCCTGTTGTTGAGTCCACAAAATGCTACTTGTAGATAACGACAAGATGCACATAACCAAGTCTATGTACGAGTCTGTACGCTCTCTAATCATCCGTTTATATTGTAGTACCTGGCTGTAGCCAGTGTTACTGGTGCTTTTATTATCCAGTTCGCAATAATTGTCATAATTTGCCTTAGTTAGGAATTATATATGGGGTTTTCATCAAAAACTTACATCAACTATAGTGCCAGAAATTTATTTAGCCAAATGGATAAAAGGCTTTCGCGTTAAAATCCGAGATCTATTATCTTATATCTGATTGATTCGTCCACAAATTATAGTCTTGTCGTATTATTTGTTATAGCCGCTCGTCTATCGCGTTTTGTACAAAATTCCCTGTGAACCGATTCTTCGTTAGCACTAAGCACTGAAGTTGGCGCCGTAACCTTGAAATCTTTCGAACGCTTCTGATTGGCTCGTCCACAAATTAGAGTCTCGCTGTTACCGAATCCAAATAGACAATGATTTGTATAATGGAGTTAGTTTCATTTCATATAAGACGTTCAAAATAACCAATATACATGGATATTAAGGTCAGTTATCAAATAAATTTCAGTTCAGTTGCCAGACTAAGTAACTTGACATCAATTATACCATATCTGAATGTTAGGTAGCTGAGAGAAACTGATAAGTAGCCTTGAGATTAGATTTCATGCTAAGTGGCACTCGTCATTAAGGCTTGTATAAAACTGTCAAGGAACTGATTCCAAATCACTCGACTTGCATACTTACTTACGCCTGTTACACCTTGTGGAGGAGCATAGGTCGCCCACCAGCACTCCCCATCCAATCCTGTCCTGGGCAATCCCTTCCAGCTCTTTCCAGTTGTTATTCATTCTTTTCATATCTGCTTCTAGTTCCCGACGT
Source organism: Schistosoma bovis (assembly GCA_944470425.2). Taxonomy (NCBI): domain Eukaryota; kingdom Metazoa; phylum Platyhelminthes; class Trematoda; order Strigeidida; family Schistosomatidae; genus Schistosoma; species Schistosoma bovis. Next base: position 3,541,048 of record OX103961.1, on the reverse strand, counting down.
AATGTGTTCTTTGGCCTTCCTCCTTTTCGCTTCCCCCCAAGTTAGGGCTTGCCTCGTGATGTGTAGACAACTATTTAAAAATACTTGTACTTTCTTGATTATTGTTGTAGTAATTTTTCACGTTTCAGCTCCATACAGTAAAACTGTCTTGACGTTCGTACTGAAGATTGTGACTTTCATATTGGTTTGCAGACAGTTGTCTTGAGTTCCATATGTTCTTCAATTGTAGAAATGCTATCCTTGCTTTGCCAATCCTCGCCTTTACGTCTGCATCCGATCATCTTTGATCGTCGATGATGCTTCCTCGGTACGTGAAATATTCAACATTTTCCAGAGTTTCCCCATTAAGTGTGATTGAATTGATGTTCTCCGTGTTGTATTTAAGGACCTTTCTTTTTCCTTTGTGTATATTGAGGCCTACTGCTGCTACACTAGTCGTCTTCATCTGTATTTTTTTGTGTATATGGGATAGGAGGGTTAGGTCATATGCGAAGTCTGAATCGTCTAATTGGTTCTGAACTGTCCATTGTATTCTGTGCTTTCTCATAGATGTCGAGGTCTTCATAATTCAGTTAACCACCAGAAGAAAGAGGAAGGGGAAGAGTAGACAGCCATGTCTGACTCCGGTCCTTACTTGGAATGCATCTGTCAGCTGTCCTCCATGCAAGACTTTGAACTCCAGTAGGTCGTATGAGTTCCGGATAATGTCGACAATTTTCTCACGAACTTCATAGTGTCGAAGAAGTTTCCATAACGTCCTCCTATTTACACTGTCAAATGCCTTTTCATAATAAATGAAGTTGATGTACAATGACGAGTTCCACTCAACTGATTATTCAACAATGATCCATAGTGTCAGAATTTGATTTGTGCACGATCGCAAATCACTCGATCCATTGTAAAAATCATCAGAACTTTACATTAAGGTATCAAATAACTTTCATCACAATAAATATTCAGGGATTTCATAATCTAAAGTCATTTAATAAATTCTGATTACTGATAATTTTGTTATGGTATATTAACGAATATAGAATATCAGATGGGTTCGAATCTCTCAGGAGGTGAGATCGTGGATGCGCACTGCTGAGGAGTCTCACAATAGGACGAAACGGCTGTCCAGTGCTTCCAGCTTTTCTATGGTCTAGCTTCAACTGACTCATGATCTCAACCATTGGAATATTGAATAATAGATCTAATTTCTAAACTTTTTTTATCCATTTCAAATTATACACAATTAGAATAATGATAAAACTAATATCAATCAAAACTTACTTTTCTAATTCATTATCCCATGATTTGATTGCATTCACTAAACTGATTGTTCCAATCATTTTATGCACCCAATTACTGAATTTTTTTTTATCATTTTAAAATTAAAGGAAAGAGATAAGAAGAGATGAATAAAGGTTATTGATATTATTGGGAATTTTACTGTTACCATTATTATTATTATCATCATCAAAGAGGGTTTTGTGGAGATTTTAGTAATTTATTAGTTGAATTCATGAGTCGATTAAAACTAGACCATCATAATAGAGAGCCTGGAAGCGCTGGATGGGTGTTTCGTCTTAGCATTGAACTCCTCAGCAATACACGTCTATGATCTCTTCCACGAGATTCGAACCCAGGACTTTCGGTCTTGAGCGCAAACGCTTAACTTTTAGACCCCTAAACCTGCATGTAACGATGCTAATGTCTAAAACTTCAACCGATTCATGAAATTACACCACAAAACCCTCTTCTGATAGTAATCATCATGAGCTCACTAGTGACTGGTTTCAAGAAGTATTTCCTGGAGTTCCAGTGAAAAACAGTGACCAGTGAAGTACAACAGGGTCTGTTGTGAGACAATGGATGGTGGAGCAATCTATACTACCTTCAGAAACCAAGGACATTTCACATATTTACATAATACGATCATTGAATAGTAATCAATATCACATTGTTTATTTCTTACAATCGATCAAATTCTATTGATAAATTTTCAATATGGTGATTATATTAAATCACTTGGTATCGTAATATGTTTTGTTGGATGTTATAAAGATTAGAAGTTGCTACGAAGAAGTTCTATATTGAGTCTACTCCTGTCAGTAAGTAATAAATCTAATAGTGACAAAACTTTTGATGGAGCTTTATTCTCTGAACTGAATGATTTGGTCGTAAAGCTTTCATTGTTATTCTAAACGACATTATCAGCACAAACTTCGGATAAAAGTGAAGTGACATAACTAATACTCATCATAAAATGATGCCTAAAGAACAAATGTGTACCACAACGATGGATTTTTTATTTTCGTTCGTTCAGATTACTTTGACTGTATGCTTGTGTTTACATCGAAATTAACCAGCACATTGTAAGTTATGGAATCCCTTTGTCGACTTTTATTGGAAAACTGACTTTAGATTTGTTTTTTCTTTTACCGATTACATATTTCAACGTTGTAAATTACTGTTAGATTTTGGGGCTGTAAACTTTCATGTTCCACTACCAGTTAAATGAGAGGGCTTTTTTGACATAGATAATGGAATGATAATAGCCGAAATGATTTCTCTTTGATTATTCTTATAACCTAGGGATTGGTACTATATGGTCGAACCACTGAGATTTTCTACAAATGTTCGTATACATATGCTATGTCATGTAATTCTGTTTAATCAACCCGAGAGTGCATTTAATTATCTTGAACAAATCGTCAACCACATAGTTTTACTTGTATCTTCCCATTGTTATTTAAGGCTGCAATTGATCAGTCTCATGTTGGCATATGTGCATCCTGTGCGGATTGCTTCAATATAGCCTTAAGTCACAAGCTTTTTAAGCAAAGATGGATAATGGCTAGCAGTGGAATCGAGGACGCATGTTTCGTTCTACTTGAGACTCGTCAGTTGGATGTACCTGCATCTCAGAGTTGATGTTTAATTTGGGACGTGAACCTAGTACCATTCGCTTCAAACACAATCACGTTATCCACTTAGCTACTGAGTGCTGATAGCCACCTGCTTGTGTAATGAGGTGAAGTTAAAATTCACTTGGTGTTATTTTACTTGTATCTCCTCATTGTCATTTAAGGATGCAGGTACACCCAGCTGACGAGTTTCAAAGGATTCCACTGCTAGCCACTATGCATTTTTGCTTAGATAGTTCTTCTGTTTCTATTAAATAATAAGAATCCATATATTTAATGGATTCCATTCAATATTGTACGATGGAAAATATGTGTAACAATCATTTGAAAACAAACCCAGGATATATTCTCTTTTATTATGTTTGTAACAAAGCATTAAGTAAATTAGAGAGTAGTAACCATTCGCTCAATAGTTTGAGAATTTTCATACGGTTGAAACTTGTTTCTTGACTTTAAAGATCCGGTTAAATGTCAAGTTTCATCCCTCTTGAACTGTAATCTATTGGATTTGATACCAGCTGTCAATGTGAGTCTTTTACTTGGATAGGACATATTATGAGGAAAGAACCTAATTGGGCCACAACGCAAGCCCTTACTCGAACTCCTTAAGGCCAAAGAGGAAGAGGAAAACGAAAGAATACATTAGGCCAAGAAATGGAGACACACATGGGAAGAATGAACAACGAGTGGATAGAACTAGAAAGACCCATGACAAGGTTGGAGAACGTTAATCGGCGGCCTAAGCTTCATTGGGAGTAACAGGCGTAAACAATTATTTAACTTTTACGATTAGTTCTTTATAGAGAGCATTTGATTCCATGTACTTCTCATACTCCTCTTATCCTTCCTTTCTTAAAATTAAATAACCTTTTTACAAATTTCTTCATAACCCTTGACTTTGATTATCTTACATAGAGAGACTATAATCTATGGACGAACCAATCAGATTTACGATAACAGGTCTTGGATTTTGACGCGAAATTCAGTCATTCATTCATGGCTTTATAGCTTATGTCAGTTCGTGATGAAAACCCCAAATGTAATTCCTAACCCTAACTATCAACTGTAAATATTAACACTGATTTATAATACTGGTTGTTAAGTGAACACTCTCAACATCAGTCTAGCGTCACTCAAAGGTCGTCTGTAAATTATAGTCTCACTATGAACTTTAATGACTTGTATTATTCAACATATTCAGTGACATTTGATATAATGAAGGACTTACTTTTTGGTTAAAATCTCATGATCTAAACATGATGGAGCAAATACACCTCTATATAATAAAAAAACAAAAGGGGTATTTTAAATGGATGACCTTCAATGTGAAGGTTAAACAATGAAATATCAATTCAATATTGAATAGTTATTCATGAAACTGGACATCTATTTGATCCTTTCAATAATAAATATATTATCAGTATAGGGGTTGTGAAGATTATTAAGTTTTTGATTGAGATCATGAACCGATTGATGTTAGACGAATGCTTGACCAGTAGTTTAAGCATTCGCGCTCGAGGCTGAAAGCTCTGGGTTCGAATCCGGCGAGCGGGATTGTGGATGCGCACTGTTAATCAGTTGCACAATAAGACGAAACAGCGGTCCAGTTCTTCCAGGTTTCCAACGGTGGACTAACATCAATCGGTTCATGATCTCAATCAAAAAAATAATAAATTTATACTAGAATGGAAAATGTTTCCATATATTTCAGGTAAAATCAAATACTGGTCAGTTATTGATTCTAGAAAATTTATGATATAATCCATTGTGTATTTGATAATCCTGAGTATAAATTGAAGACTGATGAGATTTTTCCTAAAAATTTCACATATAACTTTTACTTACATTTAATTGTGATGTTTCCTTTTTCTGAAATATGTTTTCGTCTTTTTTCGCCTTGAAATTACATAAAAGCTAAGAGATCAAATTTCAGTAAGTTCCCAAATGCTCTGGTATGTCTGAGGAAAGTTAGCTCTCCCTCTCGAAATGCTCTCATATGGCCACGTACATGCAACCGCTGAAAGGGAAGTCCTACTCACTGCCTTCTCGTGGCATTACCGTTGTTTACGAAATTGAGAGGACAAAAATCGAATGTCAGGTACTGTAACCGGGTTGGTGAATACGGAGGATCCACCTAAAGTAGTTGGAAAACCCTCATTTTAAATTAATGGTGCACATAGGCTCCAGTATCCTGAGGAAACAAATGGCGTATAAACTTGTCGTTAGTCACCGGTTACCGTGGGACTGCATCTACTAAGGTTGCTCCACTGTCATATTGATCAGACCTTTAGGTCGAAGTCTCCGGGTATGGTTCACTAAGAAAACCACCTGTTTTGGTTTGGGCACCCGAGCAGTATCCCAACCCTCACACAAATTGAATGATTTATGTGGCGTATATATATTTATTGCCTCCTTGTACCATTGTTTATGTGTTTAAATAAATAAAAATAAAAATTGCTAAACAGGATATATATAATGATAATTAACTAACCCAGCTGCCTGAAGACTACGTGCTACTTCTTTGCCTAAATTTTGTATATATGCCCATTTTGAATATGTTCCACCGGTAAGTAATGGAACTTTAGACATTTGCATTTGTGCTTCATCGAACAAACTTTGAACAATATAAACTGGAGCTTAAAACAAATAAAAAGTCAGTTTAAAAAAAATGAAAGTATTGATGTTTTATGAAAAATTGGTTCTACAAGTTAACTGGATCTCAATCAAAAACTTAATAATCTACACAACCCCTATACTAGTAATCAACATGTGCTCACTAGTGACTAGATTCGTGAGGGAATTCGCGGAGTTCTAGTGAGAAGCTGTGACCAGTGGAGCTAATCCATGTCAGGTAGAGACAGTTATCTTCCTCAATACAATGGAAGATGGTCGCGCAATTTCATAGATTGGTTGATGTTAGACACTAACACCACTGGATGCCGTAGGTTAAGCGTTCGCGTGCGAGACCGAAGATCCTGAGTTCGAATCCCGCGAGCGAGTTCGTGAATGCGCAATGCTGAGGAGTCCCACAATAGAACGGAATGACCGTCCAGTGCTTCAAGGTTTTCAATGGTGGTCTAGCTTCAATTGACTCATGATCTGAAAACAATAATCCTTTTAAGAATTTTATGAGATAGTAATGACTTTCAATTCAGTTGATATTGTTTACTTGAATCTTCCTATTGATATTTAGGACTACAATTGATGCAAATGTGCATACTGTGCGTATTACCTCGATATTGCCCTAATTTTATAAGCATTATATGCAAAAATGGATAGTGGTTAGCAGTGAAATTCGGGATGCAGGTACATCCAGCTGATGTGTCCCAAATTGGACGAAATTTTTAATGCCTGTCCAAGATTCCACTGCTAGTCACTATCCATCATTATATATAATGCTTAATAATAACTTTCATTTTAAAATAAACATGAAAAGGTTACATATACTTGATAAATCATAAATAATGTAATTAGAAATATGTTACCATGTTGAATAGATGTATGAATTGAGCCATTAAGATTGTTAGCTATAAATGACTGTTAAACTCTTGTATTAATGATTATACGAAACATGTACTTGTCTTTTATCTTTCAATAGCTTATTTACATACCTCAGTAAGATAGTTGAAATAACTAGTTTCTAAGGTCCTTTTAGTGTGTTTCAAACTATGAACACAGGATGGAAACAATTAGTTCTTCCAACACATGGTAAGTATACTTAAAATGGATATGATTCATATATCTCAAAGGTTAGAATTGAATTTTATATGATCTTAACCTATTTATTGAATCCTATGTATAATATTACTTAAGAGAATGTAATTATGCTTCATAAATAATTAAAATCCTGGAGTCCCAGAATGAACAACAACTTTGGAATACAGGTAAATCTCCAGCTGATGAGTTCAAAATAGGACGAAACCCACATCTTGGATTCCTTTATTAACCACTATTTCATCATTTCTAATTCAAATCCTTTTAATAATAGATTAATATTTCAATAAATCAATAAATGTACTTTTTAAATGTGGATACATAAACGGTGCCAAATAACATTTCCATTTTTCTTCTTTTGGATGAGCTTTACGACATGGTTTCGGTATTCTGGGATTCCAAAATCTTCCATTTAAAAATAAATAAATAAATATAACATAAATATTCATGTACACTTGTGTTAAATGTAAAATCTTACAAAAACAATCCAAATAGATGATGTTATGAAAGAACAGGGTTTTCCATACAGTAATTAATACTTTTCTTAACTGAATGTATCATAAGTATGAGTGTGCGGAGTTTATTAAATTTTTGATTGTTCACTACTGACTAACTTCGTGAGGGAATTTTTAGAGTTCTAGTAAGAAGCCGTGACCAGTAGAACTAATCCATGTCAGGTAGAGACAGGTATCTATCTCAGTACAATGGAAGATGTTCAAGCAATTTCATGGATTGTTTGAAGTTAGGTATTAACAGCGTTGTATGCTGGCCAGCTCAGTGGTCTAAAGGTTAGATGTTCGTGCACAAGACCGAAGGTCCTGGGTTTGAGTCATGTATGTATGATCATGGGTGCGCACTTCTGAAGAGTCGCACAATAGGACGGAATAGCCGTTCAATGCTTCCAGATTTTCAATGATGGTCCAACATCAATCGATTCATGATCTCAATCAATTATTTATTCAACTTTAAGTAAATATGAGGTTAAAAATGTACTTTGGTAAAGTGATAACTTATAAATCATCCATTTCTTATGACTGTATTGTTTTATTCTAAAAAAAATCGCCAAATTAATAACTTTACCGTTGTCATATCAGGTAAAAAATTACTCACTATGATAATGTTCTGTTCAATAAATAAAAGAATTGGGTTCATTAGAATCTAAATCGATTAAATTAAGGATATATCAATTTGAGTCACCCATGATGTGGGTGTGGGTTCGAATCCCACCTCCGACACATACTTTGCCCACAAATGCTCTGGTACGTCTGAGGATAAGGAGACTTAGCTCTTCCTCTCGAAATGATCTCATATGGTCACGTACATGCAACCATTACAAGGGAAGTCCTGCTCACTGACTTCTCGCGGCATTACTGTTGTTTACGAAATTGAGAGGACAAAAATCGAATGTCAGGCACTATAACCGGGTAGGTGAGTATGGAGAATCCACCTGGGGCAGTTGGAAACCCTCATGCACATGGGATCCAGTATCATGAGGAAACAAATGGCGTATAAACTTGTTGTTAGTCACCGTCTACTATGGGACTGCATCCCCTGAAGTCGCTCCACTGTCTTGTGGATTAGACCTTTATGTCAAAGGCTCGGGGTGTAGCCTTCGAAGAAAACAACCTGCTTCGGTTTTGGCACCCGAGCAGTATCCCGACCCTCACATACATCGAATGATTTATGTGGCGCATATCTATTTGGTGCATCATTGTACCAATGTTTACATGTTTAAATAAATAATAATCATTACTTACTTCATTCCTCGATGAATACCTTCTTCTGGTGGACATTCAAATGCATTAACACATTTACTTTCTTGATAAGCAGGAATGTGAATAAACCATGATGAATCTATTATTCCACTAACTAATACAGGATATCCAATACGATTAAATAATTTTCTACTTAATCTATCAATATTCATAAGTACACCAATTCCTCCAGCACTGGAAAAAATAAAGTATAAATTTTTTTGAGACGGATCAAAAGTAAAACAGATCTGATCCTAAATGACATTTACCTGTTAGTAGGTATGAAAAATGTGATATTTGTATTGTGGAAGAGTAGAGTGGAAGATATTTAGATATTTATCAGTGGTATGAGATACGAACGGGATTCGATGTGTGAATATTTGAATAAGTAATTTGCTAGGTTTGAAGTTATCACGAGTTCACTTGATCTGCGAACGAGAACAAGACTCGGTGACCAAAAACCAGTAAACTAGCTATTTGATGCGTCCCAGCCCCGCTAACTAGAGGCAGAAGTCTAAGCTCGAAATGGGGAAGTATATTCTGCAAAACAGCCAGAAACGATCGATAACAACAAACACAATTCAAAACGTATATATACAGTGCCAAACCGTCCTTGGTGAGAGTTACCAAATCGCGTACTAAAAGACGCAAAGGACCAATAGCATTTAAGATACTTCCCAGTGGGAAAGACGACATGAAGGCACGAAAACAAAAAAATTCAAACTTTCTGAATAAAATTACAAAATTAGGTCGTTTCCCAAGTGAGTTCTGGGGATCTAACGTCCCCAACATAATCCATCTTGAATAAATTGTTAGGTCTTCCTTTTTATGAAGCGCGATAGGGTTTAGCGATATATATATTGTTTATCTATTCTCTAGAGAAACAGCTTACATGAAACATTAGAAATCTAACTATCTACAGATTGAATAACACTAAAAAACTAGAAAGCGTTTCGACAGCTCTTTCGTTCTTGTATAAGACTCTTTAAGAGTGCTTACCTACGACTTACAGTAATTTATACGTAGTACTTTCAACTTTCCTATTAGACATTTAAACATTAGAGATACTGATCAGAGTCTGATAGGGCAAGTTCGACTCCAAATAAATTTTACTTTAATTCAACAATCGTTCGACTCTATTGTTAATAAATATTTCCCTCTTAACAAGTCTGATACTCCATCTGGGATCAATCTTTGATGAATACAACCTACAAGTTGGATCAATTTGCATGAAACTTCCCTGATAGGATTATTTTTGGGAAGATTTTTACGATTCTTCAGGATTGAACTGTAGCATCCAGTAAATATTTGGTTATTTAAAAGCATTCAAATTTTATCAGAATGGGTTCGTGGAGATTTTAGAAACTTCACAGATTGAAATCATGAGTCAATTGAAGCTGGACCACCATGGAAAACCTGGAAGCACTGGACGGCCGTTTCCATGGTGGTCTAGTTTCAATTGACTCATGATTTCAACTTGTGAAATTTCTAAAAATCTCCACAAAACCCATTCTGATAATAATAATCACCTGCTCACTAGTGACTGACTTCAGGAGACACTCCTGGAGTTCTAGTGTGAAGTCGTTACCAGTGGAGTTCAACCAGGTCTGTTGTGAGATAGGAACTCACTGAAGACAATGGTGTACGGTGGCGCAACTTCATGGATTGGTCGAAGTTAGACATTAACACCGTTGGATACCGGTTCAGTGGTCTAGTGGTTAATTGCTCGCGCGCGAAGCCAGTAGGTCCTAGTTTCGAGCCGCGCGTGTGCGGGATCGTCGGTGCGCACTGCTCAGGAGTCCCTTACTAAGACGAAAAGGTCGTCCAGTGCTTCCTGATATAAATTTTAGATAGGTACCACTGTCAAAGTTGAACTTGATAGTTTTAAAGAAATTGAAGACTTAATAGAAAGTTACGTTTCGTGACGTAATGTAAGTTACTTCTTCAGAGTAAATAAATAACCCAAATAAAATTAATACAATTCTAAATAGTAAAAAGGGAAACAATGTAGAATATTTGTACAGTTTATCGAAATAACCACATTTGACGCCATTTATTTTCCACACGATTTACACACACACACATTTTCAATCTTCACTACTCCATATTACAAATGTATGTATTTTTCATATCCACCTTCAAATGCATATATTAATACAATGATCTCATACAAAATCACCTTGATTAAAATTAGAATGACATTGACATGTTCAGATCTATTATGATTTTAAATTCATATGATATGGTTTACTTAAATCTTCGCATTGATGTTTAGGACTGCAATTGTTCAGTCTGTTATTGGTATATGTGCATTCTATGTGGACTGCCTCGATATTACCTTAATTTATAAGCATTACAAGTAAAGATGGATAGTGGTACAAGTGAGTGGCTATTAGTACTCAATAGCTAAGTGAATAACACGATGATGTTTGAAACGAGCTATACTAGATTTAAGTCCCAGAGTGAACATTAACTCTGGGATGCAGGTACATCCAGCTGACGAGTCCCAAGTTGGACGAAACACGCGTCTTGGATCTTAATGCTAACCATCGTTCATCTTTGCTTGTTATGATTTCGATTGCATTAAAAATATTCTTCATTGTTTCCGTTTGTGCTATTTTAACTTGTGTTAATTTCATTTGGGTTATTTACTTACTCTGAATAAGTGACGTACATTACGCCACGAATTGTCAAAAAGACAATTTTCTGTTCATTGGAATGTCACATAACTAAATTTATTATTAAATCTTAAGTGTTCAGTTCTACAAACATATTAGAATAGAGAATAGGTGGATTTATATTCTATTTGATCTTCAGAGATTTCAGTCGATAGACACTATTATTCAACTTCATATAGTACATGTTGTTAACCATTTACTCTATGAAACTTGATTGTATTATTAATGATTAATTATTTTACAAGGGATTTTGTGGAGATTGTAGTAATTTCAATAGTTGAGATCATGAGTCAGTGGAGTTCAACTGGATCTGTTGTAAAATAGTAACTCATTAAAGACAATGGTGAATGTGTCGCTCAATTTTATGGATTAGTTGAAGTTAGATATTAACACCGTTGGATGCCGGCCGGCTCAGTGGTTTGAAGGTTAAACCATCGCGCGTGAGAGTGATAGGTCCTGGGTTGGAATCTCGCGAGGCGTGGTCGTTGATGCACACTGCTGAGAAGTTCCGCGCTATGACAGAATGGCCGTCTAGTGTTTCTATGTCTTCCATGGTGGTCTGGCTTCAATTGGCTCATGATCTCAACTATTTAAATTAATTATTTGTCATTAATAACACTGAGTTAGTTATGTTATAGAACATAACCGACATGCTTTGAAACTATTTTCTTACTGAAAATTTGTCATTTATAATAATGATTTTGTGTTGTGTTTCCAAAGTTAAAAAATTCTTTTTCCAGAATTATTTAATGGTTGAATTCATGAGTCAATATAAGCTAGACTACCCTGGAAAACCTAGAAGCACTGGACAGCCGTTTCATCCTAGTTAGTCAGTTCTTCACTGGAGACAATGATGGACGGTGGCGCAATATCGTGGATTGGTTGAAATTAGGCATTAACACCTTTGGATGCAGGTTCAGGGGTCTAGAGGTTAAGCGTTTGCTCACGAAACCAAAAATCCTACGTTGGAGCCCCGCGTGTAGGATCGTTGATGGGCATTGCTGAGGAGTCCAATACTAAGGTGAAACGGCCATCTAGTGCTTACAGATATTCCATGTTGGTCTAGCTTAAATCGACTCATGAATCTAACGATTAAATTACTACAAATTCCACAAACCCTCATTTTGATTTCATAAAAATATATCTCGATCATAAATGTAAAATATAATTTATAATAAACAGCTAAAATAAACCAATTAATTTCTTACCTAGAACCAGCAAATATAACTTTCTCTGTATAAGCTGCATTTTGCCATGGTATATTATCAATAACAGCTGCCAGTATACGTGATCCATGAAAATAGAAATCTATTCAGTATGATATAATAATAATATAAGGAGAACATAACAAACTTATCAAATAAACACATAATTAATGTTAAATGAAGTTAACAAGAATTAGTGAAATTTAACAGTTGAATTCATGAGTCAATCTAAGCTAGACCACCCTGGAGAACTTTTAGGCACTAGACGAACGTTTCGTTCTAGTGAGGGACTCCTCAGCAGTGCGCATCCACGATATCACCTCGCGAGACTCAAACCCACAACCTATCAGTCTCGCGAGCGAACGTTTAACTTACTGGACCTTTGCGCCGGCATCTAATCCGGCGAGTGGGATCGTAGATGCGCACTGTTGAGGAGTCTCACAATAGGACGAAACAGCTGTCCAGTGCTTCCAGGTTTCCAATGGTGGTCTAACATCAATTGCTTCATCATCTCAATCTAGAACGAATATGTTTAGTATAGAAGAGTAATTAAGAGAATTGTGGTAGGCTCATCTGTTTTAAGTAAACATTGTAGTAAATTACGACTATATCATTTTCATTTTAGCAAAAGTTCAGTTATATCACATTTGATTATATACTTTCAGTTTGGTTTAAATAAGACATTTGGGTGGTTAGCATACAAAAAAAGAAAGATAATTAACTTTTATTCAATTAGTGTTGTTTATTTCAATCTTACCATTGTGATTTAGGACTGCAATTGATCAGTCTCTTGTTGGCATGTGTGCATCTTGTGCGGAATGCCTCTATATTGTCTGAAGTCACAAGCTTTATAATTAACGAATGCTTTAAAGGGGGGGGACGAGTGTGGTGCGTGCTACTTATATTGATATAAGTAGTCCATAACGCGAGTCAAGGGACGTAATGTCTGGCAGCAGAAGATGGAGGAAGATCAAGAAAGGAAGAGATGAAACGCAATGCAATTTGTAAGAAAACGCATAAACAACCAAACGTGAGACAATGGATTGATGTTTGCAACGGCAACAGTCCGGTTTGATATGATGGAATGATATTTTGCAAATTAACGATTTACTATTTGGTTTTTCTATTTTACCAAATAACTTCGGTTTTCCCCAATTGTGTTCTGTTCACTACAGTATAACCTTTGAACATAAGAGTCCTTGAAGAAACCCCATAAACTTTAAGCCCAATGATAAGCTACAATAGGTTTTTAAATATCTTAAGATTGGAAATAACAAAAGCAACGTCCAGTTATGTAATACGGTAAGTAGGTTTTGTAATAACCCATCTAATCATTGTTAATGGTTTTTATTAAAGACTGACATAAGTCCAAATACCACTGAAGATCATGAAAGATCACAATGAATGTCAATTACTCCTTCGTACTAGTCTCTTTATTAGTGTACTGTTAGTTTTTGAATGCTATTACAAACAATGTAGATAATTCGTAATATCATAGCAATTGTTCGAATCCCTAGATCCTTGTCAACAACAAAATTATTGTTTTTTTCAGACACAAATAGGAGAATATAAAAAACAAATCTCCTACCTCCACTACGATTAGCCATTTTCCCAGTCCATAAATCACTTGAACAATATGGAATGAAACTAGACAACAATAAAAAGTGAAAGAAAAATAAAAGTATTATTCAGGTTTTCTTATATTCGAAATTGGAGAATGATGGTCAGCGGCCTATGCTCCATCGGGAGTAATAGGAGAAAGTATGCTTGAATGCTATTACGAGTTCACCTTACTCGGTAAACGGAACGAAAGCCAATGATACAGTGACACGATAAGCTACTCTAATCCGTTGTCCCCGGCTCTGCTAACTAGATCACGAAATCTTGATGAGGCGTAGAGAATGTATTCTACAAGCACCCAGAAAATACGAGGTCACTAAGCATATAAATCAAGCTTATTTATACAATGATAGAATCACCCTTAGGAGCGGCCTACTTGAGCATCTGGGCTACCTGTTCCTGCCATCTAAATATTTCAACAAGTTATCTACTTTTGTTTGTTTTGATATATCATTATGTTTATTAATCGCATAAACAAGTCTGCTGCGTTTCTGAAAAGTGTACAACCTTTCATTGTCAAAGTTACAAAAAACTCAATAAGAGACAATGTAGTTGCTGGCAATATACAACGAAAAGAATGCACATTATTCAGATGTTCATTTAGTGAACTACTAACACCTAACTGGAGATCACTCAATACTTATCGCCAGGACCGACCAAGAAGAAAGAAACGGAAACTTGTTGAAATACTTTGTGCTGAGAATTCTATATTGTACCAAAAATATAATATTGAATAAAGCAGATAATAATAATAATAATAATAATAATAATAATAATAATAAGAGAACCACAAAATAGCGTACTAAAAAAATCCGTCAACCAATGACAGTCAAGAATTTCTAAGTGGGAAATGTAGGCTGTAAGTCAACTAAACGTCTCTTGGCGGGAAATCATGAAAGCAAGTAATTAGGTAAGTATATTCAGAATTAAAACGATGTGAATAAAGGAGATGAATCGTTAAATTGATTTCAACTTACACACTATGAAATTCATGATAAATTGGATTTGCATTTGGATCAGATGAAAGTATTCCACCAACTGAAATGTAAATTATCCGACAGAAGAAAAAAACAGACATTTAGATGATTCTAAACATAATAATGATAATAATAGTTGCATCCAATTTATATATACATTTAAGTAGTTTTAACGCAGATAAGTTGATCAGTATGGGGTTGTGGAAATTGATGTTATGTTTTTGATTGAGATTATGAAGTGATTGATGTTAGACCACCGTTGAAAAGCTGAAAAGCACTGGAAGATTTCGTGGATTAGTTGAGGTTAGACATTAACACCGTTAGACGCCGGTCGGCTTAGTGGTATAGAGGTTAAGCGTTCGCATGCGAGACCGAAGGTCCTAGACTCGAATCCTGCGAGTGGGATTGTGTATGTGCACTACTGAGGAGTCCCATTCTAGAACGAAACGTCCGTCCAATGCTTCCAAGTCTTCAGTGGTAATCTAACATCAATCGGTTCATAATATCAGTCAAAAAGAAGATAAGTTTAAGTTGTACATAGACTATGTTATCAGTTGAGAAATCTTTGAATATCACTGATTGCAAACAAGATTATTGTCCCATAATATATTGACAAAAACTGTAATGAATTGCTGAGGGTCATTGGTTAGATGTCCTGATGAAGCTATGAATATGCCCTACTGTAAAGGATAACAGTATAATGATAAAGTTATTCAATACCCCTTGATTTGGAATCATTCATTAACTTGTATTATTAAGTAATATAAACTAAGTACCGTTGAATTACAGTCATAATGTAATACGTAAAAAAATATAGCCAATAGATTGAGTAAGATAAAAAGAATACAGATCCATCCTCTTAGTTAGTTTTCGAATATGTTAACATAAATATACCAGTATCTGCCAAGTTACTTGTATATGTCATGATATAGATATTAGAAGGATTAAAGGTGAGACTATAATTTATGGACGACATTTGAGTAACACTAAAAAGATCTTGGAGATGTTCACCTACATACAACGGCTAAATGAGGATTATAAAGCAGTGTGAAGAATAAGGATTATGATTTACAGTTGATGGTGATAATTCATGCGAATTGAATGCTATATTCGTTTCCTAAGCTATTCTGTAACCCCCAAGCTAGAACTATACAACGACCTGAACACAAGAGAGAAGACACAAATTATGCGAGAAATACTTTACCCCAAGGTTCATTTTTGTACAGAAAACGTGGGTATTTATAGATGTTAACATTTTATTAAATCAACATCATATTTCGGCCAATCCATTAGCGACATATTATACTACTGACCATTAGTAACACGCCACGTTGACATTTGATTGACTAGGACTCTTCGGCTCCTCTAGGGTCTCTGGAGGTTCTGTTGCAGTTCTCGAAAGGCCGACTTAACAGATGGTAAGGGTTAGGATTTAGATTTATGTTCTTCATTACAAGCTGATATCAGCTAAAATGCCAAAACGTTATTTAGACATATAAATAAATGAATTTCGAGCCCAAATCCAAGACCTGTCATTTTAAATCTGATTGGTTCGTTCATAAATTATAGTCTCATTGGTTAGAGTTGAATCTCCACATCCAAGATGGCATAATTATCGATTTTGCGTTAATCTAATAACCTATTTCGTAATACTTTTTTTGAAGACTTCTTTATTCTTTGCTTCTCTTCCGAGATTTACTTAGGTAATAAACTTTTTAGATGAATATAACATACGATCATAACATTAATTCCTCATTTTCAAAACTTCCATCTGTATATACTTCTCACAGTTACTGTGCAGTGAACAGAACACGGGTGGGAACAATCCAATGTATTTAACATACAATTACAGGGCTTGTTAATAAAATCTAACAATCATAAAGTAAATGCTCAGTTTGCAAAATGTCCATCCATTGTCTCATAATGACTCAGACTTCATTGTTCTTGTATTTTCATACTAATTGCATTCTGTTCCCATTCTTTACTGTTCGATCCACTTGTCTCTCTGCTGCTAGACCTTCTTTTTACGACTAACATCATCTACTATTTATGTCAATATAAGTAGTACACACCACAACTGTTGTAGTGTGTACTACTAATGTCAATCGATAAAAGTATTATAGATCATCAGTCGAAAGTGAAATACCTAACGCGGTAAAGAGTTAAAAAGATCGAAAAAGACAAAAAAAACAACGAGAACAAAGAATAATTGATGTAGAATTGAAAGATCAATGAAATATGAGACATTTGATTAACATTTTACAAATGAAGATTTTTTTCCTATATGATTCTTAGATTTTGCTAAGATGTTCTGTCCAAAGATGGTCTAACATCAATCGGTTCATGATCTCAATCAAAAACTTAATAATCTCTACAAGCCCTATACTAGTAATTAACATGTGCTCACTAGTGTTTAGCTTCGTGAGAAAATTCTCAGAGTTCTAGTGAGAAGCCGTGACCAGTAAAGCTATTCCATATCAGGTATAGAGAGGTATCTACTTCAGTACAATGGAAGATGGTTGCGCGATTTCATGGATTGGTTGATGTTAGACACTAACACCATTGGATGACGGCTCAGTGGTCCTGTAGGTTAGGCTTTCGCGCGCGAGACCGAAGATCCTGGGTTTGAATCCCGCGAGCAGGATCGTGTATGCGCACTGCTGAGGAGTCCCACAATAAAACGAAACGGCCGTCCAGTGCTTCCAGGTTTCCAACGGTGGTCTAACATCAATCGGTTCATGATCTCAATCAAATACATTTGGTTGTCCCCATTTGTGTTCTTGTTCACTATCATGTTTTTTCATTGATCTATATGAACAATATTGGATTCAATATTAGAAAATACATTACTAATAGTAATATATACATATACTTGTTATATGTTTTAAGTTATAAGCAAGCTGAAAGTGAATTCATCAAAACATTAATCTACCTCCTATAATTACAAACTTCAAAACTTACATGAACGAGTTTTTGGCCAAAATTTTGATGAGAATAATGAAAATGCATTAGATTCACGTAAAATACATGTTTCTTCATCAAAACAATACCAACCACCTAGAAACATAATTAAATTAGATATTATTATATTTGTTAGCAGGATATAGATTGGATTAAATCATGCTCAATGCACGCTTGCGTTGGCACACTCTGATTGGTTAAGAATTAGCCAATCAGCGTTAGTCAGTGCTTAGTGAACACTCTAGAAATCTTCTCATATGAAAAACTATAAATATACTAACGTTTTCCCTATTGCATTTGCTTGCTTCTTACTTCCATCTAACCTTGTTATTTAGAATATAATCTCTTTTCCTGTCCAACCGTGTTCTGATTTGGGCGACTTGTCGAGTGAATCGATGTCCGAGAATACTAAGCAATAGGAATAACTGGGTTGTAATAAAAGAGAGAATTATAACAATATTACAAAAACTAAAATAGTTTTACTTACCTTCAAGAAATATTAACCATCTACTTACTGTTGTATATTTTGCTGGACGATAATAATAACTGAAATATTTAAAAAAAATAGAAGAATTGATATTCATTTCAATGAAATAAATAAGATTTTCAAAGATGATCTAACTGAAATCATGAATCGATTGACGATATATCACCATGGAAAACCTGTAAGCAATGGGCTGTCGTTTTGTCCTAGTGTGGAACTCTTTAGCAATGTACATCCACAATCTCGCCTCTCAACAGATTCCAACCCAGGACTCATTGGTTTCAAGAGGTATTTCCTGGAGTTCTAGTGAAAAGCAATGACTAGTGGAGTTCAACCGAATCTGTTGTGAGATAGTAACATATTGAAGACAATGGTGGACGTGTTGCTTAATTTCTTAGATTTGTTGAAGTTAGACATTAGCACCGTTGGATCTCGGCCTGATCAGTGGCCTAGAGTTTAAGCGGTCGCGCGCGAGACTGATAGGTCGTGGGTTGGAATCTCGTGAGGCGGGACCGTGGATGCGCACTGCTGAGGAGTCCCATAATTGGACGAAACGGCTAAAGAACACAATAATTTGGGAATTAGAAGCAAACATGAAAAGGATGAATAGCAACTGGAAAGAAATGGAAAGGATTGTCCAGGACAGGGTTGGATGAAGAATGATGGTGGGTGGTCTATGCTCCTGGACGTAGAGTAACAGGCGTAAGTAAGTAAGTACTTGGACACTATTAGCAACAACCAACTGTGGGAGAGAACAAACCAGATCCCAGTGGAGGAAGAAATTAGGAAGAAGCGCTGGAAGTGGATAGGACACACATTGAGGAAAGCACCCAACTGAGTCACAAGACAAGCCCTCACATGGAATCCTCAAGGCCAAAAGCAAAGAGAAAGACCAAAGAACACATTACGCCGGGAAACGGAGATAAACAAGGGAAAAATGAACAAGAATTGGATGGAACTAGAAAAGAAGGCCCAGGACAGAGTGGGTTGGAGAATGCTGGTCGGCGGCCTATGCTCCATTAGGAGTAACAGGCGTAAGTAAGTAAGTAACAGTTATACAGTCTATGTTGTATATTTTGTAATTTTTTAGATGAGGAGCGCAATATGTGAAGAAATTTAGATAACTGTTGTTTACTGAACTAATTGTTTATTTACCAAACAGTTGTTTAGTAATATTATCACATAGTCTAAATTGTATTATACTGTCGGTTGCTATGTTAAACCCATACAGTTTATTCTTACCTCCAGACAGGCCAATTTATTCACCCTTCTTGAGTTACTTTGGCTGGTTTTATCTAAGTGTGTGTGTGAGTACACTTCTTATCCCATTCTTAACATGTTTTTAACTTATTTTTGTATGACTACAAACATTGATTAACGCTTGATTAAATCGAGTTGACCCATACGCCTTCTTCACTGAATATCATTTCGTTTCACTCCTTTCTCTCCTATTCACTTCCCTCGCTCCAGCTCCCCAATTGTTTGTCTAAATCAATGAGTGTACAAAATATACATATCCAAAACTTCATTCTCGTACTTGACTTATTTAATTGCATTATTCAATAATGCTATTTAAATCGATAATTTTATACGAGGATTGACTGTGTCATCTTCGATAACAATCATTTACATTTCACTTGTTGAAATATGGGTCAGTTGAATCTATACCACCATGGAAAACCTGGGAGCACTGGACGGCCGTCTCATCCTAGTATGGTACTCCTCATCAGTGCGCATCCACGACCCCGCATCCCGCGGGACTCGAACCCAGGATCTGTCAGTCTCGCTCCGGGCGCTTAACCAACTAGACCACTGGGCCGGCATCCAACGGTGTTAATGTCAGCAGTGCACACCCACGATTCCGCGTCGTGAGATTCCAACCCAGGACCTATCTGTCTCACACGCGAACACTTAACCTTTAGATCACTGAACCGGCCGAGATCCAACGGTGTAAATATCTAACTTCATAATGAATCAACAAAGAATATTCTTTTTTGATAACACAAAATAATCGTTTTCATTGAAGTCAACAAGAACCTTACTGATTCAATCTATTTTTTATGATGATGAATTTTTGATAATTCTACATTATGACATTAGCTTTCATCATAGACATAAAACTAGAAAGTATTCAACAGTGAATTCATTGAAAAAGAAATTTTAAATCGTTTACATTCTGTTTCTTATATTGTAAAGATATCATATTGACTATGGCATATAAAGGCATTGAGTCTAATTATGTATGAAATTATTGATGCTCATTGTTAAGTAATCCTGCAATTAGGTCTTACATCTGCCTTGTAATTCAGATTACGTATGTTCTCAATGAAAACTAACAAATTTTTCATTTTATAAGATTGAATTAACCCTGTGAAATATATGTTTCTTTATCATTCATATCTGATCAACATTGTGAGTAATCTGATAGCTTTGGCCCCCAAATGCCCTGGTACGGCCGAGAGTGGGAAGAGTCCACGCTCCATCTCGAAATACCCACACATGGCTACGTGTATATAGCCTCTGCCAGTGAAGTCTTACTCACTACCTTCTCGTGGTGGGGGTGTTGTTTACAAAATTGAGAGGACAAAAAGCGAATGCCCGGCGCTTCAACCGGGTCGGTGGACATGGAGAGTCCACCTAGGGGAGTTGGAAAACCCTCATTCCAAACCAATAGTGCACATGGGCTCCAGTATCCTGAAGGAATAAATGGCGTATGAACTAATCATTGATCATAGTAGTATACCACGTTGATATTCCAGAAAGTTCTATCAGGATCTGACTAGATGGAAACTCTTCGGCTCCTTTAAGACCTCTGGAGGTTAGTTCGTGTTTCGTGAAAGCTGGCCTAACAGTTACATATTACATTTTTGGTAACTAAATGACTAGTTTAGTTGAAACTGAATTTCTAAATTCTTCAGTAAATTCCATGTATATTATCACTCTTATCTTATGAACTTAATACACAGTTAAAAGCTAGAAACTCAAACACTAAATAACTATATTAATTTAAAGCATAATATCATTTCAGAATTCCACTTCTTATTTATTCAAAGTAATTGATAATGGATGATGTTGTTCGTAACATTTAGTGGTTAAGTACTGGATATTAGTCGGTAATTTCCGCCGAATATTTCATTTGCAGACTCTGGAAATATCAATAAATGTCTGATATAAACACGTCAGTGCAATACAACTCAACATACCGGTTGATTAATACTTACTTACTTACTAAATCCGCCTACAGCCCTTCTGGGGTTACTGTCGGTCCCAAGCTCGGATAAAGGAGAAGGGTTGGGCATGGGGTTACCGACCACAACCTGTAAAAAACTAACTCGCTAAAAAAAGCTAACCAGAAAAAAAATAATTCGAACCATTTAAACTCTTCCCTGGGAGTTAGAAGGTCTTCATTTAGAAGAATTATGACTCCTCATGGTGAAAGCCGAGTTCCTTCTCGAGTCACGAAGCCGATGCCCCTTCTGACAACCAGAGCAACCATTTATTTAGGTACATGGAGTTCTCGTGCAATGTGGGAGACCGGAAGAGTTATCCGAACCGGTGCTTGAAATCAGTGAAACACATGGGATTCAGGTTGGACAACAAACACCAGCTACATGGGAGCTGATACTATACTCCGCCCATGAAGAAGAAAATACTCCACATACACAAGTAGTTACACTGATGGATGAATAATACATAGATAACAAATGTCAAGGTTTAAAATGACAAGATCGTTACTGTAAATTACACCTTGATAAATATTATTAATCAACTTAATAAACAAGAAAACTATTTAAGTTATTGAATGAAACTTACATAAGAAACATTGAAAATATTGAAATAACCCCAATCGGGTAATTCTAAACATTTAAACATAAGATGTGTCACTCAATTTCGTGCATTAGTTGAAGTTAGACATTAACACCGTTAGATTTCGGTCGGTTCAGTGATCTAATAGTTAAGCGCTTGAGCGCGAGACTTATTGATCCTAGGTCCAAGTCTCTCAAGGTGGGATCGTGGATACGCAAAGCTAAAGAGTCCCATAATAGGACGAAATAGCCGTCCAGTGCTTTCAGGATTTCTATGGTGGTCTATCTTCAATTGACTGATCATCTCAACTATTGAAATTACTATAATATTCACAAAAACTCCTTCTGATATTAATCAACATATGCTCACTAGTGACTGGCTTCAAGAGGTATTTCCTGAAGTTCTAGTGAGCAGCCGTGATCAGTGGAGTTGAACCGGTTGTGTTGTGAGTTAGTAGGTCATTGAAGACAATAGTGGATGGTGACGCAATTTCGTGGATTAGTTGATGTTAAACATTAACATCGTTGGATCTCGGCCTGCTCAGTGATCTAATAGTTAAGCGCTCACGCGCTAGACTGATAGGTCGTGGGTTCAAATCTCATGAGGTCGAAACATGGGTTCGCACTCCTGAAGAGTCCAACAGTTGGAAAAAACGTTCGTCCAGTGCTCTGAAGCTTTCTATGGTAGTCTAGCTTCAACTGACTCATGATTTCGACTATTGAAATTACTATAATATTGACAAAACCCCTTCTGATATAAGATAAAAAGTAAAATCTCAAAAAAAATAAACAAACATACCCCGCTGATGAACCATCATTACATTTAGCTCCATTATTATTTAAAAGATATAATTGATGAGATTGATATTGTAATCTTATATTATTCCATTCATTATGTTTATGATCATTATTGAATTGATTCAATTGATTTTCGATTGGTTTCTTAAGTGGTTCCCATGGTTCAATCATATTCCAACTATCATTATTATTATTATTATTATTGTTATTCTTATTATTATTAGTAGTATTGTGTTCCGTTGTATATATAAATGATTTATAATATGATGGTTTAGCTTTTACATTATCTAACCATGTTATAATAATAATAATTATTATGATAATATAATAAAGTGTTGTATATTGTCGTAATGAAAATGGTATTTCTATGGATATTGAATTATGGATATGAATGAGTTGTTTATTGGAATACGTTTCAGATAGTAAAGGATGTTTATTTGATATTGGTAAATAATCTATAAGATTTAAACACAAAAGAAAGATTATAAAAATAAACAATAAATCAAATTAGATAGATATATATATTGATAGTTGAGATGATGAGTTAATTGAAGATCGACCACCATTGAAAGCTTCAAAGCACCGGACGGACGTTTTGTCCAACTATGGGACTCTTCAGGAGTGCGCACCCACGATTCCATCTCACGAGATTTGAACCCAGGACCTATCGGTCTAGTGAGCGACCGCTTAACTATTAGATCACTGAGCAGGCCGTGATATAACGATGTTAATGTCTAACATCAACTAATCCACGAAATTGCGTCACCATCCACTATTGTCTTCAATGACCTACTATCTCAAAACACATCCAGTTGAAGTCCACTGATCACGGCTGCTCACTAGAACTTCAGGAGATACCTCTTGAAGCCAGTCATTAGTGAGCATATGTTGATTAATATCAGAAGGAGTTTTTGTGGATATTTTGTATACTACTGAGTTTATATTACTTTCAAATGATTGAGTAGTATATTTCAATACAGACAATAAGCCTTGATTGTAAGCATGAGTATTTGTGGACATTGTAGTATTTTCACCGTTGATGAGTCCTAAATAGGACGAAACGTGCACATTGGATTCTACTGTTAACCACCACCCATCTTTTCTTATAATAAGTTTGACTTAAGGCAATCCTCACAGAGAGTACTTATGCCAATAAGAGACGGATCAATTGCAGTCCTAAACATCGATGGGAAAATTCAAAGAAAAATGATCTAAAACAGTAAACAACATATCACAGTATTTCCAAATTTGTATTATAAACCATTCGAACATTGCAATTAATAAAAGGAAGGCGTTAAAAAGGTTCTTTTTACAAATTTCCTAATATTCATCAATCGGTTTCAAGTTTGAGTGATACAATAAGATGAATCAACTACTGTAATTAACAAACTGTAGGTGATTCCTTACAAATGGCTTATAAGTTAACCTATTACACAAGAAAAGTAATGGCGATTCATATTCCCCACTTTTTTCAAAGTCATGTAAACATATATATTCAAAGATAAATGAATTCAAAGGTATCAATTTTCGCTTGTATGTATTCATCCACTGTTTTGCTTTATAAGTATCGATACAAAGGTTGGAGTTGATAGTTTCACGTAAGCTTAGTATTGGATAAAATGTTATTCACAAATATATTTTTATCAGAAAGGGGGGTTTATGGAGATTTTAGTAATTTCATAGTTGAAGCTAGACCACTATGGAAAACCTAGAAGTACTAGACGCCCGGTTCGTTCTGGTATCGGACGCCTTAGCATTACTCATCCAGGTCTGTTATAAGATAGTAACTCACTGAAGACAATGGTGGACGATGGCACAATCCTGTGGATTGTTTGAAGTTGTACATTAACGCCGTCGGATGCCGGCTCAATAATCTAAAGGTTAGGTGTTCACTCGCGAAACCGAAGGTGCTGGGTTCAAATCCCGTTCGTGGAATTCAATAGTACAAAAGTACATGTGTTAATATACTTCAGTTACGTATTAAATCTGAAGAAGTAACTTACATGTAGTTGCGGAACGTAAGAAATACAAATTTTTCTACATATCGGAATATATTTAATAGTTGAATTCATGAGTTAAATAAATCTAGTCCACCATGAAAAACCTCGAAGTACTAGATGGCTATTTTATCCTAGTATGGGACTTCTCAGCAGTGAGCATCCATTATCCCGCTCACAGGATCCGAACCCAGAATCTTCGGTCTCATGTGCGAACGCTTAACATCTGAACCAATGCGCCGGTATTCGATGGTGTTAATGTTTAACTTCAATCAATCCATGAAATTGTACCACCACCAACCATTGTCTTCAATGAGTTAATATCTCATAACAGACTTGGATACGCACTGTTGTGGCATTCGATACTAGGATAAAACGACCGTTTAGTACTTCCAGGTTTTCTACTATAATCTCTAAAACACCCCCCCTTTCTGATAATAATCCTTATTATTTATTATTACAATATTATTACTAATACTTCCAATTAATTAAGTCGTTAATTCATTCATTAAATGTTTAGATTTTTCTCTTTTTTTGTTGAAAAAAACAAACAAACAAACGAAAGAAAAATTTCTGTTCATCTAACTCACATGGATACACATACACTAAAGTTTATTTCAAAGGTCAAGTTTTTTTAAAAAAAGAATCCCTTTTATGTACCTGTACGGACGTGTAAACCCACACACACACACATACACAGACGTACACATATACACACATACGCACACACATTCACACACACAAATACACATACATCAAACCATTCATCCATTAAAGATATATTTTTTTCTCATTAACAAAAACGTTTAATTGACTTAGATCAAAGAAAGTAATTTAAAAGGTATACAATTTTTTACTATTAAAAGATGAATAAAAGAAAATTTAATTGATGATAAACAAAATGGTATCCATGTTAAGAAATGGGGGAGGGGGAGGAAAAGAAGTAGTGAAGGGAAACAAAACAACAACAACAAAAAAAAAGAGATTAAATCAATAATCTGTTTTTGTAACTTATGTTTTTTTCTTTTCAAATAAATAGTAAATAGACCGGCCGGCATCCAACGGTGTTAATGATGTCTAACTTCAACCAATCTACGAAGTTACGCCACTGTATACCATTGTTTTTAGTGAGTTGATATCTCATAACAGACCTTGTTGAACTTCATTAGTAACGGCTTCTTACTAGAACTCCAGAAGTATCTCTTGAAGTCAGTCACTAGTGAGCAGATGATGATTATCAGAAGGGTTTTTGTGAATCTCGCGGGGTGTGGGGTCGTGGATGCGCACTGCTGAGGAGTCCCATACTAGGACGAAACGGCCGTACAGTGCTTCCAGGGTTTCCCTGATGGTCTAGCTTCAATTGACTTATGATTTCAATCAGTGAAATTTCTAAAAATCTCCACAAAACCCCTTCTGAAAATTGTAAATAGTCTCAATCACAAGAATTTTATAATATATATCAAGAATTAGTAGCTAAGTGGATAATGTGATGACGTTTGAAGTGGACGGTACTGGGTTCGAATCCTATAATGAACATCAATTTTGAGATGGAGATATATCCAGATGACGAGCCCTAAATAGGACAAAACGTGCGTCACTATTTATCTTTGTTTATAAAGTTTATGACATAAAGCAATATCGAGGTAGTTCACATAGGATGTACACATGCCAACAAGAGACTGATCAATTAAAGTTGTAACACAACAGTTAAACAATACAAGTAAACAACACCAAGTGAATTTACAAATAAATGTCAAAGATTTTTGGTGCCTTATATCTAATTCCAGTTGGATTGTTTCTGATTATTATCAAATAATTGCTGTTGAAATATACATGCTGATTAGTTTCGTATAGAATTATCGACTTAAATCGTGTTGATGAATAATGAGATTCAATAAGTCAAATAAGAGAATGAAAGTTTGAATACAATATATTTTGTACACTCATTAATCTGGACAGACAATCAGGTTAGATGGTGGCTGGAGGTAGTCAACAGGAAACCCTGGATCCGGGTTTCGTGCTACTTGGCACTCGTCAGCAGAGTGTACCTGTAATCTTGAGGAAACTGGTGCTCCCTGGCGGATTCGATCTCGTGTCACCCAGCTTCACAGTCAGAGACGTTA
Organism: Schistosoma bovis; assembly: GCA_944470425.2. Taxonomy (NCBI): domain Eukaryota; kingdom Metazoa; phylum Platyhelminthes; class Trematoda; order Strigeidida; family Schistosomatidae; genus Schistosoma; species Schistosoma bovis. Next base: position 3,514,019 of record OX103961.1, on the reverse strand, counting down.
CCACTGGGCTAGCATTCGATCTGTACTAATAATAAGGACTAGGCAGGCATGACATTGATCGCCACCCAGTGATCAATCAATTGTTCGACAATCAGGGTGACGAAGCGAAAGAAGTGAAGAAGAGAGGGTGAAGCGAAATGACACGTACTGGAGAAACCGTGTGAGCCAACTCGATTTAACCAAACGTGAATCGATATTTATACTTATACAAAAAATAAGTTACAGACAAGTTATGCATAGGATAAGAAGTGTACACACACACACACACTTACATAAAAATAGTTAAAGTTGATAAGCGACAAATTAACAAGGTCAAAATGTAACTCAAGAAGTATGAATAAATTGGCCTGTCTGGAGGTTAGACTAAGCTATGTGGGTTTAACATAACAATCGACACTACAAAAAACAAATAGTAGTAAACACATAATTATTGTTTGATTGAATGATGTTTATACAGATCACTTCCATTTTGACGATGGTATACGTCGGTATATTGTCTAAGTAGCAGTTACACTGTTCACATTTCAATGTGAACACTAAAACAAGGATACAAATATATTTAATTGATTATTTCGATTAAACGCGAAATGTTCATTCTGCATAACATCCGCTAGTTGCTACCCTCAAATAATGATATGAAAATATGTAGACCGAGTTTCTGGGTTAGGTATAGTTTGAATTCAATGGTCTATTCAAAATTCTCAATCATTGATTTTCAAACTGTATACTAAATTATAAGAAAAGATGGATAGTAGCTAGCAGTGGAATCCAGGACGCGCGTTTCGTCCTGTTTGGGACTCGTGGATAACGCGATGGCATTTGAACCGAATGGTACTGAGTCCGAGTCCCAGAGTGAACATCAACTCTGAGATGCAAGTACTTCCAGCTGACGAGTCCCAAACAGGACGAAACGCGCGTCCTGGATTCCACTGCTAGCCACTATCCATCTTTGCCAATAATAATGCTTGTAAATCAAGGCAATATCGAGGCATACACACAGTATGCACATATGCCAATAAGAGACTGATCAATTCCAGTCCTAAAACATCAATGAGAAGATTCGAGTAAAACAATACCAAGTGAATGTATACTAAATGCTTGTTAAATCATGATTGTTACCATCATCAAGCATATAATCTGAGGTTGTTCTTCTTCTTATTATTATTACGTAATCATACTCAATTTTTTATACTACAATCAAATGACATTAATTAAGGTGTAAGTTTATGAGTTGGTTGAGAATATATATTCAATCACCTTTTAAAACTTTGGATAAACAGATTAAAATAGTCTATACTGATTCTATCCATACAATCTAAGGTGACCTGTCTGAATATCTGGACTACCTGTTCCTGTTATCTAGATATTTCAACAAGTTATCTGTTTTCTTCTTTTTTTTGTTTTGTCACATCATTATTGCTTATTAGTCTCATAAACTATTCAGGTGCGTTTGTGAAAAGCTTAAGACATTTTGTTGCACAACTATTATGGGACTCCTCAGCACTGTGCATCCACGATCCCACTCGCAGGATTTGAACCCAAGGCCTTCAGTCTCACCGTGACCAGTGGAGCTAATCATTGTCGGGTAGAGACAGGTATCTACCTCAGTACAATGGAAGATGGGAGCGCAATTTCATGGTTTCGTTGAGGTTAGATATTAACACCATTGGATGCCGATTCGGTGGTTTAGAGGTTAAATGTTCACGCCCAAGACAGAAGGTCCTAGGTTTGAATCCCATGTATATATTCGTGGATGTGCACTCAGTTAGTCAGTCAGTAACAACGTAGAACTTCGTACGTACGTACATCAGTTCGAGTTGCCATACCACATTAGCACAGAGATGCAGTTGTCGACGCAAATCCCATTGTGGTAGAGGTAATAAGAGTATAAGCAGTAATCGGAAAGATTAGGCTTTGAAGATGTTATTCGAGGAGTATAATCCAGTGAAATAAATTTGGAAAGAAAATAAGGGACATGAAGAATTCAGAAGATTAGAATTTGGGAAAACACAAAAAGTGGATTCACCTGCGCACATCATTGCAAACGATTTTGAGCCATGTCATTCAAGGTCTCTAACCATCGGTTGCTATCATTTCGCGGTCCCCAACCAGGTAGTCTACACCTACCAATATGACTCAGTCCACTCGTCAGTGACTTCATGGACTTGTGCCATGTTTTGGTCTGGCCACCCCTAGCTTTCTTCCAATCCACTCCTATACCACTGAACATCGCACTTTGAAGCAGTCGGTGGTTGGGCATACTCACTGCTGAAGAATCGTACAATAGAACAAAACAGCCACCCTAGTACTTCTAGGTTTTTAATGGTGATATAACATTAATCGATTCATGATCTTAATCAATTAATAAATATATATGAAGTTTCTTTCAAGTTTACTGATGAATCTTAAGATTAAATAATCAGAAATAAAATGAACATTAAACACATTAACATAAATCGACATTTTTGCATTTTTCAATTTATTATAATAATACTATCATTCAAAAAATATCAGTTTAGATTGACTACTGCTGTTACCACAATTGTACCGTAACCCTACACTCGTATAGTCTTGCACATATATACAAACACACACACACACATGTATATATATATATACACGCCTGGATACCCACACAAATAAACTTAATAACATTTTATGATTTTATTTTAAAATCAATGGGGTTTCTACTTTTACAACAACAACAACAACAACAATAACACAAAAAAAACAAAAAACAAAATATATCTATAATTTAAACACCGACCAGTTGTAAACCGCTATTTTCTTTTGATGTTCAATTAAAACACATCAATGTACAGATTAGTTTTCCCCAAAGAATTCATGTTATGTAAATAGGTCAAAGAGACATGTGCATGATTATTGTATTCTGTTACAATTTGACCAAGTAAATCATTAGATTCAAGTGTATCTATATGAGTGTGTATGTGTATGTGGGTGTGGGTGTCGGGGGGGGAGGAGTGTTCAATGTGTATTATGTAGGTATTGTTGTTATGATCATTGTGTTTGTTATGATTGTTCACTTTTGAAAATGATGATTACATTGTCTCACTTTGTTGTCTCATTGTTATTTGTCTAATGTTATCTATCTATCTATCTATCTATATACAACAAAGTAAACATGTGGTTATTCAATTCAATATATAGTTTTTCAATGGAAAATAAACTATTATTATTATTATGATTTGTACATATTTAAATAAGTAAAAAAAGAAAAAAGAGAAATGCAACTGTATTTCAAACATCAATGTTATAATTAAATTGTCGGGAGAAAGAAAAAAAAAGCGCGAATATAAAAACATTCTATTCAAGGTAAACAAACACATACACATATATATATACAAATAGAAGCGATTTAACTTTGTGAATGTGATTACATTTCATGAAGAAACTATATTATTACTATTACTACTATTAATATCATCATCAGTAGTATTTGTAGTATTTGTAGTATTGGTAATAGTAGTAGTAGTAGTAGTATTGGTAATAGTAGTAGTAGTAGTAGTAGTGGTAGTAGTAGTAGTCGTAGCCGTAGGCGTAGTCGTAGTCGTCGTCGTAGTAGTAGTAACAATACAAAAGTTATTTATCATTCGTTCTAATTAATTTTTATTTCTATCTTGAAAACTATTTAAACTATACATGGTAACAAGTGTTTATTGACATTCTTAAAAAAAAAGAGAATTATTAATCTCTTTATTATCTTGTTTTGTACATAGAGACTGAATGGTTCTAAAAAAGGCTAACAGTTTTATACAGAGAGGGAGAGAGAGGGGGGGAAATAAACCTGAAGGGGATAATATATCTATCCACTTGAATAGCTCCATAACTCTTTAACACAAAGTTAATCTTGTTAAATATTCGAATTAAAGAGTCCGATGACTATATTCTGAAGACAAGTAATTGTTATATCCTGATGAGAATAATGAATGGTAACTGTTGGGATCTATTTATGGAATAATATTATACGTATATTTTTTTATTGTATAATTGTTAAGTAACTAAACTATCCATATTCGTGTTCCTCTTATTATCAGCTACAGTTTGATTTATGAACCATTATTATAGGATTTATCATTCTTGAGTTATGCCCAGTCTATCAATTACTATCTCCCATATTCACAGACACATTTGGCCAAATCTTGTATAAATGTTGTTTCCTATTTTATGGTACGGTGTGGTCCGTCTGGTTGGTATATAAGCCCAGTATGTTTGAAATAAATGATTCATATCACGGAGGCTGAGATTGGTGTTCTGGACAGTAACAGGTAGGGCTAGGCTGGAAGTAGGATCGATAAGTACTCTAGACTTCTCGTACAGGTTGATGTTTCATTGGTCCGGCCGATAAATTACTGTTCTCTAATTGGGGGTATCATTACATTATACATTAATAGGATACAGGACACAAGTTATAACAGTGTTGAAGAAAAAGAAGTAGATAAAACAAGTTATATTTTGATAATTTCATAAAACCAACAAAAAGAATCTATGCAAAGATGGATAGTAGCTAGCTGAATGAAATGCGCGTACTGAATTCCACTGCTAGCCACTATACATCTTTGCTTAGAATGTTTTTGAATTAAGGCAATGCACATTGAGTTGGTCAGATACGATAATTTATTCTTAAGATCATTGGTGAACAATGATCGGCTGCGAAGAACGTTCTTTTTAAAGAATTAGAAATTCTCCTCTTTAAGTTCTATATGACTCTGTCACTCTTAAAGTCGATGTTTATGTATAATGTTTTCTTTTCGACTAAAGTTATTTGTGTTTTCGGCAGTTTCGGTTTTATGTTCTTATCAATGAACATTGAAGGATATCCATTTTTGATAAGTATCTCCTTCTTAGCATTACCGAAGCAATAGCCATACATCTAGTAAGACCAGAATTGTATGTTCAAAAGAGATTGGTATAACCTCTTCTTCTACCATGGACTACCATGTCTAATAATATTTTTTCGTAATCTTCTTCCTTTATAACCATCTACTTCCCCTTCCATCTTCTCCTTTAATCTTCTAACTCTAAGTAATTTATTTCTATCAGATGGGTTTTTGTGGATATTATATTAAGTTCAATGATTAAGATCATGAGTCAGTTGAAGCTAGACCACCATGGGAAACGTGGAAGCACTGGACGTCCGTTTCGTCCAATGCTTCCAGGTTTCTCATGATGGTTTAGCTTCAACTAACTCATGATCTTAATTTATTTCTGTTTCTACGATCCTTTTGATTAAAATTAAGGCAATATCGTGGCAATACATACAGTATACACATATACCAATAACAGACTAATCAATTATAGTCCTAAACATCAATGAGAAGATTTCAGTAAACAATATCAAATGAATTCAACAAAACATCTGATTTCAAAAAAGAAATACAGACTGACATGATTGACAGATCCATTACAATAACTATTGAAACCAATGTATTACACATAACTCTCTCTCAAGTCAACTTATGTTAACTCAGTGTATAAGAGATAAAATCTCAGTAATGTCAGTAATCCATGTCATATTTATCAGATTAAATGGGTTTGTTTTTTAGACCTAGTAACATGATCTGTACTCGGATGACTTTATCTAATCGGCTTTGCAAAAGTACACAAGTATCGTTAAGAATGAATATCACTATATCTATAAAATGAGCTAGTTAATTGATAATGAACATCATATTAAGATCGAAGATAGTTTTCAACTTGTATATCAAGTCAAGAGTAATATCTCAGAAAGGGTTAGATTATGTGTCTCTTATATAAGTAAATGCAGTTTACATCAGTCTAAAGAAAGTTAACCTATATATTCAACCTGTTTGTTAATCTTGTTTCTCAATAAGGTTCTCAATCCCTATTCTTATTCTGAATTGTACATTTACAGATGAAAAATAAGGGCTGAACTAAACATGATATTCTTATTAATGATTACTGACATCATAATAGTAAACATGACTTAACAATTTCTTGTGTTAAAGTCATAGATGAGCACTCACATCCTGGATCCCACTGCTAACCACTATTCATATTTACTTATAAAGCTTGTAAATTCAGGCATTATCGAGGCAGTCCACATAGAATGCACATACGCTTATAAGAGACTGATCAATTTCAGTTGTAAACAACTATGAGAAGGTACAAACAAACAGAACCAAGCGAATTTACAGATAAGTTTCGAAGATTTTTGGTGCTGTATCAATGAATAGAAGCTAGTAGTGGAATCCAAGACGTATGTTTCGTCCTATTTTGGGACTCATCAGTTGGATAAACATTCATCTTAAAGTTGATATTCACTCTGGGACTCGAACCCAAATACTGTTCACTTCATCAGATAACCTGTAGAAGAGATCATTATCAAAATAACATTGTTCCCCTTTGTATTTTCAATAGTATTTATATGTTTTAATAAAGATCACCTAGTAATGACAAAAATCATATCGATTTATTCCTTTTAGAATAGATCCATTTCAATCAAATATGAACTAATGAGATCATTAGTCTAGTGACAACTAGTGACAATCACTAAGATGCTTTATTTAATCTAGATTTTAGACTAGTTTCTACTTTTTCGGTAAGGTATATCTATAACATTGAAGGAATAATCGCTATCTAAAACATTTGAATTAGTGGTGGAATAAAAAGAGTGTTATAGTCAGGAACTTTTCCTGCTTTTGAAATGATTATGAGCTAAAATAATCGTCAAACAATTATGTTTCTTTTAGTGATTCTAATCATTTTCCATATGAGTTATCATATACTTTCAGAAAAGGGGTTTTGTGGAGATTGTGATAATTTATCAGTTGAATTTATGAGTTGATTAAAGCTAAAGTACCATAGAAAACCTGGAAGCACTGGAAAGCTGTAACACATTGAAGACAATAGTGGACGGTCGTGCAATTTCGTGGATTAGTTGAAGTTGGACGTTAACACCGTTTCAGTGGTCTAGGGGTTAAGCATTCGCACACGAGACCGAAGATCCTGAGTTTGAATCCGGGTTCGAGATCATAGATGTGCACTGCTAAGAAGTTCCATACTAGGATGAAATGGTCGTCCTATAGTGATCGAGCTTTAGTCGACTCATAAATTCAACATAGAAACTTCTTGAAAATTCTTCCTTAATGGAGAAGATTTACTGCTCAAGTATACAATTTCAAAGTTGTTAAATTCTTTGATCAAGGTGATTTGATTTTCATTATCGTTCTAAATACTATCCTCAGAGTATATTTGTACACATAATAAACTCGGAGAATGTTGACTAGAACAACAATGGAAATCTAACAACTACTAACCAGTAAATGAATAGCAGTAGCGCTGAATATATGGGTGAATTAAAACAGCCTAAACAGAAAGGATGATATTCAACTACCAATCACTTGAAAAATGTTCATTAACACGTAATCAAACCCATTCTTTATCCAACTAGTTTATAGTTACATGCATTGCTATTCTGACAGAAATTAATTTGGGATATTTTAGCAATACAATTATGTTAAGATTAATATGATAAATACATCAATGTTAGATCTGGAAACACTGGATGGGAGTTTCTTCCTAGTATGGTTCTCCTCAGTAGTGCACATCCATGATCCTGTACATGAGATTCGAACCCAAGGCATTCAGTATCATAATCAATGAATTTTCAGTTCATTGGTTTATAATAAATCTCAGAAACGATTTGATTCAATAAGCACATTACTAGAATGTGGATTTGTTGAGATTGTAACAATTTTAATGATCTAATTCATGGGCCGATCTAAGCTAGATCACCATTGCAAACTTGGAAGAACTAAGTCCGTGAGTTCTAGTCTCGCGTGAGGGATCGGGGATGCACACTTTTGAGGAGTTCCATGCTAGAACAAAACGGTTGTTTTCAATGATGGTCTAACATTGATCCATTTACGATATCAATCTTAATTCAACAATCTCCACAACCATTTATTTGATTTGATTGTTACAACGCTATGTGTTTCCTTGATGATTTTGATTTTGATTATTACCTTGAAGAAGTTTAGAGGAGTTTGTTGGACGAAAAGTTGGAATTATTTCATACATAATTTTCACAAATAGAATGTTAGAATGAATGATATTCAACTCTTAATTATCTCAATGAAAAGTGTCTTGTAACTCAATTGGATAATAAAGCTCATTATGAAAAATGTGTACGTCATACAACAACAAAACTTCATCTTAAGCAAATATGGATAGTGGCTAATAGTAGGATCGAGGACGCGCGTTTCGTTTTCTTTGAGACCCATCAGCTGAATGTATATTTATCCCAGCGTTGATGTTCACTCTGGGATTCGAATCCTAAATAGTACAAAATGCATGTCCTGGATTCTACTGCTAGCCACCATCCATCTATACTTTTGATAGTTCAGTTGTTCAATTCATCTGTTGGCAGTATTTTGTTCTTTGTGCAATATAATTTAATTGTGGAATATTTTTTTAATTATGCCTGTTACTCCTCGAGGAAGAGCACAGGCCGCCCATCAACACTCTCCATCCAACTCTGTCCTGGACAATCCTTTCCAGCTCTTTCCAATTGTTATTCATCCTTTTCATATCTGCTTCTAATTCCGAACGTAGTGTGTTCTTTGGTCTTCCACTTTTCCGCTTCCCTTCACCATTCCAAGTAAGAGCTTGCTTCGTGATGCAGTTTGATGATTACCAAAATGTGTGTCCTATTCACTTCCATCGTCTTTTCCTAATTTTCTCTTCAGATGAAAGCTTGTTTATCCTTTTCCACAGTAAACTGTTTTTGATGGTATCCGACCAACGGATGTTGAGCATCTTGCGCAGACAACTATTTATAAATACTTGTACCTTCTTGATGATCGTTGTAGTAGTTCTCCAAATTTCAGCTCCGTACTGTAGAACCGTCTTGACGTTCGTATTGAACATTGTGACTTTGATACAATTTATGATAATTTAACTTAAGAATCATTTGTTCTTTGTAAAATTTCATTAGGGAATTAAAGTTTATCATTATGAAGTGATCGTAAATTCAAACAAGTTAACTTTTAAATCAAATTATAATCAATGAGAATATCAGTGGGGACAATCGAATAGATACACATTGCCGAGGAGTCACATAATAGGAGGAAACAGCTGTCCAGTGCTTTAAGGTTTTCCATGGTAGTCTAGCTTCAATTGACTCATGATTTCAACAATAGAAATTACAATCGAATATATTTCAATACAACATTACAGAAAGACTGAATCATATCTGAGAACTATACAGTAAATATTTCATTTGTAAAATCTTAATCAATTATCTCCAATTTGACTATTCCTTCATTTCGACATCAATCATTTACTGTTCTCATTCACAATTCTTTGAACTTCTTCACCTTCTACATCCACGTTTTTTGCCCTACTAATCATATATATTACTTATATCTGTCAATATCAGTAGTATACACTATGTATGTCATAAATTATCAATGTATTGCTCTTCATATTTTGTTTAAATAAAAGAGAAAAACAATAAAGAAAACTGAATTATAAACAAAGTTCTATTAAAATTCATTGTTGTTTTATAGTGGAAATGTTAATTACTTCCCATAGGATGAAATGTATGAAATTAAGTTCAATTATCAATGATTAATAAAAGAGAACACAATGAAAATAATTATGATATAGTAAAACAAAAGTTCAACAGAATATTATAATCTGGATTGTTTTTTTTTAAAAAAAAGAGGAAAGATTGTTTTGATTGAGATCATGAATCGATTGATGATGTTAGATCACCAATGAAAACTTGAAAACACTGGATGACCGTTTCGCCCTGTTGTGGGACTATTCAGCAGTGTACATCCACGATTCCGCCAACAGGATTCGAATCTAGGGTTTTCAATTTCACGTGCGAACGTTTAAACTTCAGTATCCAACGGTGTTAATGTCTAACCACAACCAATCCACGAAATCGCGCGACCATCTTCCATTGTACTGAGGAAGATACCTGTCTCTAGCTGATATGGATTAACTCCACTGATCACAGCTTCTTACTAGAACTCTGAGAATTCCCTCATGAATTTAGTCACTAGTGAACACATGGTAATTATCAGTATGGGGTTGCGGGGACTATTATGTTTTTGACTGACATCATAAACCGATTGGTGTAAAACCACCGTTGAAAACCTATAAGCATTTAACGGCTGTTTCGTCCTATTGTGGGACTTCTCAGCAGTGAGTTCCCAAGATCCTGCTCGTAGGATTCGGAATTTAGCACTTATTGACAAGACTTTTCTATATTCCTTTATAATTTGAACCTACATTAATCAATTTCAGTCAAAGATATTATCATTAAACTGTTCTGACTGATACCAACCTTTTGTTTCATTGAAAATTTATCTAAATCAGAACCGGTATTGTTCAATTATATTGAGAGTAAAACTTATATCCCTTATTGTAATAGACAATTATTATGTAGTATTCCGAAAATGGACGAAAATGAGAGACTTTAATTACTGGGTTCGTATACAGTTATTTGAATATTACAGGTACTTGATGGTGATCAGTGTCATGTGTGTCAAGTCCTTATTTACTGCAGATCAAATGCTATCGATCATGTTGCAATGTGGCCACCAGTCTAGGTGACTCGACACTGAGGGCACTATATATTGAGATTAGATCAAATCCGCTAAGGTGCACCAGTTCCCTCAAGATTACAGGTACACCTTGCTGACGAGTGCCAAGTAGCACGAAACCCTGGTCCAATGTTTCTTGTCGACTACCTCCAACAACCATCTAATCTCAGTGCTTTCTATTTTCTAACATTCTTTAAAAAAAGTTGATATTTGTTCATTATGTCTATTCCCTTCGTAAATTCTCTGTATAATAGTTAACAAATGTTATATTATCAGAAAGGGGTTTGTGGAAATTTTAAAAATTTCACAGATTCAAATCATGAGTCAATTGAAGCTAGACCACCATGGAAAACCTGGAAGCACTAGATGGCCGTTTCATCCTAGTATGGGACTCCTCAAACGGCCGTCTAGTGCTTCCAGGTTTTCCATGATGATCTAGCTTTAATTGATTCATGATTTCAACCAGTGAAATGTTATATTGTTTTTTTTTATAAAGACCAAACAGTTCGTATCCACTAACTGAATTATTACGTAACAGAAACGGATTAGATAGTTTTCTATACTTATCTTTCAAATGGAACTTTATGGATCAATCTTGCATTGATTTAATTGACAACTAAACAACAGAGATCTTATCAATGATAACAATGTACTGGACATAAACAAATTTACAGTATGGGTTTGTTGGTAGTACTGAAATTCAGCACTCTAGTTAAATCCAGTTTTAGACCCTTCAATGTTGATTTTCACAATGAAACTTCAAAGAACTATTGATCGTTTCAAGTAAGATTAAATGTCAGTTCTAGATTGTACTATTAATAACAAGTAAAAATATCATCAATTCCGAATTCACATATCACAATAGATACTGATCATTTGTAACCCTGAACATAAACAACAGAAAATACAAACTCTGATCATTTGTTGAGGATTGTTCGAAAACAAAGAATGATATCAAGGTTTTAATATAAAACAATACAGAAATTGAAGATCAGTGCATCAGGATACGGTAACTCTAATCGACTAAATCTTCAAATTTCTCTTAGATATCAACTAAAATGCCATTACCTTTCTATCTGAGACCCAGTGAATGATATTATGATATTGTTTGACCAACCCTGGATATTTTCTAATCTATTGTTAAGATATTAAGCATTAAAACTCAGTGTATATAAGCAGTTACGTATGTATAACTCATGAAAACACCTGTATATTAAATCTATATCACAACTGTATCAAGTTCACATAAAGAAAACTGAGTCCTACGAAATATAATAAGTAACTATGCTTTAATTATTAAAATACATTGTGAAATAGTAACTCATTGAAGACAATGGTGGAGTTGTCGCTCAATTTCGTGGATTAGTTGAAGTTAGGCATTAACACTGTTGGATCTCGTCTGGCTCAGTGGTCTACTGGTTAACCACTGATAGGTCCTGGGTGCAAATCTCGTGAGGCGGGGTCATGGGTGCGCACTACTGAGGAGTCTTATAATAGGACGAAATGGCCGTCCAATGCTTCTAGGTTTTCCATGGTGGTCTAGCTTCAATTGGCACATGATCTCAACTATTAAAATTACTAAAATCTCCATAAAACCCCTTCTGATATAAAATACATTACCCAATCAGTGATTATCTTCAGGTATAACTCTCTTAAAACAATATTTATTCATTTAATAATTTTCATAATAATATTCTTGATAATAACATCAAGAAGATCATTAGGAGAATATCATTTTGTTTTTGAACCCCCCTTTGACAACAAATTATACTCTGCTCAAATAATATACAACCAATGAAATTCTTCAATGTCACATGGAACATATCTTATCAACTAATTATATGATATTTGGGAGTGTATGTTCGTATGTGGGGGGATGTGTGTGTGTGTGTATGATCTATACACAACTCAATAAAGTATTTGAGTTAAATGAAAAATACAAAAAAATTAAATTAGATAAACGTTTCAAGTACTTACTTACGTAATGTTTTCATTACAAATTTCTATGGAATAGTTTCAGTTTATTCTATACTCAAAAAAAGAAACAACCTTCATCTTTTTCAACAATAATCCCAGAGTATCATATGTTACCCAACTGTTACTCAGCCAGGCAAGGTCTCACTTGGAATCCTCAAGGCCAAAGGAGAAAAGGAAGACCAAAGAACACATTACGCCAAGAAATAGAGATAAAAATGAGTAGAAAGAACAATAATTGGATAGAACTAGAAAAGACGACCCAGGACACAGTGGATTGGAGAATGCCAGTCGGTGGCCTATGCTCCAGTGGCGGGGGGGGGGTAACAGGCGTAAGTAAGTAAGTCATACATATTTAAAATAGAAGAATCTTTGGATCGTTATTGACTACTTCTTTTAGTTCGATATCTGATATTATTACTCTAATAAGTTAGTTACTATGTAATGAATGAAACAAAAAATTATAAGCATCTATTAATGTTTATGATGATACTTAGATTAATATTTGATAAGCATCCTTTTAACTGGATGTTGTCTTGATATCACATATAGTTACAAAGGGATTACACTTTTCATAGTAACTAACCATGTAATTTATGATTCTTATTTTCTTTTCATTGGGTCTTCTTTGAACACAACAGAATTCTAATGTTCATGTACATACATATTGAAACTTGAACTTAGTACTCACTTGTTTAAATACAAACGAGTTATCCATTAGATTACTTTGAGTTATGATAGCGATCAATCTATTCAATGACCGAATTATTTAATATATCAAAGGTATTTTTGGAATAGATATTGAACATATCAGTGTCAAAGCGATTCTTACTATGAAAATCAATGTTGGTCAATTAAATCAAACATTAAACAGAAGAAAAATGCTACTCACAGATTAAAAACAAAAAAAGAAACATCTAAGAAAAGATAACAACCATGTAAATGGTGTCTTAATGATGTTATAATATCAACTGAAGATGACTGAACAATATTATAAATTGATTGAAATTAGAAATCAGCATTGCGCATCCATGATCCCGCTTGCGGGATACGAACCCAGGGCCTTCGGTCTCGCGCGTGAACGCTTAACCTACTGGACCAGTCAGCCGGCATCCGACAGTGATATTGTCTAACATCAACCAATCCATGAAATTGCGCAACCATCTTCCATTGTACTGAGGTAGATACCTGTCTCTACCCGACATGGATTAGCTCCACTGGTCACGGCTTCTCGCTAGGACTCTGAGAATTCCCTAACAAAGCTAGTCACTAGTGAGCACATGTTAATTACTAGTATAGGGGTTGTGGAGCTCAATCAAAAACTTAATAATCTCCACAACCCCTATACTAATAATTGAATATTAGTTCTGTTATTTAAAAATGAAGAGCTCTTTACAAAGCCTGAAAGTTCTAAGATCAATCTTTAATACAATTCTAGATGTATATATATATCACTAATTTCAATAATTGTCTAAAACCAATATCTTAACTAGTATGTTTTAAACACATTTAGTTATATAGTTTATTGAGTAACGACTGACAACTTCTTTAAACTTAATGATTATCTGGTTAGTAACCAGTCATTTATTGAGAAGAAAATAACCTTGATTTAAATTTGACCATTTTAAACTATTCCCTATTATAAGCAAAGATGGATAGCGGTTAACAGTGGAATGCAAGAGGCGTGTCACCTCCTATTTGTCAATTGTCAGCTGTGCGTGCCTACATCTTACAGTTGATGTTCACTGCCTGGCACTCCAACCCAGTACCATTCTCTTCAAACACCATCACGTTATCCACTCAGCTACTGAGTGCTCACAGCCACTTGTTTGTGCAACTGGGTGAAGTTGAAATTCACTTGGTATTGTTCACTTGAATCTTCTCAATGATGTTTAACACTGCAATGGATCAGTCTCTTATTACTGGCATATAGTGTATCCTGTGTTAGATTACCTCTCTATATTTTCTTAATTTACAAACATTATAAGCAAAAAATGGATAGTGACTAACATATTTATTATTTTTATTTATTGTAACACATAGACATTGGTACAAAGAGGCACCAAAATACATAAGCGCCACACAAATCTCATTTGATTTATGTGAGGACTGTGATGCTGCCCGGGTGTCCAGACCGAAGCAGGCGGTTTTCTTAAGGGACCAAACCTTGAGCCTTCGACCCAATGGTCTGATCCACAAGGCAATGGAGCAACGTAAGGAGATGCAGTCCCATGATAGCCAGTGACCAACAATTGGTTCATATGCCATTTATTCCTTCAGGATACTGGGGCCCATTTGCACTAGTGGTTTGGAATGAGAGTTTTCTAACTCCCCTAGATGAACTCTCCATGTCCACCAATCCGGTCAAAGTGCCGGACATTCGGTTTTTGTCCTCTCATTTTCGTAAACAACACCCCCACCACAAGAAGTCAGTGAGTGGGGCTTCCCTAGCAGAGGTTATATACGTGTGGCCATGTGAGAGCATTTAGAGAAGGAGAGAGGACTCTCCCCATTCTCGGTCGTACCAGGGTATTTGGGAGTAACTAACATATAGAACTATTTGAAAATATTATATTCTCTCCTATTAAAAATCATTTAGTTACCATGACAAAAAATAAATAAGTAAATAAATCAATTCTGATCAATTAAACAGACTGGTTAAATGAAATAAATGAAAAAAATTGAAAAAAAAATAAATAAATAAAGATTTAATCCCATTTTTTTTTCTTTCAATAATTTAAACAAAGAATAAAAGATTGAAAAAAAAATGAAGAAAAAAAATGCCGAAAAGAAATTATCTATGGACCTGAATGGAATTTCTATTCAACTATTACATATGTTATATTTATTTTTCTTTTCTTTTTTTCTTTTTTCTTGTTTTTTTTCTGATTGTCGGTATATTGAAGGTTATATATATGCATATAGTTTTATTTAATCTATGACAAAATGATACATCAGTGTTCTTTCTTTTTCTTTTTTTCTCTTTCTCTTTCTTTTTTTCTTTTTTTTTGTTCAGAAAAAAAACAAACAAACAAGAAGACATTTAAAACAAAAAATAAAAAGTATTGAATAGTTATAGAATCTATAAATAATAAAGAAAAAATAGGCATTATGTCATATTCATTCAATATAGATATAGAGATAGAGATAGAGAGAAGGATATGTGAAGATGATTTACAAAAAAAAAGAAAAAAAAGGAAAGAAAACAAAATAAAGAAAAAACCGCTCCTATACTCGTTTTGTTTAAGTTCATTGATAAACGTCACATGTTCAATGTGTCAATAAATTGAATCTGTCACATATGATACATAAATATGTGATAGGCGCTTAAAACAAATTTAAAATGTCTATTTCAATTTATTCGTTGTTCAATAGTAATAAATCTTATTCAAACAAAGTATAATATTAATAATAACTGTGTCTATGATTATGTAATAGTTACAATGATCATATGAAGATAGTAATTTATGAAATTTGAAAACCAAGAAAAAAAATGCGGTAATTTAAAATCAGTTTTTAGAAGAAAAATAATCATTCGACAGAATGATTTAATAAAGGAAAAAAACTGTGTTTAGTTTGTTAGAATGTAATTGAATACATCCCATACACATGAATAAATACAGATGAAGATAACTAATGTAGTAATAGTGTGTGGTGTGCTACTTATATTGACATAAGTAGTAGATGATGTTGGTCATGAACAGAATGTCAGATGTTGTTGCCCCGGCAGGTGGACGGAGCTATGGAGGTCGGCGAGCCGCAGACTCGGCATTTTGACGGAGAGCGTATCACAGACTACAGAAACGAAGAATGTGGCACGGCGAGCATGAACCACCGCAAGAACGACTGCTTTAAAGGGAGGGACGAGTGTAGTGTGTGCAACTTATATTGACATAAGTAGTAGATGATGTTAGTCGTGAACAGAAGGTTGGACAGCAGAGAGACAAGAGGTTTGAACAATGAAAGAATGGAAACAGAATGCAATTTTTATGACAATACAAGAACAATCAAATCTGAGTCATTTTGAGAAAACTGATGGACATTTTGCAAATTACGTATTTACTATTATGATTGTTAGATTTTATTACCAAGTCCCCTCTAGTGATCTTGTTCACTACAGTAGTAGTCTCTGTATCAGTAAACTTCATTATACACAAATGGAAAAGTAATATGTTCAAATACAATGTGGTGAACACTAAACCAATCACTTATTGATGGAGAAATTCTGAAAGAGGTGGAAATTTCCATGTACCTATATAGATAACATCATTGATCAATAAGGAGGAACTGATGAAGATGTAAAGGAGAGCATTTACAAAACAAGGTGTGCCTTTCTACAGTTGAACAATATATGGAAATCAAAACAACTGTCAACCAATATCAAAGTCATAGTCTTCATTACAAATGTCAAGTCAGTTTGTTTTACTGTATGTAGATGAAACTTTGGCAACTACTACAACTATCATCAAGACAGAACAAGTATGTAGAGACAATCGTCTATTCATGATACTCAATGTCCGTTGACCGGATACCATCAGGAAGAGTCTACTGTAGGAGATAACAAACTAACTTCCATCTGAGGAAATTAGGAAAAGATGTTGGAAGTGGATAGGACATACATCATGGAAATCACCAAACTGTATTACGAGACAAGCCCTAACTTTGAATCCTGAAGGGAAGTGGAAAAGAGGAAGACCAAAGAACACTGTAATGACAATTGGAAGCTAACATGAAAATAATAAATAGCAACCGAAAAGAATCGGAAAGGATTGTCCAAGACAAGGTTACATAGAGAATGTCGGTGAGCGGCCTATTCTCTTTCACGAGGAGTAACAAGCGTAAGTAAGTAAGCAAATATGTATACATATTTGATGTTTAAGTATTTGGTACTTTGATGAAGTATTCTAACAGGTGTAAGTAGCTTTGAATTTATTATTATTACCATATTATTACTATTTGGTAATAAATAGTAATATATAGTATGTATTTACTCTTCGTTAGATTCAGTTTCATTATGATTTAGGCAAAAAAATAGATTCAGCAATGCAGTGACAAATGATCACAAAGATACCTATCGTAAATGTCTATAAAAATTTATTAAGTAGTTGGGTACTGTTTATGTAAAATGGAATTTAGTCTAAATTGTATACTTCTAAAGTTGAACAATGAAGTTATGTAATTGTATGACAAAAATGAATAACTCTGATCAACATCATGAATGGGTCAATGTTAGAACACCATTGAAAACCTGAAACCATTGAACTACTGTTTCATCCTAGTATGGAACTACTCAACAATGCTCATCGACAATTCCGAACGTGGGATTCGAACCTACAACCTTTGGTCTCGTGTGGGAACATTTAAATTCTAGACCATAGAGCCGGTACTCAACTTGGTTAATGTCTTACTTCAAACGATACACAAAATCGCGCTACCATTTTCAATTGTCTGAGGTAGATATCTATCTCTACCTGACATGGATTAGTTCCACTGGTTATGACTTCTTATTAGAACTCTGAGAATCCCCTCACGAAGCTAGTCATCAATAAGCAAATGGTTCGAATCTCTAGAGCAAGATCATAGATGTGCACTACTGAGACACCCCATACTAGGATGAAACAGCTATCTAGTACTTCCAGGCTTTCAATAGTAGTCTAACATTGATTGATTCAGAATTTTAATCAAAAACTTAACAATATCCATAACCCTATCCTGAGAAAAATTAATATAATTTTGTTTATTGATCTTTTCAATAAGATTTTAATAAAATCGTGTTTATCATTTCAGGAATGAACTAACTGTATATTGATAATCTTCTTAATGAAAAAAGAAAAGAAAAATAGATTCATCCTAGTATGAGATTACTCAACAGTGCACATTCACGATCCAGCACTATATGAACTCGAATTTACTACCTACGGTCTTACGTGAGAACATTTGATTTCTGAAGGTGGAATATTGAATATTGGAAAGGTTCCAGACAATCTCCGATTACAAAAATAGTATGATATTAAATTTTTAGGAAGTATCATGAAGATCATTTTGAAATGTTTTTTTTTAAATTTTTTTCCCTGAAACTATAATTTATGGAGGACTTTTAGCAATACAATAATGACCTTAGAATGTCTATTCATTTATTAGGACCAGATCCCAGCAGAGGAAGAGATCAGGAAGAAGCGCTGGAAGTGAATAAGACACACATTGAGGAAAGCACCCAACTGCGTGCGTCACAAGACAAGCCCTTACATGGAAACCTCAAGGCCAAAAGAAAAGAAGAAGACCAAAGAACACATTACTCCGGGAAATGGAGATAGGCATGAGAAGAATGAACAAGAATTGGATGGAACTAGAAAAGAAGGCCCAGGATAAAGTGTGTTGGAGAATGCTCATCGGTGGTCTCTGTTCCATTGAGAGTAACAGGCGTATGTAAGTAAGTAAGTAAGTACGGGTTACATATTGATGTGAAGAATTACAATTACAATTTACAGTTGAACATTAGAGTTAAGAAGTAGATTTAACATTTTCATCACGAACTGACATAAACTTTAATTTCAAAAAGGTACTTAGTTGAACAATTGAATGAATTTAGCTCCATAATCTAAGATCTATTTCTACTCTGATTGGTTCGTCTATAAATTATAGTCTCGCCCATGCCGATAATGGTTTGTAGTTGAAGTGTCGTCAAGAAAAACCGTAAATAATGAACATTCGTTTTATCTTTCTTAACAACTAAACATCTACAGAACAACTTGGAGATTATAGATTCAAGCTCTGATAAATGATTATTAGTTCATCATTATCACTTATATACATGATTCATAATCATTCATTAATCAATTGTATATTTACATAAACAAATAGATAACTTCAACAGTTGAGATCATGTGTCAATTGAAGCTAGACCACTATGAAAAACCTGGAATCACTGGACGGCCGTTTCGTTCTACTGCGAGACCCCTCAGCAGTGTGCATCCACGACCCCGCCTCGCGGGATTCGAACCCAGGACCTACCAGTCTCGCACCAGGCGCTTAATCAAATAGACCACTGAGCCGGACGAGATCCGACGATGTTAATTTCTAACTTCAACTAATCCACGAAATTGAGCGACACATCCACCATTGTCATCACTGAGTTGCTACCTCACAACTGACCCGGTTGAATTCCACTGGTCACTGCTTCTCACTAGAACTTCAGGATATATCTCTTGAAGCTAGTCACTAGTGAGCATATGTTGATTAGTATCAGAAGGGGTTACGAAATATTATCAAGTTTTAGAAACGTTTATTTGGATAATTAAGGATTTGTGAATCAAATGTTCCTCATAAACATATTTCAGTTGTAAACACATCACACATTACATAACTTTTAATTCATTTTATGATATAGCTTGTGAAGTTATAAATGAAAAAGTTATCTCTTTCTAGAAAGTTTATGTATGAGCACAGTTAATACTGAACGAACTAGGTTAGAACAATTATCCAACATTAATACGATTAGATGTTAGTTCAGTGGTCTAGTGATTAAGTGTTCTACACAATACCAAAGGTTATGAGCTCGATTCCCACATGTGGGTTCATAAATGAGTAGTCATATACTAAGATGAAATTGGTTCTGAATGATAGTCTAACTAGGGTTAATTCATGATTTAAACTGTGAACATACTACTAACTCCACAAATCCTCCATACTAAAATGATATTTTCTACTTAGATTGGTATGTTTATTTATTGAAATGTTTTTCATTCATTTCAGTTGATAAGTAAACGCGTGTATTTTTAATACTCGACCGAGGTATCGCTATTAGTAGTTGCTTTTGTTTAGCATCATGAACTTAGAGTAAGAAAATTCTCGGTGAGGATATAACTTTTAGATGAACCAGTCAGATATAAGATAACAGGTCTTGGATTTTGCTCGTCCAACTCACTTATCCATTTGACTAAATAGAGTTTTGGCATTATAGTTTATGTCAGTTCATGATGAAGATCCTAGATCTAATTCCTAACCCTTAACTATCAACTGTTAATCATAATTTTAATTCCTCATACTGGTTTATAAACCTCATTTGGTCCTAGTGATTAGGTAGAGACTCTCAATATCAGTCTAACGTCGCTCAAAGATCGTCCATAAATTATAGTCTCACCAATTATAGATCTTGTAACGAATTTTATCTTTTTAACAAAGGTTCAATTTATGGTTATCAGAAGGGGTTTGTGAAGATTTTTAGAAATTTCACAGATTGAAATCATGAGTCAATTGAAGCTAGACCACCTTGGAAAATCGGGATTGGTTAAAGTTAGGCATTAACACCATTGGATCTCTTCCGGCTCAGTGATCTAGTTGGTTAAGCGTCTGGCGCGAGACTGATAGGTCCTAGGTTCGGATCTCGCGCGGTACAGGATCGCGGATGCGCACTGCTGAGGAGTCCCATACCAGGACGAAACGGCCGTCCAGTGCTTCCAGGTTTTCCATAGTGGTCTAGCTTCAATTGACTCATGATTTCAATCTGTGCAATTTATGGTTATTGAAAAAATGTGTATAAACTTAATGTCTTATAATAGTCAGTGGTAGACAACACAAGCACATGACACTTTTCCACTAGTTCAATTGATAGATCTATATATTTCAATGTCAGCAACTTCAGTTACATCAAAAAGGATAGATTACGAAGAAAATATGTCGACAACTTCAGTATTTCTGTATGAAATTGATCATAATTACTTTCATAATAATTTACAAACTCTGCATGGAAACCCCCTAAATTCAAAATGTAACTCATCAGTTCAAAGTAGTCTCAAACAATTGTATTGCTTTGGCTGTTATAAAATATATAACTTGATTATCAGAATGGGTTTTGTGAAGATTTTTAGAAATTTCATTGGTTGAAATCATGAGTCAATTGAAGCTAGACCACTCTGGAAAACCTGGAAGCACTGGATGGATGTTTCGTCCTCGTATGGGACTCATCATTATGAATTAAGCTTAACTATCTAATAAAACAAAAAAGGATGAGTTGAATTTTCGAAAGATCTGGTTCATTTCAAGAAACTATTATAGATTCATATTAGAAGGGGTTTTTGTGGATGTTATAGTCATTTCAATAGTTGAAATCATAAGTCAATTGAAGCACTGCCGAGGAGTTCCACAATAGAACGAAACAGCTATGCAATGCCTCCAGACTTCCCAGGGTAATCTAGTTTCAATCGACTCATGATCTCAACTATTGAAATTATTATATATTCATTCTTTTAATTCAAACAAATTACATATTTTTTTCATGAACCGATTGATATTAAACCACCATTGAAAACTTGGATAGTAGATGTGCATTATTCGAGAGTCTCATGATAGGACGCAACTACCGTTCAATGTTTCCAGGTTTTCTATAGTAGTCTAACATTAATCACTTCATGATCTCAATCAAAATATTAATAATAAGAATAATCTCCAGAACCTCATACTGATAGATCGTTTTATTTTTTGTTTAATGTCATCACTGGTGATTATTTGGAATAATTTAAACTTTCTATCATCATCAAAATTGACTAAAACAATAAACATTGAATACATAATGGCTAACAGTGGAATCTAGAAAGCGCGTTTCATCTTATTTAGGGCTTGTCACTTGGATGTACCTACAACTCACAGTTGATATTCACTCTAAGACTCAAACTCAGTACTGTTCGCTTCAAACGCCATCACGTTATCCATTTAGCTACTTAGTCCTGATGCCCACTTGCTTGTGCAATGGCATGAAGTTATATTCACTTGGGACTCGTCAGCTGGATGTATATCCATCTGCATCTCAGAGTTGATGTTTACTCTGGGACTTGAACCCAGTACTGTTTGCTTCAAACACCACTGTATGATTCATTTAGCTACTAAGTCCTAATAGCTATCTGCTTGTGTAATAGGACGTAACACAAATCAAACTGGATTCCACTACGAGCCATTATTCAAATTTTGCTTATAAAGCTTGTCACTTCAAGCAATATCGAGGCAGTCCGCATAGAATGCACATATACCAACAAGTAACTGATCAATTACAATCCGAACACAATAACAAGAAGATACAAGTAAAACAACAACACTAATTGAGAATAAAACTCAAAAAAACGAAAAAAAGAAAGAAAAACAAAAAAGAAAATAAAAAAGAAATCTAATTTCACTAACCTTTATTCTTTTTATTCTCTTCATTTTTATTATGTAATATATTTCCAATCATGTTTTTCTCTCTGTTTTCTTTTCTTTTCTTTCAAAAACAATTATGATTATGATTATTCTCGAAATGTTTTGTTTTATTTTGTTTTAGTACTTATTATAGATTATCAGTAATATTGAATAATAAACAATCAGGATCATTGAATCATATAAAGATGATGGATACTTTCAAATGAATAATAAATGGTGTCTTTTCTTTGTATGTGTGTGTGTGTTAGTTCGTTCGTTCGTTCGTTAGTTAATTGATAATAGGCATAATGATAATATAAGTAGTATCTTTCAATATGATCCAATCATTGTGTATTCAATACATTGAATGTTCCATTCTTTAATATATTCAGCGTCAAGTTTGAATTGTTTCTTTCTCGAGGGGGGGGAGGTTTGTCTTTTTTTCTGTTTTTCTCTATTTTTTTTCTTCTTCTTTAGAGTATACTACTCTAAAACAAAACAAAAATTTTTTAAAAAAAAAAGAAATCCGTAGTAAAATTGTTTTTTAATTCTTGTAATAAATAACGAATGAATAAATGAATGAATGAAGGAATGAAATGTTTTGAAAGATATAAGAAGATCTATTATTTATGGGATAGTTTCAGTGATATATATATATACATGTAACCATGGATTAACTTGATACGGCAACAGTGATGAATGGATATTTGTATGTTTATATATATTTGGTCAGAGGTGATCAGCACACTTTGTACACATCTATTATATATCTATACATATATATCTCTTCTATAAAATGTGTATGTATGTTAGACAGAAAGATGATGAATGAATTAAAATTGTTGTATACATATAGAGATAGATAGAGATAGATACATTCATGTACAATGCTGATGTAATAACACAAAGTTCATAATCTCCGACTGGCGTTGGAAATTTACCAATTTAATCATTTTACACCTTATACATATAATAATAAACTCGAACTAAATAAGAATTAATGATGTTGATGATTTTACAATGTCGGCACAACTAACTGTGATCTCTTTTTCTTTTCTCTTTTCTCTTCTCTTTTCTTTTCTTTTTTTTATTATTCCCAAACACTTTTTTTATATATTTCAAATAATCCTAAAAGTTTTTTTTGTGTGCTTGGTATACATGTGTGTAAAGTTTAACTTATCCAATTACTTTCATTATACCAGATGAGATTTTGTACATTTTACCCCCCCCCCCTCCAATCTCATTCTCTTTCTATATATCTATATAATTTTATAGCACATAAACACTTAGATACATATTTATTTGTATGTTTGTGCCGACAATCAATTGTTTGATGTTTACCAACTGTTACCGACTAGACACAATTACTAAGGTGTTGTTTTTTTTGTTGTTGTTGATTGTTTGTTTGTTTGTTTGGTTGGTTAAACACCACTATGAAACCTTACACCCTCCTTCATCCAAAGAAAAAAATTCACTTTTTTTTTGTTTATTCAATTTTCATAAACATCATAGAAAATGTTGAATATTTTATAATTTAGTTAAATCAAATCTTCATTTAGTTATTTCATTTGTAATAATGTTACTTTCTCTCTCTCTCTCTCTCCCTCTCCCTTTAGAGTTAGGGTTAGGGTCAAGGTTCGTTAAAAGTCTGTGAAAAGAAAAAAAAGCTAACTGGATACTGGAACATATACAATCACATATGTACACATACATTAGTTCTGCATATCTATCTATCTATCTAGCTATTCACCTATCTATCTATCTATCTATATATTGACACCATTAAATATTCTCATTGAATCACAAAAGAAACCTTGTGTTCATTAATACGGTATAGATAGATAGATTGATATTGTTGTTGTTGTTGCTGCTTGGTTTGTTTGTTTGTTTGTTTTTATTTATACATTAAAAAGGTAAACATATTTAATTAAATAAATCTAATGAATTGAATGAAACTTCAAATCAAACAAAAACAACCACAACCACACACACACAGAAGAACGCGGCGGCTTATTTTAGTTGGAAGCGCATATTAACCAGAATTTAATGTTTCAATCTATCTATCTATCTATATATATATATATATATATATATATATATATATATATATATATATATATATATATATATATATATATATATATATATATATATATATGTAATATGTCCCAGTAAACTGACTCTAGGACACAATGTGATTGCATGTTTCTCTTTTGTATTTATTGTATATAATGATTATGTAATTAGATGGAAGAAGTAATCAAAGAATAATTGTAGTAACCATGGCTAGTAATAATAATAATAATAATAATAATAATAATTAATTGCTCATTTGTAAATGGCTCTCTTTTTTTGTATTTTATTTCTATCTATGGTCAATAGTACATGATTAGTCTGTATAGAAATTGTTTTAATTTAAGATTTCCTTAAATATGTCGTCATGTGAAATGAATTATGTTTAGTTAAGTATCATATAGGGGTTAATATTATAGAGAAAGGAATATAAAGTAGAATGAACTGAGAAATAATGGTCACATTACATATTTTCGGATCATAATAGTAACCTTCCAGTTAACAATTAAATTGTCTTTACAAAGGTAATTGTTGTAGTAATTAGAAACTAAAACTACTTACTACATTTATTTACTCTTGTTACTCATTGTAGAGGAGCATATAGGCCACCCACCAACACTCTCCATCCAACCTTGTCCTGAGCAGAGTTTTCCAGTTCTTTCCAGTTGTTATTCATCATTTTCATATCTGCTTCTATTTTCTGATGTAATGTTTTCTTTGGTCTTCCTCTTTTTCATTTCCTTTCATGATTCCAAGTTAGGGCTTGTTTTGTAATGCAGTTTGATGATTTCCGTAATGTATATCCTATCCATTTCTATCGTCTTTTCTTAATTTTCTCTTCAACTGGTGGCTGGTTTGTTCTCTTCCACAGTAGACTGTTGCTGATGGTATCCAGTCAACGAATATTGAGTATCTTGCGTAGACAACTATTTATAAATACTTGTCCTGTTTTGATGATGGTTGTAGTAGTTCTCGAAGTTTCATCTGCATACAGTAGAACAAACTGACTTGACGTTTGTATTGAAGATTGTGAGTTTGATGTTGGTTAACAGTTGTTTTGATTTCCATATGTTCTTCAATTGTAGGGGACTAAAACTACTAAAAAACAATTACATATTGGATGAACTAAAAAAACAAACTACTGAAATCCTTCTTTGAACTAAGTTTCATATTGATTAATGTTCATTCATTGAAGTATATACATCTATGAATTTGAACAGAGAGAACTAAACACTCTAAGTGAAATTTAAAAAGGCAGGTTATCTTGTATCAAAGGTTTATTAACAACATTCTATTTGAATTCACGTGGTATTGTTTATGTAGATCTTCCTATTGATGTTTAGGACTGCAACTCATCATTCTCTTATTTGTATACGTCCATCTTGTGCTTATTACCTCGAAATAGCCTTAATTCACAAGCATTCTAAGCAAAGATGGATAGCAGCTAACAGTGGAATCCAAGAAGCGCGTTTCGTCTTATTTCGTACGCGTCAGTTGAATGTACCTGCATCTCAGAGTTGATGTGCACTATGCGACTCAAACCCAGTACCGTTCTCTTCAAACACCATCACGTTATCCACCTAGCTATTGAATCCTGATAGTCACATGCTTGTGCAATGGCGTGAAGTTAAAATTCATTTGATATTGTTTACTTGAATCTTTCCTATTGATGTTTAACACTGCAATTGATCAGTCTCTTATTCGTATACGTGCATCCTGTGCATATTGCCTCGATATTGCCTTAATTGACAAGCATTATAAGCTAGTCACTATCCATCTTTGCTTATAATATTCTGTTTACACTAAGATTAAAATATTTACAATAATTCATCCCTGAAAAATAACTAGTATCTAATGTATGGATGAAATTTTATTATACAAGGTATTATGTGAATACTAGTCAAAGTAATTTGTCATTACAATGCCCACTAGATATAAAAGATAAGTTAGCGTTCATGGTTAAGACTGGAATAGTCTGATCAATTTACTAAAGATTATTTCAATATCACAGATGGAAATCACTAGTCAATTGAAGCTAGACCACTATGGAAAACCTGGAAGCACTAGACGGCCGTTTCGTCTCAGTATGGGACTCCTCAGTGGCATTGCGCACCCGCGATCTCACACCCCGCGAAATTCGAACCCAGAACCTACAAGCCTCGCGCCAAGTGCTTAACCAGCTAGACCACTGAGCCGGACAAGATTTAATGATGTTAATCTCTAACTTCAATAGTTGAGATCATGAGTTGATTGAAATTACTACAATCTCCAAGCAATGTGCTTCCAGTGCTTCCAGGTTTTCTATGGTGATCTAATTTCAATTGACTCATGATCTCAACTACTGAAAGTACTACAATCTCCACAAAACCCCTTCTGATACTAAAGATTATTTCATAAGATCATCTCTTACTAAACGACTGTTCCGGTAAATAATAATAATAAATCATTTTAATGATTCTCTTAGCAAACTGCTTTTGTATAAAATTTATTATGGTTATTGTAAATTTTTTTTATTGAGATCGTGAAAAAAACTTAACAATCTCCGCAACCCCTAAACTGATAATTAACATGTGCTCACTAGTGACTAGCTTCGTGAGAAAATTCTCGGAGTTCTGGTGAGAAGCCATGATCAGTGGAGCTAATCCGTATCGAGTAGAGACAGGTATCTACCTCAGTACAATGGAAGGTTGTCGCGCAACTTTGTGGATTGGTTGTGGTTAGACATTACCACAAATGCATGCCGGCTAAATGGTCTAGTAGGTTAAGCGTTCTCACCCGAGACCGAGGGCCCTGGGTTCGAATCCCACGGCGGGATCGTGGGTGCGCGCTGCTGAGTCCCAAAATAGGACGAAACGGCTGTCCAGTGCTTCCAGGTTTTCAATGGTGGTCTAACATCAATCGGTTCATGATCTCAATTTAAAAAAAAACTTAACAATCTCCACAACCCCTAAACTGATATTTTAAAATTTACTTAATCTTAGTATCTGATTAACTATACTTAGTGTTGTATAAAAACTTGAAGAAATAGATTTATGGGATGGTGAAGAAGATTTGTAGCTCAGGTGGATGATTTTGATGGAGTTTTATTCTCTGAGCTGGATTGTTTGGTCGTGAAGCTTTCATTGTCTTTCTAAACAACATCATCAGCAGCACAAACTTCAGGTAAAGTGAAGTTACGTTATTAACACAGTTCAGTTGAATAACAAACAATGATTATCGTGATGGCATGTCATCAAGGATTGAACTGTTGAGAAATTTGCATTATGTTTTAGATAAAGATACAAGGTATGATGGAAAAATACAACATTATTTAGGTTAACATTTTCTTTTGGATCAATTCATTATAAATATTGACCAGAGTGACAAGTGTGAACTTCGTGCAGTATGACCTTTCGAGGTCAAGGTTTTCTTGTATCAATTCAGTGTACATTTTGTTCAGTACAACATGTGTGAACACCCTGCATCCATTTAGGTCAACTACATTTACTGTAAGTGTTTCCACAGTAACTGTATTTATATCTCCTTTCCTTATGCGATATCATTGTGTGTGGAAATTAGTACATAAATGACTATATTTTGGTTTAATGACTATGTGACTTGAAGACTTTTTTTGGAGACGTAGTTTTTGGGGTCAGCAAATCTTTTTTGCATAAGATTTTCATTTTCTTACCTTACATCATGAGAATTATAATCATTCCCATTTTTCAATATCCACATCAGGATCGGATACTTCTAGTTGTTCTCGACTGTCAAGTAACCACAATAAGACTGCGGACTCAACAAAGTCCTCTCGGACATTACACTTATAACTCCGCAGATATAAGAGTTGGCGATTCGGTTACAATAGTGGCGATGCGAATGTAACACAGTCAATCACACGGTTACAGCATTTACATCACTTCATTTTCACAAATTATAACATAAGATGATTAAATAAATTTGAATCTTTTTGGTAATTAATTAATATTGCTCTATTTACTTACAGACTAATACATGTGGAAAATTACCTATAAATACTATTGTATAATCAGAAAAGGAAGGGATCGTAAATACACACTGCTGAAGTGTCCCACGCTAGGCCATCCAATACTTTCAGGCTTTACATGGTGACCTAACTTCAATTAACTCATGAACTGAACAATTGTAGAACTTAAGAAAAGAATATCACTAGAATGAAACTTTTCTTTACTGAAACATCTTGTATTGAACGAGAACACGTTGGGGGGGGGGGAGATAACCAAATATATTTGCATACAAAATCACAGAATGTCTTAGTAAAATCTGAGAACCATACAGTAAATACTTCATTTGCAAAATATCAATCAACTGTCTCAGACATGATTGCTCTCTCGTTTTCACACCAATCATTATCTGTTGTCATTCTCCATTCTTCGATCTTCTTAATGTTCTTTCGATTGATAATACATACTACTTATATCGGTGGACATCAGTAGCACACACCATAATCTAATTAGAAATACTATCTAAAGTTTTTTTGGACTAAAGATATATATACTCACACTGTTTCATATTTTAGGCATTAACACTAAGTTGATGCATATCTAATGTATAATCGATCCAAATGACAATAAAATGATGACATTAACAATTCTTTTACATCATTCAGTAGTTAGTCAGCCAAAGAAACTATAAGGTTTGAATGTGTGCTTACAATTCATTCTTTCAGTGCTATAAAAACTACTACTACTACTACTACTACTACTACTACTACTATTACTACTACTACTACTACTACTACTACTACTACTACTACTACTACTACTGTAGTGAAGGAAGACTTGGTGGGGGAAAACCGAATTATTGTTCTACTGAGAATTACATAGTCACTTCATAAAATATACAAACCATACTTTCAATACATCATTTGCATATCTACTTTCAGTTGTCCTTTACACAGTCTATCATCCTTTCAATCCTACTATTATTCTGATTGCTCTGTGCTTTCCTTTACCTTTTCTTCATTTCAATCTTCTTCTACTAAACATTCCATTTTCAACTTTTGCTCTATACTACTTTTATCTGTCCGGACAAGTAGTACACGTCACACTATTACTACCACTGCTACACAAATGAGAGTTGCTTTTGTTATAACTTAATGTTTAGAAAACGAACTATACCATTATTACTCAGTTACAAATGATAACGGTTACATAATGAAAAGGATTGTCTTTAAAAAAATAAACACTTTGGTCGATATTAGTTAGACAAATGTTTGCTTATTCATTTTATTCTAAATTAGGATATTCAATATTGAATCGAAAGAATTTAGATCTCATAATGAACCTTGATCGAATTTTAGACTATCAAATCAAGATTTATTGGATCACATTTACAGGCTTTATAGATGGTTTCATCAAATAGAATATCTATCACTTATTACTAATGGTAACAATTAAATAACCTATAGCATCAAGCATTCATTTCTATAATTTTCTTCTTCAAGCTCTTTTCAGTTCTCTCTTCTAGGATAATTATATATTAGAAACCTGGAAGCACTGGACAGTCATTTTGTCCTGTTGTGGGACTCCTGAGTAGTACACATCCATAATCTCGCACGCAGGATTCAAACCTGGGACTTTCGGTTTCTCACACGAACTCTCAACCTCTAGATCACTGAGCAGCGTTCGCGTGAAAGACAAAATGCCTTGGGTTTGAACCCCGCGTGAAAAAATCGCAGATGCTTACTTCTGAGGAGACCCATGCTAGAATGAAATAGCTGTATAGTGCTTCCAGGTTTTCAATAGTGGTCTAACATTGATCCATTCATGATCTCAATCAAAACTCAATAATCTCTACAATCCTATACTGATAATATTATTGTTCTTAATTTATTGAAACTGAATATCTCATCGTTACTGATTTTTTTAAAGTCTTAATACTGCTGAACATAATAGTGAAGCAATTCTCAATCGTCTTGTAATTTTATTACAGGTCTCCGGTTTACATTAAACGTTTATGAAATAATTCATCGTTTGCGTATACTGATCGACGTCTGTACGTTCATATATAGAGATAGCAAAAAGGTTACACTGAATTTACAATGTCAAATTAATTAAAATCAGTTCATGTTTTCAACTATGAAACTACTACATCTCCTTAAATCCTCCGTACTAATAACAATCATGAGCTCACTAGTGTTTAACTCCTGAAGTTCCAGTAAAAATTCATGATCATTATGTTAGTTTGTGTTGAATGTGAAACAGTTATTCACCTTACTCAATAGATCAGTGGTTGTGCAAGATCACTGATTGATTGAAATTAGACATTACCACTTTTGGGTGTTAATTCAGTAGTTTGGAGGTTTGGTGTTTATGTTCAAGAATGAAGGTCTTCGGTTCAATTCTCACTTACAGGGTCGCGGATATGAACTACTGAGTAATCGTATACAAGGACGATATGGTCGTTCAAATCTTTCAGGTTTCGAATGAATGTCTATCTGAGACTAGTTGGTGATTTCAGTCATTAGTCATTTGTATATATCATTAATTATTTTTAACATTTTATTTATTTTAAAGTAATTTTAAGTGGCATCTCTCAGTCAGTCAGTCAGCTTCAGTATACGACCAGGATCATCTCTATGATTATGCGAATACAAAACTCGTACATACGCATTGCAAACAAATAAAAAAACTAACTTTTTTCCAACCGTAAACTGCTTTATTCCTTCTTGTTCTATAATTAATCACTTATTTTCAATGACATGATTCATGATTACTCTTTCATTGTATTCTGTAATTATTACTTTTTAATCTATGATGTAATATTTATTTCGTGGATTAGTTGAAGTTAGACATTAACACCGTTGGATGCCGGCTCAAGTGTCTAGTGGGTAAGTGCTCGCGCACGAAACCAGTAGGTCCTGAGTTCGAATCTCGCCGGGGGGTGAGGTCATGGATGCACACTGCTGAAGAGTCCCACAATAGAACGGAACGGCCGTCCAGTGCTTCCAGGTTTTCCATGGTGGTCTAGCTTCAATTGACTCATGATCTTAACCATTTTAATATTTATATGCTACCTTTTTATTTCATTTCTGAAGGCATTTTCTTTCTCGAACGATTCTATATTTATATTGTACATTTCATCATACATGATGGAAAAGGTGGAATCTTTCATGTACCTACATGGACAGCATCAATCAATGAATAAGGAGGATCCGATCAACACGTCAAGTTAGGGTTGGAAAAGCAAACACAACATTCCTACAATTCAAGAACATATGGAAATTAATACAATTGTTAACCAACATCAAACTCACAATCTTCAATACAAACGTCAAGTCATTTTGTCCTACTATATGCAGATGAAATTTCGACAACTACTACAACCATCATCAAGAAGGTACAAGTATTTATAAACAATTGTCTATTCATGATACTCAATGTCTATTGACCAGATACCATCAGCAATAGCCTACTGTGGGCGAGAACAAACCAGCTTCCATCTGAGGAAATTAGGAAAAGACGTCGGAAGTGGATAGGATATACATAACGGAAATCATCAAACTACTGTTATATTTAGAAGTTAGATTCTTAACATACCGCGTACAACTTGAGCACTTGAACGATAGAACACTCCCAAGTCGCAAATGAGAAGACAAAGGACAAGTAAAAACAATGTTATTCCAAACACTATCAATTATGGCACAAAGCTATCAAGTATTTATAGCTTTTAATAAAAATGAAATTATCATTATAATTATCCAATCCTCATACAGGGGGTTATTAGCATTCTTCCAATAGGGAAGCTACACGTAGGGATTCTGGAATATTCTTCCAAAAGATGATTGAATGGAATATCTTCGGCTCTTTCTGAGTATCTTAGCGCTTCCTCGAGTTCACCCATGGACCATCCTCACAACTGCATCACGAGGTAAGCGCTAACATGGGATCGTCAAGAGAAACATAAAGGAGGAAAACCGAATAACACATTGCTCCGAAAATTAGGAGCAGACATGAAAAGGATGAATAGAAACTGAAAAGAATTGTTTAGGAAAAAGTTGGATCTCATAATATTATATAAATACACAAGGATATATAAATTCGTTTATATTTAATATCACTTCATAACATGTAAAGTAATACTATTTAGAAATTATTAGAAGGGGTTTTGTGGAGATTTTATAAATTTCAATAGTTGAAATCATGAATCAATTGAAGCTAGACCATCATGGAAAACCTGAAAGAGTTGAACGGCCGTTTCGTCCTAGCATGGGGCGATCTGCCCCCTCGTGAGATTCGAACCCAGGACCTATCAGTCTCTCGGGCGAGCGCTGAGCTGGCATCTAACGGTGTTAATGTCTAACTTTAACCGATCCACGAAATTGCGTCACCGTACACCATTGTCTTCAGTGAGCTGATATCTCAAAACAGATGTGGTCGAACTCCACTGGTACTGGCTTCTTACTAGAGCTCCAGGAAATGCCTCTTGAAGTCAGTCACCAGTGAGCAGATGATTATTATCAGGTGGAGTTTTGTGGAGATTTTATAAATTTCAGTAGTTGAAATCATGAGTCAATTGAAGCTGCTGAGGAGTCCCATAGTAGGACGAAACGGCCGTCTAGTGCTCCCATGTTTTCCATGGTAGTCTAGCTTCAATTGATTCATGATTTCAACTATTTAGAAATTGTTAATTTCTCCTTTTTAAATCCAATTGACTACAGTTCAAACGTATGTAATAAATATTTATAGTTTGAAATAGATGAGTTTTGAACATATTCCTTGTAGTTCGGAGTTTATCAGATTTCAACAATCATGATTAATTAGATAGAAGTTTATGCTGATGATATCGTTCAGAAGAAGGATGATAGCTCCATGACTAAACCATTCAGCTCAAAGAACAAAACTCTATCGAAATTATCAACCTGAGCCATAAATCTTCCTCACCATCTCAAGTCGCTTTTATAAATTTCAATAGATCATCTATGTCTTGTAATTACTCTGTCGAAATTTACTGTCCTTTATATGAATAACAGAAATGTTACCATTTCCTATGCACAATATTCTTTTACAATTATTATTTGTTAAACTTTTATTAAAACAAACAATCTAATATAAATAGAAAGAAGCGCTGGAAGCGGATAGGACACACATTAAGGAAAACACCCAACTGCGTCACAAGACAAGCCCTCACATGAAACTCTCGAGGCCAAAGGTAAAGAGGAAGACCAAAGAACACATTACGCCGGGAAACGGAGATAAACATGAGAAAAATCAACATGAATTGGATGGAACTAGAAAAGAAGGCCTAGGACAGAGTGAGTTGGAGAATGTTGGTCTTCGGCCTATGCTCCATTGGGAGTAACAGGCGTAAGTAAGTAAGTACGTAAATGTTTAATATAAATTCTATGATAACGAGTAAAGTTTTTCAGAGCTGATATGTTTACTTAGATAATTCTCCTATTTTGCATGTATGATTTCTTGGTAAGATTATAATTCATAGACGAACTCATCAGTTATTAAGATAAAAGGTCGTGAATTTTGGCGCAAAATTCATTCATCCATTTGGTTAAACAGCCAATTTTGGCATTTTAACTGATATCAGTTCATGATGAAGACCCCTATATCTAATTCCTAACCCTTAACCATCAATAGTAAATCTTAATTGTAGTTCTTCATCATGGTTTATAATCCTTATTTAGTCTTAGTTAGTATGTGGACATTCGCAAGGTCGTTTTAGCGTCGATCAAATGTCGTTCATAGATTATAGTCTTACAGATTTCTTTTATTAACAGAATAGGTGGGGATGGTGGTTTGTGAAGATTGCATTAATTTTAATCGTTGAATTCATGAGTGGGTCTAAGCTAGGCTACTATTGAAAACCTGGAATTGAATGATTCTGCAACAATTTGGATGACTCTCCCAGTCACTCACATTGTACGAGCATTCCTTGTACCCAAATAAATGGTTGCTCTGGTTGTCAGAAGGGGTATCGGCCTTGCGACTTGCGAAGGAACTCGGCTTTCATCATGAGGAGTCATAACTTTTCTAAATGAAGACCTTCTGACTCCCAGAGCAGAGTTTAAACGGTTTGAATAATTTTTTCTGGTTAGCGTTTTTTTAGCGAGTTAGTTTTCTACAGGTTGTGGTCGGTAACCCCATGCTCAACCCTTCTCCTTTATCCGAGTTTGGGATCGGCAGTATCCCCCGAAGGGGCTCCAGGAGGAGTTGGAATTGAATGATATCATCTTCTATATCTGTTTTTTTTTCTGTTTTTGTTTGAGTTTTCTTATTTAACTCTAATTTAATCAAGATCATTTCGAAAAGAAACTATATACAATTGCTTTACATTTCAATTGACTTTTTTTATGGGACTCTATTCCAAAGATCATCACCGAGTAGTAACCAAAATTATGTTTCACTAATCTTTAGTACTGAGGAAATTCTACTAATTATGTCATAAAAGTTTTAGTCTAAGTATATTAGGCTTACACAAAAAGGAAATTATATACTATTTAGTGTTAACTAATGTAAACATTTCTGTAGGGTGAGAAGTCAGCCAGAGCTCAAATTACCTAGTATCACTGTCTCGAACTGATGATTATAATGATGAAGATTCGAATATTATTGAAAAGTATCAGTTTACTCAAAATTTTCTGGTTTCTATCACTTTCAATTATTGAATAGCATATAAACTAAGTCAAAGAGGACATCTTGAAGATTACACTTAACAATTTATAGAACTAATTACATATCAGAATCAGTATGAAGTATCAGAATACAAATGAATTGGAATCCTGAAAGATAGTGGTAAAGAGGAAGGCGAAAAAAACACATTACATCGGGAAATAGAAGTAGATATGAAAAGGATGAATAACAACTGGAAAGAACTGGAAAAAATTGCCTAGGACAGGGTTGGATAAAGAATGCTGTTAGGCGTCCTATGCTCCTCCACGAAGAGTAACAAACGTAAGTCAGTAAGTATATACCATGGGAAACCTTGAGGTAGTGGATAACTATCTTGTCGTACTACAGGACTCCTCAGCACTATGCATCCACAATCCCACTAGTAGGATTCGAACACAACATCTAGCGATCTCACAATTGAACGCTTCACCTCTAAACTACCATCCACTATTGGTTTTAAACAAATCATGATTTCAACTATTAAATCTAATTATATTTGATAGTATAATTTATAGATTTATATATTTAAACAAATTCCCATATACATGTACATGTACATGGATATACATATGTTCAATTGCAAAATACAATTAAGCTAATATACTTGTTCAATATTCAATATTCCAATCTCTTTTAAACATGGGAAAGAAGTTATATTTCAGATGTAAAAATTAAAACAGAGAAAAAAAGAAGAAAGATTTTAACATATATCTATTAATCATTGATCATTTATTATAATAAAGAATTTAGTTGACTTTATCATCATCATCATCATCATAGATTATTTATAGAAAAGAAAAAAGAAAAAAGAAAAAAGAAGAAAGAAAAAAGAAGAAAAAGAACATGATTGTTTTAATTGACTTGATAGTGTGAATTCAAGTGGGGGGTGGGGTGGGGTGGCGGGGGAGAACTAATCACTATCCTATTCGAATGATGATCAAGGAGGCGGAAGTCAAGTTATAAGGTATAAGGTACATATATATATGTACAATATGACCATTTGTATAAGTTGCTAATAGGATTACCGACATATATCAACAACTATGTAGTAGATCATAATGATAATTATACAAATGGATAGATAAATTCTAAATCTATGTATCCAAGCGAATGTATGCAATACATTTCATATAAGATATCACATTTTTGTTAATGTAATTCAAATAAATTCAGACAAATTGTTTCAAAATCTTATTACTTTTAATTTTCTTATCCCTTAACAACAACAACAACAAAAGAAAGAAAGAAAAAAGAGAAAAAACTTTTTTCCCCTCTTCAACTTCTTTTAACTACATGTCTATTTTTTCTCTTTTTTTCTTTTCTTTCTTTCATGAAACCGACAAAATAGCCAGACCCTATTTTCAATATATCATTTGAAATTATTAATAGAGTCATTCAATAAAGTAAAGTAAAGAAAGAAAGAAAGAAGGAAAGAAAGAAAGAAAGAAAGGGAGAAAGAATGAGATAGATAGATGGATAAAATAGGAGAAAAAAGGATGGATAAACTGATAAAGTAATCATCATATTATTATGTTATCAAATCAAGTCTGTCATCTTATATACATAAGCATGTATATTATCACATTATGTAAATAGAATAATACCTACCACCTTCTGTGTTCAATGAAATTAATTTAGACATTAATAGGTATGTTAGACAAGTATGAAGAAGAAGAACAAGAAGAACAAGAAGAAGATGATGATGAAAGAAAACTGAATATAGAAATGAACACATGCTGATAGAGAATTCATTGAATGTAACTATGAATAATCTAACTAACTAACTAACCAGTCAGATACATAGATAAATAAATAAGTGTGTATATGTCGGGGGTGGGGTGGGGTGGGAGTCAAGTGGAAATAAAAAGCTAATCCTTATGTATCTAACACATAGATCAAAGAAAATATTTCTCTTTCACTTTTTTTTCTCAATTTTATTTACCGTTTTATTTGATCATTTTGACATGAAACTATGCAAAATGAAATGAAATGAATAAAGAAAAAAGGAAAGAATAGTCAATACATAATCCATATGATTCTTCTTCTTTTTTTTTAAATACTGGAATGTTATGATCATACTTAGTTACACCTGTTATTCCTCATGAAGGAATACAGGTCGCTCATCAAACATTCTCTATCTAACCCAATCCTAAACAATCCTTTTTTCAGTTCTTTCTAGTTGTTATTTATTCTTTTCATGTTAGTTTTTAATTCTTGACACAATGTATTCTTCAGTCTTCCATCTTTATGTTACCATGTTAGGGTTTAACTCGTCATGTAGTTTGATGATTTCTGTAATGTATGTCCTATCCATTTCCAGTATCATTTCCCTAATTTCTTCAAATGGAAGGTGGTTGCTGTACCTTCTTGATGATAGTTGTAGTGTATTGAAGGAGAACATATGTGGGGACAACTGAAGTACATTCAGCACAAAATTACAGAATTACTTGGTAAAATAGAAAAAAACCATACTATAATACTTAATTTGCAAAATGTTCAATAATTGTCTCGAACTTCGTTGTTCTTGCATTTCCATACTAAATGCTTTCTATTTTCGCTCTTCCTTTCTTGATCTTCCCCATCTTCTGCTGCTGCCAGACATTACATTCCTGACTCGCGTCATATTACTACTTATATCAATATAAGTAGCACACACCACAGTAGTAGTTGTCGAAGTTTCAGCTGCATATAATAGAACAAACTGAATTGACGTTTGTACTGAAGATTGTGATTTTGATATTGGTTAACATTTGTTTTGATTTCTATATATTCTTGAATTGTAGGAATGTTGTGCTTGCTTTTCCAATCCTTAACTTGACGTGTTCATCGGATCCTCCTTATTCATTGATTGATGATGTCCGTGTAGGTACATGAAAGATTCCACATTTTCTAGAGCTTCTCCATT
This sequence comes from Schistosoma bovis, assembly GCA_944470425.2. Taxonomy (NCBI): domain Eukaryota; kingdom Metazoa; phylum Platyhelminthes; class Trematoda; order Strigeidida; family Schistosomatidae; genus Schistosoma; species Schistosoma bovis. The sequence goes on along the minus strand of OX103961.1, from coordinate 3,475,659 downwards.
AAGTATGATTGGGTTGGTATTCTGCGTGTTTTATTTCACGATCATGGTTTTTCCCTTGTATATATTGACACCTACTGCTCATAGAGGCTGCAGCATATATTGATGTAAAAAGTCCAAATCTTCAAATGGATTTCAATCTGTCCATTGTATTCCATGCTTTCCTTCAGATATCAAGGTCTTCATCATCTAGTCGATAACCAGAAGAATGAGAAGAAAAAGAAGAGAGTAAGCAACTTTGTCTGACTATGGTTCTTACTTGAGATTCATCTGTTAGTTATCCTCTATGCATGATTTTGTACTCTAATCTTATGGTGAACAAAATACGGGTGGTGACAACCGAATGTGTTTAACACAAACTAGAAAAACCATATAACAAATCGTTAATTTGCAAAATATCAATCCATCATATCAATCTGAACTGTTGTTGTTGCAATCATCAATCCATTGTCTCACATTTCATTGTTCTTGCATTTCCATACTAATTGCTTTCTATTCCCGCTCTTCCTTTTTTTGATCTTCCACCATCTTTTGCTGCCAGAGATTACATTCTTTAACTCGCATCATATACTACTTATATCAATATAAGTAGCACTCATCACAATCTATCAATATGAATCTCATACAATGTTGTTAATCTTTTCATGTTATTCTAATAGTTAAGTAATATGGTTACACATCTAGGGTATATTATGTTACATTCGTTCATTTCTCACAATCATCAAAGCATACAGCAATACAGAATAGATACACCTTTTCTTTCTTTTATGTTTCATTTATAAACATGATTTAATTTATGATTGTTTTAATATTTCAATTTTATTTATTTGTTGTGTTTGAATATTCTTCTTTTTTCTTCTTTTTTCTTTCTTCTTCTTTTTTCTTCTTTTTTCTTTTTTCTTTTTTCTTCTTTTTTATTTTTTCTTCTTTTTTCTTTTTTTCTTTTATGATTAGAAAAAGACAGTTGATATATGTATTTCTGTTATAAAATGGTAAAATATACTAAATAAATTAATTATTAGAAGATTAGGATAAGATATAGGGGGACAACTAGGATACAGCTAAACAATCTAGATTTCGTAGATGATCTAGTTTTTTTTCGATCACACATGCAACAACAAAAAATTGCAGGATCAGCAACAGTAGATCTTAAAATACACCACCCACCCTGGATTAACTCCCCTCTTTTGACCTCTGACCTGTTTCTAGCATATATATATAGTTATTATTGTAATCACGTTATTTACACTCATTTCTGTCAATTGTTTCACACTATCTCCATGTAAAAATTCTATCACAATTTTGGTTTGTAAGCAGCTGACGAGAAACCTCGAAATAATATGAATTCATACTATTCTGCATCAATGTTTGTTCTTGCTCTATTTACAAAGAGAAAAGCAAAATTCTCTGATATAATACAACATAACACAACATACACCAATTGAGTCACACTTGATGGAGACACTTTAGAGAATGTAAAAGATTTTATATATTTGGGCAGCATCATTGATGGATATGGTGGATCTGATGCAGATGTGAAGGCGTAGATCGGTAAAGCAAGAACAGCATATCTACAATCGAAGAACATCTGGAATTTAAAACAACTGTCAAACAACACCAAAGCTAGAATTTTCAGTAGAAATATTAAGTTAGTTCTACTGTATGGGTCGGAAACTTGGAGAATTACGAAAGCCATCATCCAGGATATACAAGTGTTTATTAACAGCTGTCTACGCAAAATACTTTTGATCCATTTGTCAGACACTATCAGCAACAACCTACTGTGAGAGAGAACAAACTATATCCCAGTGGAGGAAGATATCAGGAAGAAGTACTGGAAGTGGATAGGACACATATTGAAGAAAGCATCTAACTGCGTCACAAGGCAAGCCCTTACATTGAATCCTTAAGGCTCAAGGAGAAGTGGAAGACGAAAGAACATATTACGCTGAGAAATGGAAATAGACATGAGAAGAATGAACAACAATTTGATAGAACTAGAAAGGACGGCCTAGGGTAGGATGGGTTGGAAAATGCTGGTTGGTGGCATATGCTCCATTAGGAGTAACAGGCGTAAGTAAGCAAGTAAGTAAGTAAGTAAGTACTACTTCTAATTACCACTTACCATGACAATTGATCTTTGGTGATGTAGGAATTAGTTGAAAGAAACCAAGGAATGACCACATCAAGATATAGCATCAATTCACGTAGTTAATAATTGTTGATATAAGGAGTATTGGTAAATGTAGAATATATGGTTGAGATTCTCATGACAATTACAATCATCAGTATAGGGGTTGTGGAGATTAGTAAGTTTTTGATTGAGATCATGAATCGAATGATGTTAGACAACGACTGAAAACCTGGAAGCACTGGACAGCCGTTTCGTCTTATTATGGGACTTCTCGGCAGTACTTATCCAACATCTACTCTCATGTGATTCGAACCCAGAACCTTCAGTCTCGCGCGCCAACAATATTGGACGGTTGCGCGATTTCATGAGATGGTTGAAGTTAGATATTAACACCATTAGATGCCGAATCAGTGGTCTAGAGGTGATCTAACATCAACTGGTTCATGATCTAAATCTAAAACTTAATAATCTCCACAATCATATACTGATAATTACCATGTGCCCACTAGTGATTAGATTCATGAGGGAATTCTCAGAGTTCTAGTGAGAAGCCGTGACCAGTGGAGCTAATCCATGTCGGGTAGAGACAGGTATCTTCCTCAGTACAATGGAAGATGGTCGCGCAACTTCGTGGATTGGTTTAAGTTAGACATTAACACCGTTGGATACCAACTCGATAGTCTAAATGTTAAACGTTCATGTACGATACTGAAGACCCTGGATTCGAATCCTTCGAGCAGGATCGTGGATCGCACCGTTAAGGCATCCCATATTAGGGCAAAACGGTGATTCAATGCTCCCAGGTTTTCAATGGTGGTCTAACATCATCAAGCAATTCATGATCTCAATCAGAAACAATCCTATACGGATGATTTTGTTTTTCATTAAGTTCATTACATTCTAATTTTCTAATCTGTTTGTTTTTGTTTTACACAAAGAAACATTCATCAGTGTGGTAACTATAGCAAAATAAGTAATGAATGATTAGTTCATTTTTGTTTTATTAAATTCCAAACCCACATGAAGTAACAGATTAAATTGATTTTGTTTTATTTCTTGATGTGTTTTCTTACAACAATTTTCAATGTACATCTTAATTGAGATGAATTTGGATAGTTTGAATGTTCTTCATTGGTTAGGGTTTTTGCTTATTTATAATTGTATTGGATGAATTTTATGGAAATTAGTTTAATTAATATTGTCACTGGTTGACTTAAGTTTGAGAGTTGAGAATCACTGAAGACCAGGAATTATCGAAAAACTCTTTCGTTTTAGTATGGAACCACTTCAGGACTGTCGATACATGAATTTGTCAAGATGTGAACCAAGAAACTTCATACCTGTTCCAGAGCATATTACATAGTATTACATGAAAAGATTACTTCGAATGTATAACCACAAGAACAATTTTAGGCATTTCTTTCTATGATGTTAAATAATGACTTACGTAACTAGTTCCATCGATAGTCAACATTTTATGTTGATTATATACATTTTACTCAACTTAACTAGTTGAATGGACCAGTCAGTCAGTCAGTCAGTCAGTCAGTCAGTCAGTCAGTCAGTCAGTCAGTCGGTCAGTCAGTCAGTCAGTCAGTCAGTCAGTCAGTCAGTCAGTCAGTCAGTCAGTCAGTCAGTCAGTCAGCCAGCCAGTCAGTCAGTCAGTCAGTCAGTCAGTCAGTAACAACGTAGAACTTCGTACGTACGTACATCAGTTCGAGTTGCCACACCACATTAGCACAGAGATACAGTTGTCGATTCAAACCCCGTAGTGGTAGAGGTAGTAAGAGTATAAGCAGTGATCGGGAAGATTAGGGTTTGGAGATGTTATTTAAAGAATGTAATCCAGTGAAATAAATTTAGAAAGTGGAAAAGGGGACATGAAGAATTCAGATTAGAATTTGGGAAAACACAAAGAGTGGATGCACCTGCGCCATTGCAAACGATTTTGAGCCATGTCATTCAGGGTCTCTAACCATCGGTTACTATCATCTCGCGGTCTCCAACCACGTAGTCTACACCTACCAACATGACTCAGTCCACTTGTCAGTGACTCCACGGACTTATGCCATGTTTTGGTCTGGCCACCCCTAGCTTTCTTCCAACCTACTCCTATACCATTAAACATCGCACGTCGAGGCAGTCGGTCGTTGGGCATACGTAACACGTGTCCCAGCCATCTCAACTGATGAAGTTTCACTACTTCATCAATTGATTTGCCATCCTTACCTAGTACCATTTTTGTAACTCACACTATACATGTGTAACATGCATCTAATCATTGCTTCATATTTGTAGTTCCGACTTATTTTGTCTCTCGTTTGAGTTTATCTCCACATGATATGTAGGATCCGGAAGCACCACTTCCAACCCTTTTAGCTAGTCAATCAAATTCCAAGCAAATAAAAGTATTAATTGCCTACTGATTTCCTCTTCCCATATTCGCTCTTTATGGGCTACTCTCCATCCAACCACAGTTCATAGAATTGCTTACAAAGCAATACATAGTCATAGACAATCATATAAACTACTGTTTTAAAGGACAATTTTTAGATTCATTGTGCATACTCTGGAATTCTTAAGAGAATGCATAAATAGATTGCTAATCGATAAATGATGACGTCATGGTGTACTACAGTCATCTCATAACTATTCACAAAGTCCACGTATTAATGCATATCTCTTGAGTAAACGGATATGAAAATGAAATGCAGCAAATAAATGACTTGAACAGAGAATATGTAATCAAAGTGATAGTTTCTCAGCACTATCATCCTATGTCCAATACACATAAATGATTTCATATAAGTGAAACTACTTACTAATAGTAGGTAGTATCACATAAACACATAGAAGGAAATGAAATAAAGGTAAATTCAGTGTTTAAAAGCATTGGTGTAAACATATTTTTTATCAACCAACTTCATTTGGAAACTACTGAATTCCAGAAAGTAAGTAAGTAATTGTTGTGAAGTGGTGTATCTCGAACTCTAAGCTTTCAGTTCTTTCTAACGTCAAATATCACAATCAGCGGGATGTCATCGTTCATCGGTCAAATTTTTCCGCGTTTCACCTGTTCTGTTGCAAATTTGAGATATTTTCTACTTGACACAGTTTGGATAATCAAGATTTTATCATTCACTTTTATGAAGGAGAACCTACGGCTCAAATAGGAGTATATGCTTTCAAACTTTCAAGCGAAACTCTACGACAGTATTTTGATATGCCCAATACACTGTAGACCTGTTGTAATAACTTACAGTCACTTCCAAACCTTGAATGCTAAATATAAAACAAGAAATATGATAGAATGTATCTACATCGACTGATTTGCACTCACTTTCACAGTAATATTCCCTTTCACTTTGTCATCAAAGAGAAAATCATATTCCAGACATCCCGTTCACTAACTATGCTCATTTCTTTATTATTTGTCACCTTTTACACTGTAAAGTAACTTCTATCCAGTGTATGAAATGTTTGATAAATTCATTAGTGATATCCAAATGTCCTGACGTGAGTGTCCTTTGTAGCTTCATCTTTTGATCCTTTATGACGTGTTGGTATTTGCGGATCCTGTAGTGTGCATCCGTTATCATTAGGTGTACCACTTTTGGACAAACTACTCATATAACACACTCATTACAAAACCGAGTGTCCTTAGTTCGATTCCAGCTTGAGACATCGTGGATACGAATAGCTGGGAATTCATGTATTGGGACGAAATAACCATCTAATGTATAGCAACTCACGTGCAATCGAGTTTGTTCACAATTAATTCGATTAAGTCATTTTGTTAACTTATTGACGAACTGAGTCATCCGTACAACAACAACTTATCTTTATCATCGTATCTTTATTATTGTTGCGAATGTATGAACATGTATGCTTGAGCATTGCTTGCTGCCCACGCATTTATTCACGCCTTACTTCTAACCGCTAAATTGATTCGTTCATTTCACTATGTATATATATGTCCATGTTATTCATGTTCATTGCTCCCTCTCTCTCGCTTATCTGTACTCGCTTACTGGTAGCGATATTCGCTGACTCACTCGCTTGCTTGCCTGCTTGACTTTTGGCACAACTCTTTCATGCACGTTTAACGTACCTGTACTTTTGGATATCTGAGTGTGTGGTCCCATAATAAACATAATCAACACTTCGTATTCGCCTTCTGATTAATATACCGTTGGGGCGTTATCTCGTGACGGTTAACAAAACGAACTGTATACGATGTTTAAGGATTATATTGAATACCGATCACCACAAGTGCTTTCTGGTTTACAAAGCTTGCCACGTTCGAAATTTCAATGAAATTCAACAATCTTCAAAACCTTATACTAAAAAGTTATATAATTGATTGAGAGATATTTCTAGACATGCAGTGAATTATTAAGATTCATGTACAAACGAATAAGCTTGATGCGTATGTTAACGACTAGAATATTTATAAGCAAAGATGGATAGTGGCTAGCAGTGGAATCCAGTTGATGTACACTCTGGGATTTGAACTCAGTGAACATCAACTCTGAGACACAGGTACATCCAGCTGACGAGTCCCAAACAGGACGAAACGCACGTCCTGGATTCCACTGCTAGCCACTATCCATCTTTGCTTATAATGCTTGTATATTAAGACAATATCGAGGCATACGCACAATATGCACATATGCCAATAAGAGACTGATCAATTTCAGTCCTAAAACATCAATGGGAAGATTCAAGTAAAACAATACCAAATGGACTAGAATATTTATCTTTATTTTTATGGATAATCTCATGAAAGAATTTAAAAGTTTATCGTGGTAATGTCGAACTTTTAAATTGGTACAACATGGTGTCGATTCGTTCGCCGTAGCGACGAAGTTAAGAAATAAAATAATAATTAGCATTTGCAGTTTGTTAAAGTTCGACCGTGTAAGAATGGGGGCTTGAATATGACTCTTTCATACACAGAGATTATATTTTGAAAGGTGAATCGCTATAGCTTCAGCTGTGCCCAAATATTCATTTTTTGTCTTTAAAAGTGTTGAAATATTCCACCTATGAACTATTATCCGTTTGTCAATATTTTGCGGCATCGATCCATTGGGAAATAGAAATTATCATTCATGTCTGTTGAACAGTATAGAAGAAAATGGTACTGGGTTGCACGTAGGCTGTTGCAATTACTGAGTTGAGTGCATTCTTGTCCCTGACTTATCATAATGTATCAATTTTAAAAAGTCACACGAAATAAAATCTAATCATTGCGAGTTGCTTGCATGCGTGCGAAGCCGAAAGTACCGCGTAGATGCGCACTGCTGAGGAGTACCATACAAAGACGAAACGGCCGTTCCAGGTTTTCAATGGTGTAGTATCCTTTATATAACATGGCGAGTAAGAGCAGGTGTAAATCGTCAATCACAAATCTTTATATACGTGTATATATTATAGATCAGTGAATAGTACTTTAATTAATCCGTTTTCAACAGTTATCAAGGATAATGTGATCCGAAAACTTCCTATACAAAGTCCTTGAGAACATTGAAAATCAACCACCATTATAAATGAAATCGGTTAATCGGCAAATAAATTTTGCACATGAACAGTCAGAAAAACTTACCAAAGTAATGCAGAACCATCCACAATATCAATGGCAAACCTCGTCTCATATAAGATACTCAGCTCTATATAGCAATACAGCATATACTACATAGAACACATATATAGGATAGTAAACGAAATAGACCAGCCTGAAGTGTTAGGGCTAAAATCACTCTTAAAACCAATTATCTGCTGTTGGAATACTATTACTAGGCCACCAAAATCATTTTTATCGCATTTGTGAAATGATACTAATAGATCTAATTTACTGATTATCCATTCGAGATCATTAACTCAGTAATAGATAATCATTGAGAATTTCATTTCAATCGAACTTTTTCAGGTGATGTCTATCCCTTTTTTACTAGTCGGTATTTCAGGTCTGTGTTCACTGTGACTTAGCTGCTGAACATTGCTGACTCGATATGTGACCATGAAATGTAGGCTTCAAAAGTAGAAAACATTTAAAGATTACCAGAACTTGATCATAAGTAACTTTATAACACTTCGACCATCAAGTGATTAATTTTGTGGTTGGAAGCAGGATACTATGTTAGGATGATTAACTGGTCTATGAGTCAATGAACTTTCACCTACTGACGTGGCTGAGATAGGCAGTATTTATACGCAATGAACACGTCTGAATGAGCAACTTTGACCGTTATAATCATAAGTTAGAAGAAAACTATGGGAAGCTAAAATAAGATACATCATCAGTTCTTGGATTCATCGACCGTTGGCATATATAAACTAGCCGGTTGTTGTCCGCTTGATAACCGCAAACAATGACTGAAAAATGGTCAAAAATAGTCCGTATACATTTATTCTTTGATTTCTAGATTATTTTATTCGGAAGATACCATTCTTTCTCCTTGATTCAGTTTTATCATCACTGAAACTACAACTTCTAAATACTCCAATATTTATTCTAAGCTTCTAATGTAATGTAGTGAGAACATGAACCGAATTATATTGATCGATAACTTATTCTCTTATGTTGCCTATCTCTATTTTGTTACATGATTTACAAGTATCATATCAAAGTGAAATGCCTTGGTAACAAATTTTTCAAATAAAAGATTATAGAATAACAAAACTATTTATGTTTTCATTGATTCATTTATTAACAGTTCGTAAAAATAACAGTTAAAATATGGGGGGGAACAGTGGGATTTTTTTAATTTTAAAAAAAACCGTAACCCCCCACAGTTATGCTTGTTTTAACTAAATAAAAAAAAAGAAAACCTATCTATTTAATATATATAATGCAAAGAAAAAAATAGTAACCGAGGCAACAAAAGGGAATAGAACTCGATTGTTAACTAAGTATAATCAATACAGAGAAATAAGAAAAACCATACTACCATAGAATGTAAAAGAGAAAAAACAATCTAAATATTTGTACATAATTTCTAAACTAAAATTGATTGTACATGGTGATTTGATGTCAATGGACAGTGTACGTTATGTTGTTACTGACATATATATATATCTCAAAGGTGAAGCAAAGCATCAATAAAAATGTAGTGGTGTAAATAACTTCTCAATGCAATTTTGTTAACATAAAAGAAAAAAAAGTCAAGTGACGATGACAATAACAGAAATAAACAACTGAAATGCATTTTATTAATGACGATAATATGATTATGCTAATGTAGGCAATTTGTTATTACTGACCGCTGTCGATGTGGATGATGTAATTGCCGGGATGGTGGTAGTGGGGATAGTAGCGTTGATTGTTGTTGTCGTTGTTGTTGCTTTCATTGCAACATGTTCGAAACGACCTAATTGCAATGGACTAGAACATCCAGTTTCCAAGCTATTATCATCAATATTATTATGAGTAGTATATGAGTTCATTGTTACTTCATCCGTGGAATATGGATGCCATACAGTTCCCCAATGAGGTGGTTTACGTACAGCTCGTTTTCTATTGGCATTATTTAAAAGATCAGGATCAACTTCATTCATTACTCTGTGTAAAAAAGGCAGGTAAGTACGGAATTATTGATCATAGATGAGAGAAAAGTTAACGAGAGATGTGATAAATCGGACCGATGAATAAAGTGGGACAAAATACGAAGTTATTCGAGAATTAAGCCGATTGGTAGCTTACTTAGTACTGGAAAAGACACGGTTTTCAACAAGTCCCAGGTTTGTAATACCTCTAAACCTAATTTGATCTACATAATTGGCTATTATTCACACTAACCTTTGTATAGAACTACCAAAAACAAAAGAATTGAATTAAAGAAGTTTGAATCAGGAATTGGTGCACGGTTATAGCTATAGAAATCAATCGATTCACGCTTGATCTTTTTTGTATTTGTCAAATAGATATATATGTTCAACATTTAAACCACAAATTATTACCTCCCGAATGCCTTGGTACGGCAGAGGAAGAGGAGAGTCAACTCTCCCTTTTCAAATGCTCTCACATGGCCACGCGTATACAGCCACTACTAGGGATGTCCTACTAACTGTTTACCATTTTTCTAAAAAAATACATTAAAAACTGAGAACATAATCCTACACTCTGTATACATTCCTATTCGACTTAAAATGACAACAAAGTGAAAGTGTCAAGATTTAATTTCTCATTTTCAAGGAATTAAGATAAAAGTGAAAATCTTTAGTTTAATCAAAGAATCACCATTACGTAATTTACCATCCTCAATATAGAAATATACACATAGATAAACATAATTTATGATGGGCGTTTTCAGGAGGGAGAAAATGAATAAGAAATGAGGGTTTTCATAAATGTGAACAATTACTTATGCTGTGATTTATTCAAATCTTCTGGCCAATCCGATGTACACATTGTGTCCAGTTTAGCTTTCCATATACAACTTGATTCATCTTCAATTGGATTATTGGTTGAATCGAATATTGGTGGTGGATAAGCGGCAAAAGGAACACTGGCTAATGAGAAACGATAATCATCATATTCAATTGGTTTATAAGCAGTAAGAACTGCTTCACGTGCTGCTTCGGCTTTACGACGTTCGACAAGATTTAGAAAATCTGGACTGGATAAACTTTCTGGTGGTTGATGTATAGAAGCAGCTAACATTTGTAAGCCAACTGATTCAGCAGCCGTTTTACCAATTCCAGCTAAATTGCTTCCATACAGTGTATTAGTAGGATCATCGAAAATCATTAATGAATAATTTACTGGGATTGTAGTTTGTAGTGTATTTGTAGGCCATAAACTTTCCGGGAATGGAGAAGCGAATTCTGTAGGTAAAGGTGATGTATTAAATTGGCACGAATTTATATCATGAATATATAAGTGTAGTTGTCCAGCTTCAGTGGCGAAAACGACACAATTCCCACTAAATAATAAGGAAAATGAAATATGACAATAAATGCAACGTATTTCTGAACAATGTCTCTTATGGTTGACCAAAGGAGAAAATCAAACAATAAGCTCTATGTTTTGACGTATTTAGTCAGTATCAATCACCACATCGGTAACAATTTAGCCTTCAAAGATATCGGAAGGATTTCATTGAACTCATCTATTGTTTTCGTAATTCATCTCTTTACATATTAGCATAAGCCATTGGAACATACACAAATAAACCTGATCTTTGTGTACAGAAAACATTTGTACAACCTTTTTATTTGCGCTGGCCATCAACATAGTTACGCTTTTTCAGTCTTTAGCTTTAATTTCTTATTCTTACGTAATTTGTCCTAATATGACTTCATTATTTAATTTTCTATGAACATCTTTCATGAATATATATATGGACATAAATGGAAAAAAAATGATAGAAACTTACTTTTGTGATAGATCTGTGGCAACTAGTCGGTCGTAACCTAACCACAATTGACCTAAATCATTGGGGGAAAACGCAATTTTACCCCATTGTATAGTTTGAAAAGCACCAGTTTGTGAAGTAGCCAATAAACTATCACTGCAACCAGGTATAAATCGAACAAAACATGGATCTAGTGATGTAGAGAGTGGGACTTGAGCACGACCCGATCGAAGATCATATACCTAGATGCACAAATGCGTAATATAATACAACGATATCAATAACTACAAAGAGATACATAGTAATAGTAATAAAATAAGATAGGAAGAGAACAAACCACTTCTACCGGTCAGTCACATGACGATACAAACATTAATTCGATTTAAGGAATGAGAAGCATTAATTTCTAATTGCATTGACTTTGGAGGACAGTATTTTAAGTTATGAAAAATCATTGATTACGACTTTATTAAAGTTGGATAGTAGTTAGTGGAAATCTGAACGCGCGTCTTGTTCTATTCAAGATGCATCAGCTTTATGCGTTTGCATCCCAGTACTGTTAATGTTCACCTTGAGGATTGAACTCAGTGCGTAATTAGATGAAAAACGAGTGGTTTGGACTCCACTGACAATGAAAACCTGTGACTAATTGGTTGTATATAGTCAATACATTGAGGATGTACATGTCCCAATAAAATTTGATCAACTTCAGTCTTTCGCATCAATAATGAGAAAATAACCCTTACAAACTGACTGTGACTGTTTAGTGGGATCTTAAATACTTCATTCTCCCAAACAATGTGGATAAAAAGATAAAAACTTTATGGACTGATGGTATGTTACAATTTTAAATAATTTAGCATTCATTCAAGTGGATTTTGTAGGTCAACCAGTATAATAAATAAAAATGCTGTCTACCTCCAAATGAAAGGAGAGGTTAGAAAAGGTCGGCTCTGTAAGATAACACACCAAGCTATGGTCGCTCCGAATTCATAATGCTGGCAATAATCTTTGAAAAACACAGATCTGATACATCAGAAACTACTCCAACGGAAAATTCATGCTCGACTAATCTTAGGCGGCAGCAACATCCTGAGATTTGAAACCACACTCCTAGCTACATAGTTCATTCAATACTCTTTGTTCATCTTACAGGTCTTTCAACAAGAAATATTCTTCCACAGCATTAACGAGCAAGGAATGTTAACAACTTGAAGAATTCTTACACTCAAATGCATCTTATTTATACACAAATTGCTTTCTGCTTGATAATATTTCTTCGATTTTAATGTTGCCCTATCTTTTATATGTGAAGAGTGAAATGTCATTCCTGGTCTCTTCAAAATGTGCTTCATACGATATATATATCAAGAGATAATCTTGATCTATGTGAGTGGAGAACTTAAATGAAACACTTTGAAATAGAATTAATGGTTATTCATTAGGGCAATAATCAATTTTGCACAAAATCAAATTAAAATGCAAAATTTAAATAAAATGAAGATCATACTCTCAACAAGCGGTCCACACGTAATCCAGAATCACCGATACGTGACCATCCACAAGTGACTAATGTATGACTATTCGCATCAACTGTCATATCAGAGATTTCACCAGTATGTGCGTCTAATTCACGTACAATACCATGACTGGTACGCGAATCGATTATCATAACCTAAAGAGTATAATCCGAAAAAAAAGCGTCCGATAAAAAGTTTTGTTACAAAATTTCAATGGATCGTAACGACTATACTACTGAGATTGTTTACAGTAGTCAACTTGTGAAAGAAATATATATTCAACTAAATCATTTCCGCTCCTAAAGTCACAGTTCGATGGAAAGGTTTGAGAAAAGGGGAAATATGAAACTCGGATAGTTATTGTGTGGTGAATTCACCGGCACACTTTTAAAGACTATTTATCAAATAATTTTTTATGATACAATCGGGACGCTAATAAGGAAATGAATTAAACGTAAGTATATATATAATGAAGAGAAACTTACTTTTCCATTTGTATTTCCAGCGCATAAGCCACCACTGAATGGTCGAAGCACTACAGATCCACCAATTCCAACATCTATTGTATTGATTACTTCACCCCAACGTTCTACAGCATCTACTTCTAGTAGGGTTGGTTGAAGACCACCCAAGAAAAATCGTGCGAAGTTCCCTAAACCATTACCAGCTCCTCTAATACCGGATCCACTCATCAAGGTACCAGTAGGACCAGTTACAGCTAAACATTCTAACTCTAGCATGAATTTATGTCTGAAAAGGAAATTATTATTCATAAATAACATGAGTGATGGATAAATTATTGCAGGGTGATAATGTATCAGTTTATCCAGTTAGTAAATATTGATTATTGTGTTTAGCAATGAAAACCCAGTAAGTAAATACACTCACATAAAAACAGTTGACTAATCTCCCACTCGTTTTAAACACACGATTCAGATGGTGGGGAAACATTGAAGTCCTTATAAGTAATGCAGTCGTTTGATTTCGGCTGATCCAATAATAATTCAATGCCACCCCACACTGTTACTTGTTTAAAAGCTCTAACTAGTCGCAGCATTGATCTACAAATGCTGAACCAATGGATGATATTTGCCCTGAATTTGAAATGGGAATATAGAGAAAACAATGATGAATAAAACATTTTAAAAAATGTCCCATCATTATGTGGCTAACACAAATTATAGAAGAGTCAACTAATTGTTATTAATTTGTGAAATAGTAATTAATTATAGATTTTGATTTCGTCTAACCAATTTTAACTACTGATTAAACTTATTTATTGTTAGAGTAGTGATGATAAACTTTTTTCTAATAATCTTTAACACTGATTACAATAGCTTGTTGAACGGTCAATAACAAGATGTGACATGAATACTTTCGTAGACATAAACTAAATATTTGAGCGGTCTGCACGATAATCTTCATCAATGATTGATAACTTATTGTGTCATGGGACAAAGTCGATTGCACATGCCTTGAAATATTCATTCTTTACATTCGTATCTACATCTTAAGTTTCTGCATTATTCCATACTTTTAATACACTTATTTCTTCTTTCTAAACCATATTTCTAATCTTTCTTAATATCATTAACCCTACAAGTAGTTTGATTCTTTCTTTTTTTTTATTAACAGAGTTAATTCCACCTCTCTATGATGATTTCATGAGATAACCTGTACCGATTGATTGATAGTTAGTTTCTAAAGAGGTAAAAATGAGACAAAATCCTTCAAGTTTATTTACCAAATGATCAAAGGAAACTATCTTAATGATACCTATTTTCTTCCCATAGTTATCAGTTTAACTGTACTAACAATAAAGTTAAAAACATAATTGTATCTTAACAAAATTTCACATGTTTCTTTTATACTAGCTCATTGGACATTGATGATAAGAAATACAATCAATACAATGAATATGTGCTAGCAATGAGTTGTCAGTGATTATTTTGCTCAATATAAAACTCGACAATATCATATATATTATACAATTGTTATAGGAATGAATGCTCTGATCTGTGTATAAACATATGACCAATGTTTTCATGATTGAAATCACAAGTCGATCTAAGTTAGAACACCTTTGAAAACCTAGAAGCACTAGATAACCGTTTCTTCTTAGTATGAGACTCCTCAGCAGTGCGCATTTACGATCGTGCGAACGCCTAACATCGAGGCCACTGAGTCGGCATCCAACGATGTTAATGTATGACTTCAATCTTGCCCAACCCTTCATCCATTGTCCGAGGTCTGTCTCATATTCGAGTCCCATACTAAGACGAAA
Source organism: Schistosoma bovis (assembly GCA_944470425.2). Taxonomy (NCBI): domain Eukaryota; kingdom Metazoa; phylum Platyhelminthes; class Trematoda; order Strigeidida; family Schistosomatidae; genus Schistosoma; species Schistosoma bovis. Next base: position 3,460,365 of record OX103961.1, on the reverse strand, counting down.
CAGTCGTCCAGTGTTTTCAGGTTTTTAATGGTATTCTAACTTAGAACTCGTGATTTTGACTGTGGAGATACTAAAATCTCAAAAATCTACATACTGACATGACTAATATGTACAAGCCAATATAGACTTCCACATTATGATGATCCAATCGAGCTCTATTATAATTGAAACATTTGTTTCGTGAGGTCCTAATCATACCCAATCAGGTTGGTTGGAAAGTGGACTAAGAGCATCAAACTTATGTTCCGGCGGTAAAGTCAAATTGTTATTTCCCACTGTAACCAATATCTGCAGATGCACTATCTTCAAACAACCAGAGAGAATTAGTGAAGGTTAGTTCTGAAAATAGCACATCTCACGTTGAGCCACAGATTTCTGTCTCTGGTGACAAGACCTCATATAATACACCTATAACACTGTTTACAAAATAATCGTGACCGGGTCCGAACAGTTATCCCTTGGACTTTGCGATCACTATCCCAAGTTGTTAAGATCACTTCCTCCTAACATAATTTCCTTTCCAGGTACTTCAAAGAAAAGCATCCTTCCACGGTGTGGACAACTAGGAAGTGACAACGTCCCTTTTATTACTAACAGCACTGCAGACTTATTGCATGTTAGAGTTCAAACTAAGTTCGATTTTCGTAAAGATTTCGGTCGATCAGACCACATTACCAAAACGTTGAACATTTGTTCTGGTCTATGAAAAACAAATTTGAAAAAATTGTTTGGTGCTGGAAGTCTTAAGCGCCAAGTCTGAAAATCATGAATTCGATTATCAGTGAAGCACTAATGGATGCCTTACTGTATTTTTGAAGACAGAAAGAAAATATAAAAATGAAACAAACCAAAGATGGAAAAATACAATTCAATCCTGCGACTAAAAATACAGGTTCATATAATCAAGATTTCAACAAAATACTGGTTGTAATCCAATTAAACTTACACAACAGAAGCTAATGGTCTGCCCATTTTTGTATAAGCATGTAAAGCATTATTAGCCAAAACAAAAACAGAATGTTCCATTGGACGAGGTGAAGGAAAGACTTGCTTCAATCCATTATATGGTGTGACAGTTTCAAGTGAATTCACATCAGAAATCAACGGTACAGTAAGCGTTATATAACGTTCCATGGTAGTTGAATAGAATGCACTCATTTGACCCTGAAAAGTATTCACCAAAAAATGTACAATAATTCTAGGTGAATTAAAAAAAGCCTTAGTTGACAGACCAACAGATTATATATATTTGAATCAAAACTACTAACTTACTGTACGTGTCACACACCAGATTAATTCTTCTAAAGGATCGAAAGCCACATCTGCAATCCGATCAGTTTGAAATAAACAATCCATCATTTGTGTTCCAGCATGCCAATAACCACCTGTTTGGTAATATTCTGCTCCAGTCAAAGTTGGATCATACTGTGCTTCAGCAGGTAAAGTAAGACTAGAATCGCCACCATCATCCTCATCGCCAGGTGATATATGCTCATCACATGGATGCGGATGATCAGATGAATCGTTCTCAGTTGTATACGACATAATCTGTTTACACGATAAGTTTGTGTAGAAATTTTACTGAAAAGAGACAATATTAAAAAACCCGGTATATATGTGAATGCTATTTATATAAGGCAAAAATGGGCTTTCAATGAGTAACCAGTTGGTTTTAACATCATACCGTAATTACTTTAGCCTCGGCAACCGTATATTGTTAGCCATCATCATCAAACAACTACAGTGTAGTTTAAAGTCGAATATACATATAACTTTTACTAGTGACATAGTATACAAAATTCTGATGTAACAAATTTTCTTAAAGAAAAAACTACACCTTTAGGATGACTGAATTGTGTACACCATTCAACAAGACTAATATTCAAAACCCGTTCACACTGTAATAGTTTAATGCCATAAACCATGAATTCAGTATACTTACTGCCAATGGAGTGAATAATTATTATAAATTACACAGAAACCATCTGATCGTATTAGTGTTATACCATGGTAACTAAACGTATTTATTGCTTTCTTTAAAATTTTAACTTTACAAATAATGTTAATTTCTGGTTTTAAAACTCCATATAGTATCAAGTATTTTCAACTGGTTAAAAGATGCTGACAAAAATGCTGAGATCTTGCTCTTTTTCTCTTACAGTTGGTACATCGTCATTCACTGAACAACTACTTCAACTAGTTATATCACATGATCATTACAAAAAAGAAAACAAAACATCCATGTTACATTAAAACAACTGATTTACAAAAGTAATATTTCTTAACTCGTAGGAATTCCATCTCGAGAGTGATAAATAGTAGTGTTTAAATTGATATCATGAATGGATCAATCTTAGACTACTAATGGAACCTAGAAGCACTGGAAGGTCGTTTTTTCCTAGTTAGGCAGTTATTCACCGAAGACAAGGGTGGACGGTTGTACAATGTCATAGATTAATTGAAGTTAGACATTAGCACTTTCAGCGGTCGGCTCAGTGGTTTAAAGGTTAAGCGCTCGTGAGTGAAACCGGTCTTGGGTTCGAGTTCCGAGTGCGGGATAGTGAATGAGGATTGCTCAGGAGTCCCATACTAAGACGAAACGGTCATCCAGTGGTTCTAGGTTTTCAATGGTGGTCTAACATTCATGATATCAGTTTAAACACAACAAAATCCATAACCCTATGCTGATAAGTAAAGTTTATGATTGAGAACGATTGATAGATTTTATAAAGTAGATTTCTTAATTTATTGGTGATGATATATTAAACTAAGTGTGAAAAAGTTATACTAGCTGACTAAGTTCTAACATTGTTGTATACAAAGGACAAAAAGTATTTTCCCCAAGACATTTATGTATAACTGTGCAGTGTTAATATTTATGAGTGGATAGAATACATGTATATATATATCACGGGGTTAAGGTCATTTATCACTAACTTATAATTATAATCTATGAATAGATCCGCGTTGCCTATTCCTTGGATTTCAATACACTCAAGTTGAATAATTGAATAAAACTCTTAGTTACGGATTCTTTGCAATAACTCATCTGAACAAGATTTTGAGACACACTATTTATGTGGTGTCTGCTGGGTAAGTAATAGTGAGGTTCGACGCAGGGTATTAGGGAATGATGGTAAATCAGTTGATGAGATTGTGAATCTTTATCGACTGAGATGGTTGGGTCACGTGTTACGTATGCCCGAACACCGATTACCACGACGTGCAATGCTAACCGGTGTTCGGGATGGTTGGAAGAAAGTTAGGGGCAGCCAAACCAAAACGTGGCATCAGTCCACAAAGTCACTAACATCTAGTCTGAGCCATGTTGGTAGATGCAGAGTACTTGGTTGAGGTCCGCATGACTATCGTAACCAATGGTTGGACACTCTTGATGACATGGCTCAGAATCGATCACAATGGCGTCGGTGTATACACTCTCTGTCCTCTCATAAACTAAGAGATTAAAATCGCTTTATATCTTTCTTTCTATGGACTGATTCTTTCTTCTTGTACTATATCCTTATTACAATCTTTCTTTTGTATATTACCACCTCTGAATTAACTACTTTTATGAATCCGGTGTTCATCTTGTTGTGTTAATGAGGTATGGCAACTTGGACCGATGCATGTATGTGCCTGGTCCTACGTTGTAGCTGACTGACTGACTAACTATTTGTGTGAATGCTTATGAAGCAGAAGTGAGGATTCGAACCTGCATTCCAGTTACTGAGAAAGTCTAATAAAACATCCAGCTAATACTTCATAAATTATTATTTACAATTGGTTAGTGAGTCAATAATTGCATGCGAAAAAAAACGACACTAACTAATAAGTAAACAAAACACATAACGAAAAAGGGTCCTATATTTACTAAATTAATCAAACCAGACAATAAAACACTCTGTTTATCAAAAAATAATTTAAACAAACAACTACAGTGTGGTAACCATTAGCAACAATCTCCAAAAATAACCATTCGACAAAATAAGAACACAAGCAAATAGAAAAGTATATCATTTATAAACAATAGTTAAATATAAAATCACTAATATTGGGTAAATCTTAAGTATACAATCTGAATGACTTTCAAGTGATAATCGTTACGGCTAATTAGAAAACTCTTTAAAAGCAAATGAATGATTTATCAAGCTAGGAACTAGGATTAAGATAGGATTTTTGAATTATAGCTGATAACGGTCCTAACAACATCCAAGATTAACACCTAATATAGTCTTTCTACAACTTAATTCTCATGTTTGTAGGTATCAATGCCAAGGTTAAACTTAGTAGCTTCAAGTAAATTGAGCATTGAATAGAAGGTTAATAACATATTTTATGTTATATTCTAATGAGTAGGAAATTGTATTAGCAACAATGAAGTTCACAAACATCAGAAATACAATTTCCCATTCATTGGAATATCACAAAAATATATTTATTACCAGTTTATAAGTAATACACTGATTATCTTTATTAAATAAAATGGAAGGAATCTAATATGACAGCAGTTATTGGATACACATTCGTGTACTTGATTGCAATTGAGTTGTTTAAATTGAAATAAATGGATCGAGTAATATTCTTTGAATTGTAACCGTATATAAGATATTTCCCTATTTTGATTGGTAATATGCTTTTAATTTATTAGGTAAAGATTTATTTACTTGACTTTAAGCTACATGTTTCTTAATTTGAGGAGTGATGATGTTATTGGGTTCTACAAACTTAACTAGGTGAGATGGGAAGTCAAATTTGTTAACCACCGCTTATAATGCACCCTTTCATGTATACTGTTTTTTTTTCTTAACAACCTGTACACGATATACAATCATTTAGACTGGTGTGACCACATTGCACTTTGATCAGCAGCAACGAGAACTAGACAAATTATAGTATATTGGTTGCTATTCAGGTATCAATCAATTTAAAAACTATGTCCCGGTAAAAATGTTTATTTAAAAAACTTTACCGGAATGACAAAGAAGATGAGGTTCTAATGCAAAGAACAATTTACTAAACAAAATATTTTGGTGTTAATGTGATCTTGGGGATTGGTGCCCTAAGAAAACCATCTGCTTCGGTTTGGACGACCGGGCAGTATCTCAGAGCTCACACAAATCAACTGATTTGTGAGGCGCACACATATTTGGTGCCTTTTTGTACCAATGTTTATAAGTTTAAATAGAAATAAATAAACAAAATGTCATCTAGCCAACTAATTTGTATCAATCTTTAATGTATTCAACCTTAAGTCACTAAGTCTCAGATTCAAACTCACTCCGAAGCTTTTTGGTTTGAGCAACCGGGTAGTACCACTATCTACCACACTTTGACTGTAACTAAAAGCTAATTATACGAATCTGTACGTGATTGACAAGTTAGTAACAATAACAAGTAACCAACGTCATATTTTCCTAGTCTTAGGAGTATCATGATGTTGAGTCACGTGATCGGTGGAAAATGAGCAGTAAAATGGACTAGAAATAACACGATATTATCAATTAGTATTCAGTCATAGTAAACACACATGTATATTTACAACAGTCTACAAGTAAGCGAAGTAACGACACCACAATTAGAAAGAATAATCGACTTAATATGAGAATTTATTTCAATAAAGTGTACAAATAAATAAGTATGCTTATTTTTTCTCCTTTGTCTTCAATAGTAGTAGGCGAATTCAAAATTCTAACTGATTTTCGTGCAATTTGGAACATGTGAAGACTGCTTCCGGTGCATTGGATCTATTTACTGTATCGGATAGAGAAGGTGGTAAGTGAAAATGCTGTGGAATGATGAAAAAGAAAACGGATTAGAAGAGAAAAAAAGTGAAGACAATTTGACTAGTCTATATTCTCCTAGGGAAAAACTATGTCGTCATTCAAACTTGGGAACAATGGTTTGGTTCATTAAAACACTCGGCTTTATACTAATTTATAGTAGGTTTGAAACCCATACCGCCAGTTTCAGCTTAAACAACCAAAAGTCGTATCACTACTGGTACTCGAAAAATAGTATATGAACCTATCAGTTAATCATGAGCAACATAAAATTTGGTACACGCGTGCATCTGCTAAAGTTGCTACACCACAATAGCAAGACAAATGTCAGAATAGTAGAAGTAGTAACAGTATCAGTAATAGTCAAAATGATTATACATAAACGATTTGCTTTGAGAATGAATTCGTGAAGTAAAAAATACTTTATATTTTTGTCGCACTTTGCTGATGTGACATATCAACTAGGACTGGCCAAGGTTATGACTGACTGGGTGATACTCTGTAGCTCGCTTATTATTTGTAAATCAGTGGTATGGTTTTGAAAAATTGAGCTTCTATACCAATAGGCCATAGATTTCTTAATATGGGTTAGATTATACATATGATTTTAAATAAGAAATCGTTCGTTTTGTCTTTAGATAAGCAAAGATGGATGAATTAGTTTTCCACAGTCCATGTACAAACAGATCAGTAGATCGCTTAATAAATTACTTTTTTTTCTTCGTTTCAACTCATCAGGTACAAATTCATGTATTTGGCTTCTAGTGATGCTACTCAGTTGTCCACACAATAGTAGGTGGAGTGGTGGTCGAACCAGGGACAAGTAGCTGAAAGTCGAATGCGCTGACCACTAATTGAGCCGCCATTCCAAGTATTGTCTGACTTAACTCACTTCCTTTAACCTGTTGTATAAGAATTTTTATCCTTTTGTGCTCTATCATTAAGACTATTAACATCGCTAACATAAAATAAAACTCAACAAGAGACTTTTTTTCTAAGAAAAGACGAAAGTCCTCTAATTGTACTGATCATGCTATTAACATGGAAAAAGGAATTCTAAATAAGTGATTAAGTGTTCTTGTATTCAAAGGTATAAACTTAATTATAGCATCGAAATCTTTTCTGTTCAAAATAGAAAAAAACTTGATTTCATAGAAATAAACAACTAAGTATTATGTGCTTAGTGTTTCTTAAAACCTCACCAATTTTAAACAATAAATAAACATGCTATCCAAACTATCAGAGATAACAGTAACTATGGATAACACAACGTAAGCTGGCGAACAACACACGCGATATAATAAACTAAACACTAATCTCAGTAGTTGAGATCATGAGTCAATTGAAGCTAGACCACCATGGAAAACCTGGGAGCACTGCACAGCCGTTTCGTCCTATTGCGGGACTCAGCAGTGAGTACCTACGGCCCCGTCTAACGAGATTCGAAACCAGGACCCATAGGTCTCGCGCGCAAACGCTTACCCTCTAGACCGCTGAGCTGGCCGGTATCTAACGATGTTAATGTCTAACTTTAAATAATACACGAAATTGAGCCGTCCAATAACACATCAACATTAATCCCAAAAAAGTAAATGAAAGTAAAACTGGTCGCTCAGCTTCTTGCTTACTAATTGACAGATAAGTAGTATTGTCTTCACAAATTATTGTGGCATTCGCCAATTGATTTTAGTTCTATCCGATTGGCAAAAACTTGAGGACACACAATTCTCTTTAGAAAGAGAACACCTTGAATAAGAGAACGAGCTTACATAGCACTTTTGCTATGCAGAATTTTGAACAGACAGAAATTTTACGCTTTCACTCGTCAGTTGAACTGTCATTGTAATTGAACTACCCTCTTCTAAAACATGATATAATAATCCTTAGTGAGCAATTTACAAATAAATATCACTTAAAAACAAGAGTTCTACGCCATGTACTCTTCCTTGAAATGACTTTTTGATGTGTGTTTGAAAAACTGTATAGACATATAAATGAAGGTAATTTTCACCTGTACAACTAGTTGATGTCGTTTTATCTTGAAACACCATTCAAGTGTAGATGATCTGAAAGCTGGTTCAAGTGTATTCCCACTGATTAACCAAGGAATATGAAGAACTGTGAGTAGACCATCATATTCTGAATACACTGGATTCGCCTGTATCTGGTCACGCAGTCCTTGTACTCGAAACATATAATCACAGTAATGAGATAGACGAGTCAATAGACCAGGCGGTAGCTAAACGAAGAACATGTTAAATAAACAAAACACGAATTAACATGGAGTCAGTTGGATATGATTGGATTTTTCATTTACTATCAACACACAGCTTGACAGAATAACAAATTGAAATGTTTGAGTATATTATTTTATGTTTGTTAACAATGCTTAGTAAAATTAGTTACAAATACAGATGTAAACTAAATTTCTATAATTTACTAACACCGATAATGAACGCATATAAGTTACTGATTGTAGTATGAATCACACAGTTTTCAACCGATAGTTTTCAGAATTTTAGCAGTTTCATTCAAGTAATCTGACCTCTTTTTATATAACTGAAACGAATATTCAATGATTTCATAGATGAGTGCCACGTTATCACCTGATTACCATCTCTTCCCAGTCGACTGGTTCACTAATCATCTCATTTACTGAGTACGTGTACATGTATGTACATGCACAGACAGCGCGAGAGCTAGTGATACCACCCAGATCAGTCGAGTGCTTTATCTACTAAACTATCGCTTATTAATCATTACAACACATTTCATTAAGCAGTGGTTCAGCGTACATAATACATTACATCTGCTTTATTCTGTAAAGATTTATAATCTGACTGACTCATTCTTCTATTACAGTAAAATTTGACATTTTTAGCCGATGATTATACTACACATAAAGAGGGCTCGAAAAATACTGATGATCAAATACCTGTTTAGTACTCAGATAATTTTATCGCTTTGCATGCAACACCATGATGACTGGTCATTGGATAGGCAAACAAATATAGGATTAATTGGATAGTTATAAAACCAGTTAAATGAGTTTAGATGAACAAACAGTGAGAGATTTCGTATTACTTTTATGTTTTGGTCCATAATTGGTAAAATGGCCTACTGATATCATGAACACGAATCAACCCTGATGGTCAAGTCTTATTTGTTTTTATTTTATTTTATTTTAATACATAGATATTGGTACAAGGAGGCACCAAATACATATGCGCCACATAAATCATTCGATTTGTGTGAGGGCTGTGATACTGCCCAGATGCCCAAACCGAAGCAGGTGATTTCCTTAGGGGGCCACACCCCGAGCCTTCGACCTAAAGGTCTGGTCCACAAGGCAGTGGAGCATCGTAAAGAGATGCAGTCCCATGGTAGCCGGTGACCAACGATCGGTTCATACGCCATTTGATCCCTCAGGATACTGGAGCCCATGTGCACCATTGATTTGGAATCCGGTTAAAGCGCCGGACATTCGCTTGTCATCCTCTCAATTTCGTAAACAACACTCCCGCCACGAGAAGGCAGTTCGTAGGACTTCCCTGTCAGAGGCTATATACGCGTGGCCATGTGAGAGCATTTCGAGAGGGAGAGCAGACTCTTCCCACTCTCGGCCGTACCAGGGCATTTGGGGTTAAGTCTTATTTGATTGGTAAGTGACCCACAAAAATAATATTTCCCAAATACTTGTTTGTTGAGTGACATTTATTTACATTTACCCAGTATATAAGCCTGTCACTATCCTAGAAAACCTTGTTCTGTTGTTCGGTTGCGTTGTCTATTGAAAACGACTCATTCAGGGTATATATCTCAATAATTCACCCACATGAGAGGTTATCAATCCGCCACATCATACTGACACTCATTATTTTAACGAATACAATAAGTAGACTATTAAATTAACTCATTCAAAATCATCCTTCATAACACTATTCGACTGAACATTGACAACCATTCAAAGCTTAAATATTCGTATTTTGAAAGGTGATTTGATTGAGTAGAGACAAATATAGAACTTGAAAATAGTAATCAATTTAAATAGTGATGTTAAATGAAGATTAGGTAAATGAAAAAAAAGTTCAAAAGATTTATGTTAAGATTATTGAAATATACCGTCTGTTTTGTAAGGTTTATTGCTAGAATACTAATTGATGACTTAGTTACTAACTCAATCCATAAAACATAGAACTTTTGAAGAATTAAACAGATAAATCTGAGTTGTTTCACTTATTATTAAATGAGACAACATTTGTTTTCCCTTGCTTAATGTAAATGACAACTCATAAGTATACAATATATATGAGTACTTGTTAACAAGTCAGTAGTCATAAAAATACACTCAGTTTGAGACGAATGTTTATTGATCTAAGCTGGCACATTTTACATCGACAGCATTAAGAGCGATTTGAGCAAGAAATATTCTGATTTCATAATATTTGTTTTAATGGACTAGCATGGTCTCATTTGGTAACTTTATTTAACGACACCTCCGTAATAGTAAAAAGAATGTAAAATATAGAATTAAACTCAGTCAATAAATATTACATTATAAGACAGAACAAATAATTAAAAATCTTAAGCAGAACCTCACCTTCATTGTAGGTAACGTGACAAAAACTGTACAGTGACTGTTTTGAATTAACAGGCGTAATGTAGCAAAGAAATTAAGCATATTCCTGTAAAACTGTTGAGTATCTTTGCAATAACCCCACATAGGAGAGCCGCATGAGTTTATCACTAAGGATAAAGTATTTCAAATGCTATAGATGAATGAACAGCAAAAAACAAACCTATCCGTTGTATACCTGAAGACACTTTTGTGTTTGATCGAAAAATAATTAATTTTTGAATTAAACTGAAGAGATTGGTATGCAATCTATAACAATGAAATGAGAAACTTTAGCATTAAATAATTATTACGTTTTTTTACTATCCGGTTGAAAATAACAAGTTGACACATTTTTCTCAGATATTCGAGCAGTTGCATTCATGGGTATGGTTATATTGAAATGATGCCCTAAACTCGATACAGATGAATTTACATTCTGGAAGTAAAGGGTGATGTAAGAATTAGAATGATGATTGAAACCTTGGTGTTTGGGACATTTTGATAACGCCAAGCGATTTTAAGATCTGAAATTTCTTCTTTGATCTCATTTGTAGAAGTCATATGATCTGGTAATTTCTAAAATATTACAGAGATATCATGTTGGACTATATTTTAAATTATTTCTACACATAGTAAATTGTCAAATGTTTCCGTTGCACCATAAAATATGCTATGACCCGATAATATACCTTCTGCTACGAACAAATTTAAGAGCAGTTTTGCATATGTTTGGTGAAAATCTGGCTCTTTAAATCAGAATTGAAATTAATAACATTTAGTATACCGTACCAATAAGAACTATACTTCCTGAGGTCACACCACCACCTGCAAATATTGATGATACTAGTTTAAAAAAGCCTTACCAAGTAATTCGTCAAATGAAGGAATCCCAGTAGAAATTAAGAATGTGGATAGCTTAAATGAACGTTTCACACCATTCATGTCACAGGAACGTGTAACCAATACTCATTAAGAGTCACAATTCCGCTTTTACAATGATTTTCCAACCTGAAAAATTGAAAATGTCTTTTTTAAAAAAAAAAAAAGAAAATTTGACGTAAAGACAGTTATGCAGAAATTCAGATAAGTATAGGTTCAAATGAAACGATTTCTTATCAGGGACTTGAGTTTTGGGCTTAATTTTATCTTGATTCGGACACTTGGAGAGTAAATTTATACAATAGAATTTATTGATAGACAGGAATCTATAGAATTTCCTTCATCTCTTGAACTTTAAATAATCAATATAAATAGGTAGTTGATACCGGAGGCCTTACTGATTGTTTCTGGTTGACAATGGTGTTTCTTAATAAACGTAAAAAAAATGAGTTATCACACAATAGTTGTGACTAGATTGATAAACGTGGAGAAGACAACAAACTCTGACAATAGGTTTCCATTCGCCAGTTTTAGGTGATATCGCAATCTCTTCAAACGTAGCAACGGTGACGGGGATAGTACAAGCATGGATCCTGCAAAAGTGGGATTATTGCTGAGGCAGCAGCTGAAACTTACCCAGATACGAAAACTGCGCCTACATCACACATCAAATTCCGCTACTGTACTCTCGAATGATGGCACCACAGTATTGCTGAATTTAACTACCATACCTGTGCTAACGTCACTTTTCACATGTGATTACGGCGTTACGAGGATCTATTTAAATTCCATTTCACCAATCAAGATTGTGCTTGGAAGGTTCTCTTTCTACTTCGGAAATTCGGTCAAAGTGAGTTAGGTAGGTACGACAATTTGATTTTGCCTCAGAATACACATGATCGCTCATTTTCTGACATTGTTCAGTCATTAAGCTAACAGCTTAGAGATAACTCCTCATTGTTCAATACACGTTATCGATGTTTAAAGATTATTATGAACGAAGATGTTGACTTCCCCAAGCAGGTGGTTTCCTTAGGGGTACACTCCACTAGTCTTTAACTCAGAGGTCTAATCCACAAAATGGTGGCGCAACGTTAGGAGATGCAGTCCCATGGTAGCTGGTGATTGACAATGAGTTTACAAACCATTTGTTCCCTCAAGATCGCCGAGCTCATGTGCGCCGTTGGTTTGGAATCAGGGTTTTCCAACTCCTTTAAGTGGATCCTCCATATCCACCAACCCGGCTTAGGCACCGGACATTCACTTTTTGTCCTCAAAATTTCGCAAACAACCCCACTGAGCGAAGGCAGTGAGTAGTACTCCCCTGGTAGTGGGTATATACACGTGGCCATATGAGAGCATTTCCAGGGCTACCCACCCTTAGCCGTACTAGTGCGTTTAAGGGAGGTCAAGTGATAAATATTCACGAAACCGAATTATTAACGCCAACACGTCTAATAAAGTAGGATTAAAAACAAGACCAGTGGACATGTTAGTAAGTTTCTTTAATAAAATTACATGCTTGTGAACAAAATAGCTGCTAAAATGATTAGAATGAGACTGAAACACAAGCGTCTAGGAGGCCCAGGTTTTGGGGGTTACTCAAGACCCAACTATCAGGTTTACTTTTTTCCCACCATAACATATAACTTAGGGAATCTCAAGAGAGCATAGTACTTATCTATCATAAAATGATACACGAAGTTATTCTGCTACCTTGCCAATTTCATTTAAGCAAAACGTCTAGGACATTTTAAGATAAGCTGATTCACTTAAGTTTGCATTCCCCTTATTGCCTACTAAAAAGTTTACGACTAACAATAAAAATTATCAGCCAACTATTAACAACTCGGGATCTGGAAAAAAGATATACCGACCTATGTAGCCATAATACACATTAGTACAATAAAAGAACTAAAAACTGAAATATACCTTAACTACTATAACATATGGAAATACATAGTATCATTAATCGATTTACCACATCGACTTAAAACTACAACACCCTGTATTGCTTGTTTCATGGTTCCACAACATAACACTAATGATACGAAGACAAAGCTACTAACAACATGTGTCTTCTACTTGTATATACCATGTTGCACAGCTAGGAATTAATGAGAGGATTACCGGGAAGTATTACCAACTTTCGATAGAGATCTGTACATTATAGCTGTGTCACTGGTTGATGATCTCAATAGAATAAATATTAAGCGGTTGTAAAGGGATAGTTATTTTGAACAAGATTAACTTGATTGCAATGGACTCACAGACAGCAGAAAAGATCTAGTTCCCCACATGGCGGAAAAATATTTCTTGTGAAACCTGGGGATAAGACTGTGTTCTCTTTGAAAGTCATATTGATCTAAGAGAGTGACTACAAATCCAAAGGACAATTACTTAATCCTGATCACACAGAATCGTTTTGTAAGGGGTACTCAGTACTTTACAGGTCTTATCAACACTACAAAACTAACTCAGGATGAGGTGTCCTTATTTGTAAACTGATCTTTTCCAGCCTCATCATCCATCCCTGAGAAAGTAACATCACGGGAGAAACATAAATCCACCCTCATGCTTAACATACGCTGCCCTTGGTCTTACCTCCCCCCGACGAACCAAACTGGAATAGTAGCATTTCAAGGAACAAGTGTTCTAGCCCTAATAGTCTAAATAAGTTGTCACATTAAGCGAAAGTGACTTGATGGTTCTCATCCATTAGGTTAAATATAATCATTTCCTCATAAGAGTAAGTAATACTTACCATGTCCTTGAAGCAGGTATGATTTACAGCTTAGTGTACAAACGTGTACGATAGTAAAAACTACCAAACACAAGTTTGTGTATTCGACTTTAAGTCATACTTCTTGTGGAAACTGGTGATACTACCAGGTTGAGTTTGAACGCAACAGCTAGTTTTAATCTTCTCTGGACATGCCTTATCAACTTCTCAGAGGGATTCGGATAGTAAGTTTGCACAGCTCAGACCGATAACTTCATACAGCTGTATTAATATGTTGTGGTAGTTTAAATCGACAGACAGATGTGCCAAAGTTTATACTGCTTATAACTGATTGAAGCTAATGGGGTGTTTTGGAACGACAACCATCCCTTTATTCCTAGTCTACAATGTTAACTGGTAGATGGCTATGAACAGCATGTAACGGGATATGCAAAGCTGCGTTTGTAAGTCAAACTAAAAAAAAAAAACAGTTGGTCGAACTAGACTTGTAAGCAACGTGCAGCTCGGGATCTAGTAATCATGAGTTAGTTGTACCTAATTGTATTCATTTTGAATTTTTAAAAAATAAGGCAGACGACTGAACAGCACATTTGAGTTGTCTAATTTGGTGAGGAATAAATAACTTTCGTGTGCAATGACAGCACCCAGCAATAAACTTAGTTTGTTTCTTATGCTAAACGTACTGCTTGGCATCAAAACTATAGATAAATTCACTAAGTGATTACAGTGAAATCCGGCTAATGATATTAGTTATCATGAGTACGAATTCATTTCAACGACACAGACGAAATTATTGTGATAACTGCCAAAAGACCTTGTACCAGTTACTTTGGTCAATCAGGATACACCAAAGGTATGAGAGACCTAGGTCACTCACTTCCTAGTGTGATAAATATCACACTCGCAGTTAGGACTTAACTTTAAAAACCCTGAAATACAGCTGGCGCCAATTTATGATGATAGCTTTAGTCCAAACACCTGATTCTAGCTCGTTTTTTCAATGATTTGGTAGTATACTTTAACTTAGTCACTAATTAGTTACTTAAGTCAGCTAGGTCGCTCGAGTGATTAGTCGATTGATAAAATTGGAAACTCCAAAAGCATGCGCTTTTAGCCCGGGATATGAACCAAATATCACTAAATATTACTTTTGACACTTCATACGATGTTTCAGAGTAGTACGTTTCGCAACACTCAAAACAATACACTCACCACGAGACATACCACCACAATCTCTGAGGGACGCCAACAGCCGCGCGGGTCCAATATTCAATATTTTTGTCACGAGCTTGTATAAACCATTTGATTTCTTTGCTCTTGCTTCTGTTTGCTTTATTACTGTTCCATGTATTTGGTTATGCTCAATGAGTAATCTTCTAGCCCCCCGACTCCGTCAAATCTACTGTATTTGGTAGTTATTTGTGGGTTTGTATATCCTGTAATTCGAATGAGTGTGTTTGACTCAGGGAAGTAAGGTTTCTAGAAACCGTCGGCTATCGTATTACCATCCAGGAGGTTGGTCGGTTAGAATGTGCAAATAATAATGTGATAATGTGAGTGCTAATAAAAGACGTTTGTCTCAAAAATAATTAATTAATTTACTTAATAATGTTTAAGACAGAATTAAAAGAATAGGAGGGGAACGGAGATGATAATGAGAGAAGGAGGAAGCAATCACTGTGTTCATTTGTGAGACACGCATTAGCTACAACTGATTCAAGAGGGAAATGGTAATCTTTGGTGAGTATATGTTAGTCAATGTATCAAAGTATCAACTGAGAGGGCTGTTGTCACTTCGGTTTGAAGGGCACTCCAAATGGAGGTAGCTCTCGGTGATATAAAGCAAAAGTGAACTTTGATGTTTGCTCTTGCATGCGCTATTTCTCGAGGGTTGTCTCGGGGAGCATAGTGATAATTTTTTGGTGATATGCTCGCGTTGAAGTGGTTTGGTGTAATTAATATGTAGTAAGTCATATTCAGATCGCCTCCTAGTCCCCTGTAGATTAGCCAGAATTATTCCATGTGTTGGATTCTGTCTAAATGAGATTTGTGTTTTAGACCTTACAACCACTTCGTTTCCCATCTCTGTACTTGATCCAAGAGATTTATGTCTCTTCTGAAAAGAGGGGTTCAACGGCGTTGTGGATTTCAAAGTTTACTTTATGGTAATAGCTACGAGAAAGCTTGTGGAATAATCCACCTCAGTACATTGTTTCGAAAGTGGTCCGTATTATTGTGCAGGTTTGGGATATATAAGGGATCGATGGAACTGATATTATATAACGTCAAGATCAGTGTTCTTCAGTACTTATGAAATGGGCGAGACTATAAATTATGAACAAACCAATCAGATTCAGAATATCAGGAGCTGAATTGGAGCTGAATTCATTCATCCATTCGACTAAATGACATCTTGGCATTTTAGCTGATGTCACTTCACGATGAAAGCCCTAAATCTAGCTCCTAATCCTGACCACAAACCGTAAATTATAGTTCCAATTATTTACACTGCTACGTAGCCCTTAGTTAGTCTTTCGTTCCAGCACCCCTAGTTCTATTGATAGAAGAAACCAGACTAGTAGTGAATATGCCTTTATTTAGCTCGTGGAACAACACACTGTGGAGTGAGAGGCTACTCGTTCAAACACACAAAGCTTTCCAACATTCAACACACGATAAAAGGAAATATTGTGCCCATAAAAAATAAGGAAGTCAATGAATACTTGAGCTCTTTTTTGACATAACCGTCTTATCCGTCCTAAATAGTCTTTGCGCAAAACCACAAAGACTGAGTTAAAATCGATCTTATGACCCTCATCAACCTTGTTTTTACCAATAAAGGGAGATAGATGTTTATCAGCTTAACTCTTCGGGTCATTTGATATTACTTGTTTCTGTAGACATTTTGACGTGCTTTGAAAGCCAAACCTACAAATCAGGTTGACTCCTTCCTATGCGCATGTGGCTAGACACACGCAAAGCGATAGACACAGAAAGATTTATTGCAATCTTTCACATTACGTTGAGGTTTTGTACATTTGACTACGAACTAATTTCACCACAAAACTATATGAATCGCCTATCGATAGGTGGACGCATGAACAGAAGCTTGTAGGACCAGCGAGATGTCACTGAGCCCCAGCCAAATCATCCGGAAGTTGGGTCACGGACTGTCGAGCAGTTTATCGATCCGCGTCAGGGTCAGGGACAACCAAAGCGCGTCAATAAGTTGCACGCCATAGACCGGCCATACACTGATGGTCTCAACTTATCCCTTGTACATACTTTTACTAATCTATTTCTGTAATAACGTCCTTCGTGTTGTTCAGTCTTCAAAGCAGCCATAGTACCTTGATATGTTCAAGGGATATCCATGTTAGGTGCTGACCGATGCTTATCATCACTTGTTCGCTTGCTTCAATTTATTTAGCTTGTGTCTTGCCATTCTCTGTTCTTGTTCGGCTATTGACAATTGCCGTCTTTTTGTTCTTCCCTTCTCGAATCTTGTTCAGGATTTCCATTGAGATCCACTGCTTATGATGACGCCGTTTGTGGCACAGAAACTCCTGACGCGCTGAAGTTGGTGCTTGAGATAATGGAGAAGATTTGTAGCTCAGGTGAATGATTTTGGTGGAGTTTTGTTCTCTGATCTGGATGGTTTGGTCGTGGAGCTTTCATCGTTCTTCTGTACGACATCATCAGCACAAACTTCAGATAGAAGTGAATTGTCCGAATTTCTCCATATGCGTTTCACAGCTTGTTCTGTGCACCTCGATGTTGATTGGTTCTTGTTGACCTTAAATTTATCATTGTTTACTTCTTTGTTTTGGTTGTGTCTCCCATTGGTTTGATTTTGGTTCTTATGTTTGTGCATGATTTTTCTGATTGGTTGATAAATTGGATTGATTTCAATATGCTTGTTGATTGCTGATTGACCTGAGTGCTAGGCTTCTAAAAATTCTCTGGTGTTTTTGAGTTTTCTCTAAGATTTCTACATTTTCCTTATGTGCTCTTATCTTCGAGTAGTTCTTCGGCTTTGTTGACGTATTCTTCTTTGTCCATGATTACTGTGGTGCGTACTTTGTCCGCTGGTATTACGACAATATCTTTTCTATTTCTGAGTTCTTTCAAGGCCTTCTGTTCTTTAAACAAGCTAGTCAAAGCAGGAGAAATAGCAAAACAAGATCAATGGAGAATGAAATCCAGTGGACCAGTACTCCCTCTATTCTACGGTAGACCCAAAATACACAAACCAAACATTCCACTACGCCCAATAGTAGCACTCCCCGGAACGCCAACATACAATTTGTCAAAAGAAATTTCACGAATACTGAGACATCTTGTAGATTCAGCCAAACACTCCATCAAATCCCCAACACAATTCCTGGACCAAATTAAGGATATCCAAATCAACAACGACGAACTCATGATATCCTTCGACGTAACAGGACTGTTCACCTCAATTTAAGGTCAACAAGAACCAATCAACATCGAGGTGCACAGAACAAGCTGTGAAACGCATATGGAGAAATTCGGACAATTCACTTCTATCTGAAGTTTGTGCTGATGATGTCGTTCAGAAGAACGATGAAAGCTCCACGACCAAACCATCCAGCTCAGAGAACAAAACTCCACCAGACGTTAGTGCTTGTTTGATCCCATTCTAACTGTCCTCCATAGTAGTTTCTTCTTCTTTCAGTGGATCTTGTAATGCTTGGAACTTATTGTTGAGAGTTATCTTGAATTCGTTGAGTGAGTATGTTGAAGAAAGGCTGTATTAAACCTCTGTAATGCTGTTTCTTTAATTGTCCATGGCCTTTTTGGCTTCAGCTTCATTTTGATAATCCCAAGCAGGTAGTGATTTAAAGCTATGTCAGCTCCTCTCTTAGTTCTCACGTCTTCCATCGACGTTTTAAATATTTTAGTGATGCAAACATGATTGATGTTGTTCTGTGTAGTGTGATCCGGTGAAACCCGTGTTGCTTTGTGTATGTGTTTGTGGGGGAATATTGTGCCACCTCTAAACAATTTATTGAGTGCACATACGTTTCCAAATCTCTCCTCGTTTTCGTTTCTTCCTCCCAGTCCGTGTCGTCCCATGTTATCTTAATATCTGGCGTTTAGATCTCCCATCAGAATAATGAGATCCTTGGGCACTTTACTATGATTGCCGGCACAGTCTCGTAGAACTGATGTTTATCGTCCTCACTGCTGTCATTGGTGGGTGCATAACACTGGATAACATTGATTGCAATTCCCTCTATCTTTGTTTTAAAGGATGGCCTGATAATCCTGGACCCATGAGATTCCCATCCTATAAGTGCACTTCGTGCTTCTCTGAACAGCATCAGAGTAATTCTTTGAGTTTGCGGAGGATCTTCCTCTTCCTGACAGGAGTACAGCTGCATCTCTCCCGTATATAAACCTTGCTGTCCAGCTTGGGTCCAATGGGTTTCGCTGATCCCGAGCACCGCCAAGTTGTATCTCTTCATCTGACTGGCCCTCTCAGTATCTAACATTGTCCGAACATTCCATGTACCCACGTTAATTGTTGCTGTGGTTGTTAGAAAATGGATCGAACTCGTGACTTCCGAAGAATTTCGGCTTTCGTCACGAGGCTTCATAATTTCTCCTCCAACTCTCAGGGTAGAGCTTGGATGGTTTAAATTATTTATTCTGCCCAGCGTTTTTTTAGCAAGGTTGTTTTCTGCAGGATATGGTTGCCGACCCCACGCTCAACACTCTCTAGAAGAGGTGAAGGTGGAGTTTCGGATGTTAAAGCTTAATCCCAAAGTCGGTCAATTCGTCTGCTGACCATCCAGCAGGTTTACTGTTGGGTAAATACATGGATGGTTCACGGGTGGGACTTCAGTACACCACAGACATTTTGTCTCTCCAGTTTGCTGTATAGGTTTCAGCTATAATATAGCCTCTCTCTTCTTTATTCGGCTACCAAGTGACCAACCAAACAGGACGTGCCCATCAAAGTTTTGAGTTTTGTAGGTCTTTCCTTTATAGGCCACCTCCTTCAATAGTAGCTTCAAGGTTGAATCGCATGCTTTCAAAAATTCCTGAGTTTTTATAACTTAATATTATGTACTGCAAAACCGTCTGCCGACTTTACATTCCTAGTAGCAGATTTACCCAGTTGTGAATCATATATTCTGTATAGTGGACTTCATGTATTTCGACTCCTCTATATTAGAAGTAATTGATCGCGTTTCATCGAGAATCGTGTCCACCTCTTGCAAATGAGCCATTGTCTTTCTCCACAACAAATGAGGAAACTTTATCTTTTACTCTTTGTTGATTTAACTTTTAGACTTTCCTCCCCGATTAAACGATCTAATTTGTCTCATGTGAGATTTATGGCCTCTTCATATATAATTCGTCTATACACATTGCCATATCAAAATTTATATCAGGTATGCTTTATAGGGTGGCAATTTACTTTTTTGAAAGCTAGAAACCCTACGACTGCGCTCAGTCACGGTCGGAATCAGAGTATTTCTCCCTAGGCGGTTAGGCGATGTTAGTCTTGACCTTTCAGTTCAGAATGAGGATTGAAGTTATCAACAATGTTTACAGTTTCATCCTAGGTTCACCGACGGAATTGTGTTGTCACCTGACAGTTTTTTTATTAGATTGAAAAGTCCCGAAGTTTCATTGAAGTGAATCAACTAAATATGCAAAGAGAAGCCGATTTACAGCACTTGGTAATATACAAGCTCACATGTCGTAAACCCGAATTTTGTAGCTGTTAAACAGCAAGTCGTCCTCAAAAAGCGATTCATTCAATGAATTACCATATAGATGACTTCCAGAGACAATCACAACTGATTGAAGAGGTAATATCCTATGGAAATTATTAACAAAGCTAAACACAAGTGAAAAACGTTGATATTTACATTAGGATAAGTATAAAAGACTGAAATTGACCAAAAACGCAGCTTCAACGGGTGCTAGCCAAGGAGTTTGTAAACAGTTGCTCCACAGATCCAACCATCTCCAAAAGGATAAAGTGTGAGTCGAAAAATAAGCATCTCAAACGATATACGATATGGAAATCTATTATCTCCATTATCCAACATTTTAGGTCGCATATCTTTTGTGATTTTTTATGGGAATTATATAATAAGTTGGATTCGTTTGCAAAAATATTCACTCTTAGCATCTCAGAAGTAAAACTTCAACATTGTTGTGCTCGCTTTTAAGGCTAAAATATTACATCCTTAGGTCCCTATCTAAAGACACAGGGAGTCAGTCGCTACTTAATACGAAACTTCGTTAAGCGAGAGTTTCTTCTATTACATCTGCAATATTCAGAACTATTTTCGAACCATCATTTATTGAGACATTTAATACTCAGTGTGGCGTTGTGAATTTTTCGGTACATGTCGCGGCACAGAAACATAAGAGCGTTGTGTGATGATGGTACGCGTTACCATTGTTTTAATAGAAACTGAACTAATAAATAGATGTCGATACTTATGACGAAGCCTTCGCTAGTTCAGTTGATGATGACTATACAATATCCCCGAACACATCAGAACGATACATATATAATCCGGACAGTGTATTCAAGCAAGACATATCAGTATCTTTAAAGAATGTCAAACCATTAAGTTTCACAGCAGAAGATTTCCCGGAAAATGATTCCAAAAACCTTAAAGCAGGTCAGTTCTGTCTATTTCTTAAATATCGATTATTCACTCCACAGAAGATTCTCCTGGAGTTGTGTCTGGACGAATAGGGTCTTGTCAGGCATTTGATTTCTCCGCACCAAAAACTAACGAAGTTACGGGTCAAAATGATAACGTGCATGGATCTGATGAGGTGTTTGGCAACAGTGATCTTTTTGATTCAAGTGGGTTATCACCTTGGTTTATTTCTTTAATAAATCGTAGGTAATTTTAAACGTTTGAACACAAGTGTCGTTGGGGGAGATAACTTAGTGAACAGTACAATTTCTGTAAATAAGTCCAAAGTAGAGGAGTTGGATTTTGAGTTGCTTGATCGTTTAACTTCACAATCCTCTTCAGCTCAACAGTCGTTTGAGAAGCCTTTTAAAACCACAGTTAGTGTACAAGATACCACAAATCGCCTTAAGTCCAAATCAACTGACCTTCATTTTTTGTCGAAAACAACTAACCTTTTTAGCTCCAACTGTAGTATTTCAAAGTTAGCTGGCATTACAACTAATGATATTCCGACAAAAAATATTAACAGTGCTGGGTGTCTCATAGGGTATAAAACTCCTAGTTTCTTTGGCTTGTTGATGTCATCGTATACCGCTGATAAATCGAAAGGATTTGATGGAATGTTATCAAGGTTTTCAAACATTATAGTCCGTACCCGTTCACCCATTTATAACTACCTATTCGCACCTCGTACTGTCTCTGGATTTGTTTTCGATATTCCGGAGCCAAAGACTTTTGAACGTGGTGGTTCAAAACTAGCTAGTGTAACGACAAAGCCGTGCAGTCAACGGAAACTCACAGCACATGGTATGCTATACATTATGTATTCGTCAGTTATATATTTAACGCTTTTTGAGTATTGCAGAGGTTTTCATCTAGTAAGAATTAAAGTATCTTACAGTCGCTTTAACAAAACAGTGTTACCGTGGGGTTAGCTCTCATGAGTACTCATGCAGATTTATGAACGATTTATTTTACAAACAAAAATGTTTTCTGTACTTCGACTAAATGATCTCGAACATAAGAATTGTTTACCATAATATTAGAAATCATGTGTCAGTCATCTGAAGGTGCTTACTTGTTCTTAATGTCTGGAAAAAATAAAACCAATTGTACTACTATTCACATTCACTTACACTTTGCGTTCCCTTAGATCATAAGTATCTAAATTCCTTATAATCGTTTTATCTTACTAATTCATACTTTACCGAGTCGTATATTTTGTGCCTGATCTCTTCTGTAACTAATAATACTGTTACTGTGCATAGTGCTATGGTATTTGTCCTGAAGATTTCATCTTGCTGTGCTAGTGGGGCATGGCAACTTTAACCGATTTACAACAGCTAGGTTCTACGTTGTGTTTGACTGACTGATTAATCCTGCGTGTTAAGTATGTTTATTTGTCTTAAGTTGATGCAACCAACAAATTCAATTAAAGAATAAGTAATTATGAATCACGGTCAACTCAAATTTTGAGAAAGATTAAGTCATTGCGTTACAGTGGTTTTATCGCATAGGCAATTGTTCGCACATAGTTGTTGTTCAAAATCATACCATAAGAACGGTTCCTTAAATCTGTGCCTTAATGAGAGGTTTTACTATCGAGTTAAACAATTAAAATCAACAAGTAGACCTTGTTAAGCGGTTATGAGTAGTTTATAGGGTGTATTGTATCTTGGTTTTGTGTTATCTGGAACTCATCAGCACTATGTGCCTGCAGTTTTGAGAAAATTGATGCTAGGTAACGGAGGATCAACTTCCTCAAGATCACAGTTATACTTTAATGGTGAGAACCAAATAGCACGAGACTTAGATTCAGGGTTTCCTATCGATTACCTCCAATAACTTGATATCTCAACATAGTGCATGCGATGTAGAGTCATTTGGACTAGTGGCTACACTGCAACTTAATCAACAGAACTCGATCAACACTAAAAATGACTAAACAAACATGACACGTCATTACTCAGTGACTATTCAGCTGTAAGTGAATTTTTCGTCTTGTCGGTTTGTTTGATGTCTGATATATACAAGGTCGGGAAAATATTGCTAATACTTCTTTTTGTATCAATGTTGATGTATGCAGCTTTATGTGTACCTCAAGCACGTCCTACGGAAGGGATCAATCATGCTGATACATCATTATTAAATTTATCTCTTTCTCAGAAATTGACTATCTCTAGTCATTCTGATGAACGTTCTAACTTCTTACGTACTCCGGGCAATAATTCAGCAACTCCTAGTAAACCCATTGACCGGCATTCTTTGGTAAACGAATATTCTAAATTGCATAAAGAGTCAGCAGAAAAAGAGATTATTAATCTTATCGTTATGGGTAAGTTTAACTAATTCTTCCTGCCTAAAATGTTATCAATGTATGCTTTTTCACTGGATAATAATTACCTTTATAAATCTACGATTTTGGTGGTTAGTAGTAGTTGCTAAGAGACTGTGGAGCTGGGTTTCTTGCTAGTTGAAACTCATCAGCAAGGAGCCCCTGGAATCTTAAAGGAACTAACGTTATTTCCTGGACTTGAACTTGCTTCACCTCGCTTCGCAGTTCGAGATATTACCACCAAGTTATTCAGGTCGCTACTGACTTGTTGTGGAACTATGATATTTACAGTGGCCAATGTCCTGTGTGTCTAGTCCTTAGGACTGGCCGAATTCTATCGATTATTTGCGATTGCGCTTCACATTTTTATGTAGGCACCTATCATCCTCGTCTTTAGTGACGAGAAAATGTCTCGTGTGTTGACTTTGTTGTAGGGAGTAATTTCCCACAAACTCAATTCTTGACTAATTTTCAGTCTGTCCAACATGGAGTCTTGTCAAAGTCATAACAAGTCAGTTGTTTGGCTTGATAAACTATCTTTCTAAAACAAAGTAACACCATTAGTATACAAAAAACGATTGATACAGTCTAATAGACAAGAATAAAAAGCGACATAACATACCGGACAGTAACTAGAGGATAGGAAAAGTGAATCAGCGAAACTTAATATCTTTTATGACAAACATAAAAGATTGTAATTGCTGAATGAACAAGACATAGTCATACAAGGTCAAAAAGGGTCAATGTTGTAGTAGGCGTTTAATGCTGTCATCGGTGGTTTTTTATCGATCATGGCTTACACTTCCCCTGAAACACTCACCACGTCCATTGTGCATGAGTCGCCTTCGTTAAACAACTGGCTTCAATTAAGCATAAGTTACAACAGTCTATTTTGTTCAGCTATACCAATGTCGTTTACTTTTTTGTATCATGATTGTACATTCTTGCTTTTAACTGTACTATCTCGACTTATTTCTGTACGATATTGTTTTGATTTCTGTTTTTTTTACACCTACCAAGTTGTACTGCTAGTCTAAATATGTGCATGACATCAACACTGCACCCCATTCTTTATTACGGTCACTGAATACTAAGTGTAAGATGACAATATTTCTAGTCACAATGATTTTGGGTATCATTCTCACTTGTCCAAATTACCAATTGATTTGCATTAAGGTTAAGTAAATTATTTAGTGAAACTATGAACCAGTGCCGGATGAGGTACGTTGACTATATTTTGTGTCAAACATTAATAATACACCATTCACGGGAATGTAGATATGTTTCTAGAGACGATAGGCAAAATAATATCTGTTGTAACTAAAACGAAACACTAGTACAACTACTTGTCATAACTGGTCAAAGATTGATGTAGCCTAACTCAAGAAAGAAAGACTTCAGATAAAGATTTTATTATGGATCAATAGTAAATTCAAAACTGATCTAATGCTAATCAAAACTATACCATAATACACTGAGTTACATATAATCTGATTATCTGGTCAACAGTTGAATTTGTGTACATTGATCTAGGCAGTACTTGGCATAAACTAATCAATTAGCCTAGTACGTGTGTACAATTTACAATGTCTATGGATTAAATTACTTAAGCTAACAAGTATAACTAAATTTTTCTCTTTCCTAATAATATCTCACTATTTCTAATTGAAACTGTTAGCGTATATTAATGTATATTAGCGTGGTATCTTACCATAAATCTCATGTTAACTATCAACAATGTAAGATATCCTGTCACCAGTTCAGTATACTGTTTATAGGGTCTTAAAAACTTTTCAATGTTAATATGTATATATTTGTTTTTTTTTTAAATAGGACATGTGGATGCTGGTAAAAGCACTCTAATGGGAAATCTACTTTGTTTGTTGGGACATGTTTCTAGCAAACAATTAGCTAAATACCAATGGGATGCACAAAAACTGGGCAAAGCATCATTCGCCTATGCATGGATTCTAGATCAAACCTCAGAGGAAAGAAATCGTGGCGTTACAATGGATATTGCACAAACTTCATTTGAAACAAAATCAAAACGAGTAAGAGATTAGAAGTATGATTTATATATTCATATTTCTATGTGGTTATATCTATGCTTTCAAAATCTACATTATATGAACATAAATATTTTCCGATGCCTAATTTGTGATTTTCATTGTGTTTAAGGCTAATCATAGTCAATCTTTTTAGGAAGGAACATTGGTGAATTAATACGGCAAGACCATAATATATGGACGAACAAATCAGATTTAGGATATCAGGTCTGGGATTTTGGTGCGAAATTCGTTCATCCATATGGTTTAGTAATATTTTGGCATTATAGCTGATGTTAGATCGTGATGAAAAACCTTACTCTAGTTCCTAACTCTACTGTCCAGCCGTAAATCCTAATCCGAATTCTCCACACTAATTTATAACCTTCATTTAATGCTAGTAAGTTGGTCGACATTCTTAAGGTCACTTAGGCATCCATCAAAAGTCGTCCATAAATTATAATCTAACCAACTGGGTTTATGTGGACACGTATTACGGATATTCAGTCACCATTTACTATAATAAGTTATACTAGGTACAATGGGGATAGGCTTGGAAAGGGCTAACAGTAACGAAAATAAAACATTTAGAATCATCAACTCATGAGGTTACTAACTGTTAATTTGAGTTATGTAGTTCAGTCTTCTAGTCAACATATACTAAGTACATATTTGTGTACTTAACTTCGAGTCACATTCTATTTGCGAGTATTAGTGAGACTACAACCTCGTTGTCCTAGCCAAAGTAGATGAAACTGAATTCGAACTTCTAACTTAGTGGGTTGGAAGCCAAATGCCTTAACCACTAAGCCACTGCTAACCGTAATCTATGGTTACAGAAGATAAGTGATTTAGCTTGAAATCGGTTTTAATGACATCGATGTATTCATGCTTATGCTTTCTGCAGATCTTGAGCTTTAACATTATTTCCTACTTCACATTTTTTAAAATTTCATTCATTCTCTTAAATCTATATTTGTTAGTCTTTTATTGCCGTCAATGGCACAGTATATTCTTTTTAATCTTATTAAATTGATATTTGTGACAACTTGGTTGGATTCCCATAACTGAAGAAGTCGTATATTGGTCACAACTGACTAGATATCGTCAGTAGGTTTTCTATATTGATGACGGGAGTAACATATGTTGACCATACTGTAAGCTAAAATAAAAAGCTAAAAAAGACTTAACTACCATATTATTAATTATTTATGGTGAGGTACAGGCTTCTTTATCGAAGCTCATATTCAGCTTGAATTCAATCGCAACAATACATATTTTATTATCTTGTAAGTTCTTTACGTCAGCATATAATTCTATACCTTTCATTCTTCACTTCCAATCTCATTCAATCATCAGATATATCGACAATTTTATTATGTGATACTGTCAAAATATAAGTAGATGGAATGTAACTCTAATCTACATTCAAACGACAAATCCTTTAACTTTTAAGACATTAACGTTTCCAGTGAATTGAAGCATTAAGTGTTTCCTCGGTTTATAAGAACTAATGACATCTGTATTTGCCTTCTATTTTTGTTTATTGAACAGTGAAGTTTAATTATTTAAAAACATAAATTGTAGCTAATTAGGTTATAGTTTCAGGGCCCAATTCAATTCACTTTCAATAATTAACTCAAAATGATGTGCATTAACTTGTACTTTGCTATCGAGTTATATTATGAGTGATTAAGTCAACATTTATACGTTAATTTTTACTCTATTAAAATCCTGTTTCCTGACTTTATTCATACATCTGATGATTTATGTTTGTGTGGTGCAAAAACAATGTGTTTAGGTGGTAAAAAGATGTTCTAAACAGTAAGTGGATAATGAGTTATTCTTAATAAATTGTCACTAAAGACAATATATATCTTCTTCCTAACCTTGATTCATTACATACTGTGTATTGAAACGATACTTATTTTTATTCGATATGCAAAGGTTGCTCTAATGGATGCTCCTGGACATAAGGATTTTGTTCCACAAGTTATTGGCGGTGCGACTCAAGCTGATGCTGCTCTCCTAGTTATCAATGCTACTCGGGGTGAATTTGAAACTGGAATTGGTGCTGGAGGTCAGACAAGGGAACATGCTCGATTGGCTCGTTTATTAGGAGTTTCTCGTTTAATTGTCGCTGTAAACAAAATGGATACAGTAGAATGGTGTCAGTCACGATTCAATGAAATTCAGACACAAATATCTAGTTTTTTAAAATCTATGAATTTTTCCGGAGTTGTGTATTGTCCAGTATCTGGGTTGGTCGGGGCTAACTTAGTACCTCAAAATTTGTCCAATAGCAGTAAAAATACTTCAGAGACAGGTTCTAACCTGTTTACGTGGTATACGGGACCTTCGTTACTCGAACTTATCGGTAAGTAGTGGTTCTGTAATTGTTTATCATTTATTGCTTCTGGAACTGATGGTGCTTTCATTTAAATGCTATTGATATAAATAATCCCTCATTGTATTACGTGTGACTCTAGTGTTCTTACAAACAATCTTGTTTCTCTGTCAATGTCGTCGTCATAATCAACATAGGACCTGTTCATCGTCCCTAGCTGTCACATTAAATCAACAGAAAAAAACTGATTTACAAGTATGTATCTATTTATATTGTTTCATCTATAGGTCGCAATATGATAATCAAACCTGTACAACAACCATCTTGTCTGTTAAATATTTTGAACGCATAACTTACATTCACTTGATATCCACTATCTTAAAGGTATCTGGCAGTTGCACTTGTGATGACTATACTCCGTTTCAGCTATAGGTTTCTAGGAATGTGTTCGGAAAACCTAGTAGAATTCCTTCTCTCTCTCTCTCCTTCCTTTACACTTGCCATCACAAATACATGTAAATTCATAGATACACCTATGTACCTTGAAAGTTTTAAGTCCCTTGTTATTATTGTTATTACTATTATCATTATTATCGAATGAGTACGCTGGTCTTTCGAAATTCATAATCTATCGCTTTTGAGAAAATCGGTGGAGGCTAAATACATATTTTGACATTACATGGCTTATAAGTAAATTCCAAGGTTTATAATCGACGTTTTTCCACTACAAAAGCTCATTTATTGAGATCAGTTTATGTTTGTCTTTTATCAAGTCATAATTACTTACTCTTATAAACAATCACAGCTTTTGCAATTTTTAGTAAGTCACTCGAAAGTCGACAGAATGACAATTCAAGATCTGTGATACTAATAATGATGAAGATATCAATGTTTTCGGACATTTTTACGTTAGTGGGGATGCAATTTAGTTGACGGTTTACCTTTTGTATATGAAAACAGTATCAATTATTACTAAATTATATTTCAGATAAATTTTGCGTTTAAAGGAGTATGCTTTTTGTTGGGAAGGCTTCCAGAAAGCGCGACGAGGCCTCCAGAGGATCTAAAGGCGCCGAAGAGACTCCATCCAATCAGAAACTAATAGAACCTTCTAGGATAACAATGTGTCATGCTATGATTGAGCAATTGTATAAATTTCCTACTTGCAGATTGGCTGGATTATAATGATATAACCTATAGCAAAAAACTACAAACACACCCATTTCTGTACATTCCGTACACTTACACATAAACTTTTCCCTTGCCTTCCGTTCGTTCGATTTGAGACTATGAATGATAAGAATAAGTTTAAGTAAAGTATAATTACTAAGTTTAGAGCTAATAAACTCAAATAAACCGAGTATTGCATAGAATGTTAATGATAAAATGACGATGTATTTGTGATAATTTAATTAGATATAAAGTAGATTTCTTTTGATGTTTTCATAGCATAATGTAAGCCAAAAATTTAAACTTGTATTAATTTAATTCGGTACATAATAAAATATAGCTTAGTGTTGATAATTGTTACAATTATTTATTTATTTAAACACATAAACATTTGTACAAGGAGGCACCAAATACATTTGAGTCACATAAGTCATTCGATTTGTGCGAGGGCTGTGATACTGCCTGGGTGCCCAAACCGAACCAGGTGGTTTTCTTAGGGGGCCACACCCAGAGCCTTTGGCCTAAAGGTCTGACCCACAAGGCAGTGGAGCATCGTAAGGAGATGCAGTCCCATGGTAGCCGGTGACCAACAATTGGTGCATACGCCATTTGTTCCCTCAGGATACTGGAGCCCATGTGCACCATTGGTTTGGAATCTGGTTAAAGCGCCAGACATTCGCTTTTCGTCCTCTCAATTTCGTAAACAACACCCCCACCACGAGAAGGCGGTGAGTAGGACTTCCCTGGTAGGGGCTGTATACGCGTGGCCGTGTGAGAGCATTTCGAGAGGGAGAGCGGACTATCCCCACTCTCGGCCATACTAGGGTATTTGGGGGCTTACAATTAATGTAACACAGTGGCTCAGAATAGAGGCCAGTGTCGATCCTGCTGTAACCTTCTTTTACTTTCTTCATAAAAAAGCGGTTGTATCTTCTTTAACTGAAAGATTTCTTCTGGTTGTATCTGTCCGTTTCCCCCATTATTATTATTACACTACTTTACACCAATCTGTGGTCGTTATCGTTCGTTTTTTCCTTATACACACACCTTACCTTCTTTTTTCTCTTCCCATTCTCATTGTTTTGTGTGGCGCATATCTATTTGGTGCTTTCTTGTCCCAATATTTATGCGCTCAAATATATTAGATTAAAACTAACATGATATAATTGTCTATCTATCAAATGTTATTTCATTAGCTTTCAAAACAATTTCATGGTCATACTATTAAGCTAGACTTCTCCCTTTTTTTGACGAATGTGAAAGTTTCATAAGTATTTCAATGATTTTGTTCAATTATAAAGCTTAATCAAATAAATAATTTACATTTTCATGTTATTCATTTAATTATAACATATTTTAACTAAAATAATTTATTTATTTAATTAGATTCAATTCCATCACCAGATAGAACTGTTGATGGACCTTTTCGTTTTGTTGTCAGTGATATATTTAAACCTGCTGGTTCCAGTGTACCAATGGTTGCTGGACGAGTTATATCTGGAGCTATTTCTAGTGGTGTAAATATACCTACAAGTAAAGTTATTTGTTTGCCAAGTGATGTACGAACTTGTGTGAAATCTATCAGATCATTGTGTAATACTCGTACAAGTCAAAATGATGCTGAAGGTTAGTTTATTGAATTGAATTGTTTCACATTCTTTCTATAAACATAACATTTGAGGTATATATATATTCTAGAAGGATTCATTATTGTTTCCACTGTCAATCTAAAGGTTCAAATTACCATGTAAACTTGTTTTGTGAATATTTTGCAATTTTATCTTCCAACCCTATTTTATTAGTTCTGTAGTAGTATTTAGAATTTAGAATTAAAGACATTTATTGTCTAATTATAAAGTTCACAAGTCAGAGGGAATCTACTTTTATTCCAATGGTTAATAACCCCGTTGAACAGCTAGAATTAGAAATCTTTTGTATTATCACTTCTATCGCTTTTCTTCTTAGAAGTTTGAAATTTACTTCAAAGTTTTAAATTATGTTAGATGAAATGTGCATTACTGATTATACTGATAGTTTCAATAATCTCAGAGTATTTATGGTACTAAACAGTGACGTCATTTTTTGAACACGATCATATAAATAGCATAATACTTCTGATAAGTCTTGCGAATTAAACGCTATATTCTTTTCCTAAGCTATTCTGGTAACCCGCAAGTTAGAACTACACAGCGACCTAAACACCAGGGAGAAGACGTAAAGTATGAGAGAAATACTTTACTCCAAGGTTCGTCCTTGTACAGAAAAACATGGGTATTTATAGATGTTAACGTTTGTTAAATCAACATCATATTTCGCCTAATCCGTTAGCGACATATTATGCTACTGACCAATAGTAGCACGCCACGTTGGAATTCTAGAATGCTCCATCGTGCTCTGATTGGCTAGGACTCTTCGGCTCCTTTTGGGCCTCTGGAGGCTCCGTTGAAGTTCTCCGAAAGCCTACTCAACAATTTCACTTTTTCTGCTGTTATATATATTTGATCTTAAGTTATAATAAAGTTGATTTATATTGAGGTTTTAGTCTGTCCACTACCATAGGAATAGGTTGTAAATGTATTCAGGGGTGGCTACATCAAAATATGGTATCATTCCTATGTACTCCATAGACTATTGGACTAAGCCATGTTATCTGCAGATTTCAAGGTTAGTGTCTTCGAGATAATTGTAGCGTATTGTTGGGAGCGCATACATATCCATTAATAGTCTGTAAAAACACAGAAAAGGTTAGAAATATCCTGTCCAATAACGATTGAGTAGAAGTTTCTCAGAAGCATTTGAAATATGAAGTTTTATGAATCACATCTTGATTGGTTAGTTATTTATGTTGCTACCTTCTCAGAAGTTTCTACAAGATCAAGATCATCCGAAAACCTATAAACTCGATGTTTTGTACATGGATTAACCTCGGAGTAAAGCTTCTACTCCTATTTTGCATCGTTTCTGTACTGTTGAATTTCAAGTGTAGAATTAGTCTGGGGATATAGAGAACAGCTTAGGAAGTCAGTAACCAGTGTTTAAGTAGACTTATGATTAAAGATGTTATGTTATTAATTGATAACATGATAGTGTACTCAACAGATATAATGTGTAAACAATAAATGAAATCATCATCAATGATGTGACTGATTATCATCAAATAAACTTAATAACCCACTTGTGTTGTTTGCCACTTGCACAAGCAGGTGGCTATCAGGACTCAGTAGCTAAGTGGACAACGCGATGGGATTTGAAGCGAACGGCACTGGGTTCGAGTCCCAGGGTGAACATCAACACTCAGGCGCAGATACATCCAGCTGACGAGTCCCAGATAGGACGAAATGCGCATCAAACTGGACTCCCATTGCTAGCCACTATCCATCTTTCCTTATAGTAATAAGAATGGCTTTAATATTTCCATTTGTAATGTTAATCAAAATCCTTATGCTAGCGAACACTGCGTTTCAGGGAAAGCGGTTACTTTGACGTGCATTAAACATGCCTGATCACTATTCGTTTACATATATGTCTTTCAGGTGATCTTGGAGGCAAATTATTAGATCAAGTTGTTAAATTTGCATTTGCCGGTGATCAAGTGGCGTTGATGTTGACAGATATTGATCCATTTCAAACTCTTATTCCTGGTGATTTACTTACTGATCCAGACAATCCAATACAACCATCCACTTGTATTTCAGCTAAATTGTTAGTATTCTCTATACAACAACCTATTACGAAAGGTTATCCTGTAAGTGTCATTATTGTCAGTTTCGTTGATTGTCCTTATTGTTTTTACTGTTCTGTTTACCTTATGAATCTTGCCTCATTTATGTTAGTTGAATATTATTCAATCAGCAATATCATTTCTAGATGTTACTGTGTTTTTCACAGATGAAACAATTTATTTTGTCAATAATACCACACTTCTCTTGTTATTGTGTTTTTTTCTGTTTGCATAGCGTTGGATGGTTTATAAGATACGCCTACATTTCAACAGTCAATTTGTATTCTCCAATATTTTCTTCATATATAGTAGGATATTTCGTTTGTTATTTTCTATGTTTGATTTTATTTACTTGTTAATGAGTTTGATAAATATTATTTGATGAAATTGGGGTGAGCAGTTGTTCTTTTGAAAGTTGGTGCCTTACTTCATTTCTCCGTATAATTGGTGTGTTGCAATGTGTCGTCACTCTTTTGATTAAAAGTTGATTTTGCAAATTTTTCTATAGTTGTCATTGTATTTAAGAATTTAATTTGTATATGTGCTCTTTCTTTCGGTATATTTGAGCATCCAGTCATTCTATAATGGTTCTAGTTTTCAATATTTTCAAATTGTCTAACTCAGTGAACTCAGTCTTGCTGAAATCCTTGCTCCTGGTGTTTTTGTGTTGCACCGAATGAACAGGAAGTTTATTTGCTTGTCGCATTGATATACATTCATGGAACATCATATCTTTCTCTATACGTACTAAATCTTTCTGTCCTATATCCTTATATGCAATCTTTCTTTTATATATTACCACAATTGAAGTAACTATTCCTATGAATCCGCTGTTCATCTTGCTATGCTAATGAGGTATGGCAACTTGGACCTATGCATTTATGTGCCTGATCCTACGTTGTAGCTGACACTGACTAAGTAACACCATTGAAAAAACGTATCACAATATTAAATTATCATTCTTTTCAATCGACAGCTTCCATTTAATTAACAACTAAATGTTGTCACAATTAATGAACGTAGGAATTTCCAAGTCTTTTGTGTGTAGTAGTTGAATGTTTTATTATTTACACTATATTGGTCAGTAATATATAGTTAATTGGTCTTTTGAAGATAAATTTTCGAAGAGTTGATTGCGGATATTCATGAACTTCTGTTATATTTCGGTTATATATGTATTACTCTGTCAATCGAAATCCAGTATAAAATACACATGTTGCTTACAACTCACAACTTACGTCTGTTACATCTAGTGGAGAAGCATAAGCCGCCGATCAGGATTCTCCAACCAACACTGTCCTGGGCTCTGCTTTCCAGATTTGTAAAGTGCTATTCATTCCTTTAATATCTACCTCCGGTCCCTGGCGCTATGTGTTCTTTGATATGCTTTACATTTTACCTTGCAGATTCCATGTCAGGAATTGCCTTGTGATGCATTTCAATGCTTTCTGCAATATATATCATACCTACCTTTATCGTTTTTTTATAATTTACTCTTTATCTGCCATAGCATGTTGTTGCTGATAGTATCGGGTCAACAGATTTGTAGTATCTTGCGTAGACAATTGTTTATAAATACTTTCACTTTTTCGATGACGTTTGCAGTAGTTCTCCAATTTTCATCTACATACAGTTGAACTTTCTTGCCGTTTGTAATGAAAATTCTGACTTTGATTTTAGCTAACATAATGAAGTAGAAAGTTCATCTAAGGTATAACTATAATGAATTTTGATAATATTATTCAACAACATTATAATAAAATCCACCTTATTTGAAATCACCTTGTTATTTTCGATTAAAATGTAAAGGAATTTCTCTTTACTACTGAAATACATATCACAGTAGTTTTATGTGATCAAGTAAAAAAAACAATTTTTGAGTTATGTGAACAAATTAATTTTAAAGTATAACTTCTGTCATGTTTAATGGGTTTTTCTCTTTGTATATAAATGACAATGTATAAAAAGGTTACTATTGGTTAGTTTTAACTGTATTGTAGTATTCCAATTTATACACATTAGCAGTTGATATTCAGTTTTTTATTTTAGAATTGTAAATTGAATATTCTCTACTTATCTCTTTTCAGGTTATATACTATTATAATTGTGCCAATGTTGCAGCTACTATTACTAAATTAAAATCCATGACTTATCGAGAAAACAAAATAGAAAAAGTTGTTCGAAAACCAAGGTCAGCCAGTTGATCTTCCATATTAAAGCATATTATTCTACACATAGAATCCTATCATCATAATCTTTGATTATGATCCTAAAGAGTGTAGCCTTAAGATAACGTGTTTTTATGAATTTGTCAAGATATCACTAGTTGTCTGTTTGGTAATTATAACTCAGTTGTGGTGCTGTGTATGTTACTTATGTCTGTCAAGATAAGTAGTATATATATATTGGTGTGAGATACATTAGTTTCGAGAAAATAGATTAAAACGTTTTGTAAGGAGATTTGTATAGTTTAAAAGTGGTTTTCATCGAATGAAGTTATCGGTATTGGGAAAATTGTGACACACGGAGCGTTGAACAGTTTTAAACACGTTTGAGACTCTTTGTTACTAGTACAATGAAGGGCCCAAATCAAATTCGAGACAGATTTCTGAGGATCTAATGAGTACCAGCTATGGCCTCCAAATTCCCTGGTACGACCGACAATAAGGAGAGTCAACTCTCACATGACCACGTGTGTACAGTCACTATCAAGGAAGTCCTACTCATTACCTTCTCGCAGCGGGTATGTTGTTTAAGAAATTGAGAGGACAAGAACCGAATGTCCAGCGCTTTTAAAGGGTTAGTGAATACAGAGAATCCACCTATGACAGTTGGAAAACCCTCATCCCAAACCAATAGTGCACATGAGCTCTAGGATCCTGAATGAACAAAAGGCGTATGAACCTATTGTTGGTCACCGGCTGCCATGGGACTGTATCTCATGATATTGATCCACTGCCTTGTGGGATAGACCTATAGGTCGAAGGCTCGGAGAGTGACTCCATAAGAAAGCCATCCGCTTCAGTTTTGGCATCCGGCAGTTATCAAGCCCTCATACAAATCGAATGATTTATGTGGTGCATATCTATTTGGTACCTCATTGTACCAATATTTATATATTTAAACAAATAACCAGCTATAACTAGTAAAGTTGAGGATAAGCCAGTAGTTCACCAATAATGTTGATATTGAGTTTTTAAATGTAAAATATTTTATTCCATCTTGTCGGCCTAAATTTTTTATGTTTACTACAATACCGATATGTTTAGTTCTGTGAAGAGTTTTAGGTGCGCAGGCTTATAAAGGGCTCTGAACAAGCAGACCCTTTTAAAAAATGTAAAGTGCACCCTAGTCAATGTATTTGATCAACAAAAAACATTGTTATGATATTATGTAGTCTGTGATTTTGTTGTGTTTTGTGCTTGAAACATTCACAAATTGTTAGTGAATATTTTTCTAAATATTACCTTGCATTAATTTCTTTATTCTTTAGATGTCTTCTTGGTAATTGTACAGCAAATGTAGAGTTAACATTTGAAAGACCGATTTGTATAGAAGTTTATGAAAAATGTAAACCTCTTGGACGATTTATGCTTCGTGTTGGCGGTGAATCAATTGCTGGTGGTACTGTAACTAAGGTAAGTGAAAAATATTTATTTAATACTTATAAAATCTGTCCTAAATCCTCATGAGTAGCAGTACTATACATTATTCAAAGTGAAGTGGCTTGGATTATCCAGTTGTTGATATTTTAACTGGAATTCGATCAGTCTTACTTGACTTATGTGCATCCTGTGCGGATTGCCTCGATATAGTCAGTATGCCGCAAGTTTACATAGAATAGATAGACTATAGCTAACAGTGGAATCCAGGACGCGCTTTTTGTCCTGTTTGAAACTCGTCAGCTCGGGATAATCCGAACCATTTCAAATTGCATTAAAACTCATATTCATTACACGTGTGAGTGGCCATCTAGACTCTAGTTAATCAGATAACATGATGATGTTCAAAGCTAAAAAGCACTAGGTTCGAATTCTGGAGTGGATATCAACTCTGAGATTCAGGTCCATCCAGATGAAAGGCCCATTCTGGATTTCACTACTAGCCATGTTTCGTCTATTCTGCATTATCCAAAGTGTTTCAGTTTCATAAAATTAACAATTGTTCACTGTTCATATGGCTTTATTACAATAAAAATGGTTATGTTTTGTCGAAAATTCACTGAAATAATGGTCGAATTCACTTAAAATGTTTATCCAAAAAACATCGAAAAAATCTTTTTATTTCACTCGATAATAGAACAGCTAGTTTGTAGATAATTCATTTAACTACTAAGAGGTATAAGCTAAAACGGCTAACTACTGATTACTAGATAAAGTAGTCTAGTAATTAAACGAGAATTTTACAACTGGCTTAATACATAACAAAATTTACTATCGAAACTACTAATCATCAATATGAACTTATATATTTACGTAAGTTCGCATTAAAAATTAAAGTAACTTGAAACTATTCAAATTTTTTATTTCTCGGATTACTAGTTCCACACTTTATGACATTTTGAGTGGTAATTTATGGGACAGTTAGTCATCATCTACAACGTAGGACCAGGCACATATATGAGTCGGTCCAAGTTGTCATACACCATTAGTATAACAAGATGAAAACCAAACTCATAGAAGCAGTTGATTCAATTGTCGTAATACATAAAAGATTGTGTAGAAAGATATAATACAAGAAGAAAGAATTAGTTCGTATAAAGAAACATACTAAGTAATTTTAATCACACAGTTTAAGAACAGACAAAGAGTGTATACACCATTGTGATCGATCCTGAGCTATGTCACTCAGCGTCTACACACATTGATTACGATAGTAGCGCGGACCCCAACCAAGTAGTCTGCATCTACCAACATGGCTCAGACTAGAAGTTAGTGACTTTGTGGACTGATGCCACGTTTTGGTTTGGCTGCCCCTAACTTTCTTCCAACCATCCCCAACACCGGTTAGCATTGCACGTTGTGGTAATCGGTGTTCAGGCATACGTAACACGTGGCCCAACCATCTCAGTTGATGAAGATTCACAACCTCATCAACTGATTTACTATCCTTTACCAATACGAAGTTTGTGTCAAGGAAATCTTTTTGTAACTAATTATAACCCATCCTGAACATACAGAATTCCAGCAGAGTTTTGTTCTTTAATGTAGATACATATTTTCGTCATGATTACAATCTCCTCTTGGACAACACCATCAGTGAAAATTTCAGATAGAATTAAGCTACAAATCCTCTCCATACAATTTTAGATATATGTTAATTCAGAAGAAAATAAGTCATATCTTGAATTCGTTTTGTAACTGAGGAATAATCCTGACGTATGATTTATGTGTGTGTGTGTTCGATGTCTATCAGTCAGCTACAACGTCGGTCCAGGCACATATATGCATCGGTCCAAGTTGCCATACCTCATTAGCACAGTAAGACGAACACCAAATTCATAGAAGCAGTTAACTCAATGCTGTAATATATAAAGGAAAGATTTTATGTAAGGATATAGTCCAGAAAGAAAGAATTAGTTTGTAGAAAGAAAGATATGAAATAATTTTAATTTCATAGTTTAAGGGAAGATAGAAAGTGTATACACCTATGCCATTGTGATCGTGTCGGGGTGATCCGGCAGATTTCTCGCCAAAGACAAGCAAGGATCAGGAAACACTAAGACGCGTTTCCTCCAATCAGCGTTCACTTGAAGTTTTAGCCAAAAATATCAAGGGAGCGAAACGTCACATGCAGAGGTTCTGATTGGCTGACCGCTACACTGTTACTATGTTTAGTAGCATTCCAGAATATTCTAGCAACCCAAAGACATTCAAAATATTATAAAAACTCTCTATTTTCTGCATTGAAACTTCATTAGTTGAGATGGCTTGGACACGTGTTACGTATGCCTAACGACCGACTGCCTCGACGTGCGATGTTCAGTGGTATAGGAGTAGGTTGGAAGAAAGCTAGAGGCGGCCAGACCAAAACATGGCACAAGTCTATGAAGTCACTGACAAGTGGACTGAGTCATGTCGGTAGGTGTAGACTACCTGGTTGGGGACCGCGAGATGATAGCAACCGATTATTAGAGGCCTTGAATGACATGGCTCAAGATCGTTTGCAATGGCGCAGGTGCATAAACTCTTTGTGTTCTCCTAAATTTTGATCTCCTTACTCCTCCTTGTCTCTTTTTTTTCTCCTCTCAAATTTATTTCACTGTATTATACTTTTTAAGTAACATCTCCAAACACTAATCTTCCCGATTACTGCTTATACTCTTATTACCTCTACCACTACGGGATTTGAATCGACAACTGCATTTCTATGCTAATGTGGTGTAGCAACTCGAACTGATGTACGTACGTACGAAGTTCTACGTTGTTACTGACTGACTGACATTGAAACGAACCTTGGAGCAAAGTACTTCTCGCATACTTTGAGTCTACTCTTTCGTGTTCAAGTCGCTGTATAGTTCTAGCTTGAGGGGTTATAGAATAGTTTAGGAAACGAATATAGCGTCCAATTTGCAAAACTTATCAGATCGATCGATTCTGAGCCATGTCCCACACAGTCTCTAACCATTGGTTACGATAGTTACACGAATCCCAATCAAGTAGTCTATATTGTTCTATGATTAGTTAATTAGTTATTTAATATTCATTTAAATAGTTTACTTGTTCATTCATATAAAAAAAATCATTATTTATTATAATAATACCATGTCTATTATTATTAATACTTATCTATTTCTCTTTATGTCTAGTTAATTCCATCAAAAAAGGAACCATCTTGTTGATGTGTAATACCAAAAAAGAGAAGAATAGAAAAAGTTCACATGGATTGTTTTAATTATTGAACATTTAATGCCAGAATGTCTTTCATTATTCAATGTTAGAAATAGACTATTATTATTATTATTATTATTATAAATATTTAACAGTCTTTATATTTATTTATATGTATTCAACCTTCAATACTTTTACTGTCCATTTATTTTGAATCTTACATCAATGATACAATTTCAATTGCAATATCAATGTGAATGGTGTAGGTTATTGTAAACAAAAAAACTCAATCAAAATTTTATTCTATTGGTATTTATGTTTTATATTTTAACACATAGATATTGATACAAGGAGGCAACAAATACATATGCGCAACACAAGTTTCATTTGATATGTGTGAGGGCTGCGATACTGCCCGGTTACCCAAACCGAAGCAGGTGGTTTTCTTAGGGGACCACAACCGGAGCCTTCGACTTGAAGGTCTGATCCACAATGCAGTGGAGCAACGTAGGAAGATGCAGTCCTATGAAAGCCGGTGACCAACGATTGGTTCATACGACATTTGTTCCCTCAGGATCCCGGAGCCCATGTACACCAATGGTTTGGAATCAGGATTTTCCAACTCCCCTAGGTGGAATCTCCATGTCCACCGACCCGGTTAAAGCGCCGGACATTCGCTTTTCGTCCTCTCAATTCGTAAACAACATTAATGGTGCGAGAAGGCAGTGAGTAGGACTTCCCTGGCAGAGACTATATACGCGTGGTCATGTAAGAGCATTTCGAGAGGGAGAGCTGACTCTCCCCACTCTCGGCCGTACCAGGGCATTTGTAGTTTGAATGACATGAAATTTGTCTTTTTGGAAGATATATTCTACCCTATCCCAACTACATTATCTTAACCGTTTATCCATTGGTATTGACTCAAGGGATATATATATTGAAGACAGTGATGGAAATTTCGTCTATTATCCCCATTGTGCAGTAGGAATTGTACACGATAAAGTTGTACTATTCCAATATAAGTACATATACTTAGTGTGTGCTCAATTACATTACTTACTTACGCCTGTTATTCCTATTGGATCATAGGCCACCGACCAGCATTCTCCAACCCACTCTGTCCTGGGCCTTCTTTTCTAATTCCATCCAATTCTTGTTCATTCTCCTCATGTCTATCTCCATTTCCCGGCGTAATGTGTTCTTTGGTCTTCCTCTTTTCCTTTGGCCTTGAGGATTCCATGTGAGGGCTTGTCTTGTGACGCAGTCGGGTGCTTTCCTCAATGTGTGTCCTATCTACTTCTAGCGCTTCTTCCTCCGCTGGGATCTGGTTTGTTCTTTCCCACATTGGGTTGTTGTTAATGGTGTTCGGCCAACGGATCCGAAGTATTTTACCTAGACAACTGTTAATAAACACCTGTATCTTCTGGATGATGGCTTTCGTAGTTCTCCAGGTTTCCGCCCCATACAGTAGAACTGTGTTGACATTTGTATTA
The DNA here is from genome assembly GCA_944470425.2 of Schistosoma bovis. Lineage (NCBI taxonomy): Eukaryota > Metazoa > Platyhelminthes > Trematoda > Strigeidida > Schistosomatidae > Schistosoma > Schistosoma bovis. The sequence goes on along the minus strand of OX103961.1, from coordinate 3,418,701 downwards.
AAAATCCTGACCATGGTATTGGTTGACAGTTGTTTTGAGTTCTGACAACCAGAGCAACTACTTATTTAGGTACATGGAATGCTCGTACAATGTGGGAGATCGAGAGAGTCTCCCAAATTGCTGCAGAGATGAGGAGATACAACCTAGTGGTGCTTGGGATCAGTGAAACACGTTGGACGCAAGTTGGACAACAACGACTAGCGTCAGGGGAGCTGAATTACATAACTCTCTCTTCAAATGGAACACAATACGAATTTAATCGACAAACAACTATTAGATGTTATTGAAAACTATATTTTACAAAATGTATGGGTATTGTAAACTAATCCATTTGTGTATAATATTTCATCTGCAGGAAAAAAAATAATAAAAAGTAGGATTGTTGTTTCTGGTTTTTCAAAGTCATAGATAATAAGATATAAAGATAAATACTCTATTGGACATCTATCTTTTTATGAAATATTTATGTTCTGTTTTCTTAGTCAAGTTTACGATTTGGTCCACTTTGATCCCAATACAATTTTGAACGCATTTCACGTAATCTGGATAATGTTCTAGAATAAGCAAACAAATCTTCATCACCTGTAAATATTGATGCTTTTATATTCGTTGGATGATCCTAGAATTATTAGAAAGAAATTGTATTAAAACAAGGATAACACATTTTTAAAAAAACATTACGATAATAGTTTAAAATAGACATCTTCAGCTTGTCTGTAACTCCACATTTATAAACCAATAAATTTTGGAACATCAATTCAATTCAAGATGTATTAAGTAAAGAATATGAACTAATGCTATAGTGACACTTGAGGAGGAAGTCGAAAAAAGAAGTTTAGAGTTTAAAGTCGATGTAGGAGGAATAATAGGAATTGAAGAGGGAGGTTGATTATGAATACAGTGGTCTTGAGTGCTGTTATAGGTATGAGGGCAGTCATCAATTCCCGGTTGCCCACACCGTGGAAGGGTTCTTCTGGAGGTACCTGAAAAGGAATTTGGATTAAAGGTGGTCTTAGTGACCTGGGAGCGTGACCGCAGTGCCCAAGGGACAACTGCTTGGGGTCGGTCACACACGACCTTTCTATGGGCAATTTTTGTGTTAGCTCCGTACTTGTTGAGACCTTACCGCCGGAGACGGATATCCGTGGGATAAGGCAGGGTGTGCATTTTTAGGGTCGACCTTTTCTAACCCCACCCCTCTTTGTGGGAAGGCAGCATCGCTATCATGCTGGTTGTCTGAAGGGAACAACTTACTGCTGTCACACCTCTGTAAAGTCAGGGGTACGACTTCGCCTTCGGACCTTGGGTTTGTTGCTTTTAGTCTTACCGCTCTTCAAACGACCTTTCTGACGTGGTAGGACTTTGAGGAACAGTTGTTCCAGTCAGTATAGCTCGGTTGCTTCATCACGATAGGCAAGCCCGACCACCACGTCAAGGTAGCAACAATTAAGAGATTCAAATCACTTCATATCTTTCTTTCTATTAACTAATTCTTTCTTCCTGTACTGTATGCTTATATGCAATCTTTCTCCCATATATTACCATCTTTGACCTAACCACTCCTATGAATCCGGTGTTCATCTTGCTGTGTTAATGCGGTATGGCAACCTGGACCGATGCATATATGTGCCTGGTCCTACGTTGTAGCTGACTGACTGATGAACTAATGCGATTGATTTTGAGCGATGTCAAGTGTAATTATTTAAATACATAAATATTGGTACAAGGAGGCACTGAATAAATATGCGTCACATAAATCATTCGATTTGTATGAGAGCTTGATAACTGCCGGATGCCAAAACTGAAGCGGATGGCTTTCTTATGGGGTCACTCTCCGAACTTTTGACCTATAAATCTATCCCACAAGGCAGTGGAGCAATATCAGGGGATATAGTCAAATGGAAGCCGATGACCAACAATAGGTTCATACGCCTTTTGTTCACTCAGGATCCTAGAGCTCATATGTACCATTGGAATGGTATTTCCTAACTGTCATAGGTGGATTCTCTGTATTCACCAACCCGTTAAAAGCGCTGGACATTCGGTTTTTGTCCTCTCAATTTCGTAAACAACATACCCGCTGCGAGAAGGTAGTGAGTGGGACTTCCTTGGTAGTGACTGTATACACGTGGTGATGTGAAAGCTGACTCTCCTTACCCTCGGTCGTACCAAGGCATTTGGGAGCCTTTACAGTTGTACGAATCACAATCATTAAGTCTGCACATTTCCTTAAACAAACATTATACGAGCTTATCGACTGATACATGTTTTATACCCGTGATCTGACTTTAATATGATAGAACTCCTAATGCTGAAGACAAAATATAGATACTACTTACGTTTTATGTCTTATCGATAAATCGCGTTAATAGCAACGCGGAGTCAAATACGTGTGTTTTAAACACTTAGATTTCATGCATTCATTACGATAGACAGACGAGAATCAGATCTCCCTACACATTACAAGGGTTAATATAACTCAAAATAGATAATACATATTATGACAAGAAGACAAGTGTTGGACAGAATAAGTGTACATGCACACATACAAGCACAAGCGAGAAGTATAAGCATGTAAATATAATAACGTAAATATACTAGATGTCATAATTTCCTATAAAAAGAGTAGTACTAAGATGGTAGAGAAGACTCAATAGTTACAAGCTGTTTGAAACGATTGAAGTCAAAATCAATCATGTAGGTGTATAATTAACACAAAAACGGCTACGTTCCAGTAATCCTTTAAATGCCAGTGTAACCATTGCAAAGCAACATATACAGTACTTAGGTATGTGTAGAACATCATCATATGAACTAAAAATCGAAAATCAGCTAGAATTTTGGAATGTGAATGAATAAAAGCGTTTACAATTTTGATGGAGTTTTGTTCTTTTGAATTTCTCTACCTGAAGTCTATGCTGACGATATCATTAACAATAACAATGAACGCTTCACAACCAAACCATCCAGCTCAGAGAATAAAACTCCATCAAAATCATCCATTTGAACAACAAATCTTCTACACCTTCCCCCTTTCAGCGTTCAAAATCGAAGTACATATAAGTTGTCTTCAAAAAAGAATGGATAAATATTCATTTACACTTATAACGTTACCATGACATAACCATACAACTACTACTCTATCGCCCGCCAAATGCCCTATTATGGCCGAGAGTGGGGAGAGTCCGCTCTCCCCCTCGAAATGCTTTCACATGGCCACACGTATATAGTCTCTACCAGGGAAGTCCTACTCACTGCCTTCTCGTGGCGGGGGTGCTATTTACGAAATCGAGAGGACGAAAAGCGAATGTCCGGTGCTTTAACCGGATTCCAAATCAATGGTGCACATGGGCTCCAGTATCCTGAAGGAATAAATGGCGTATTAACCAATCTTTGGTCACCGGCTACCATGGGACTGCATCTTCTTACGATGCTCCACTGCCTTGTGGATCAGACCTTCAGGTTGAAGGCTCCGGTTGTGGTCCCCTAAGAAAACCACCTGCTTCGGTTTGGGCACCCGGACAGTATCCCAGCTCTCACAAATATCGAATGAGATCTGTGTTGCGCATATGTATTGGGTGCCTCCTTATACCAATATCTATGTGTTAAAATAAATAAATAAACTACTCTATCATAAAACCTACCATATTCATCTTTAAATCATCCATTAATTGACGATGATGAAATTGTAATTCAATAGAAGATGTATCATTATTAGATAATAATAATAAATTTTCCAATGAACAATTAGCACCAATAATAAGACGAGTATGTGTATCATATAGAACATCAATGAAATGTGTAAAACGTTTTAAACTTGGTAAATTATGCATTCCCATTTGTGGTACATCATATAAAATTATTGTATGAAAACGTTTAGTTAAATTCATATAATCAGCGGCACCTAAAGGCTTTTTTAATGAATAGAAATAAGAAGAAAATATGATAATATCAAACGTATGTATGTATAAGGTTCTCAGTATGGATGTGTGTTATAATTCTCGCTTCATATAATCCAGCTATTCCTATTGCTTAGTAATCTCGGACATGAATTCACTTGACAAGTCCCCAAAATCAGAACACGGTTGAACAGGGAAACAAAATTAGATTCCAAATAATAAAGGTTAACTGATAGTATGAAGCACAACAAGAAAAAAAACATTATTACATTTATAGTTTTTTTTGTACATGAGAAGATTTTATAATGTTTCCCTAATATCGGCTAGAGCTGAATGGATAAGAATTAGCCTAGCAACAACGGTTGACATTGAGTGCCCTGCAAACACGATTCCCTACCACCCATTTTTAAGAAAATGGTAGGGTGTGAATAAAAAATTTAAGATGCTGGCTCAGTGGTCTAGTGGTAAAGTGCTCGCGAGCGAAGCCAGTAGGTCCTGGGTTCGAGCCCCGCGTGGTGCGTGGATGCGCACTGCTGAATAGTCCCGACCTCGGACGAAAAGGCCATCCAGTGCTTCCAGGTTTTCCATGGTGGTCTAGCTTCAATCGACTCATGACATCAACCTGTGAAATTTCTAAAACTCTCCAAAAAACCCATTCTGATAAAAATTTAGGTATCCTTGATTGGTATACTTGTTTTACAAGTGTGTACTGAAGTGAAAATGAACAAACATTTTGCACCTTTAATAATGTTGTAATGGATCGTAAACTGTTTATCTTTGCAATCTGATTAGCTGAAATCGAAATAGCATCAAGTGCTTTGATTGGATGTCAGAATTTGCATTTTTATATTTGAAATGATAATGATAATGAATAATTCTTTTTGTGTAATCTGAGTCTTGAAAGAAGTTTATACATTTTAAGAAAAAAAACACCAACTGAAATGCACGATCGTGCAATCCTACTGTTAATGAATGTGTATTGGGATAAATTTTTCCTTTCCAATCAAGTAATTTAATGTCAACGTCCAATTGAAGTCGTTAGTTATCTTGCCACGAATACTTGTATGTATCATATTAAAAGAAAGTTTTGGGAAAATGGAACTTGATAAGTCTTGTCAATTGAACGCTATATTCGTTTCCTAAACTATTCTGGTAACCCGCAAGCTAGAACTACACAGCGACCTAAACACCAGGGAGAAGACGCAAAGTATGAGAGAAATACTTTACTCCAAGGTTCGTTCTTGTACAGAAAAACATGGGTATTTATAGATGTTAACGTTTGTTAAATCAACATCATATTTCGGCCAATCCGTTAGCGACATATTATGCTACCGACCAATAGTAGCACGCCACGTTGGAATTCTAGAATGCTCCATCGTGCTGTGATCTCAGCACCGGTGTTTTTCGATTAAGCTGATACATCTTCAAAATTCGATGACTCGTCTCCACGAAGTTGGTATTATTTAGTTCAAGCAGCGTTGATGATGGTCGAAAAGCAGTAGACCATTTGTGTTTTTTCGATAGTAGGTGGTCTCTCACATATCTGGCAAACGTTCCGTCGGAATTTTCGATTAACGATAGTACATTGTTAAAACAAAAAAATGATGTTACGCACCTTTTGATTTACCTTCCAACCGTTCGAGTGAACATCAGGCGAAAAAATAGTTGTATAATTTCTGATCGCACCATCTACATTTACGGTTAATGGGTTAATGTTAATGAACGATGCACTTACCCTCTTTATCATATTGCGAACAAGGTGTACACGACACAAAATATGGTGGGCATTTGGATAGACCTGTGTGATGTACTTCGTCAACAAGTACTGATAATTTATAACAATTTTCAAGACATAACTAACCAATTAAATCGAATTTTTAAAACTAGCCATTCCATTGGACGAAACACTGAATGAAAAATATTGTAATTTGGTCACAATTGATTGATCATTGGGTGGTGATCAATGTCATGCTTGTCTAGTCCTTATTAGTGCAGATCGAATGCTATCGAGGTTAGTCACGGCTCGGATAGCTCAGTGGTAACGTCGAGTCACCTAGACTGGTGGCCACATTGCAACATGATCGATAGCATTCGATCTGCACTAATAAGGACTAGACAAGCATGACATTGATCACCACCCAATGATCAATCAATTGTGACCAAATTACAATATTTTTCATTCAGTGTTTCGTCCAATGGAATGGCTAGTTTTAAAAATTCGATTTAATTGGTTAGTTATGTCTTGAAAATTGTTATAAATTATCAGTACTTGTTGACGAAGTACATTATAAACGTCATTATGGAGGAGAGAGTAACGTGCCAAGTACAAGCGCTGGTGTTTCTCACGTCACGGAAATGGAGGAAGTCTTTTTGACAACCTTGTTTCTGGTTGCGTTCCCATCGGTTGAAGCGTTAAAGACCGGTATCACAAATTTTGAAAGATCGACTTACAGTCATTATGTAGTGAGAGATTCGCATATTGGCAGAGATCAAAATTCGTATATTAAATTTGTGTGTTGGAGAAATGGGCGTATAAGATCTAGCGGTTCGTCACAGCGGATTAGACGGAGGAGGTGATTTGGTTAATGTTATTATAATTTTCCTCACGAAGGGCTTCCATGAACACCCAATGTCCGGTCTCCATGTTTTGTAAAATTGTAGATGGCTACTGAACTGTTGTACGTGGGAATGTGCATCACAATCACGAGTGCAATTCCCTGAGGTACCAAGGTAATTCATTGGTGCGCAGGTTAACGGATGCGGAGTTTGAAACTGTGAGACCGCTGCTGATACCTGGTACCGCTGCATTCCACATAAAGAATTTTGCTTACCAATCTTATGGGAAACGTCTGACTGATCAAAATGTCTGTAATATGTGGTACAAAGTGTTCTCACACGCGAACCTTCCTGGTAAGCAAATTGCCAATTTATAATGTACACCATAGGTGATTACGGAAAATTACAACCTCACATAACATCCTTGGGTGGGCTTTGCGAATACGAATTAAACGATGATAACTGTCCATCGTATTTTTTCTTCACGACTGCTGAGCAAATGAATTTGAAAGGTCGTTTCTTTGATGTTATTGGTTTTGACGGGACGTACAAGACGAATAACGAGAACGTCTATTTATATCAGGTCGTAGCCGTTGATATGAATTTTAAGGCAATACCAGTTTGCATTGCATTTTTTAGGTCGCGAAACGTCGACCATGATTTCTCGATTCCTCTTGTTTTTCCAACGGTCTACCAGCAGTCGACAGGTGGTAGGCATTGTGACCGATGATTCACCTGCAATAGCTGCTGCCATCACGCAGGTCTATCCAAATGCCCACCATATTTTGTGTCGTGTACACCTTGTTCGCAATATGATAAAGAGGGTAAGTGCATAGTTCATTAACATTAACCCATTAACCGTAAATGTAGATGGTGCGATCAGAAATTATACAACTATTTTTTCGCCTGATGTTCACTCGAACGGTTGGAAGGTAAATCAAAAGGTGCGTAACATCATTTTTTTGTTTTAACAATGTACTATCGTTAATCGAAAATTCCGACGGAACGTTTGCCAGATATGTGAGAGACCACCTACTATCGAAAAAACACAAATGGTCTACTGCTTTTCGACCATCATCAACGCTGCTTGAACTAAATAATACCAACTTCGTGGAGACGAGTCATCGAATTTTGAAGATGTATCAGCTTAATCGAAAAACACCGGTGCTGAGATCACAGCACGATGGAGCATTCTAGAATTCCAACGTGGCGTGCTACTATTGGTTGGTAGCATAATATGTCGCTAACGGATTGGTCGAAATATGATGTTGATTTAACAAACGTTAACATCTTTAAATACCCATGTTTTTCTGTACAAGAACGAACCTTGGAGTAAAGTATTTCTCTCATACTTTGCGTCTTCTCCCTGGTGTTTAGGTCGCTGTGTAGTTCTAGCTTGCGGGTTACCAGAATAGTTTAGGAAACGAATATAGCGTTCAATTGACAAGACTTATCAAGTTCCATTTTCCCAAAACTTTCTTTTAATATGATACATACAAGTATTCGTGGCAAGATAACTAACGACTTCAATTGGACGTTGACATTAAATTACTTGATTGGAAAGGAAAAATTTATCCCAATACACATTCATTAACAGTAGGATTGCACGATCGTGCATTTCAGTTGGTGTTTTTTTTCTTAAAATGTCTAAACTTCTTTCAAGACTCAGATTACACAAAAAGAATTATTCATTATCATTATCATTTCAAATGTAAAAATGCAAATTATGACATCCAATCAAAGCACTTGATGCTATTTCGATTTCAACTAATCAGATTACAAAGATGAACAGTTTACGATCAATTACAACATTATTAAAGGTGCAAAATGTTTGTTCATTTTCACTTCAGTACACACTTGTAAAACGATTATATCAATCAACGATACCTAAATTTTTCATTCACACGCTGCCGTTTTTTTAGAATGGGTGGTAGTGAATCATAGTTGCCGGGCCCTTAATGTCAACCGAGCTTTCATCAGAATATTTTGTTAGTCCTTTTTATTGATTATGCGATGTTGCAAGATGTTTATATGATATGAATATATAGACTTTCATCATGTAATTGAATTTTGCAGTGCGTTCTGCAACCCAAACAACCTTCGCTTCCACCTTCCAAGTCTTCTGTCTACGCCGTGCTTTTAGCGAACTGAAACTCTTCTCTCTGTCTGAAGACTGTGACAATTTCGACATCACGTCCAGTTAAATACTACTTACAAGCCATCTTATTGTTAGTATACTTCTTTGTATATTTTATCTGTGCACTAATATTTTTTTGCTAGATTATTTTTTGTTATTAGGATCTTCGAAATATATTCCATTCGCTTCCAAGTGTGATTTGAGACTAGATGAATTAAGTAACGCGTCTACATATTACAAAGCAGTAGGAAAATAAAATTAGGGTATACAGGACAGGAAGTTGTTGTGGCTTACGAGATAATACATCCGACTTTCAGTTATTTAGTCGCATGTCTGAACCTTTCTGCAACTACATTCAGTATGATATCACATAAAGTGTATAAATGGGAACCAAGTACACGGATCTATATCAAGTGATTGAATTGAATAAACAAGTTTTTTGTGTACTATTTCAAAGAAAAAGATCTTAAATGATTTTGAGATGGTGGAGAAGATTTGTAGCTCAGGTGGATGATTTTGGTGGAGTTTTGTTCTCTGAGCTGGATGGTTTGGTCGTGCTCAGAGAACAAAACTCCACCAAAATCTTAAATGATTTCCCAAGTTAGCGAACATATTTTTAAAAAAATCGATTCTAGTCTAATGGACGATTTCCTTATTTGATGAAATAAAACAATATCACTTTTAACATATGGGAAGAAAAAAAATTCTCATCACCTTACCACATTGCACAACTCATCAAATGTACATTTTAAAATATTTCCACCAGTTTGTTTAAAGGTAACTACACGCCCATATGTTGAAATTGTTCCAACTACTGGTGGTCCAACTATTTAGAAGAAGAAAAATTGTTCAAAATAGAAACAAAAAAAGAACAATATTATATAATTAACTAAAGATATTTTTACTTTCAATAAAGTTTTATTCAAAGATTAAAGAATTAGTAAGCATGCAATTAGTTCCATGTTAGGTTAAGACCCGAAATGCCCTGGTATGGACGAAAGTAGAGAGAGTCAGCTCTCCCTCTCGATGCTCTCACATAACCACGTGCATACAACCACTGTCAGGGAAGTCTTACTCACTACCTTCTCGTGGCATTACTGTTCTTTTACGAAATTGAGAGGAAGAAAAGCTTAAACTGGGTTGGTGGACATGAAGAGTCCACCTAGGGCAGTTGGAAAACCCCCATTCCAAACCAATTTTAAACAGGGGTTCCAGGATCCTGAATGAACGAATGGCATATGAAGCTATTGTTGGTCACCGACTACCATGGGACTGTATCTCCTGACGTTGCTCCACTGCCTTGTGGATCAGACCTTTAGGTCGAAGGCTCCAGGTTCGACCCCCCAAGAAAACCACCAGTTTCGGTCTGGGCACCCGGGTAGTATCCTAGCCGTCACATCAATCGAATGATTTATCTGGAGCATATCTATACCAATGTTTATGTGTTTAAATAAAATAAATTTCTTTAACAATAAACATTCAAAATTCAGTACAGAATTAAATTTACAAATATTCAATGCTTTTTAAAATTCTACAAATTATATAAAAATTTCAAACAATTATCTTTATAAACATTTGATATTCATACATTGTTGGTCAAACTTAATCTTTTTGACAGTATAGGGGTTGTGGAGATTATTAAGCTTTTGATTGAGATCATAAACCGATTGATGTAAAACCACCACTGGAGACCTGGAATCACTGGACGGCCGTCTTTTCCGTGCGCTTCCACGATCCCGCTCGCGGGATTCGAACCCAAGGCTTTCAGTCTCGCGCGCGGACGCTTAATCTACTGGACCAACTGAGTCATTTGATATTCATACATTGTTGGGTAAACTTAATCTCTTTGACTGAATAGCTTAATGAATAAATACTAGAATTATCATAAAGAATTTGTGGAGATTTTAGAAACTTCATAGATTGAAATCATGAGTCAATTGAAGCTAAACCACCATGGAAAACCTGAAAGCACTGGATGGCCGTTTTGTCCTACTGTGAGACTCCTCAGTAGTGCGCAACCACGATCCCGCACACCACGAGATTCGAACCCAGGACCTATCAGTCTCGCGCCAGGCGCTTAACCAACTAGACCACTGAGCCGGCATCCAATGGTGGTCTAGCTTCAATTGATTCATGATTTCAACCTGTGAAATTTCTAAAAATCTCCACAAAACCCATTCTGATAATAATAATCACCTGCTCACTAGTGACTGACTTCAAGAGACAATCCTGGAGTTTTAGTGAGAAGCCGTTACCAGTGGGGTTCAACCAGGTCTGTTGTGAGACAGGAACTCACTGAAGACAAGGGTGTAAGGTGGAGCAAATTCGTGGATTGGTTGAAGTTAGACATTAACATCATTGGATGCCGGCCGGACCAGTAGTCTAGTTAGTTAAGCGCCTGGCGCGAGACTGATAGGTCCTGGGTTTGAATCTCACGAGGAGGGATCGTGGATGTGCAGTGCTGAGGAGTCCCACAGTAGGACAAAACGGCCATCCAGTGCTTTCAGGTTTTTCATGGTGGTCTAGCTTCAATTGACTCATGATTTCAATCTGTGAAATACTAGGATGTTTGGATCATTATCTGTGATAGGTGATATGTTTTTTTCTATCAACTGACAAACGAATATAACATATAACAATGTGCTCTGTTTTACTTTACACATGTAAAAACTGAATTTTAAGAAAACAGAACATTTATAGATTATTAATATTTTATCACAGGTATCTTGGGACCACTGAATAATAAATTATTTGACAGCCTATTGGATATCTGAACTACCTGTTCTTGTTATCTAGTTACCTGGTTTTTGTTTGTTTTAACACATCCTGATGTCTATTAACCGCAACAACCTATTCAAGTGTGTTTATGAAAAGTTTACGACATTTCGCCGTACAAGTTACAAAAAAGCCGAATCAGAGACAGTATGGTTGCTGGCAATGAACTGCCAATATCTAACTGTCAATCACTCAATTGTTATCGTCAGGATCGATCAAGAAATAAGAAACAGAAACTTGTTGAGATACTTTTTGCTGAGAATTCTATATTGTACCAAAAACAATCTTAAATAAAGCTATTAATAATAATGATAATAAAATCAAGGATAATGTAAGGCTTAATAATTTTTATGATCTTAACAAAATTGTATAGTCTCTTTTTTCCTGTCTGATTTTGTAGAAAATTATGAAAACAGATCAACACTGAAACTGTGGTGTGTGCTACTGACGTCGATAAATATAAGTAGTACATATCATCAATCGAAAGTGAAATACCAGGAGGCAGAAGGTTGAGAAAATCGAAGAAAAGAGAACAAGAACAAACAATGATTGATGTGGAAATGATGAGACAATCATGTCTGAGACAATTGATTGACATTTTGCAAATGAATTATTTACTGCATGATTCTCAGATTTTACTAAGACTTTCTGTAATTTTGTGTTAAAGCACGTTCGAATGTTCCCGTTGGTGTTCTCGTCCACTACAAAACTACTTACATCGAATAATACATAATTTATGTTGAAAATCCTAAATATTATACCGAATTAATAATACTGAATTAGACCTATTATGATTAATAAACTGTTTAAATGATATTGAAAAATCTAAACGGATTGGTTAAGGTTAGACATGAACGCCGTTGGATGCCGACTCAGTAGTCTAAAGGTTAAGTGTTCATGCGCGAGATTGAAGGCCTTGGGTTCGAATCCCGCAAGCGGGACTGTGGATGCACACTGCTGAGGAGTCCCACAATAGGACGAAACGGTCGCCCAGCGCTCCCAGGTTTTTAATGGTGGTCCAACATCAATCTTAATCAAGTAAATAAAATCAATCGTTACATTAGAAAAAAGTTGCCCTTTTCATAATTAACACTTTTTATTGACGATATTTATTGAATGGAATTATTTTATTGTAACTCATAAGTAAATTGCTTTTTTGTATTCGTTTAATGGATTAATATACTTACTATGTCCATCTTCAGTTGTTAATTTTGTAAACCATTTTTCAAGTTGATTATGTATATCGTCATTTCCAGTAGAATAACTGTTTGTTGTTATTGTTGTTGAACGAATAAATAGAATAGATAGAATTAAAGTAATTAGGATTAATAACATGATGAAATAATCATAAATCTGTTTTCAATTTTAATCATTGTATTGAGATGGGAGAGGAAATTTGTAGTTCAGGTAGATGATTTTGGTGGAGTTTTGTTCTCTGAGCTGAATGGCTTAGTCGTGGAGCTTTAATCGTTATTCTGAATGACATCATCAGCACAAACTTCACGTTCGCCACAATTGATTGATCACTGGGTGGTGATCAATCTCATACTTGTCTAGTCCTTATTAGTGCAGATCGAATGCTATCGATCATGTTGCAATGTGGCCAACAGTCTAGGTGACTCGACACTGCGGGCACTATGTATTGAGATTTAGATGGTGATTGGAGGTAGTCAACAGGAAACCCTGGACCCGGGTTTCGTGCTACTTGGCACTCGTCAGCAAGGTGTACCTGTAATCTTGAGGGAACTGGTGCTCCCTGGCGGATTCGATCTCGTGTCACCCAGCTTCACAGTCAGAGACGTTACCACTGAGCTATCCGAGCCGTGACTAACCTCCTGTAGGACTGAGATGTAATCACAATTGATTGATCACTGGGTGGTGATCAATTTCATGCTTGTCTAGTCCTTATTAGTGCAGATCGAATGCTATCGATCATGTTGCAATGTGGCCACGTTGGCCTTTAACCAATCAAGATCGAAGTTTACAGGACAAGCTGTGAATCATATGTGGTGAAATCCAAACAATTCACTTTTACCCGAAGTCTGTGCTGATGATATCATTAACAATAACGATGAAAGCTTCACGAACAAACCATCCAGCTCAGAGAACAAAACTCCACTAAACACCGTATAGATGAAGTTATATGCCTTCATCGAATTAGGTGATCAGAATATATTTGACATCGGCCTAGCAACCACATACTAATTTGTAGAATGCTGACCAATAGAGAAGTAGGTTGGAGTCAAACTAGGGTACTCCGAGTAATATATATGGGATCAATCGACGAAATTATTAACTTCAAGTTTGAACTGTGTTAGGAAGGTGTAAGTTTTCTAGTTAGGACCGGTATGATATTCGTAACCAATGATTGAAAACGTTGGATGAACAAACTTTAAATAAGTTGAAGTGGAAAAATTGTATTCACCCTAATTTTCCTTAAATATTGGACTTAACGGCATTCAATACTTGTTCCTTTTGAACTGTATGTAATAAGAAATGAACAAAGCATTTTCTTTATAATTATCACATTAATGAGTGAACCCGGATGCCCAGACTGAAGTAGATGGTTTAATTAGGAGGTCAGTTCTTGGGCCTTAGAAAAGAAAGTTTAATCCATGAAGTAGTGGATCAACTTCAGGAGGTGCAGTCCCAAAGTGACAGGTGACTGAAGTAGGTTTATACACTATTCGTCTCCTGATGATCGTGCAGCCGATGTACGCCTTTGATTTGGAATCGGCATTTCCTCACTTTTCTAAATAGACCCTCCGCATTCACCGAAACCTTTTTGAGAGCCTGACGTTTGCTTTACGTCCTCTCACATTCGTATTTTGAAAAGAACACCTTTCTACGTGAAAGAAGTGAGTAGAAATTTCATGGCGGAAATAACAAATGCGTTTTTCAAACATGGTCATGATACTTAACGTTCTACAATAATGTATATTATATCCCTTTTCTCTCCTTTTCATTCTGTTTTTTTCTTTCACAATGTACTGATATAAAGCGTGGTAACTTAGTTCTGCGTTACCTACGTCTAACTAATTATAAATACAAATGTTATTACATATTATTAATTGATTTTTATTTCCAATGAACTTACTCTAGATACAGGGGAAGATCTGATTCTTTGAATAATGTTTCACTTATTTTTGTACGGTAATCCACACCAGAATCCAAGTTGACTATATGACACTTTTCCTAGAACGGAAGAATAAACCAGAGCAAGTTTGTGTAATTGACTTGAAATCAATTTTGTATTGTTATACTAAACAGATGGTTAGGAATTCAATAGTTAGCTTGTTTCCAAATTTTTGAAAAACTGTGAAAAAGAAGGTTGAATATTTAAAATAATAAGCTTTATGTGTACACTGCAATCAGAATGGTAAACTAATTGCATGAATTCCTCCTCTTCAGTTAGCAAAGATGATTAAAACAAAACTTTTATGACATTGTCTGAAAACCAGGAAAACTAGAATACATTAATCAAAAACGGCATACAATTGGAATGATGATATAGATCAACCAATTAACCTGATCATTTGACTATGTAGTGATAGATGGAACGATGCCATTTTGGTAAATAATAAGATGAAATTCGATACATAAAACAATATCCAAAAAACATATAGAGAGAATAAAGTGCATATTAGTTGCAAGACCTCAATTGAAAGCTATCTTTATTCTTTTGAATACAACTACTATGATTTATCGACTGCATGATGTAATTCATTTACCAAGTAAAGATCTATATACTTGGTATTGAGCCACATTGTATTTTTTGTGGGGATTACTGAATAACACTAGCCAGATGCGGTAATGGAAATAGATGAGGTGAGGTTCGAACCTATGATATATTGGCTAAAAGTCATGGTATAACCACAAACCATAAGCCATTTCATTTTCTTAAGAGACATGTCAGAGGGACAGTAAAGAGCATAAAAGATCATTGAAATCAATCAAATTCCTAAGCATTACCATGGAACAAAGTTGGTAAGATGTAGATACAGAAAAATAGTACAAACTAAATTTCGTAGCCAAAAAATACTTGATTTTTTTCGTAAATACGATTAATCGTAACTCAAAAAGTCTAATGATAACGTCACTATATGCTGTATCGACAAACAGATTTGCATCAAAATCATGAACTGATCAATGTTAGAAAACAGCTGGGCAACATCGTGGATTGGTTAAAGTTAGATATTAACAGCAATTAATAATGATCAGTGTCATGCTTGTTTAGTCCTTAAATGATAATTGAACCCTATTGATGAAGTTGCAGTGTTTCCATTAGTCTAAGTGATCAATCAGTGTAAATATCTCAGTCCTACAAAAGCTTAATCGTGACCCAAATAGTTCAATAATGATATTTCAGATTAAGAATTTGGGAAAATGGAGGTTTGGATTCCAAAGGATGCATCAGTTTCCTGAAGACTGTAGGTAAGCCACTCTGAGGCTTACCAACTAGTATGAAAAAATAAGTCCACGATTTCCATTTGACTACATCTCCAACCAACGAACATAAAAAAAGTTAAGCGTTTCGTAAGGAATGATAGATTCCACGTGCTGATAAACGAGAAGGTATAGATTCAAAGGTTATTTCCGAGTGATACTAACTAAGAATTTTTTTTAAGATAAATTGCAAAGGGTCACCAAGCCATTGAACTTAGTCATTTATAATTTGAAAGATGTAAAATAAATCCAATCAGCGCCAACAACTAATAAATTCAGTGAATATTCAATTATCCGATATCATTTCTTTAAAATTTTATACATAATTGTATAATTTCACTGTGTAACAAGGACCTTGTTTACTGAACTTAGTTATGTCATACTGTCTTTTAATATTAGTTCACTTTAAGATAAGCTTAAGAGTCAATAACTGAATATTCGCGAACAATAGTAACTTAGCTACATTAATTCAGGTGATTCATTACGCGGACATAAGTACACACTTTATTTATTTTATTATTTTAACACATAGATATTGCTACAAGGAGGCAATAAATACATATGCGCCACACAAACCTCATTTGATATGTGTGAAGGCTGTGATACTGCCCGGGTGCCTAAACAGAAGCAGGTGGTTTTCTTAGGGGACCACACCCCGAGCCTTCGACATGAAGGTCTGATCCACAAGGCAGTGGAGTATCGTAAGAACATGTAGTCCCATGGTAGCCGGTGACCAACGATTGATTCATATGCCATTTGTTCCTTCAGGGTACTGAAACCCATCTGCATCAATGGTTTGGAATCAGTGATTTCCAACTCCCCCTAGGTGAACTCTCCATGTCCACCAACCCGGTTAAAGCACCGGACATTCGCCTTTCGTCCTCTCAATTTCGTAAACAACACCCCTGGTGAGAGAAGGCAATGAGTAGGACTTCCCTGGTAGAGGCTATATACGCGTGGCCATGTGAGAGCATTTCAAGAGCGGACTCTCCCCACTCTCGAACGTACCAGGGCATTTGGGGGCTAAGTACACACAATCCTTATATATATCGATCTATGGTTTTTCAGTTTACATATATGTATATATAACAACTTACTTTAAGAAGACCTATAAAAGGTACAAAGTTTACACGTTGTAATCCATTCTTGTATAGATCTAGAACAAACAAAAGTAATCAATATGTAAGTAAGAATTTAGAAAAATGTCCTTTTGTTTATTTATAAACATTGTAGAAGAAAAAAAAAAACTATAAATTATAATTGAGTAGATTAGAATTGTCAACTTTCGATGATATTCATCATAGATGTTCTTCTAGATATTATAATCTTTTCAACGACTGGATATTCTACCAGAACGTTCATCTATTGACATAGTCAAATGCCAATATTTTCATGAAGGAAACTTATTTAGAATTTTTTATATATAGAGCTTAGATTCTGAATATACCATGTATAACTTGAGCACTCGGACGTTAGAACACACCTTCGAAGTGCAAAGTACTTCTACAAGACTGGCAGGATTCTAATCCTGTACTCATTCTGGATGGTGAGCAGATAGAAGTAGTCGAGAAGTTCATGTATTTGAGTAGCTACATAAGTGCTGCTGGTAGCGTGAGTGATGAGATCAATTCACGTATAGTGAAAGCCAGAACGACTTATGCCAATCTGGGCCATTTTTGGTACCTTTGTGATGTTAGCCTGGCCGTAAAAGGTCGGATCTACAACGCTTCGATGAGAGCAGTTTTGCTCTATGCTTGTGAAATCTGGCTTTTCCGAGTTGAGGATGTTAGACGACTCTCTGTGTTTGATCATCGTTGTCTCCGAAGGATTGCTGACATACAGTGTCAACACCATGTTAGTAATGCAGAGGTTCGGCATAGTATGTTCGGGCACAGCAACGATAATTCAATTGGTGTCACTATCTTGAAACATCGACTTCGGTGGCTTTCTTCGTAAAAAGTGATTGTATCTTCCTTAACTGAAAGATTTCTTCTGATTGTACCTTTCCGTTGCCCCATTTTTACCATTATTATTATTACACTACCTTACACCAATCTCTTCGTTATTGTTCTCTTTTTTTCCTACGCTCCTTACCTTTTTTCTTTTTCCTTCTCTTTAAATTCTCATTGTTTTGTGTGGCGCATATATATTTGGCTCACTCTTGTACCAATATTTATGTGTTCAAATAAATAAAAGAACACTCCCAAGTCGCAAATGAGAACACAGAAGACAGATGAATGGAATGTTATTCCAAACAGTGTCAAGTACGGTACAGAACTGTCAGGTATTTATAGGTTTTGGTAAAAAAAAGAAATCATTATATAGTTATCCAATCCGCACACAGGGGATTATTAGCATTCCTTCAATAAGAGAGCTACACGTAGGGATTCTGGGATATTTTTCCAAAGGATGACTTAGATGGAATATCTTCGGCTCTTTCTGAGCATCTTAGCGCTTCCTCGAGTTCACCCATGAACTGTCCTCACAGAATTATATGATATGTATAAATCAGCTTTTAAAGTGAATTATACCCTTTAGGTAAATATTTACTGAATATTGTAGACTTAGAAAGTTTTATTTAATATGTATAGGTGTTGGATATGTGAATAACCCAGATACTACAATGAAAAAATAAATTTTAGGATTAAAAATATTAATATAAAGTGAACTTTATTCATTGACTATGGATGTTTTCATCTTCATATGTATCGATTTATTCAGTATGAAGTTCGTCTATTTTACTTTCAATGTATCATCATGACATTAATTAGTCTACTATGATTTATATTCAGTAAAAAATTACTCAGTTTATAAATTATAATTAGCATATATTTATTTTCAGAAGGGAAGTTTTGCGGAGATTTCAGTAACTTTACAGTTGAATTCATGAGTCAATTAAAGTTAGACCACCATGGAAAACCTGGAAACACTGTACTGCCGTTTCGTCTTAGTATGGGACTCATGAGAAATATGCATCCACGACGAATCGGTCATCTATTGCTTTCAGGTTTTCCATGGTAGTCTAGCTTTAGTTGACTCATATATTTATTTATTTAAACACATAAACATTGATACATTAAGGCACTAAATACATATGCACCACATAAATCATTCGATATATCTGAGGGTTGAAATACTGTTTGGATGCCCAAACCGACATATGACTGATTAAAAAGAATATTAATCAGTCAGCTAAAGCGTAGGAACAGGCACATATATGCATCGGTTCAAATTGCTATACCTCATTAGCACAACAAGATGAACACCGAATTCATAGAAGTAGTTAATTCAATGGTGGTAATATATGAAAGAATGATTGCATATAACGATCTAGTACAGGAAGAAAGAATTGGTTGGCAGGAAGACATAAAGCAGAAAAAAAATATGATTACATAGAATTTTTTCGGAGAGTTCAGTAATACATTTTCATCAGAAACCTTTTCTCTTATATATTGTCCAGGAGGTTATAATTGAAGTGGTATGTATTAGCTGTCCAGTCTATCCAGTGAGCATAGATCCTATCCTGTATTAGAATAATCATTCAAACGTTCGTAATGAGATATACATAACAGGATTTTAAGTCATAACAACAGATTATCGTGAATTGATTGAATAAAATGTCTTTTTCTGTTTTGTTTATAATGATCTAATGAGAACAACAAACAATAATAAAAGTCATTATCAACTAACCGTCCGGACAACGATTTGATGTGGCAACAACAACAGCGCCAAGATTAAATAAATTCTCAAATAATCGTTTTAATATCATTGCATCTGCAATATCTGTAACCTAATTTATATTGAAAACAAGAAATTACAAAACTTTTATTCAATAATTTTCTCAACTTACAAAAAAAATCGAATAACACTGAATTTTTGATTGCTATAACAACCTATTAGGGCTTATGCAAATCGGTTTCGTCACTACGAGAGCTTCCAACGCTTCACATCAATATGTTAGCTATGGTTTTTGACTGGGATGATGCATATTTCGACTGTTTTTTTTGTGAATAATTTTATGACATAGTCGGGAAGATCAATCGAAGCTTTCTATTATTTTATTTTATTTTAATACATAGATATTGGTACGAGGGGGCACCAAATAAATATGTACCACACAGATCTCATCTGATATTTGTGAGGGCTGTGATACTGTCCGGGTGCCCAAACCGAAGCAAGTGGTCTTCTTAGGGGACCACAACCGGAGCCTTAGACATGAAAGTTTGATCCACGTGGCTGTGAAGCATCGTAAGGAGATGCAATCCCACAGTAGGCGGTGACCAATAATTGGTTCATACGCCGTTTGTTCCCTCAGGGTACTGGAGCCCATGTGCACCAGTGGTTTGGAATCGGAATTTTCCAACTCCAGTAGGTGGACTCTCCATGTCCACCAACCCGGTTAAAACACCGGATATTCGCTTTTCGTCCTCTCAATTTCGTAAACAACACCCCCACCACGAGAAGGTAGTGAGTAGGACTTCCCTGGTAGAGGCTATATACACGTGGTTAAGTGAGAGCATTTCGAGAGGGAGAGCGGACTCTCCCCACCAGGGCACTTGTTAATATTTTCTATTCGTGACATTACATTTTTTTACTTGAATAAATGTAATTGAGAGCGATATATAATATAAAAACCTTTCTCTACTTTTTTTTATACCACAATCGTAAATCTAAGCATGTAAAGTACAGTTCAAGAGGAACAAATCACATCGATAGGTGAAATGATATATATGACAATTTAACTCCATATTTCGATGAAAATAGAATGAATAATAATTTATTAATGAAAGAGCAAACCTGAAATTCATCGAAGCATAACAATTTGTATTGATCAATGATACTTTTCGCTACTGGAGGAATAGGATCAAGTGATTTTTTGTTTCTTGGAGCAGATGAACGAACAGAATGTAGCCCTTAAAGAAAGATATATGTTAAACAAAAAGTGGGAAAATATGGTAGATGATAACATTTACTTGTGATATGTTTTATACTTAGTTTAAAGTGTAAACAGAACTTTTTCAATGATAAATACACCGTAATGAATTAGTAGAATGATTTAGTATGTTTCAGTTTTACTGAAATACTTGTTTGGTTTACTTATATACTAATTACAGACTTATGTACTCAGCTTTAAGCTGTACTTATGCTGTGTGTAGGCTAGCGATTGTATATGGTTCCTCAATACAAAATAGATGAAGTGAAGTTCAAGTTTGTGACCTAATGACTGAAAGATAAGCATTTTAGCTGCCATAATCTACCTCTTTGTTTCAGTTTTACGAACCTCTATATTGAAAATAGCTCACAGATATATAGATATGTTATACTACTTAGCAATTAATGACTGACAGAGTTCTATCAAAAGTAAACTTACTTCACAGACGATGAATTCAGTGTTACATAGTACGGAATATCTGGAGACTTCATTAATATAAACATCTAGTTTACTAACAATAAGCTGTAGGTTCTAGTCTAGTTCAGATAGCTAGGTGATATTGTTAGCTTTAGTAAAATAAATGTGCAATGTACGTTAGTGAGTGAAGAGACAAAAACATAGTAGTTTGAAACTACAATACAGAATTTGATGTTTAAATAAAAGGATATATTTAATTTTGTATGGTGACGGTGTTTACGGAAGATAGGAGGTAAGACACAACGAGGTTCAGAAGAAAATCTAATTGAATTTTATTAGCGAATAACTCAGAAAATGAAGGACCTAGCTGAGGCATAGATATCTTATTTATTTACCGTCAGTAGTTCCCAGCTGACTTATATTATCAGACCAAATAAGTATTCTCCAAGATTTGTAGGAGTTACCAAAGCATAAAAATAAACGGGAATGGAGCAATGTCTTGACATGTGACAGTAATTGAAGGTCAAGTGCTCTGATCACTGAGCCATCAATTCTTCTATGATTAGCTTAGAAGAGATCACATCATTTTAACAACTTTTGCCACTAAATCTAAGTTACCAAAGTAGAATGTATAATAATAAACTACTTTTGAATAAGTAATAAGTGGTCTAACTTACTGAAAATTAGTTTCAACCAACCTTACCTATTGTTAAAGCTATTTTACAGTATACTGTAAAATTATCATCCCCATACATCAATGGGACCTGAGGTGTGTATACGAGAACATTTGGTTTGATAAACACGAAGACAAAAAATTGAGCGAGACTATATTCTATGGACAAACGAATCAGGAAAGATGACAGGTCTGGATTTATGGCGCAAAACAAATTTATCCATTTGGTTAGAGTTTTGGAATCATAGCTGATGTCAGTTCATGATGGAAACCCTAAATCTAATCCCTAACCTTAATCATCAACTGTAAATCATAATCCCAATTCCTCTTACTGGCTTATAACCCTCATTTGGTTCTAGTTATTAGGTTGACACTCTCAATGTCACTCTAGTGTCGCTCAAATGTCGTCCATAAATTATAGTCTAACCGAATAAATTAACTTCTAATAACTTAATACATGAGTCGATTTAAGCTAGATCACCACTGTGTTGCACCATCTCTAGGACCCCAACCAGGGAGTCGTGAAGGATCAACATAAGCCAGTCCTGCACAACTTTCTTTCATACCATGATACCATGTCATACACTGACCACCTATCCTCCTTTTCCAACCAATCCCAGCGTCGCCAAAAAATGCTCGACGTGGAATTCTCTGGGACGACATTCGTAGAACATGACCAAGCTACCGAAGTCGATGTTTCAAGATAGTGACACCAATTGAATTATCGTTGCTGTGCCCGAACACATGATGCCGAACCTCTGCATTACTAACATGGTGTTGACACTGTATGTCAGCAATCCTTCGGAGACAACGATGATCAAACACAGAGAGTCGTCTAACATCCTCAACTCGGAAAAGCCAGATTTCACAAGCATAGAGCAAAACTGTTCTCAGCGACGCGTTGTAGATCCGACCTTTTACGGCCAAACTAACATCACGAAGGCGCCAAAGATGGCCCAGATTGGCATAAGTCGTTCTGGCTTTCACTATATGTGAATTGATCTCATCACTCACGCTACCAGCAGCACTTATGCAGCTACTCAAATACACGAACTTTTCGACTACTATTTTCAGAAATGACAAGGATTACTGGAAATTCCTGAATACCAGTCGACGATGAAAACGATTAATCTTCTTAACAGATACAATTTTCTACACAAGTTGATTGAACTCTAAAACACAGCAATCGCTTTACGTTGAATATTTAAGGGGATAACATGGATATATATTCACTACTTTACGCATGATCTTAGTACAACCTAAACTGAAAAACAGTGAACAGGCTCAACTCCAACGTTTACAAAGGGATTAAAACGATGAGGAACGAAATTAGGAAAATGTCACACATCTGATATCTTTGAAAACATCGGTTTAAGACACAAAAAGCACCACTGAAAGTTAAATTTCTCTAATTTATTAAATCATAGATAATGAACATTTCATAGTGTTTAGTATTTTAAAAATCAACTTTGAGTCTATGTTATTTTTTCTAGCGAGTGATTCAGCACAACTCATAAGAGATAGCAGGATAGGTCAAAGTTAAGAACGGTGTATGATAAGGATTCATCAGTTCCCTTGCTGAATAATCAACTCTTGAAGACTAGTACTGTAAGCGGTGTCAATGTTAGTTCATGTTCTTTCAAAAGAATAAGTAAACACAAAAAATCTGACAGAAATGATGTACTTTAGGCCTTTGAAAGGCTTTTGTCTTTGGATAAAAAATTAGCTCTTTAGTATTTATATCACCAATGATTGTCGCCTGCAAAGATATACTTCAAATTTTAAAAACAAAGCACAAGTTTTAACACACTGACCATCATGACAACTTACTTCCATGTACTTCAAACATGAATGAGTGGAAGTGAGTTCTCCACTTGTAATCGAGACTACAGCACTCATAAAACAAATCCATTAACATAGTCTTCCCGCAACCTTTAAAACGTTTACTCCTTTCTAATATTAAACTAACCCACAGAACCGTACAGATAAATACCTCTAGGAGCACTTTGATTACTAATCACCTATCATATATTAAGTATAGTAGCAGATAAACTTACTGATAATAATCGACTTCTGTTATAGTATGAGTGTAACTCCTTACAAAGTACATCAAGTTGTCTGACAATCGAAAATTGGAAATCGTCATGCCTAATTTTTCCTTCTTTAACAAGTCTACAATACATGGATGAAGTTATTTGTCCATCAGCATATTGTCTCAAAGGAATGAAATGACTTTTTTGAATAGCGAATAAAATATTAATGGCACAGCCTTTACTCAACATTAGGCAGGAAATGTAATTATGCGACTATGTTCTTTATATCTCGCAGTTCCAAAAACTCTGAAAATGTGGAGAGCAGAAACTAGATCTTCAACGTTTGACCAAACTTTCAAGCAGATTATTTCCTCAGTTCCATGTCTGAAGCTCTAAGAGTAAATTTTACATAAATTGAGGTCAGAGTTTTGTCTCGAACATGCCAGGAACCTGGAAAAAAAATCAGACTTTAATGGAATGTAGACTGACAAAACACTAGCCGAAAAACACCTCAAAACTTCTGAACTTGTAGCAAATATTAGCCCCTTTTTACGAGATCAGAAAATTTAGAATCATCAAAACATGGATTTAACTGGCAGTTTACTGTAAGAGTAAGTATGAATCATTATACGACTGTTTCCATGCTTAAACAACCAATGCCTTCAGGTAAGGACGTAGATACACTCAACGAGCAAAAGGAAAATTTTAGTAAATTATAATGAAATATCGTCCAAAGTTCTCAATGATATGGAAAGTTTTCTCTTGGAGTCCTTGGAAGTCGCATAGACCATCGCAGCTGGTAGCGAATTCTAGTATTTGATAACTCATAAAGAGTAGAACGTGTACATACATTCCATTCTGTGTTGTCTTGAATGTCTGTGTATTCCCCTAAGGTGTGTGTTGAGAGTGAGCTTCAGTGAGTATTTTAGGTTAGGAGTGTTTAGGATTCTGTAATTCATTAAAAGGTCACCTTTGAGATACTTACACTTTAATAGGTACAGAACCGGTGATTTGAGACACACCTCTTAAGGTTTGAATTTTGATTCCTCAGACTGATTTTGTAGCTCATCTGTAGATGCGTTCCGGTGTATCTCCATACTTCTAAAGTGAAGGAGGAGACATTTTCGTACAGTGGATGATGTCGAATAGAACTGTTAAACATTAATTGGGAAGTTCTGCTGCTGATCTGACCAAAAGTGCGCTTCAGTCTTACCAGTACAAGCTTTGGTCGAAGGTATTTATGTCACAGCGTAAGACTCGATTACAGAGCACCAAAAATCCTAGATATTTATCACCTTGGGACACTTCCAGAGCAAAGTTGTTTAAGTTGTACGTGTAGTCTGCAACGTTTCAGATGAACTACTTTACACTTAGAAGTGTTGAACATAGGTCCACTGTTATCTGCCCAACTATAAGGTTGAATAAGATCCCCCGGAAGTGCCAGCTTATCATCCTGATTACAAACTTAACATCGTCAGTGAAAAGTAATAACTCAGATGATATTTGCTGGGGGTCATTTATATAAATTAAGAATAGAAGAAGTCCTAGTACAGAACCCTGAGGGTACCCCGCTAAGATATTCACTATTCTGAGAAGAGGTCAAATTTATCAAAATATAAACTAAATCATCTATTAGTGGTGACTTGATACCTAATATTTTGAACTTATTGATGAGAAAAGTTTGAGTGACCCAATTAAAAACTTTTGAAGAGTCAAGGTATGTCACATCTACCTTCTCATTGAGATCAAGGATGGTTGTCCACCTGTACACCGGAGTTATCAGTGGCTTTTCCTGAAACCATGTTATTGTGGTGAAAATAAGTTCATGGACTACAACTAGTGATGTAGACCATCATATATCAAGGACTCCGTAATTTTTTAGAGTATTGAAAGTGCTACCGGTCGACAGCCTGAAGGTCTATTGCGTCAGGCTCCTCTGAAGAATTGGTGGACCAGCTTCTAAATGTCTGAGACCGCGTTTTGGTTTAGAGAAAACTTAGAATTGGCACCTTAGACCGATGAATATATAAGCCTCATCCTGAGTTGCTGCTGACTGACTGACTGACGTGGTATTAAACGATCAAGTTTTCATTTCTCTTTGTCATCTGAAGAGCAACTGCGAACGTTGGATGCACGTCCTCAGCAAGAAGACATGAAGAGGCACAATTGAAAGTCTATTAAAGTGGTTGCGTTATTATTTTACATTTCAGATGGCCATAGTGATGCGACTAATCGATAATTCAAACAACCTCCGTGTGCTATACCTTGTCATACGTCATGAAACCTGAAGTGGTCAGCTAAATTGCACTGCTTGGCATTTCATAAGTACAGGTTTCACGGCAGTATACGAAGCATACCCTTCTTATTTTTACCCATTGGGTACAATAACATCAGACTGTTCATCGTCAACTGTCACAGAAAAAAGCCTTGCGAAATTGTATGAAACAGGAAAGCAAAGTCATTTTCACATGAGAAATAAACTGAAAAAGCATCATATAAGTAAAAGTTTGAAGTAATAACCTCTTATTATTGTTCTGTAGTTGCATTGTTCAGTGCTAATGAACATTACTGTAAGTCTTATTTTATGTTGTCAGTTGTTGACCAAAAAACGTTTGCAGTTTAACGTTTTTGTAAATGCTAGTATTGTTCTATTTCAGAGTCCACAAAACGACCATTTCGATTCGGGACAGTAACACTCAAGTTCAAGTTTTTGAAAATCCTTTTTATTTTAACGATAACTATAAGCATTCTTTATTTATGTATTTACTTCCTCACTTACGTGTGCTACACACATACATATTAGGTACATGTAGAGAGCGTGTTTGGTTGCCTATGGAGCTGACGATTAGGATATATTCCTGATAAATAACGCATTACCTTTTAGCTGACAACTTTTTGGCAAATCGTCGTCAATGACAGTGGAACTTCGCTGTGGCGAATATAGGAAACGTTTGAGCTAAGAGCATATAATTGTGCGCAAATAGAAGTGAAACTTAAGCAATAAAGCGTAAATTTACTAGACAACTCGGTGTATTTAGGTGAGAAGCAAATAATTCGGAAAAATTGCTAACTGACGCTGACAAAAAAGAGGATGTCGCACTATTTCCCAATGGCAAGCGAAAATGGATTCTTTTGACGCGTCTTCCATTTCCACATTATTGTCTTAAGGAGAAATACCCCTTATTTCCCACATACTTGCCTTTATTTTTGGTTTGCTTGGATAGATCATAATTTCGTCGATTTTCGCTCTCATAAAAGTTTAGAAAATCTAGGTGACTTGGAAAGCTATAATGATACCCGATATCTCTATTTTTAGGGAAACCGCTATAGAAAACTTTGAAGAAATGGCACAAAAACCACAATATTTATCAAAACTCTAGGGAAAACTACCAAACTTTTCACGACTTTGGGGAAAACCCGAAAATTCCCCCAAAATAGGGATATTGGATTCGTTCAAATGAAAAGCTTGGATCTAAGATTCAAAGAACTAAACTCTTGAAAGATCAAAAGTTTATTGAACTATATACTGCAATATTTAAGTGCTCAGTAGTTAGTCATGAACACATATGGGTTTCCGTTAAGGACATTGACTTTAAATATATTGCCATTAACTGTGTCCATTATTTAGTTATTGTTCCATTGTTACATTTATGTAAATGTATTTTGTTTCATTTGTGCTGAAGATATGACCGTAAACAATTTCCTTACCTCTTATGTAATATTTAGCCCGCTAACAAACAATACGTCATTGTAGACACACAAAGCGAAAAGCAGCTTATGATAGCGGCCAGACAGTGAACTTTTGGTGAAGAACTTTGCCTCTATCCAACGAATCTTGTCGATATACACCTACAAAACAGTGACCAACCAGGTGACAATTGGTCAGTCCTGAAGTGTAACGTCATTCACGAGTGAGGTGAGTCACAATCATAGGAACGATCATTTACTATAGATAGTCTCCAGTCTTCAAAGGACAAGTTGGTTTCCGTCAAAAAATTAGATGTTTGTCGCATGAACGGTTCAATGGACGAAGACACCTTGCCACTAAACACTGAGAAGCCGAAAAAGTCAGTACAATAATCTTACTAACATTCTGTAGAGGTGCATTGGAACGTAAAGAAGGGTTTCTTTGCAATTCCGTTGAAATGGATGTTACAGAGATGCAGGCTGTAAGTAGTCACGTCCAATATCCCAAACTTCGGTTGTTTGAGTGTTATCTCGCCGATTGCTAAGTAAGCCTGTTTACTTTTGAGATGATAATCAACAAGTTCGGCACAATTGGATACGTCGCCATCAACGTTCGAGCCTAGGCATGTAGGCAGTGCGTTTGCGGTCGAGTAAGTCATGTGTCCGATAGAGATACGTTTTTGTGATTTGATAGACTGTATACTGTACTGCAGAACATATAGTCTGGTATTTTTGACTTGAGTGCTAATATGTAGCAGCTACTGTCGAAGTCTGTTGACCGTGAACATCCGCGAAAATTCGATTGCAGACTGTCAAGTCAACAGTTCCCTTTATCATCTGAAGATGAACTGGGGACGCTGGACGCTTGTTTCCAGCAGAAAGAGTTAAAGGACAGATTTGTGAGTCAAAAAAATTAATTTGATCATTTGGTTTTATTACAGATGGGCTTGTTGACGCGGTTAATGGATGATAATCCTAAAACATCAATGAGATATATTTTGTTATATATCATGACACCTGAAGTTGCCAGTCATTTCACGCTACTTGGAACTTCATCGAAAACAGCACTTCAGAAGTGCAGGTTTTAAGGCTGTATACGAAGTAGGAAATGTTTTTTAAAACATCAGGTGCATTAACTAATCGGTTCCTGGCACCAACTGTCAACGAAAAACAACTCGCGACACTTTTTGACATTGCGACGCAAGGTTATTTTCACATGAGACAAATTATAAAAGCGCAATCGAAGAAAAAAAGAACATGTATGTACTAATCTAAAGTGTTAATTATTTTCTACTGTTCTATAGGTGTAGTCTTCAGTGTTAACGAATATAACCGTAAGTGAAGCTTCAAGTAGCAAGATGTGTAAAAGCATGGCATTCAGATATCGTGGTGACCATTTATTGTTCTTTACATTTCAGAATTCACAAGATCGTTTTGATTCTTAATAGTCGAACAGGCGCTACGAAAAGAAATAAACAGTGGAGTATTTATCATGCTCAACTCCGTTTCCAATAAACATGTTTTTGAACATGCGTTTACTTTCTTACTTGAATAGGAAACTCTTTGACTAAGTGTTGAGAAAGAGTGTTTGATCTGCAATTAGGTACACGTGCCTAATTAGTGATACATTACCTGTTCTTTCTTTTGTAGATCTTTTCAAATAACAATTAGACTTGGCAATTACAATTAAAATACATAACGATTGATGCTCTAGCATCTACCAACTACTCATAGAGTTGTACAACATTAGGTTTTTTTCATTACAATAAATTTCCTTAAACATATACCATTTTTTACGTGGATTGCAGTTTTCGCGTGATGTGTTATGGAAATAAAGGCGGACACAAGAGACGTTTGGGATTATGCCAAAGGTGTTTTGGAAATGGAAACAAAGTTATAGGAATAGACGTTCATTTAGGCTAAAATCAGACAGTTGAGCGCATAGTTAGGCGAAAAGTAAACAATTCAGCGACGTTTGAAACACAGAGCGAAATAAAATGGAAAATCCTCATCGATTCCCTCGGACAGGCGAGAAAGCAGGCGTTTTGGTTCGTTTCTTTATTGTTTTTCAACGAATTTCCCCCTTTGTCCGTATTTATTTCCCCTTTATCACTGACTTAAGTGACACCTATTCTACATACGTAAAGACGACGCAACTTTTACTATTTTATCAAACTGTTCAAAAATGTGAACAAATTCCTATTTTAGAACTACGGCAGTCTCCAGTTAACATTACCTTACTTTCTAATATTCAATATTTTTGTCACGAGATCTACCAACCAGGCGGTCGACCTTCAAACCTGATCGCGCCTTTTTCACGGCCTTGGGCGGACCCAGTGCCAACGGGCATTCCGTGTTTGAAGCGCTTGAGGTCGATCGCGTTCATATAGGCTAGTATGATTCCCACTTTTTCGCTTATTTACGTCTACTGTTAACTTCTTAAAATATTAAAAGTTACTCACTAACCTCCAACTTGCTCTTTGTAGACCTCAGGTTGTTTGCTTCTGTGTGAAATTATCTAAACAGCTTGTTTAACTAATTCCGTTGGTGAATGTGTTCTATCCAGGCAAGCAAATACTATGATTGACAACAACCACATACGATTTTATAGGTTGATAAAATGAGTAACACATCGTTCTATCCAAAGTTAAAGAGATGATTGACAATCAGTGAGTTTGGGACTGTTGACGTCTTCGACAAATGTGAATAGGGCCTTCTGTACTTCACTTAGAAAATTCGCTTCCCGATAACCAGTTTTTGTTTCGTTCCATATAAATGCAGTCTCGTTTGTCATGCTTCTAGTTCAGAAAATACATCAGTCGACCAAACTAATTCGTCTAGGCATATCATGCTGAGCGGACGGTTCGTTCGTTGAACGGAGCTCGAAAGAGCGTCGAATAAATTGCACCATGTATTCGAAACATATTTTCATGTGTTTTAGACTACTCATACCCACTATATACAAGCAGGAAGTTGCTCGTTATATGACACTAGATGCAAGTATTCATTCTGTGTATCCTAGCATACGTTCATCCGGAAATGCAAAACGTGAGGTTTAGGAACAATTGATAAGTCGTGAGGGCTGCTAATCTTAGGTGATCTTTCAAATCTAGGTTTTTCAATCTCCAGTCAATTTTGAGTGTGGATTTACAATAGAATGATCACGTGATAAATTTATGCTGGATTATGTATGATCATCTTTGTGTAAGTTCCTGGATGATTTGTGGTCAGTGGACGAGCCGACTGACTTCAGACGATGAGGAAAATCTGTGGCCAGTACAGATCTACATACCATCCTTATACCAGGTGGTCAAATGTGTTGTGGAAGAGAATGTCCATGAACTTACTATAACTGATGTGAAGACTGTTTGAGCGCGTATGTATACAGGCAAGTGTCCACCAAAATATTTTCGGGCTGTGGCATTCGATTGCAGGTCCTCAGTTTCCTAAGACAAAAACGTGAGGTGAGGGAATTCCCTTTCTGAGACGTGCTCGTATCTAGAATCTGCTTTAGTAGTTACGGCCGGATTGCATTATATATGCAATATCTAGAAGTTGTTGATATATATTCTACTTACAATAAAAACAGGAGGACGTAAGTGTTCTGCATGACAACTTCTATTTCGAAGGTGTTTGTTAATTCAGTTGATGGTATCTGAAGACTTTTCCGGCGCTTGGCTGGCATTGACACAGACTGGAAGGCGGGTCAGTTTAATCTGTTTATTAGTGTGGGTAACAGAAATAAGGCTTCGCCCATTGTTATGATTTCTCTTATTACGACCCGGCTACTCTTATCGCTAAGTATTCCTGGAAACTACTTCACTTGACAAATCCCCAAATTAGAGCACGATTGAACTGGAACGTAATTATATTCCAAATAAAAATGGTTAGGTGGAAGTAAGTATCACAATAGGAAACCAGATAGTATACTTATGATTTTCTATACGAAGATCACAGTCTCATTTAAATATCCGCTAGAGCTGACTGAATGATAAAAAAGGCCAACTGACGTGTCCTAACACAGTCCTGTACTGAAAATGTCCTAATCCAATCTAGATTTCGCTAAAACCCATCAAGAACAGAGACGTTCTATATGAACTATGCTCTGCCTGAAATCACAGTCCGAAAGAGCCAACATAATCTTATTCTGCCTTCACGCTTGCCGTGAAAAAGTAAAAGCCTGCAGACTAATAACGTGGTACTTAAGCCAGTAAAAGTATTTTAGGGGTAAATCTTTGTTATTTAGTGGAAGCGGAGATTGTTGAACGGCCTGATTTAACATCTGGGCTACCTCCGCTGTCATCTAGATATTTCAACAAGTTATATGCTGTATTTGTTTTAATATATCATTTAGTTGTGGCACAGTGAGAATGTTTCCGCGCACATGTTACATGTTGTCGAAGATTTTTGATATCGTTATTTATCAGGTACTAACAGCATTTTTCCGTCTCACATGAAGTTTCGTAATGTTTATGTTTGTTACATGGTGGTGAGACTATAATTTATGGACGACCTTCGAGCGACGCTAAAGTGACCTTGAGAACGGATAGCTATAAACCAATTAGAATCATGATATACGGTTGGTGGTTAAGATTAAAAACTAGATTTAGGGTTTTCGTCACGAACTGACATCAGCTGTAATGCCAAAACTCTATTTAGTAAGAGCAAGAATTTGATGGAGTAAGATTCAGAATGAGTTATAACCTGACACGTGGTGCAGAAGATTTGTAGCTCAGGTGCATGATTTTGATGGAGTTTTTTCATATGCGCTGGATGGTTTAGTCATAGAGCTTTCATCGTTATTCCGAACGACAGCATCAGAACAAACATCAGGTAGGTGTGACTGCATCAAAGTCTAACGCGTATTGAACGTCGAAAACCAGATGCATTATAAGTTTATGGACGCAGGTATGATAATTAGAAGTATTTGAGTCATTATACGAACTAGGAATTCCCAAAATAGCATAATTTCTACTAGACGCAAGTAGGTGAGTACAAATGAACGTATTGTATTCAGAATTCGAAATCAGGCACACATCAAGTACTATAGAATCATTAATTCATATAACTACAGCATATTCCTTCCTTCACATAGTTTTTCCTTTAATGCTGATTCACTTTGATGCATATATATGTACTACTTGCAACGTATTCATATCTCTTTGAAAGACAAGCTTTGCAAAGATGTCGTTGGTCTCCAGAAGTAAACTTTTGTAGGTATTTACTGGTGCCAGAATGAGTTAGAAAGTTAGCATGCACAGTTGCCTTCGAAAGAAGTAAAGACTACATAGACATTAAATACAGCTCCCTGCAACTTACCATTATTAGTTAATCTTTCTATTGTTAACAAAATCAAGTTGCATTGCAGAAATGTCTCAGAGGATTAGTGGCTGTAAATAAAATAGTTGGCCTATGGCATGACTGCAGCTCAAGATAATACCGTTTGGTGTTATAGAAGACTGAATATAATATTATTGTTTTGAGCTTGTAGTGTAGCGTCGAGTCGCGGTTGACTAGGATCACAACTACAGGAAGACTACGTGCCAGTTAACCGATAAGATCTCCCGTAAGCTAAATATCAGAAGGCAGTTGATGGCTGTAATCGAGATGTATTTGTTGGCGATCTCGTGGTTACGAAAGAATACCGAGATCGCGCCAGGTTACAAGTGTGGTTACTGAGCGCAACCAAATTCGTGCAAGGTCACAATTAATGTAAGGAAGAATGTCTTTAGTACAGTTAAGCAAACAAATACAGTAAAACAATCACTGGTACAATTGGTTATAATAATAATTGATTCCATTAAAGCAATCACGTTCTCTTGATAAAAGTAGGTCACTACAAGCTTAAATTTCCACTAGTCCTAGGTTTTTTTGGGACCTTAAAAATGATCGTCACATATTATAGCATCCTACAAGGGTGTTAGAACACTGTGCCATAGTTTCGTTTGCAAAGTTAGAAAGGATGTGTAGTTTATTACACATCCGTTTATGCAATATGTTCTCCTCCTTAAAGGTGGGTGGTAAAAATTGGTAATGTAGTGTGTATTAAGAAAAACAATTCAGTTTGCAGCGCGATAAATGGAAAGGGAAAAATATAACCACCAAACAAATCATCCCACTTTTATCCCAAGATATTCTTTAGTTTTTCGAAGCGATGACATCCCGCTGATTGTGATATTTGACGTTAGAAAGAACTGAAAGCTTAGAGTTCGAGATACACCGCTTCGCAACAACCACTCACTTGCTGTCTGGAATTCAGTAGTTTCCAAACGACGTTGATTGATACAAAAATATTTTTACACCAACGCTTTTAAACACTGAATTCACTTTTATTTCATTTCGTTCTAGCTGACTTCTATGGATTTATGTGATACTACCTATTATTAGTAAGTAGTTTCACTTATATGAAATCATTTACGTGTATTGGACATTGGATGATAGTGTTGAGAAACTATCACTTTGATTACATATTCTCTGTTCAAGTTATTCATTTGCTGCATTTCATTTTCATATCAGTCTACTCAAGAGATATACATCAATAACTGGATTTTGTGAATATTTGTGAGATGACTGTAGTGCATCATTATGCCATCATTTATCGATTAGTAATCTATTTATGCATTTTCTTAAGAATTCGAGAGAATGCACAATGAATCTAAAAATTGTCCTTTAAAACAGTAGTTTATATGATTGTCTATGACTATGTATTGCTTTGTATGCAATGGTATGAACTGTGGTTGAATGGAGAGTAACCCAAAAAGCACAAATATGAGAAGAGGGGATCACTAGGCAATTAATACATATAGTTGCTTGGAATTTGATTAACTTGCTAAAAGGGTTGGAAGTGGTGCTTTCGAATCCTACACATCATGTGGAGATAAACTCAAACGAGAGACAAAATAAGTCGGAACTACAAATATGAAGCAATGATTAGATGCATATTACACATGTATAGTGTGAGTTACAAAAATGGTCCATTCAACTAGTTAAGTTGAGTAAAATGTATATGATCAACATAAAATGTTGACTATCGATAGAACTAGTTACGTAAGTCATTATTTAACATTATAGAAGGAAATGCCTAAAATCGTTTTTGTGGTTATCCATTCAAAGTTATCTTTTCATGTAATACTATGTAATATGCTCTGGAACAGTCCTGAAGTGGTTCCATACTAGAATGAAATAATTGTTCGATAGTACCTGGTCTTCAGCGTTTCTCAACTCCCATACTTAAGTTAACCAGTGACATATACTACTATTACTACTACTACTACTACTATTACTATAAAAAAGTACCTGAAATTAATTTTTGTCATTATACAATCAAAGTAATCACTTTTTTTTTTAAAAAAAAAGATATATAATACCAAATATTATTACTATCGTCCATATTAAGAACAAACATTCATATTGAATTATATTGGTTAAGTAAAGGCACTTAATAAATAATCAATTAATTCACCAATCAAATGTATAAATTGATTAATGAACTCTATTTGATTGGTCATGTGAACTAAACCCATTTCTGGTTGGTTTTTTCTTCATTTTTTTTCTTTCTTTATTTTACTTATCTCATTATATTTCATTTTGTCAAATACATATAAAATAGTGGATTCATATTCAAATAGCACCATCGACAACAATTACAATCATAACAACGGCAATTATTATTATTATTATCATTATTATTATTGAATGTATTATAGAATATGCATAAATTATATCCATGGTTTATATTAATAAGTGCTGCATTATCTGTCATATTTTTAGGTGGTAAACGTAGAGCATTTGGTATATTTATAGCAAAATTACATTCAGAATATAATAGCACAACATTAGTTGAATTAAATTGGATTGGTGATTCTTATTCAGCATTAGGTTATTTAACCACATCTATAACAACATCATTGATTTTATATACAAATAAAAAATATGGTATAACACAATTTTTTGGTGCATTATTTATATTATTAGCATGTATAACTAGTTCATTTGTATTGAATCCACATTGGTTATTTTTAACACATACAATATTACATGGTATTGGTTCATCATTTATATTAAGTACATGTAGTTTAATAGTAAATGATTATTTTTATAAAAATCATCCATATCATATTTTAGCAACAACATTAGTATCTGGGGGTTCAGTTGCATCTATATTATTTATTGAATTTTATGCTTATTTAATTGATTTATATAATTGGAGATTAACATTTATTATACTTGGTATTATTTATTTTATTATATTATTTATTACTTCTATAATATTTTCTAAAAAGAATACTCTTACATCTCAATTATATAAAACTAACCAGTCTAATGCTGATAATGATCATATCATCATCAATGGAATCTATGGATTATATGTTGGAATTTATATTGGCAACAAAAACTATTATTGTTACTATGGTTTATTGATAGAATCATTACAAGTATTGTTACATATGGTATGTTATTAAATTTAACTGATTATGTTTATCAACATGAAACATTATTACAAAATAGTATCTTATTAACTAATTTATTTGCATCCGGTGAAGCAACTACTTATATTATTGGTGCTTTATTAACTGGTTATACTAAAAATTTATTAAAAAATCAATTAAAATATATTTTAATTATAACAAGTATATGTATGTCAATTGGATTAATATTATGGGAATATTTTGCATGGAATTCTATTATCAGTATTATATTATCATATATGAATGGATTTTTTTTAGGACCATCTATAACATTTTTATATCCAGTTAGTGAAGAAATGACATTATTACCTGGTTATATATCTTATTCATTATCATTAGGTGGTATGGGTATTGGTATGTTATTATCCCCATTATTATCAGCATTTATTGCTGAAACATTTCAATATCATTGGTTTTTTTTAATACAAGGTATTATTGTAATGATTAAATCGATATGTTTAATATGTTCATGGAGATTAATTAAATATTTAATACAATTTAATAAACATTTATTATATAATAAACAAAAACAACAACATGATCCTGATGATGATGATGATGAGGATGATGAAGGAGAACAAAAACAACAACAACGACGACGAAAACGACAACATCAAGAAGATCAATCTTTAACATTCAATAGTGAAACACAATGTTTAATCAGTCCAATGATAAAAAAACAATCGAATTCAAAAATGATTTAATTTCTTTCTATTTTTTTTTCTTCTCATTCCACTACTCATTTATTTTGTTTTATTTTTTTTTTCGAATTTTGTTGTTGTTGTTGGTAATTTGATATCTTGATGAAATATACTACTGATTATCGGTAAGTTATATTGAATATTTGAATAGAGTTTGTT
This sequence comes from Schistosoma bovis, assembly GCA_944470425.2. Taxonomy (NCBI): domain Eukaryota; kingdom Metazoa; phylum Platyhelminthes; class Trematoda; order Strigeidida; family Schistosomatidae; genus Schistosoma; species Schistosoma bovis. The sequence continues at coordinate 3,381,817 of OX103961.1, read as the reverse complement.
TTTTTCTTGAAATAGAATTATAACATTTATCATTCAAGTAAAGAACTGTTCATGTTACATCCTAATCTGTATAATACATTTATAACTTTAAGTGCCACCAAATGCCCTGGTATGGCCGAGAGTAAGGTGGGCCCGCCCTCCCTCTCGAAATGCTCTCATACGACTACGCGTATATAGCCTCTGTCAGGGAAGTCCTACTCTCATTACCTTCTCGTGACATTACTGTTGTTTACGAAATTGAGAGGATGAAAAGCGAATGTCCGGTGCTTTAACCGGATTCCAAACCAATGGTGCATATGGGATCCAGTATCCTGCAGGAACAAATGGCGTATGAACCAATCGTTGGTCACCGGCTACCATGGGACTGCATCTCCTGACGTTGCTCCACTGCCTTGTGGACCAGACCTTTAAGACAAAGGCTCCGGGTGTGGCTCCCTAAAAAAATCACCTGCTTCTGTTTAGGCACCCGGGCAGTATCACAGCCCAAACACACGCAAATATAGTGTGGCGCATATATATTTGGTGCCCTCTTGTACCAATATTTATGTGTTGAAGTAAAATAAATAAATAATCATAATAACTTTAAGTCAGTATAGGGGTTGTGGAGATTATTAAGTTTTTTTATTGAAATCATGAACATGTGCTCACTAGTGACCAGTTTCGTGAGGGAATTCTCGGAGTTCTAGTGAGAAGCCGTGACCAGTGGAGCTAATCCGTGTCGGGTAGAAACAGGTATTTACCTTAGTACAATGGAAGTTGGTCGCGTAATCTCGTGAACTGGTTAGTGTTAGACATTAACACCATTGGATGCCAGCTCAGTGGTCCAGTGGGTTAAGCAATCGCGCGCGAGACTGAAGGCCCTGGGTTCGAATCTTGCGAGCGGGATAGTGGGTGCGCACTACTGAGGAGTCCCACAATAGGACGAAACGGCTGTTCAGTTCTTCGAGGTTTCCAGTGGTTGTCTAACATCAATTCTTTCATAGTCTCAATCAAAAAAATATAAATTTAAGTGTTTAATTTGTGCATGATCTTTGAGCAACGCTGAAATGAACTTGAGAATGAACACCTACTGATTAGGACCAAATGTGAGTTGTAAAACATTTAGAATTCTCATTTACAGTTGATAGTTAAGTTTAGGAATTAGATTTAGGGTTTTCATCACAAACTTATATTAGCTATAATGCCAAAACTCTATTTAAGCAAATGTAGAGATAAATTTCGCGCCAAAATTCGTGACTGGTTATCTTATATCTGATTGGTTCGTCCATAAATTATAGTCTTGCCCTAGAAAGGTGATCAGAATGAAATCTCATAAAAATATAACCGTACTAATGTTTAAACCATTTGGAATAGTTTTTCTATACTATTTAATACATATGCATACTGGTACAAATAGTCACCAAATTGAATATGCTCCATTCAAATAGAGGAGAGAAGGGACGTCATACAAATAACGAATCAAACGATAAGAAATGGTGATTTATAATGAGAGATATAATTCAGATGAAAATACACCTGTGAAAAACTTTCTTCAGATCATGTAGTTCCTCTTACTTTGATGAGGAATGTAAAAAAAACTCTTGAAAGATCTCGATTGTCTTTTGACTGTAGTCATGTTTGTAAACGTCTCAAGTAATTGAACGTCACCATTTCTAGGACATTATTCAAGGAGTTGTGATACACTGACAGTTGTCACAATACGATGTCATAAATTAACTATGTCTATAATCAGTTTAAGCGTTTGAAAATAAAGTACAATTTGGAAAGCTTTAAGATAACATTTTAAAATCATATCCAAACCATCGAAATCGCTGTACCCATATCACACAATAGAAGTACAATTAAAGAGTTCATAAACCTCAAAGTCTAATTATAAGCAGCAATCAATAATAAACACTACATAATCTATAATTATTTCATGTTTATATTCAATAATAAGTGTAAACTTAAATATTTCAGTGTGTTTCACCCAGAAAACTTACTATTTAATGTTTATAGTTGTGGGCAATTCACCACAAATCGGAGAAATGAGGTTCAATTTTCCTTCTAAAATAGTAATCACCATCATGTAACAGTAACCTACAATGTTTGTTAGGCTTCATTTGATGAATAGTTTACGTCTAACATGTATTTATTCATTAATATGTCACATAAATTATAAACTCATGGATGCGCACTGCTGAGGAGTCCCATACTAGGACGAAACGGCCGTCCAGTGCTTCCAGTTTTCCAACGGTGGTCTGACATCAATTAATTCATGATCTCAACCAAAAAACTTAACAATCTCCACAACCCCCATGCTGAAAACTTGTAATTATTAAATCTATGAACTAATCTTTCTGCTACATTACACTAACTGTTTATTGTTTGATAATGGATTAAAACATTCTTGTTTGACACTGATATGCACGCCTTGTATACATGAGATCGACCTATTACTTGAATGAGAAGACAAGATGTGAATTTAACCAATTCAGACAGAATTCGTAACCGGTAGGGTTTAAATTTCTGAAGAATGCTGGTGAGCGGCCTATGCTCCTTCACGAGGAGTAGCAGGCGTAAGTAAGTAAGGGTTTAAACGTATTAGAAATGAGGTGATCTATCCATATTGAAATTCGGTCGAAAACCTAAACTATAGTCTAAAACAACGTTATCGTTGAATATTCTGAAGATTCCGAATTCAATTACTTTCGAGATTATAAATACCTATTACTGTAAACTGTCCAATCATAACGAAACGGCTTTTTATACTGGACTCATTTTCAATGATGTTTTTGGTACTATCAATCTGTGCTGTCATTAATTAGATAGTCAATTTCACTTATCTAACATGTTTAATAAAAGTGTATACATCTAAAACTAGTTCAGCATTGGTAAAAGTTTAACTTTATGACATTCAATCTCTATGCTAATCTTTAGGTCAACTAACTATAAAGTAATCAAAAACGAATGGGATTAGAAATATAAAACTGTCCAAATGACAAATTAGACAATATTATCCTTCACTGTTTGTCAGCAATAGAAAGAATAAGAGATCAAATAATTCACTCAATTGTTAGTACTTCTTTAATGATTATACAACAACAACAACAACAAAAAAAAGGAAATCAATGATAAAATCAGATCTCTCAATTCTGTATTATTATGTAACTAATATACATATGAACTGTAAAATGACAGTAGGGGTAAGCTAATTGATCAAAATGTTTGATGTGAAACAATTTTGACATAGTTCTATAATTCTTCTTTACAATATTCATGATAGATATAAACCTAATTGATGTGTATTTGACTATTTATTTCAATTTTTACATATGACTGAAGTAAGGGGTTTTTATTCAAACATTAAAAGAAATCGTCTTCAATTAGTTGTCAACGATTTTCAATAATCCTTTAATGAATGTCAGTTCATTGTGTTATAAGTTAATTTGAACATGGATCAACATGTACAAATCACAAAACTTGACAAAAATGATATACACACCAATAATCGATGTGTTTAATGTAGTTGATTATTATTGTTGTCATGAGGGGTTGTAACTGATAGAGTCCTCTCATGTGCGTTATGATGGAATTGTATGGTGTATGAAATGTCCTAAAGGAAGTATGCTTAGTATGAAACCTGTATGTATTGAATGTGAACTATTAGATTTTTCTTGTGTCTTTTGAACCAGCGTTACCTAAGCTAACATCTGAGATGTTACCACTAAACTATTCGTATTAGGAATGACCTGATGTAGAAGATCATGTCACAACATTGGTCATCATTCAATGAATAGTTAGTCGTGAAAGTACTGGAATAAAATCACTCCTGCTGGTATCAGTTTATGATGAAAACAATAAGAGAATGAGATATTGCACACATTTTGCTGTAATTACAATATCCATTTTTATATATTATCATTATTACTACTATTACTACTTAAGTAGTAAACAATACGCTCTTCAAAAATATACATGTAAAATAAATGTATTTGTATTTGATGTGTTATCATCAGTTGGTTGATATAATTCAATGTACATTGAATAAATGTGGCTTCATTTCCTTCTATCCATATGTTATGGCTTTAGGTTGCAGTCGATTTTTACCCTGTGCTAATTGTTGTGTCCTTGAAACAGCGTATTTATCAATCGATTCAATGACACGTAAACACGTACGGACGGCCTAGAGTCTCGATTGGTCCCACTTCCCTGTCTAGCCCAGTTAGTTGAGTCCAGAACACAAGCCACAGCCTCGGAGATATGAATCATTATATTTCAAACATACTTTGTTTATATACCAATCAAGCACACCACATCGTACCATAAAATAGAAAACAACATTTTGTACAATATTCAACAAGTGAACAGATATCGACCAATAGAAAATGTCCATTTAAAGTCCAAGGACACCATTGGACTTAACATGACAATTATTGGTCTATTCCTCCGCATCCACAACACCATATGTGAATAGAATCACAAAATTGATATCATTCAGTGATATGATCAAGTATAAACTTGTATAGTAAACTGTACATCATATTTTTGGTTCATGTTTCCAAGGATAATGATGAATAGTGGAATGCAATGTTTACTTTTGATCTTATTTACGTTTCTTTAGTTGATAGATGCATTTATATTCTAGTGTTGATATTCTCACTAAGCATCAATCCAAGTATCTAACTGTTCAATCGTCAATGCATTATCTACTAAGTAATAATAAATATCAACTTGTTGAACAAATATGACATTTTAATACTACTATTATTATTATTACTGGCAATTAACATATTTTCGTTTATTGTAATGAAATTAATAGAATCGAAAAGTTACAAAAAAAGGGAAAATATGTACCTTCAGTTTCACTGGTTCCCGGTTATTTCAACAGCGTTACTGAAATTGTAATTAGAGGAATCCAGTTATCATATACAAATGTTGATAAATCATTACACTGAAAAGAACTTCCAAGATTAGAGTTCTGCAGGAAAACATAATAAAATGTTTACATGATACTTCTTTAAAACATTACTCATTTTATATCACATAATGACTAAATACGCTATAGTATTCCGTCATAAGCAAAGTGGAATATAACGCATATGTGTACCGGTCAATATCACAACGTTTAATCGGAAACCTACTTACGTACGCCTGTTAATCCTCATGGAGGAGCATAGGCCATACACCAGCACTCATCATCCAACCCTGTCCTGGGCAATCCTTTCCAGCTCTTTACAGTTGTTAGTCATCCTTTTCATATCTGCTTCTATTTCCCGATGTAATTTGTTCTTTAGCCTTCCTCTTCTCTGCTTCCCTTCAGGATTCCAAGTTAAGGCTTGCCTCGTGATGCAGTTTGATGATTTGCGTAATGTATGTCCTATCCATTCCCATCGTCTTTTCCTAATTTCCTCTTCAGCTGGAAGCTGTTTTGTTCTCTCTCACAGAAGGCTGTTGCTGATGGTATCCGGTCAATGGATGTTGAGTATCTTTCGTAGACAACTATTTATAAATGCTTGTACTGTTTTGATGATGGTTGTGGTAGTTGTCCAAGTTTCAGCTCCATACAATAGAACTAATTGTCTCGACGTTCATATTGTAGATTGTGACATTTGATATTAGTTGAGAGTTGTTTTGAGTTCCATGTGTTCTTCAATTGTAGGAATGAAGCCCTTGCTTTGCCAATCCTCGCCTTTACGTCTGCATCTGATCTTCCTTGTTCATCGATGATGCTTCACAGGTAAGCGAAGGATTCTATATCTTCCAGTGTTTCGCCTTCAAGTGTGATTGGGTTAGTGTTCTCGGTGTTATATTTGAGAATCTTGGTCTTTGCTTTGTATATGTTGAGGCCTACTGATGTAAAGGCTGCTGCTACACGAGTTGTCTTCATCTGTATTTGTTCGAGTGTATGGGATAGGAGAGCTAGGTCATTTGCGAAGTCCAAATCGTCTAATTGGTTTTGAGCTATCCATTGTATTCCATGTTTTCCCACAGATGTCGAGGTCTTCATAATCCAGTCGACCACCAGAAGAAAGAGGAAGGGGGAGAGTAGCTAGCCTTGTCTGACTCCGGTCCTTACTTTGAATGCATCTGTCGGCTGTCGCGTAAGTAAATAAGTAAGATGTTTAATGTAACAACAAGAATATCTTAACAATTAATATCACACCTTGATAAATAAAGTAAATAGTTGTGTAAAATTAATCCTAATTCGTTTAGTTATCTTGTAATGAACGAGAACACCACTGATAACAACCAAATATATATGAAAACTCAATTACAGAAATGCTTAGTAAAATCTAAGAACTTTACAATAAATACATCATTTGCAAAATATCAATCAATCATCTCAGAATTCACTATTTCTTCATTTTCACACCAATCATTCACTGCTCCCATTCTATTTTTCTTCGATTATCTTCATCTTCTACCGCCAGATATTTCATTTTCGACGGATAGATCAAACATACTACTTATATCCATTGACATCAGTAGTATACAACACAATCGAATTATTTATTTCTTATCTAAGTTATTCATTCATTCATTCATACATAATAAATAATTCATAATCCTAATAGATTTTTATAATCTTAGCAACAACAACAACAGCAACAACAAAAATCATTCATCTAAAACTTCTTACAAATTTAACCTAATTTTTAACCATGTGATAGGGTTTTTCGTTAGTTACTATTTATAGTATAATTAGTCAAGTTAAAAATAGAAACTGGGCTACTATTTAAAATGGGATATTTTTTATTTGTTATTTTATAAACTTGAACATTATTTGTTTCATTGAATAAATGATTATAAATAGAATTCATTAATCACTGGTTGAAATCATCAGTCAATTGAATCTAGACCACCATGAAAAACCTGGAAGCACTAGACGGACGTTTCTTCCCAGGTTGTTTTCTATGGGAAGAAGTTCCTGACCCCATGCCGAACCCTCTGGTATTGTTCAGATTTGGGACTGGCAGTAACACTAAGAGAGCTGCATCGAGGTTAATCGTAGATGAACATTTGAGAAAATCGATATTGTCTGGAAGGAATAGGAAACTGTGGCATAACCCTGAGTAATAAAATGACTAAAAGATGACTCTGGTAAATTCAATGTTAAGACAGATCGTTCCCTCACACATAAGAGGGTTCGCATTTACGAATTTCCAAGGCTTCTATAAATCTAAGAATTCGAACTTGATAATTTCTATGCTATGTTTTGAATCCTGTTTTGATGTGAATTCTTTGAATTTCACTCATGAGTGTAGGCTGCAAACATTAGTTATGATCTGGACTTTTTCGTTATATTAATACACTCCTAGAAATCACACAATTCCGAACGACCACTTGTCATCCATACCTTGACGGTTTGGTAGAACGACTTGATCAACAGTCGATAGCACTACTTTCACCTGCAGGTGCATCATAATGGGTTAATGATAAACCGTTCGTGTTATTCGGAATTCAAAATGCAGTGAAAGTTAGTGTTAACTACACTGAACTCGAACTGGTTGATGACACAATACTTTGAGTTCTAGAAGAAATCGTAGATCCTTCATCATCTTCAATGAACGTAGGAAAGCATTCTTACAGGAGCAGTTCTATAAACGTGATGTGTTTAGTTGAAACTGAGAGCACAAACTAATTGTAATAAATTACAAACATGAAAGGTTTCAAGTCGTTGATCATTGTTTTAACTGCCTAATTATTATTATTCGTTTACTCATATAGTTTTATAGAATGTTTGAAAATTATAGTGTGATTTATAACTCTGAAATACCTCTTTATTTGGTGTATTCAGTATGTAAACTGATGAATCAAAGAATGAACCAATGACATCGTCATCCTCATACAAGATTGTATATGCTGAAATTTACTAAGTGCTTTATATAACCTGGGTTTTTTTTCAACAGTTGGCTCCTTTTAAGAATGTAATGAATCCGAAAAAATACGAATTCCTTATGTTTCATGGTTTCTTATCAGCTCCTTACAACCATATGTGTACTGAAAGGTAACATTGAGGTTTGATATGATGTGAAGCAATTGACATTGATGACGGAAAGAATTAAAATGAAGAAGGCTATCAATAGTTATATATATATATATATATATATATATATATATATATATATATATATATATATATATATATATATATATATATATAGATGCAAGAACACGTTAGAAGTTATTTGGAGATGGAATTCAAAGGCATAGGGGAGTGGTTGATAGGTTGTGTCATAATTTTAGAGGTTATGACAGGTCTGCATAAGATTACTGGAATTAGAAATTGATAAGATGGGTTACGCAATGATTGTAAAGGATTTGAAGATGGATGGTGGTCATCAGTGGAATCCCGTTTGACGAGCGTTTCGTCCTATTTGCGACTCGTCAGCTGGATGTACTTGCATCTTAGAGTTGGTCTTCACTCTGAGACTTGAACCCAGTACCGTTCGCTTCAAAAAGGACGAAACGAACGTCTTGGATTCCACTGCTAGCCATCATTCATGTTTGCTTATAATGTTTGTGATTTAAGGTCATCCGCACAGGGTTCACATATGCCAATGAGTGACGGATCAATTGCAGTTCTAAACATCAATGAGAACATTCAAACAAATAATACTTAGTGAATTTAAGATTTGAAGAGTTTACATAAGTTAACGAAGTTAAATGAATGAAAATGTATGGATGAAGAGATGGTTTCGGTCTATATAAAATAAAAAATAGTTAAGGGGAGATGGCATAACGACTTAATAAACACTAATAAAATAATTATATTGACGAAAACAATTGACCAAGGTGTTGTCTCGTTCTGGATACATAAACCAGGTCTGATTTATTTTATTTCTGTTGATTCGGCAAATCGGAGAGACGCTGCTTTTTTTGTCTGCTAATAATTGTTAAGGCTTGTGGAATGTCAATATTATGCTCAGTGTCAAGTAAATGTCAAGCTATTGCATTGTTTAAAACTGTTGTGCCTCAGTATCAAGTCCTTTAAACGTGCTCGAAATATGAACATGTATTTTTCTCTTTGTTCTCCCAAAGTATGTGCTTTGACGCGGACATTTAAATTGGAAAATGCAGTTAGAGGTACTTGGGAAGAGAGGAACTGTCAAATTTTGTTTGTTTGAGTGAGCAGTTCATTTCAAATAACATCAATAGTCTTACTGATGGATAAGCAATATTCAACGTGGCATTTATCTTGTGATTAATTATTCTAGTAATTTCACTTCCTTTGGAGTGCAAATATAATAAGCAGGTTTTCTTATCCACTGTATCGCATTTAATTCGTAAGTTGGTTTTGGCATATATCTCTTTTAATTTCGCTGAATATACATTTTCACATAGGCAATTTATAATAAAGACAAGTTGTTCCAGTATTTCATTCGAGTAAAATTTACGACGACGATCAAAAATGGCTCGCATAATTTCCTTTTTCTAACGTATTAAATAGAAACTGTTATAGCTAAGATCAATCCCACTCCAGGTATTTTTGCGGTGAATATGTCTTTGTAGTATGCCGTCTGAAGTTCGTCTGATTCCAATATCTAAGAAACTTATTTGTATGATAGCGTTATTTCAATTCATGATAACTGTAGTGAACAAGAACACCGGTGGGTACAATCGAATGTATTCAACATACAATTACAGGACATGTTAATAAAATCTAACAATCATAATAGTAAATACGTAATTTACAAAATGTCCATCGATTGTCTCAAAATGACTCAGACTCCATTGTTCTTGCATTTTCATACAAAATGCATCCTGTTTCCATTCTTTACTGTTCGATTCTCTTGTCTCTCTGCTGCCAGACCTTCTGTTCACGACTAACATCATATACTACTTATGTCAATATAAGTAGCACACACCACATAGCTCACCTATATCTTAATCCTTATGCAAATGATTATGTATCATAGATTACATAAGACAGCCAACGCATTTATATACCTTACTTAAATGTTAGCTCTTTAAACTCTTTAATAACGACTCACGTACATCCCTAAAAATTTTCTCTTGTTAAAACTAAATGCGTTTATTGTATATTAGTTGGTGATCGTCTGATTTGAGCTGTGTTTAAAATAAACTCTTGTCATTACTTTGTTTTACCTTCTGGAATTTGTACAACATTAAGAGTTATGGTAATAACAGTTGTTAGGTTGATTAACATACCAAGTATAAGAATAGTTTCGAAGATATTTCATAACAAATGGTTAACAATACTTCATTTTGAATATATATTAGACAATAACAGTATTCTAATAACAGAACTGACCTAAAACACTATAGGTTGAATGAAACTATCCGTTCACCACTTTTGTGTAAACTTATTTATATAGTATTCATTCATAAATATTTCCAACCCCCTTTAAAGTGAATTAAATAGAATTTACTTACAATTTTTTTCTTAATATTTCGTACTGGAAAATTGTATACTTTATTTCCCCCCCCCCCTCAAAAAAAAATAAAGTTCTCTGTGAAATAATTGGAAACAACAAACAACAATCCCACCCCTTCCATTGAACATTGATTTTTTTTATTATTTCAGTTGGCATTCATTTTTGAATTCATAAAGGTATTGTTATTTGGAATGAGAATTGAATTTACATCAATCAGTTAGTATATTAGTCTTTCAGATAACTGAAAAGTCATTTTAGTCTAAGTTATATTATCTTTAAGGATTTGATATCTAACCTGAATATAGTTTACATGAACTTTATTGTTTTTAAAAATTGGCATGAACTAACTGTTCATTTGAACATTTTTATCAAATTTGACAATTAGGTCTTTATAATCCAAAAAAGAATACTGGACGATTTCAATCAGTTCCACTTTGAGTCAATGAAAGTTTTCATAAGATGATGGTTGAAGGTAGTCAACAGGAAACCCTGGATACGGGTTTCGTGCTACTTGGCACTCGTCAGTAAGGGAACAAGTGCTCCCTGCGACCGACCTTTTGTAGGATTGAGATGTATTCACAATTGATTGATCACTGGGTGGTGATCAATGTCATGTGTGTCAAGTCCTTCTTAGTGCAGATCGAATGCTATCGACCAAGTTGTAATGTGGTCACTAGTCTAGGTGACTCAACACTGGGGGTACTATGTATTGAGATTTAGATGGTGATTTGAGGTAGTCAACAAGAAACCCTGGACAAGGGTTTCGTGCTACTTGGCACTCGTCAGCAAGGTGCACCTGTAATCTTGAGGGAACTGGTGCTCCCTGGCGGATTCGATCTCGTGTCACCCAGCTTCACAGTCAGAGACGTTACCACTGAGCTATCCGAGCCGTGACTAACCTCCTGTGGGACTGAGATGTAATCACAATTGATTGATCACTGGGTGGTGATCAATGTCATGCTTGTCTAGTCCTTATTAGTGCAGATCGAATGCTATCGACCATGTTGCAATGTAGTCACTAGTCTAGATGACTTGACATTGTTGAGATAAGATGGTAACAAAGGATCGAATCTGTTAGAGAGCACCAGTTCCCTCAAGATTACAGGTACACCTTGGTAAAGAGTGCCAAGTAGCACGAAACCCTTGTCCAGGGTTTCTTGTTGACTACCTCCAAACACCGTCTTATCTTAACATAGTGTATGCAATGTCAAATCACCTAGACTAGTAGCCACATTGAAACTTGGTTGATAGCATTTGATCTGCACTAAGAAGGACTTGACACACATGACATTGATCACCACCCAGTGATCAATCAATTTCGAAATGATAGTTCTCAAGGTACTCAAACGATTCTTTTAAAATTGTTTCAAGAAGTACGGCTGAACGGGGTCCAAAAGGAATTCTTAATAAAAATAATATTACCATAAAAAGTTCTATCATACAAATTAAAATAGCACATATAGGTGAACAACATTGTTTTCAATTAGATCTTCATCTCAACTCTACATTTGTATACGGTAATATTTAGATGCGTAAATGGAACGTATCAAACTAATTAAGGGGATTTTCGAATCAGTAATAACAATGTAGTAGATATCATGACTATTTAAAATAAATAAAAAGTAAACTTACCGAAAGCCGATATTAATGGTCATCTTATTCAAATGTTTTTAATTTGCTTCATTATCGCTTGGTCCGCTTTAGAATACTTCTGTTCTCTCATGATGTTCTAATATGGGAGTTTGTAAAGGAATTCCTATCCAGTGCCTTTATGTGACTCTGCTGTTTCTACTAAAGTAAGAAGATGAACGTGCTTTTAAACGTTTAAACTTGGTTGATGAATAAGAAGATTTTTCCGAGGGAGTTGGAAAACCCTTATTTCAATTTTGTACATGGGATCCATGTTCATGTTTGAATGAATGGGATATGAACATAGTTCAGACTCAGGGATTGTACCTATTTACGTTACTCCACTACTTTGTGGTAAAGACACTTGATTTGAAGAGTTGTCTCCCAGAACAACAACCTGCTTCGTTCAGAGTGTCTAAACATTTGCGCAGCCAACACACAGGAAGATAAAGTACACCTATACTAACTTTAATGAGTAACATGTTTACAATGGGAATAATTTTTTAATGATATGAATTTTATTCTAGAACCTCCTCCCCACCATTCACATATACTCTTTTCTCACTAATTAAAAGTGTCACTTTAGCTGGTCAATGAAATCCCTACTATCATATTCACACCGTCTCATACGAAACTTATCAGGCGTATTACGATGGCTTAGTTTAAGTAATCACCGAGTTTTTCGGAGACCTTCACTTTTATGGTTCACGATGGTAATGGCATGTGCGAAAGGCTAGTGAAAGAGAGTATATATTAGTAAAGGTGATCATCGAAAGATGGGATAACATTTTTAATGGTGTGAAATATGTTCGATTTACCCTTTGACCTCTCTGCCTTACGATCAGTCAAAAAGTACTTTTCAAAACTCATAATAAAGAATCTACCTTCATCATATACTGTAATTTTTCGAATTTGGTAGCAAATTATCATTTTTGTAACCTTAGTCGTGTTATCTCTGACGTTTTTTTCGAACAGTTATGATACAATCTATAAAGTGAAGTGTATTGTGTGTATTGGATTCCCAAAAGATCAAGAGTTTGTTAAGCAACATCAGGTGACCTAAAATGTAGAGGTCATAAACTTAATCACGATTATGTGTTTGTAATGAGGATGTAATGACATATAAAATAAATTTATATCTCTTACATCGATTGAATGACGTACAACAAAGTTACCGTTCTATTTGAGTCTATGTACGTAACGGGTACTTCAACAATCAGTGAACTGTCAACAACTTTTTAAGAAAGACGAAAATTTTACTTTGCAGATCTGTCATATGGCAGCGCTAGCTAACGTACCAGTCGCAAATGTCACAGTTACGTTTGACAGTCTAATGAAGTTACCACTCTACATAGAAAATAAAATCATAGAAATAACAAACTATTTTGAAGACACATGGATTGAGAGACCGACAAGACGTGGAGGATGCAGCCAACCGGTTTTCGAGATCGCATTATGAAACGTCTACAATTATGTTGTCGAAGACCTTCCTAAAACGACCAATGAAGTGGAGGAGTGGGATAGATGCTTTAACCAATTTATTGGTGCTGTTCATCCAAGCATATGGAAATTTATTAATGCTCTGAAAAAGGAACAAAGTTTGAATGAACTGAAAATCGAACAGCTTGTTGAAGGGATCCAACAACAGCACTCAAAAAGAAAGTATACAAAGGTAGAAAAATGTATCAGACTAGTCGTAGCAAATTACAAAAACAGATCGATACTCGACTATCTACGAGAAACAGCACATATTTGTAAATCTGCAAGTCTAACCATGTTGTACGGTGTTACAAAAATTTCCTAATATACGTAACATTTACATCTATATTTAAAATGATGTTAGCCCTTTTTCAGATATTGTATTACCACGATTCAGAAATCGACGTATTCAGCTGATTTATCAATGTCTTGTAGTCTGAAGTTCAAGCGTTTATATCACTCATCTACCTTACCTATTACCCCACTTAGTTTGTCAAAAAATATGAAAATGAGTACATAATTTCAAGGACCAAAATAGGGTTGTGTGAAAGATAATTATTCATTCAAAGAGTACGAGAAAGATGAAGAATGAATTAAACACATATAAGTGGTAATAATAAATGACTAAAAATTAAAAACATTAAGATAAAGTATCGATAACTAAAAATTACGAATTAAAGTTATGGTAGAATGACAGTGTGCACTTGACTCTCAGATTCTAACTGTTGAATTGTTACCGCCTCTTCAACAAAATCATCGAAAAGGTTAATTTTATAATGTGTTAGGGTTTTATAAGTTTAAGCTAACTAATCTGAAAAGTTGGATGGTGGCTAGCAGTGAAATCCAGGACGCGTGTTTCGCCCTATTTGGGACTTGGCAGCTGGATATACCTTCATCCCAAAGTTGATGTTTACTCCGGAACTCGAACTCAGGATACACAAATGCCAACCATAGATTGATCAATTGCAGTCCTAAACAACAATGGGAAGATACAAGCAAACGATACCAACGGATTTAAATCTGAATAAGTGTTTCGACATTTTTGCCTGTCAAACGTTCATCTGGGTCTGATTTTCAGTCTGTCAGTCAGTAACAACGTAGAACTTGGTACACACGTACATCAGTTCGAGTTGCCATACCACATTGACACAGAGATGCAGTTGTCGATTCAAATCCCATAGTGGTAGGGTAGAGGTAGTAAAAGTATAAGCAGTAATCGGAAAGATCAGGGTTTGAAGATGTTATTCAAGGAGTATAATCCAGTGAAATCTAACCATCGTTTATCATCTCCGGTCCCCAACCAGGTAGTCACACCTACCAACATGCCAGTTCACTAATCTATCCTATACAACAAAACATGCACATCGAGGCAGTCGGTGAATGGCATACGTAACACGTGTCCCAGTCATCTCAACTGATGAAGTTTCACTACTTCATTTGATTTGCCATCCTTACCTAGTACCCGTTTCCTAACAACTGCGTTACTTACTCGATGGTCCCACGATATACGGAATATTTCGAAGACACCTATCCTTCTGTATCCGTGCTGAGATTTCGTCACACACCAAACCACAAGGGCTGATGAGACTTCGAAGATAATTGAAGCGGTCGACATGCTCAACTACTTCACTCCCTATCATTAGTTCGGGTGTCGATACAACCCAATCCTGAAGCAACATTTTTCATTTTGAGAGGGTGAATCGCATCCCGAACATGCTTGCATTGTTGCTTAGAGTGGTCAAAGACTCTTGTCATATAAGGTTAATGTACTTCTTTGGTACTCCTTTCAGTGACAAACACTGCCATAGAACCTCACGATCAACAGAGTCGAATGCCGCCTTAAGGTCGAGAAACACTACCATTGTGGGGCGTCTGAATGTGTGTATATGTTCTAGGACCTGACTTAGTGTGAATATCTGATCTATACAACCACGTCCAGGTCGAAAACCAGCCTGATTTTCTCTAGTCTGTTCTTCGCGAGCTTTGGTTAGGCGTCGAAGTATTATTGAAGCTAATATTTTAGACATTATATTTGTCAAACTGATTCCTCTGTGATTGTCACAAGAGGACTTTTGTCCTTTCTTATAGACTGGCACAATCAGTGATTGAGACCAGTCAGATGGGATTACGTCCAGTTCCCAAATTCTACCTAAGACCTCAGTTAGTCTCACTGCTAATACTGGACCACCATCCATAAACAGGAGTAAATCTGTCAGGGCCTGCTGCTCTCCCTCGTTTCAGATTTCCTATGGCTTTTTCAACTTCGTAAAGGGACGGAGGACCTACATTAACTTGCCATTCAGGTTGACTAGAGATCGTGGGAAACCGAAGTGTGGCTGAAGGCCAGTTGAACTGATACTATCAGTGCGATAGATGCTGCTGAGATCCAGTGTCCCTCCCTAACCTTACGGTTTATCGTACTTGCAGATATCACGGCTGTTTCCACAGCTTTTCGGATATCATTCCACACTGCCTCGGGGTGGGCATCACATACATGGCTGCCCAACTGTTTTCCTAGTTGTTCCTGAAATATACTCTTAGCTTGACTATCATTAAGTAGGCCCCTAAGAGGTTTCCTTGCAGCGTCTTTCCTACGTCTGGCTGATAGCGATATGATCTATTTGGGTCCAACGTTGGGACGAATTAGGGGGTCGCCATGTTAAAAGATGTTTTTCCTTATGCTTAAAGTTAGTATTTGCAAGGAACAGGCGGTTATCTGAGCATAGCTGCAACAGACGGTTGCCATTATCTGTTCTTTGAGCCACGACACTATAAGATCCACCTAGGTGTCTTTCCTTATCGCTTAGTTTACCTTGCACTTTATGTATTTGAAATAAAGGCGTTTTTCTCGCCCTTATCTGAAATTATGATCATTATGAGGTTTGTGGAGACTTTAGTGATTTTAATGGTTGAATTTATGAGTCGATGTAAGCTAGTTCACCATGGAAAGCTTGGAAGCAGTGGACAGCCGTTTCGTCATAGTATGGGACTCTTCAGCGATGTGTGTCAACGATCCCACACGCATGACTCGAATCTATGACCCTCAGTCTCGCATGCAAACGACTAACCTCTAAACTACTGACCCGGCGTGCTGCAAGGGAGTCCCATACTAGGATGAAACGGCCATCCAGCGCACATCGACTCATAAATTCAACTATTAAAATGATTACAATCTCCACAAACCTCATTCCGATAATAATCATCATGTGCATAATATGAACTGGGACACAGATGATTTCCTGGAATTCTAATGAAAAGCCGTGACCAGTGGAGTCCAATCCGTGTTAAATAGAGACAGGTATCTATCTCAGACAATAGATGAATGGTTGCACAGCTATTCATGAATCGATGTAAGTATATATACTAACACTGTTGGATGCCAGTTCAGTAATTCAGCAGGTTAAGCATTCGCCCGCAAGATTAAAAGGCCCTGGGTTTGAATTCCGCATATGGGATCGTGGATAAGCACTGCTGAGGAGTCCCACAGTAGGACCAAACGGCCATCCAGTACTTCTAGGTTTCCAATGATGGTCTAACATCAATCGGTTCATGATCTCAATTAAAATATTTATCTGAAAACTTAAGTGAGTATATATGATTTACTTGTTACTTTTTGATTTAGGATAATTCATCAGCTGATTTCAATTGATGAAAGATACTACTCGTTTAATTTACTTGCAAACTTACGATAGTTTTTCTTCCCCCTATCGATCATGATCCCACCCACCTTTTAATTATAAGCAATAAATAAGAATAAGTTTTGATAAAGATATATATATGTGTAGGACAGACATATCTAATGAGAAAAAACACACACACACACTCATCATATGAATGTCTATCCTACATAAATTCATGGATAGTCTACCTTTATTATGGAATTTTTTACGGATTGTCACATGTGTGTTGCCCACTAAATTTTTTTTCTTTTAAAAACTGATTTATGATTGGTTAATTATTGGGCGATTTGACCTTGTAATGATTAGTATTAGATATAATACATATATCTTAAGTAATGGAGTTACTATGTCTCTGAGTCTTTAGAATTTTTTTTATTTTTTAATTGTTACTATTCGATATTGTACATTAAAAAGAGAAAAAAAAGAAGAAATTTAGTTGCTATGAGCAATAAAAGAATTAAACGATCTATACCAATATGGTCAACATGTTTTTGTATTGATATTCATCGTTGTGGATTATTTAAACAAACCAATCGAAAATTAGCTTATTTCATACAAAAAGGTAATCTTCCAGCAATTGAACATATATTAAAACGTATAAAACAACCATTAAATAATTTAACAATAATTGTGAAACGACATCAATTCAATACATTCTATCCATATTTAATGAATCATCATCATCATTATTTTTATCAAGAATGTTCACCAGTTCTATGGGCTATAGATTGTTTACAATGGAATGTTTTACCATTATTATCCTATTATGGTATCGATATCAATCGTCCACAATTATGCCGTCGTTGGACAGATTGTATATGTAAAAAGAATTCACGATCAAATAATCATAATAATAATAATATATTACCATATCGGAAATTTTGGACACATGGTCATTATACATATCAATCTGCATTAGATTATTTCTTTGCTAGTATTTATGAATATATCAATGATAATTATTTAAATGATATTAATCTATTAACATTTTATAATATACATTTAACAAATCTATTAACAAAAGGTATTGATATACATCGTATTAATTCAGTAATTATATTTAATTTATTAGCAATTAGTTTTAATCAATATTTATATCAATCTATCACATCTATAAATAATCATTTAATATTAACAAAAATTAATAATCAATCATTTATTGAATTATTGATTATTAAAAAACTTATTAAAAATGGTTATTCACAATTTGAATGTATGGATTATTTATATTCCTATTGTAATTGGTTTAGTATATTATTATGTATATTATGTCATCCGAATATTGATCTATATCATAATAATAATAATAATAATAATAGTAATAGTAATAATAATAATAGTAATAATAATAATAGTAATAGTAATAATAATAGTAATAATAATAATAGTAATAGTAATAATAATAGTAATAATAATAATAATGGTAATAATAATAATAGTAATAACAGTAATAGTAATGATGAATAATAATAGTAGTAATGGTAATAATAATAGTAAGATGCCAAAAATGATAAAACAATCAATACTATTATTGATTAATTTACTTGTATTAAAATGTACTATCCCAACTATAGAAGAGTTTTCGGAATTCATTGAAAATTTACCATTATGTAAATTATATATTAAATATAATAATAATAATAATAATAATAATAAATATAATGAATTTTATAAACGTTTAATTCAATTACATCAATTATGTAATCAATTAATGAATAAACCATTTAGTTTAAAATTAATAACAAGAAATCAAATAAGAAAACAAATTGGTGGTATTGATTTTCATAGAAAAATCAATAATATTGATTTACCTAAACAATTAATTACTTTTATACAATATATTAATTATGAACAATTTGTAATTATGAATGATATACCAAAACAATTCATTCAATTTATACAAAGTGAATGGATTGATATGAATTCAACTAGAGATTGTAATGATAATACATTGGAAGAATCTATGAATATATTCAATCAATCGAATGATTTAGAACAGATCAATAATCATGATAATGAAGAACAATTACCTATGAATAATAATAATAATAATAATAGTTTACAACGTGGTAGAGCCTCAGAACGTCAACATATTCATATGTATCAAAGAAGAATAAATAAATATAAACAACCATTAAGACCTACATCTGCTCCATTACTTAGAACATTTGTTAGATAAGAAAGAAAGAAAAAGTTTTCTTTTTTTTATTTACTTGGAAACTACATTTATCTCAGGGATTATAACAACCACAACCACACAACCAACAACGAAAAAAATAAATAATGAAATACTGATCCTTTAATGATTTTTATTGATTTAATTTTCTTGTTACCTTCTCTCTCCCCCCTCCTTATTTATTTGTTTCTGATAAAAGACATAAAATTATTGTTTTGTTAAATTATTCAATTAATTATTGATCAAATCAAGTGTAAAGAATGTTCTAATGTTACTATATTATTATTTATTGTTGTTCTCCTTATCATTGGTGGTGATGGTGTTGTGTTGTTATTTTGTTCGAATGATTCGTTTATTATTTCTATTGATTGTATATTGATTTTTTGATATTTTGTTAGTACCTAGAATACAATTGATGAACATTCCCATTATGCTTAGACTTTGTAAATTATTGATTAGTTCAATACTTATTTATATTGTTAATGTGATACATAAATAATACCATAGTCAAGAGGGGGCGAGAGGATTGTTTTTATTATTACATCATTATGTTTGTTCGTTTGTTTGTTTTTTGAGAAAGAAAACATTTTTTTTATACAGAAATTCTTTAATAACCTTAAGTACAATCTTTGACAAGATCAATATGTATGTTAATCGTTTGTTTATTTTATGATCAATTTTATCAACGATCAAATCTAATCTTCAAATGATCACTTACTTACTTACTTACATACGCCTGTTACTCCTTGTGAAGGAGCATAGGCCGCTCACTAGCATTTTCCATCTAACCTTATCTTGGGTTTCAATAATCAATTCAATGATTATTGATTTTAAAGTCATTCAATATTTGATTGTTTATTGTTTGTATTTTGTTTTTCCTATAAATATTTGTTTGTTTACTTGTTACTATGTATGTATGTATGTATTTTATGTTGATCACTTGTAAATATATAAATATCGATTTAGATATAGAAGATTTATGATAATTAAAAAAAATTTTTTTTAGAAATTGTCTATTATTTATTGATTTTTTGTTTATTTATTTATTTATTGATTGTTTTTAGAGGATAAAATTTTAAAATAAATAAATAAACCAACTTGCTATTTGACCATTCCCTTTTCACTTTCTTTCATTCCTCTCTCTATATATATAGAAGTGAATTTGTTTATTCAATTGTATTGTATCCTAGTCACATTGATATTCTGATTGAATAATGTATGATTTATACAAGTAATATCATATAGATAATTGATAGATGGTTATCCAAGTGTTGATCCGATTTGATCGATGTTATATTCCAGGCTGTTATATAAATTAGAAGTTGGTCAATGAACTGTTATTCAGTTACCTATTCTCATGGTTTAAAGCATATTTGGCGAGACTCTAATTTATGGGCGACCTTTGAACGAATCTTAAGTGAACTTGAGGAATATTAGCCAGCCGGCAAAAAGTCAGTATAGAGTAAAACACATAATACAAAACCAAGGAAGTAAAGTGAATACACTTTTTATACGTGGTTCAAAAACTTGTCAAGCTTAGAAAGAGGCAGAGGTTCTAAAATCGTAATGCATGCAGTAGACGAGATCATCCATATGGCTACAGAATAGTCGGTCTCTGGAGCCACAATAAAGTCTCAAATACTCTTTCAGCCTCGACCACATAATTTCAATATTGTTTGTGTGTACTCCGGTTGTTGAGTGCAAAAAATTCTACTTGTGGATAACGACAAGATGCACATAACCGAGCCTATGTAGGAGTCTGTACGCTCTCCAAGCATCCGTATATATTGCAGTACCTGGCTGCAGCTAGTGTTACTGACGCTTTTATTATCCGGTTCTCAATAATTGTCGTAATTTGCTTTAGTTAGGAATTATGTATGAGGTTTCCATCACGAAGTGACATGAGCTATAATGCCAGAAGTTTATTTAGCCAAATGGATGAAAGGCTTTCACGTTAAAATCCGAGATCTATTATCTTATACCTGATTGATTTGTCCACAAATTATAGTCTTGCCGTTTTATTTGTTATAGCCGCTCAATTATTACGTTTTGTACGAAATTCTTTGTGAACCGATCGTACGTTAGGATTAAGCACTGAAGTTGGCGCCATAACCTTGAAATCTCTAAAACACCTCTGATTGGCTCGTCCATAAATTAGAGTCTCACCGCATATTTCTTGTAAAAACAACCTATAATTAATAAGCAAAGATGAATAGTGGCTAGTAGTAGAATCCAGTTTGACGAGCGTTTAGTCCTATCTGCGACTCGTCAGCTGGATGTACCTGCATTTCAGACATGTTCACTCTGGGACTCGGACCCAGTACCGTTCACTTCAAATAGGACGAAATGCGCGTCTTGAATTCCATTGCTAACCATTATCCATCTTTGCTTATGATGTTTGTGAATTAAGACAATATTGAGGCAATACGCACAGGATGCACATATGCCGATAAGCGAATGATCAGTCCTCAACAACAATGGGAATATTTAAGTAAACAATACCAAGTGAATTCAACCTATAATTTGTTTAAAGAATTAATGACTAATCTGTGCTGCATAAAAGATAGATAAAGATACTCCTAGGTAAATTAATTATCCGGCATAAAATAGTCTATGCTACTTTGATATTATATCATCCGTTGAGAATATAATGTATGTGGGACGGTTATTTAATTATTTCATTGTTCTCTAGATGTTTTAAGTATTCCCTGATGAAATTTAAGTATTTGTGTATACATTTTGATGGGTTTAAAAGTAGGTAAATAATGGGTGATGAGCAAAAATCATTTCGAAGAAACGTCCCTTCCGGATAAGCTGTACATTGCTGAACTATAAAAAGTAAATCAGTCTCCTTTATAATAAACTGACCGAATCGCTCTAAATAAGCAGACTAATCTTTTAATTGGATCAGACAAAGATAAAACAATTTAAATCCATCCCAATTTCTTTTGACTTGTAGTGATTATTAGACAAAGAGAAGGTGGATATTTCTGTCTAACAAACTTCCAGAGGTTTGTGCTGATGATGTCGTTCAGAAGAACGATGAAAGCTCCACGACCAAACCATCCAGCTCAAAGAAAAAAACTACATCAAAATTATCCACCTGAGCTACAAATCTTCTCCACCATGTCTAACATAATCCCACCACCTGATTGGTATTGACTCTATTATTACTGTAAAATACAAATGCTAGGAGAACTCAAAGAGAACTTCAAAAATCATTTAATTTGATCAATCAACGTTCTTCTGAAACTTTGAAAATAATTCTAAAACTCAAAATAAATATTTCCATTGTTCCGATTGGACAGTGACCGAATTTCTTATCTTGAATCTCAAGGCCACACTGTTATATCCGAATGAAGAATAAATGAACAAGAACTGCTAAGAATTATTTATGGACTCTTATTACATATATTCTTATTGAACAATTATTAAGTAACTGGATTGAACATACATTCATATTCTTTTTATCATAAGTTTTCATGTGACTTGTTAGCCGCTGTCATGAAATACATCATTCTTAATGTATTCCCAGTTTGTTAGTGATAGTATCCAACACTCACAACCACTTTTGACCTGATCTTGTACAGTTACTATTGTTCATTTTATGGGGTGATGCGGCCTGGTTTGCTTGTGTATTAACTAAGTGTATCTGAAATATACGATCCGTACAATGGAGGTTGATATTAATGTTCTGAACTGAACCGGGCTGGCTTAAGCAAGAAGCTAATATACAGAAGACCAATAAGGACTCAGAGTAGACTCAAGGCTGGTCGTGTGCAGAGAAAAGTTCATATAAGTCGGTGTGCTGATTGGCGATTTTGTCACGTGATAGTTGACAGAGCCTTTAGACATAACATACAAACTATCTTTCTTAATAATATTATAAGCTAACTGAAATCCACCAGCGTGTCATGGTGGAACTAATGAAGATTAAGTTAATGTATACAAATAGTATTTCCGTCTGTAGCCATGTATACTGTCGCTCCAACTCTGGATAGAGGAGGACTGTTGGTCATAGGAATAGCAATGTCATCCTGTAGAAAGAAACCTTAATTGAAAAACGTTAACGAGAAGAAACCATTTTAATTATATAAACTGTGCGCTGGGTTTTCAAGGGTCTTCATTTAGAAGAGCATTGATGTCCCATAAAAAGAGCCTAGGTTCTCTACAATCCACTAGACTTATCCACCTTCACTTAACCAGAAAAATAATCATTATAGGTATATTGGATGGCCAGATGCGGTGAGAAACTGGGAGGGCAATTAAAATAGCAACGGGAGTGAGAAGATAAAACGTGGTAGTGCTCGGAATCAGTGAAAATCGTTGGACACCATCCTGATAAAAAGACTAACTTTAGGAGAGCTATTACTTAATTTTGGCTATGGAGAAGAGAATGTTTCATACACAAGGAGTTGGAGTGATTTTGTACAAAGAATCACGAAAAGCTCTTATAGGATAGTAAACCTATGACTTGAGGATCATAAAAGCACCTAAAATTGCTTAGGTACATTGGTCGATTTCATGTTAGAGTCACCAATCAAAATTTTGATTACAATTTTTCCTACTCTAAATCTACGTGACCAATAATTCGTCTGACCCGTACAGTTAACCTCGAGCCAATGCAAGCTGAAATCCTTTTGATACACTATCCGCAAGCCTTTCTTTATTCCTTGCCTTGAGTCCAAAATGAAGTCAGGAGACAGCTTCTGTTATGAACTCAATTCAATCATGATCCAAAACTAATACAATTATATGCAGTAAGGTCTTGAACATAAATCAAGATAATTAATAAACTATAATAACAACATAACTACACCATAAGTGGAAAATGTTGAGTTAGAATACCGTAATAAAATAACACTAACATACGAAGAACAGAACAAACAACAGCAGTTTATGGATCATAGAAAAGTTTACCAGCTGAGGTATACAACAATATAATAAGCAGATTGTTTTATGATTATAGAACAAAAATAAAATGTGTCAATGTAGGAAAGTCCCGGAAGATCTCTTTTAATTACCCGTCGTGTAAGAATACATTCATCAAGCGAACGAGTAAGGAATAAAATGAATGATATCAAGTGCTTTGAGCTCTAAAATGACCTGCGGTCAAGGTGATGCAGACCAGATTATCATAAAAAAGAGCCCAACGATGATAAATACTTAGTGAAATCCTGATGAAAGAACTAAACGCCAAGGTCGGAATGGGCAACACCGCGTATGAAGATATCATCGAATGATATGAATTGAGAGAAAGAAATAAGAATGAAAAGAGACTGGTAAATCTATGTGCGCTCAACAAAATGGTTACGTGTGACAGTTTTTTCCCCACAAACGCAGACACAAAGCTGACCGGACCAGACTACAGAGAACCTGATCGACCACCTTTGTATCAATAAAAGTTCAGAGGGTTCAGGGGAGAAAATGGTAATATAAAAACTTTATACAACCCTCCTTCGAGATACTAACAAAATTAGTGAATTCGGGATTTTGGCTACAAGTGGTTTCAAGCCTTACGATATCCATTCAAAGAATAGCAAACTACTATCGAGAAATACTGGAAAACGACCAAAGTGGCGTTAGATTCAAAGTACCAGGAGGTGTTGGGCCGCAAGAAGCACCATCAATTCTGAATGTGATGAAAATGCCAGTCTTGAGTGTTGTTGAAAGCATGAGGGCGGCTATCATTCCCTGGTTACCCACACCGTGGAAGCGTTCTTCTGAGGGCACCTGAAAAGGAAATTGGAGTAGGGCTGGTCTTAGTGACCTGAGAACGTGACCGCAGTGCCCAAGGGACAACTGCTTGAGGTCGGTCACACATGACCTTTTAGTGGGTAATTTTCGTGTTAGCTCCGTACTTGTTGAGAAATTACCACCGGAGACGGATATCCGTGGGATAAGGTGAGGTGTGCATTTTTAGGGTCGACCTTTTCTAACCCCTCCCCTCCTTGTGGGATGGCAGTATCGCTGCAGATGCTGGTTGTCTGAAGGAACCACCCCTTACTGCTGTCACACCTCTGTACAGTCAGCAGTACGACTTCGCCTTCGGACCTTGGGTTTGTTGCTTTTAGTCTTACCGCTCTTCAACCGACCTGTCTGACATGGTAGGATATTGAGGGACGATTGTTCCAGTCAGCATAGCTCGGTTGCTTCATCACGATAGGCAAGCCCGACCACCACGTCAAGGTAGCAATAACGGTCATACCTCATCTTGTTGTGTTAATGAGGTATGGTAACTTGGACCGATGCATATATGTGCCTGGTCCTACATTGTACCTGACTGATGAACTTATTCACACAATTGACAAATAATTAATCAGGTTATATGTGCTAATATTATATGAATATAGTACAGTTTAGCTTACAATTTCATCGCATAAACGAATGCATTAGCCTACATATAATATTCTCTCTAATTACCATAAATCTACAAGATTATCAACTAACACAATGTTAGATTGTTGTAGATAAACATGTATGCACTGTTAACCAAAATCAATGACATTCTACTACTTCATTTAATTTTATAAACCCTCAACAGCTTACTGTAGGAAAGAGCAAACTAGCCTCCAGCTGAAGAGGAAATTAGGAAAAGACGATGGAAATGGATAGGGCATATGTTACAGAAATTATCAAAGTGAATCATGAGGCAAGCCTTAACTTGGAATCCTGAAGGGAAGTGGAAAAGAGGAAGGCCAAAGAATATATTACATAGGGAAATAGAAGCAGATATGAAAAGGATGAATAACAAATGGAAAGAGCTGGAAAGAATTGCCCAGGACAGGGTTGGATAGAGCGTGCATGTGGGCAGCCTATGCTCTATCACGAGAAGTAACAGGCGTAAGTAAGCAAATAAGTAACCTGCTATGGATATCAACACTCTATAAGGCTATTCATTAATCGAAAACAGATTTCCTAAAGCTTTCTGTATATTAAATTCAAAAGGAATCAATGAGAAGTATAATATGACGCTAAATTCAGGAGATTAAAGAATATCAAAGCATCGGACGGAAATGTAAATGATTTAGGACCATATTACTTTTAGTTTTCAATTGTACACTGCGATTATTCTACAAATTTGAACGAGAAAATCCGGACATACTAACCAGGGTTAATCCAAACAATCAGTGATTTCATATATTGATATTGTTGTGACTTTAAGGTCGGCTAATTATTACGTGATTTATTCGCCAATCGAAATATGATTTATACAATCTTAGCACTGTGCTAGAACCAATAATATTCGACCGGTATGAGCAGCCTAGCGTTCTTATTGGTCCTTTGTTCGCCTAACCCTGCAAGTTGAGTCCAGAAAACCAATAACAGCTTCCACTATGCGAATCGTACTTGGTTTATATACCAGCCAAACAGACCTCATCACACCATAAAATACGAAATAACATTTATACAAGATCTAGCCAAAACGTGAGAGACGGTAACCAATAAACTGAGTATAACTTAAAAACAGTAAATGGTATAATAATAGCCTATAAATCAAATGAAAGTTTATAATGAGAGGAATATAGATATACGTAATCTAGTTACTGAACAGTTATACAATATATATATATAATATTAGTTCATTAATAGTCCTCAGAAGTTACCCGTAATCTAATCTTCACGAGGATACAACAGACATTATGTCGTTGATTGACCATCACCTGATTTCTTTGCACCTATGATTACTCCGGCCAGCATTGTATCTTGGAAGAAAAACTAGTAACGCATATTAAAATTTAAAAAAACAACTAATTATGTATGAAATTAAAATTCAGTAATACAGTTAGCGTCTCCTTCCACATCTGACATGACGTGAGTCACTTGGAAATCAACATTTAAACTGTTGGACAACTAGACAGTAATGTGCCGACTCTGGATTTTAAATTATACTGTTATATCGTTGGAATAATTGTATTGAAGAATTGATTCGAACTTTGAGTCAATTAGCACAGATCATTCGTTTATTCATTTCGACTATAATTTTAGAATGGTTACGAATGAATCTACAGAGTCCTATTTGTGCTAAATCACAATTTATCTTAATCAACAGGAAGATAGTGTCGACTGAAATACCCGCAGTTCAACAAGATATAAAGTCTTACTGGTGGAATGTTTTGTGTTGTAGATACTCAGAAAATTCCTCGAAAACAGTTCAAAGGAGCCTTGAATTCGCTGGGAAACATTGTATCCAATCAAAATTGAATAGAAAGTGAAAACTCACATGTCACATTTCTGATTGCCTATTCTGCAACTACTTTTAGTAGTGTTCCAGGACTTTCCAGAAGCCCAAGGCCATCTGAAATGCCATACATACCCTAAATTTTCTGTACATAAACTATCATTGGAGTAAAGAGTTCTTTTTATATGCCCGCAAATGCCCTGGCATGGCCGAGAGTGGGGAGAGTCCGCTCTCCCTCTCGAAATGCTCTCACATGGCCACGCGTATATAGCCTCTGCTAGGGAAGTCTTACTCGCTACCTTCTCTCACTAAGGGTGTTGTTTACTAAAATGAGAGGACGAAAAGCGAATGTCCAAATCAATGGTGCACATGATCTCCAGTATCCTGAAGGAATCAATTTCCGGTCACCGGCTACCATGAGACTGCATCTCCTCACGATGCTCCACTGTTTTGTGGATCAGACCTTCAGGTCAAAGGCTCGGAGTGTGGCCTCCTAATAAAACCAGCTGCTTCGGTTTGGGCACCCGGGCAGTATCATAGCCCTCACACTTATCATATGCATTTAGTGCCTGTTTGTACCAATATCTATGTGTTAAAATAATAATAATAATCTATATTTCGCGCTTTTTCTCTCGTGTTCAAGTTGTCGTGTTGAGTTAGTCAGAGGTTATTAGAAGAGCCTAATCAGAAGATTTATCAGTTGTTAGTGTATAACCAATTGGAATGTCTCAACCAAATCTATTTATAAGTTCGAAAATTAAAAATAAACTACGAACCTTTATTGAAATAAAATAAAACAAAACAATTCATTGATTTTTTCAATCCATAAACAACAAAGTATACGATCAAACAGGTATTTGAGAATAATAAAATAAACAATACAATAAACGAAAGTAACCGATTTTCAATATGAGGTTGTGGAAGTTGTTAACTTTCATTGAAATCATAAACCGATCTAAGTTAACCCACCATTCAATTCAAATCCTATATGTGGAATTATAGATGTACACCGTTGAAGAGTCTCGATTTTGGGACGAAATAGTCTTCCAGTACTTCCAGGTTTTCAATGGTGTTTTAACTTAGATCAATTCATGATATAAATGCAAAAGTAGGCAAATTATTTAGATAATAAATGTGACAATAATTAAGAATATATCAAATTAAGAATATATCAATTATTATTATTATTATTATTAGTAGTAGTAGTAGCAGGGAGTACGATAATTGAACAGGGTTGATCATGTACACAATATCCCGTCTGGTGAGACTGCTTCCTTTAGGAGCATGAGAACTATATATATAATGACTTAAGAGAATTAGATTCATTGTATCCTGTAAAAAGTAGGCAAACAGAAAGACCACGGTAAACAAATGAAAAGAAAGTATGACTTTGTATAACTAACATTTACACATGAACAAAACTGTTATATCTTAAAGGTTGATTTCTTCATATGCCGCGTATAACAGAGCACTAGAACACCAAAACCCTTCCAAGTCGCAGTAAGAAGACAGAAGACTTACGAAAAGAATATTATTCCAAACAGTGCCAATTATAGTACAAAATTGTCAGGTATTTATAGTTTTTAGTAAGAACGAAATCATCATTACAGTCCACCAATCCGCGTTCATGGGATTATTAGCATTGACCAATCAGGAGGCTACACATTTAATTCTATAATATTCTTCCGAAAGGTAATTAGATGGAATATCTTCAGCTCCTTCCGAGACTCCTACAGCTTCCTCGAGCTCACCCGTGGTCCGTCGTCACAAAAACAATGAGAATCCCTGATAATTTTGTGATTAATTTCATGAAATGACTTTAGCTAATTAATCATTAAAAGTGAAATGATTCTGCTTCATTTACATATGAAACTTCCCAACAAGATGCACATACACTTATAATCATTGTTAGTATGGAAGATATATGAAGAACGGCTGTACAGACTGATTTGAAAATCTTGGATTTAATCACCGGTGGGGTAATAGCATGAGCACTGTTAACGTATTCTGTAATAAAATAAAACAATTGTCCAATGTTGCTTGGTTGTCAATAAATGTCTAGCTGAATTCAGTTCATGTTGTAAACTGTGAAATGGTTAATAATTTCTATAAATCCCTTACACGTAAGTTTAATTGTTTTAAACTTATATGAAAAATATGCAGTGAATATATAATTACTGATATATTTTGTTAGGAAAAACGTTTTTAATGAACAATTATTCCAACTTGGAAGATATAACTACAATAATTTACACATGGTATATACATAAGATATGATGAGATGGCTGGGATACGTGTTACGTATGCCCAACCACTGACTGCTTCGATGTGCGATGTTTTGTGGTGTAGGAGTAGGTTGGAAGAATGCTAGGGGTGGCCAAACCAAAACATGGCACAAGTCCATGAAGTCACTGACAAGTGGACTGAGTCATGTTGGTAGATGTAGACTACTTGGGATCCGCGAGATGATAGTAACCGATGGTTAGAGACCTTGAATGACATGGCTCAAAATCGTTTGCAATGACACAGGTGCATCCACTCTTTGTGTTCGTCCAAATTCTAATCTTCTGAATTCTTCATGTACCTTTAATTTTCCTCTTTGCAAATTTATTTCACTGGATTATACTCCTTGACTATCATCTCCAAACCCTAATGTTTCTGATTGCTTCTTATACTTTCACTACCTCTAACCTACCACGATGGGATTTGAACCGACAACTGTATCTCTGTGTCAATGTGGTATGGCAACTCGAACTGATGTACGTGTGTACCAAGTTCTACGTTGTTACTGACTGACTATAAAATATGTAATAAAACAGTGATAAAGAATAATCGAATTGAAACTTACTTATATTGTGAATCAATAGGCCAATTTGGAGGTTTACGATTCATAATAGTCTGTAAGAACCAATCAGTAGATACTGTAAGTAATGAAGATAAAGCGCGTAAAATTGGAGTGGTTTGTTTGCATTCTTTTGAATTTCTTGAAAGTCGGGAATTTTTACAAGATGATTTTGAATTCAACAATAACATAGAATGATATTCTTCTTTAGTTGTGATAATAACTGATTTAATAGGCTAGTTAATTGCAACAGTAAGAAAGAGAAAAAGAGATTACCATGGGAAAAGAAAGTCAGATCATAACGAGAAATCGAAATCTAAAAGAATTTTCTTATTATAAACTGTGAAATGAATCTTTGTAAAACAGTCGTCAATTACACATTATGTCTTCCTAAGGTTTATAGGTTCTCTTGCTGATACTCACATCATACTAATACAAAATCGGTTGACAAAAACAAACATAAAAAGTAATCATTTCATGCACACGATAGGTTACCTTTATGAAAGGTTTTTTTCTTAACCAGATCATTGAATTCCAAATCGGTAGTTCAATAATTAAATAATATTATCGAAATGGGTTTTGTGGAGTTTTTTTAGAAATTTCACTTGTTGAAATCATCAGTCAATTGAAGCTAGACCACTATGGAAAACCTGGAAGCACTGGATGGCCGTTTCATACTAGTATGGGAATCCTCAGCAGTGCACATCCGCGAATCTCGAGGGGTGTGGGGTCGTGGACGAAACGGCCGTCCAGTGCTTCCAGGTTTTCCATGGTGGTCTAGCTTCAACTGACTCATGATTTTAACAAGTGAAATTTCTAAAAATCTCCACAAAACCCATTCTGATAATAATAATCACCTACTCACTAGTGACTGACTTCAGGAGACACTCCTGGAGTTCGAGTGAGAAGTCGTTAGCCGTCGAGTTAAACCAGGTCTGTTGTGAGATATCAGCTCACTGGAGACAATGGTGTATGCTGGAGCAACTTTGTGGATTGGTTGAAGTTGGACGTTAACACCGTTGAATGCCGGCCAGCTCAGTGGTCTAGTTGGTTAAACGCCTGGCGCGAGACTGATAGGTCCTGGATTCGAATCCCGCGGGGTGCGGGATCGTGGATGCACACTGTTGAGGAGTCCCATACTAGGACGAAACGGCCATCCAGTGCTTCCAGGTTTTCCATGGTGGTCTAGCTTTAATTGACTCATGATTTCAACCAGTGAAATTAGATGATAATCATGAAACTATAATGTTCTATTCTGTTATAACGCTCGGTTTTACTTTGTCTAATGTTATAACGGTTGAGTTTCCAACGTTTACACGTATGGGACGTCAATTTACCTTAAACGATTATCTACACTAGATTCCCTCCCAGTGTCTATTCTACAGGACTTCAACACAACTCAGATGATCAAGAACACGTGATTAACCTGACCACAACGTAAATATATTTCCACAGTAAAAACCCGACACAATCCAACAACAATGAACAATCAATAATAAGTAAGTGTCATTATAATAATAAGGATAAGGGATTACATAACTCATCCGACACCTGTCAGACTATCTACATGTCTGACTAAGTAGACAACCAATTATTATCATTCTCGCCCACACATCATATTCAATTTCTTAATACATATAATGATGGAGAATCCTAGTGAACGAACTATGCTCCTCCTCGAGGGATAATAGGAGTACGTAAGTAAGTAATATGACATCATAAGTAGGAACTGTTGAATTTAGATAATACAGTTGTGTTTAATGGTCATTGTATTGGAATAATGAAATCTTTATACGAATTGATTACATAATATTACTTAAGTTTTTATCAAATTTTATCTTCATTTCATCAGTGTATAGGTATAGGTATAAGTGACTGAAAATTACATATTTCGTAATTGATCGTATAAAAACAATTAGAAGTCAGTGATAAGCAACATGGAAAATGCCATATGTGTGTGTATCAGTTGATTAGATAAAAGTTGTCAAGATAAAACCCAGATTAATAGAAGTAGTAACTGTATAGTTGATATTAAAAAGGAGATAAAGAGTAAATGTGTCTATGCCATTGAAACCGATTTTAAGTCATATGAACTAATTTCATCAACCATTTGGTTACGATAATCTGAGACACTAACCTAGTAATCTGAACTGACCAATATAGAACTGATAAGTCTTGGGGACTGAATGCTATTTTGGTCTCCTAAGCTATTCTGTAGCCCCCAAGCTAGAACTATACAGCGACCTGAACACGAGAGAGAAGACTCAAAGTATGCGAGAAGTAGTTTACTTCAAAGGTTCATTTCAACACAGGAAATACAGGGTTTTTATATTTTAAATGTCCTTAGGTTGCTAGAAGATTCTGGAATGCTACTAAACATAGTAGCAGTGTAGCAGCCAGCCAATCAGAGCCTCTGCATGTGACGTTTCGTTTCCTTGATATTTTTGGCCAAGACTCCACGTGAACGCTGATTGGATGAAACGCTTCCTAGTGTTGCCTGATGCGTGCTTTTCTTTTGCAAGCAATTTTCTGGATCACCCCAACAAGAACAGATTAAAATTCGATGACTTCATAACTGATCCAATCTTTTAGTTAGAGTGTCTCTAGTTTCCTTCCAATCTGTTACTAGACCAGACAATCTCCCTCGTCTGGATAAGCGGTGTTTGGATATATGTAACACTTGCCCTAATCACTTCATATTTACTGTATACCTTGTGTTCAACTTCAGAATTGATAACTTAATGAATACAATATTCATGAGCAACGCTTCAAAGGAGTCTTGATCAAATTACTAACAGGCTATAGGTATTCTCTATTTTTCTTTGAAGATCTCATTTCACAGTTCTAAGTTAAAACAGAACGAACTGTTATGCAATATACTTAGCAATAACGAAAATACTAACAAAAAAATGAATAAAAAATAAGAAGAATCTTACTACATCATTCAAATTCTTCATAGCATTACATAAATCTTCATCGGACATCCAATAACCACCAGCAAACTCTGTAAGTTTTTGTAAATCCATAGAAGATGGTAAAACATTTGGAGTTGAACAAAAAGACCAACCACATAAGAATTCATTTGTTTCTTCAAATTGGTTTATTTGTTCATTTGTAGATAATTTCATCACAAATGAGGAATGACATCGTGTAGACTGTTCACTTGAAACTGTAGTATGCATAGACTGTGTATTATAATAATGTAATTTAAAATTAAGTGGATCTGTGCATAGGATTTAATTGAAGGAATTCCATGTTGAAATTACATAAAGGAACATAAAGAAATCATAAAGAAATTTTAAAATAGAACAATGAATAAACTAGAAACAAAAGCAAATGGTTAACAAGTTAGTTGAAATTATTGTACGTAAGGAATAGTACAAGTGGATTGGATTAGTTGCCTAACTTCGACAACTGGGGAAATAATCCTGTTTTGATTCATTCTTAGGTTAACTATAAATATTACTTACTTACTTACGCCTGTTACTCCTAATGGAGTATAGGACGCCGACCAGCATTCTCCAACCCACTCTGTCCTGGGCCTTCTTTTCTAATTCCACCCAATTCTTGTTCATTTTTCTCATGACTATCTCCATTTCCCGGTGTAATGTGTATTTTGGTCTTCCTGTTTTCCTTTCGTCTTGAGGATTCCATGTGAGGGCTTGTCTTGTGACGCAGTTGGGTGCTTTCCTCAATGTGTGTCCTATCCACTTCCAGCGATTTTTCCTAATTTATTCCTCCGCTGGGATCTGGTTTGTTCTTCTCCGCAGTTGGTTGTTGCTAATAGTGTCCGGCCAACGGATCTGAAATATTTTGCGTAGACAACTGTTATCAAACACTTGTATGTTCTGGATGATGGTTTTCGTAGTTCTGGAAGTTTCCGCCCCATACAGTAGGACTGTCTTGACATTCTTATTGGAAATTCTGACCTTGGTGTTGGTTGACAGTTCTTTTGAGTTCTAGATGTTCCTCAGTTGTAAATATGGTGCTCTTGTTTTGCCGATCCGCGCCTTCATATCTGCATCAAATCCACCGTGTTCATCAATGATGCTGCCCACATATGTAAAGGTTTTTACATCTTCCAAATCTTCTCCGTCAATTGTGATTGGATTGGTGCATTCTGTGTTGTATCGGAGAATCTTGCTTTTCCCTTTGTGTATATTGAGACCTACTGCTACTGAGGTTGCTGCTACACTGGTAGTTTTCTCCTGCATTTGTTGCGATTGCGATAGGAGGGCCAGATCATCTGCAAAGTCTAGATCGTCCAACTGCATCCTAGATGTCTACTGTATTCCCGTAGACAACTAACTCGCTAAAAAACGCTAACCAGAAACTATAAATATACACATTGATTATAAATACTTTATTTGGGCTTTTAATTAATGCAGACTCCTATGTTATTTGAATCTAATACCGATGGATGACTAAGCTGGAGTCAAGTATTAAGGAAGTAAATAGCAGCTGAATAGAACCGTACACCATAAAAACGATATTACTTATATATAATGAGATTAGCGAATACGCATTGTTAGATTGTAACTATCGAAGTTTATAACGAATGTGTATAAGAGATAAAGCTGTACGCTGTTGACTGGGAACGCTGTTAAACATACAGTGGAGGAATCGAAATAGTATGCATGTAATTTTAAGATAAGATAGTAGATTATCCTTCTGAACTAAGTGAAGAACACGTATACTATCGTTGGAGTAGAGGTGGTCTGAGTGACCTGAGAGCTTGACCGCAGTGCCCAACGGACAACTGCTTGAGGTCGGTCACACATGACCTTTTGGTGGGTAATTTTCGTGTTAGCTCCGTACTTCTTGAGAAATTACCACCGGAGACGGATATTCGTGGGATAGTGCGAGATGTGCATTTTTAGGGTCGACCTTTTCTAACCCCACCCATCCTCATGGGAAGGAAGCATCGCTGTTATGCTGGTTGTCTGAAGGAAACGCCTTACTGCCTTCACACCTCTGTACAGTCAGCAGTACGACCTCTCCTTCGAACCTTGGGTTTGTTGCTTTTAGTCTTATCACTCATCAACCGACCTGTCTGACATGGTAGGACCTTGAAGGACGATTGTTCCAATCAGCATAGCTCGATTGGTTAATCACGATAGGCAAGCCCCATCACCACGTCAAGGTAGCAACAATGGTTGGGATGAAAATGCACATCCAGAATTTTACAATGTTAGCTACTTTTTAAAATTAAACTAGGAAATAACAAATTATCATAGCTATATGAAATGACAAACCTAAGCATAAACATAAAGAAAAAAAAGAGATGAATTATTATTTACCTGGATTTGAACCTTTACGAGATTGTTTACATGCTTTTAACCATTCCACTGAAATAATTGGTATACCCCGTGCTCTAGCATATAATACTTTTAAGGTACGTTTAATTTGATCAGTAATTAAATAGTCAGCAAGTGTAGGATCTTCTGTTTCAAATGCATTCAGTTTTTTTAGAATGTTTGAATAACTTGAAGATTCAACACCACTGAATACTAATTGAATGGAATTAGTCTGTGGAGAATAGAATATGAAATTATTATTATTATTATTATTATTATTATTATTATTATTATTATTATTATTATTATTATTAACAAAATGTCTCCTTTTCGCGAGAGTTAAGAACGAATCGGTGTTTGAAGTGATGATCGATTATTAAAGAATAAGAGTGAGACCATAATTTATGGATGGCCTTTGGGCGACGCTTAAGTGACCGTGAGAATGTTAATTGTTCATCCTATTCATTACATGTCTTGATTATTTTTATCTGACTATAAATATTGAGTCGCGCTTGATCAAATGGAATTGGCTAACTCGTCTTTACCGCTGCGTGTCACTTCGTTCCTCTGATTGTTTGTTTGGATCAGTAGCTGTGCAAAATATAATTATTCAAAACTCATTCTCGTATTCAATTTATTTTATTCCATTATTCCGTAATGCAAATTAACTCGATAAAAATATATGAGGATTGGTAGCATGCATATTTCGACAAAAATTAGGATATGATTTAACCGGAATCAGACACAGGGCCACGAATACCTTACTTGCGGTGCTGACGTAATGTACAACAAATCGTACAGATACACATTTATATCAGATAATACATTGACGATAAGTGACAGACTAAAAGCTGGTTAAGAAGAATGAGATAAATGACAGATTAGACGCAGGGTATTAGGGAATGATGGTAAATCAGTCGATGAGGTAATGAATCTTCATCGACTGAGATGGTTGGGCCACGTATTACGTATGCCTGAACACCGATTACCACGACGCGCAATGCTAACTAGTGTTGGGGATGGTTGGAAGAAAGTTAGGGGTGGCCAAACCAAAATGTGGCATCAGTCCATACAGTCACTAACTTCTGGTATGAGCCATGTTGGTAGATGAAAACTACTTGGTTGGGGTCCGTGTGACTATCGTAACCAATGGTTGGAGACTCTTGGTGACATGGCTCAGAATCGATCACAATGGCGTCGGTGTATACACTCCCTGTCTTCCCTTAAACTAAGAGATTAAAATCACTTCATATCTTTCTTTCTACGAACCAATTCTTTCTTCTTGTACTATATCTCTATATGCAATCTTTCTCTTATATATTACCACCTTTGACCTAACCACTGCTATGAATCCGGTGTTCATCTTGTTGTGCTGATGCGGTATGGCAACCTGGACCGATGCACATATGTGCCTGGTCCCACGTTGTAGCTAACTGACTGACTGACAATGAAAACTTAAGTTCTTTTATGACCGAATGCATGATTAAACGATAGGAAAATACATCATGTTTACAAGTTCCTATGAATCAGATGGGTTGAATAGTACCAATTACATTACACTATATCCCATTAAAATATCAGTTATTAATCAAAACGAAAACTCTTTAATTTCGATGAATTTCCTTATATATTGAGATGGTATCTCGTAATATTTTAGTCAATGAAAATAACTACTTAAGTGAGAACAAGTAGCATATTTTAAATTGCAAGCAAAACTTACAGTGTTGGTTCTTGATGATCCAGTAGATGTTGAAGAAGTATTATTGAAATCAGTATTTGATATTTTAAGAATTTCTTCTTTCGTTTCATTTGTAGATGTTGTCATCCGTCTTTTTCGTTGATTTTTTGCGGTATTTTCTGGTTTTAAATTGATTAAAGCGCTACTCCTAGTCCTTCTACTACTACACTTATCTTCTGGAATACTCACAATAGGTGGTATATGATGCTGCAACGTTGAAGCAACAGCAAAGGGAGGTTTATTACAACTTTTATCAGACTGTACAATAAGTCGTGTAGATCGTCGAATAGGCATTTCAAGAGAGTTATTATTCACTTCAAATTTTGACTTCCTCGAATTCTGTTTAATTGTTTTATCTGTAGGCAATGATAGATTATTTTCTTTGGGTATAGATGAT
The DNA here is from genome assembly GCA_944470425.2 of Schistosoma bovis. Classification (NCBI taxonomy): domain Eukaryota; kingdom Metazoa; phylum Platyhelminthes; class Trematoda; order Strigeidida; family Schistosomatidae; genus Schistosoma; species Schistosoma bovis. Next base: position 3,344,015 of record OX103961.1, on the reverse strand, counting down.
AATGTTTTCCTAGTTCTACCTACCTTATTATTATTATTATTATTAGAATTTTTGTGTACTAGACAATCCTTACTATCATTATTAGCACTATTATTGGTAGCTGAACTCGTAGTAAGTGATGTGAATGCTCTTTTTCTAGTTGTACATGAATTTCTCAGGTTTCTTTTAGGTTTCATTAAAACAGGTGATGATGTATATTCATCAGACAACGATGTTATTGGTAAAGTAGAAGTAGGAAATAATGGACTAAACTGTTGTTGTTCATTATTGCTTTTTGCTTCGATACAAATTTTAGCATTAAATGAATTAGGTGTAAGATCAGAAAATGATGGTATAGATAGGCGTTCGCCATTATTTAATATATTCTTCACTAAAGGATCCTAAATTTGAAGGGGAAAAATAGATGGTAAATTTTGAAAGAGACAATAACAGTGAATATATTCTCATCAAACGACGATAGGAAAATATAAAAATATAGACCTTTGTAATAGAAAGTTTATGTATTCGGTTTTGAAGTATACCTTTTTCATGCATAAAAGTTGATGATACTATCCGTTGGGAAGAAATAAGACAAGGAATTATAATCTACTAAGCCATCAAAATGGTTGAACAATTCTGTGGTTGGAAAAGAACTAAGTTAATCTCTAAATATGTAACAAAATGGAAAGAATTTGCCGAGGCTAGTCATATTTGTGTGTAGGTTATTGATAATGTTCAGACCCTTAGACCGAAGCAATTGGTTTCTTTTTAGGAGAACCATTTCCTGAGCTTTCGACAGAAGGAGTTTATGCTACAAGATAGTCGAGCAACTTAAAGAAGTGCAATATTAAGGTACTAGGTGATCAAACTAGGTTAATATGCCATTCGTCCAGTCATGATCTTAGATTCCAAGTACATTACTGGTTTAGAATAAAGCAAATAAAGAGTGGGAAAGCAGAAGGATCTGGCAATATACCAGACATAGAAGCAACTGAAAACATGCTCCATGTTCTATTCAGGAAAATTTGAGAGCGAGAACGAGGGCCGTTCGACTGGAAGTAGATAGGACACACATTGAGGAAGTTATCAAGCTACATCACGAGGTAAGCCCTAACTTGGAATCCCGAAGGGAAACGAAGGAGAGGAAGGTCGAGGAACATACTGCTCTGAGAATTGGAAGCAGACAAGAAAAGGATGGATAGTAACTGGAAAGAGCTGGAAAAAAATTGCCCAGGACAAAGTTGGATGGATAATGCTGGTGAGCGGCCTATGCTCCTCCGTGAGGGGTAATAGGCGTAAGGAAGTAATTACAGAGAGGTAAAAGACATAGTTTATATTGTAACTTACATTCTCCGGTGATTCATCAAAACCAGCTAATTTGACAGCAGATTCTAAAATACATGAATTATTTTTATGGATATTATTGTTGATAGTTTTGATTGATGAATTATTTGTTTTCGATGGAGAAATATTTGATTCATTTTTCATTTGTTCTAATTTTTCATCAAATAATTGAGAAGGTTCTTCGCTTAAAATACTTCCTGATAAATGTAATGGACTAGGAATATGTGGTGCACGAGGTCGATTATAACTTGATTGATTAGTAACTTTTTTAGTATTACAATTGATATCATTATCATGATGTATAAGAGACCATGAACACTTCCAATCTTGTAGTTCCGAATCTGAATTAGGACTATCTAAATGAATTGATGAAATAACTGATGTGAACTTTTGTTTATTTTTTCGACTACGAAACTTTACAGTACCTAAAGAACCTGGTAAAGTACAATTGGTAACACGTTCAGAAGGTCGATTTCGGATTGATCTAGTGGAACGAAATAATGAACATTGTTCAATGTAACGACGAAGTTTACAATCATCATTATCCGGTGTTAATTGAGATCGCTGGGATAGAAAACAGAAGAAAATTTAAATTGTTAGCATTCATAATCTTTGGTAAAAAAATCAATATACTAAGCGAAACCAGTTAAGATGGATCCTGGTTCAGCGGTTTATTATCATTATTATTAGCTTTATTCAATATTATCTTTTGGGTACAGTATAGAGTTCTGAGTGCAAGGTATTTCAGCGAGATTCCGTTACCTATTTCTTGATCGATATTGAAGATAAATATTGAATGATTGCCAGTTAGATATGAGCGTTTCAGAAGTCGACATTTGAATAATATTGATTCTTTTCAATGCATATTGCCAGCCATCACGATGTCTCCGATTTTAAACTTTTGTAACTTGTACAGCAAAGGGTCGTAAAATTTTCACAAACGCACCCGAACAGGTTAGGGTTTGTATGTGAAACCGAGACTCCTTGGTTCGACTCCAGCGTGGAGGGTTGTGGATGTGCACTGATGACGAAACGACCATCTAGTGGTTCCAGGTACTCAATAATTGTCTAACTTAATCAGTTCGTGATTTCAATGAATTTCAACAATCTCAACAAATCCAAGCTGACAATTAAATAAATGTTAACATATTTCACTAAACTATTAGCAGAATATCGACCAACTCTCTGTTATTCAGTATTCATTACAAACACTCTTATAATCATTAATATTCATTTAAGACTAATTGTAGATTGTTCTATTCGAATGCATAGTATATGTGATAATATAAGTACAATAAAAGATTATAACGCATTCCAATTTATCAACCTCAATATGTTTTACAATATATAATAATTCACTGATCAATTGTATTCTAAAGATTAACAATGGGAAAATCTAAACATTTACAAATCAATGAATTAGGTTAGATCCAGTCAGTCAGTCAGTAACAACGAAGAACTTCATACCATATTAATCAACACAATCGCATTATTGGAAACCGACTGTAGGTGGTAACTTGATGTGACGGTCGAAGAGACCTTATCGACCTATGTTGTCTGGATTACGTTTTCCCATATCCTAGGATGTCAGGTAGGTCGGCTGGTGAGTGGTAAGACGAAAAGCAGAAAAATTAAGATCCCAGGGGAAAGTTGCAGTGATTACTGTAGTGGAATTTAACAGCAGTAACAGATTTCCCTCAGACAATTAGGATCTCCAGAGATCCTAGAGAAATATAACGCTACGAACAACAAACAATTTAACATATGAACTTCAGTCGCCGGATGTAAATCTCAAGATTATGGAACCAATACATCGAGAACTAGCAAAAAAGGTCATATGCGACCCATCTTAAACAGATGTCTAGTGGGATTCGAAGTCATGGTCACATATCATTAATAACAGCTTTATTTTCAGGTTTATCAAGAAGAAATATCCTTTCATGAAGTGAGTGATAGCTGCCTTCCCCACCCTTCTATTAACATTTAAGATCCGGTTCAGTATTGGTTTGAAGGCATGGATATAGTGATTTTCTCCAACAGAAAAACAACGAAATATTTGTAATCAAACCACCGTCTAGCACAGACAATGCAACATCTTACCTATAATCATTTGTTTTAATTATACATTTTATTGATCACATAATACAACCTCACTAACAAAATAAAGCGATATGAAATAAAAAGAGTATAAAAACTAACCTCACTAGTAACATCACACTTAGATGAAGGTATTGACTGGGGTATATCAGTTTTTGCCAGTTCTGAGACAGGTAATCGTTGTTGTTCAATGTGTAAAGGACTTTCAACAGATTGCTCCATACTTGGCTGATTTTTAGGCTTTGAATTACACCGTTTTTGTTTTGTGATAGTATAATCTGTACCCCGTATATTACGTTTTGATGAAGTAAAACAACTGGATTTAGTATTTTTCTTCCTAATATTATTATTAATAAGATTGTTATATTGAACTTTTTCAGACGAAATCTCAGTATGAATTATATCCGATCCCCATTCTTGAGATAAAACAATATCAGCCTTCTTCTCTGAAGAATTATGCTTTATTGTAAAAGATAATGAATGTGATTAGCGAGAACCATACCACATATATACTAATTGAACTCACTAGATTTTTTTGAGAAAACCGTATATGTTACTACCATATATTATATAAGTAGTTTCAGATATTCTTGTGAATTAATCATGGTTATTAGTTCAATCGAAGTCATTAAAATATTATCACAAGCACAGATTATTTCAATTATTTTAACTAAAGCTATTTCATTAACTAAACAACTATCATGTATAGAAAACGTTGACACATATTAATTATCAACCAGTATAACTAACAATGTGTATTATAAGTAGAGATGGTTAGTGGCTAGCAGCGGAATCAAAGACGCGCGTTTAGTCCTACTTGGGACTCGTCAGCTGGATGCAACTGCATCCTAGAGTTGATATTCACTCCCAGTACCGTTCGCAGGTACATCCAACTGACGAGTTACAAATAAGATGAAAATAACCTCCTGAATTTCACAACAAGCCACCATCCATCTCTGTTTATAACGCTTATGATATAAGGCAATTTCGAGGCAATTCACACAGGATGCACATATGTCAATGACGGATCAATTGAAGTCCTAAACATCAATGGGAACATTCAAAAAATCAATACAAAAACAGATTATCAATGAATACTTTTCCATTCTCAAGACTATTCAGCAGTTCAGTAACTCAGAAGGAAAGTTGAATAATCACAGTTACAACTATAAAACTAGAAATTTCCACAAGGTAGGTACGAAAAATATGAGGTGGCGTCTTAACGTCTAAAGTAATTAACTTTAAAATTAATGTGCCACAGATTTGAACCTCGATCCATCCACTTTTACTTAGGTAGTAGAGTCGCTTCATTAACCGTTGTACAAATAGTGTGGCTTATATAAATAAATACATAGTGATCAAGAGTTCTGACCTGCGATCTACGAGTTGAAAGTTCTGCGCTTTAACTGTTATTAATAAGATATAGTCTCAAGGTTATCTGTGGGCAGGAGTCAAGAAGAAGTACCCATGTTTTGCAAGCATAGTTGACTTTACAGTACAGCCTAAATACTTCTATTCCCAGTGTAATAAGATAAATATCAAACAGGATAATCCAAAAAATTTTAATTATTATGATAAACTTCCACCTAAAAAGGGTGACAGTAAGTGGTAAAACATTGTTGTATCATAGTCTGTGATAAGATTAAGTGATAAAATCATTTCCAAAAGACTCATTTGGGGATAACAGTGAGTAACCTGTGGATCTAACTAGGCTGGAGGTGCGAATATATGATAAATAAAACAGAATGTGTAGTATCATGTTATCCCACAAACTGACTAAAAATAAAAATATGGAGAATTGAATACCAACTAAGTGAATAAAAAAAACAGAGCTTGTCAAAAAGAACTTGAATACCGTTGCTTTATGAACGAGCAATATTGAGATGTACCAGACAGCTGTTTACTAATACTTTCTAAACCTTATCATTTACGTTGTTGTTTTGCTATTCAAGCTCAATATCGTACTTGTACAACTATGATTTATTTAATAGGTTTTGGTTGGGTTGGCAAAAATTGGAGTGATTTTCGAGGAGAAATTTTTACTTAAACTTAAATATTTATCTAAAATCATATACTCCGAAGACAGTAATCGTCTGAACAATGAATAGTTAGAAGGAAAATGCATACTAATCGAAGAGATGTAAAGAAAAACGGCGGGAAAAAACAACAGCAACAAACAAACGGCAGCTAATGGTTGAGATCTTGAACCGATCAGTGTCAAACCACCACTGAAAATCTGGAAGTACTGGACGGTTGTTTCGTCCTATTGTGGGACTCCCCAGCAGTGCGCATCCACGATCCCGCACCCCGCGAGATTCGAACCCATCTTCCATTGTAATGAGGTTGATGATCGCGTAATTTTGTGGATTGGTTGAGGTAAGACATTAACACCGTTGGACGCCGGCCGGCTCAGTAGTCTAGTCGTTAGGCGTTCGCGCGCGAGACTGAAGGTTCTGGGTTTCAATCTCGCGAGCGGGGTTGTGTATGCGCACTGCTGAGGAGTCCCACAATGTGACGAAACGAGCGTCCAGTGCTTCCAGGTTTTCAACGGTGGTTTAATATCAATCGGTCCAAGATCTCGATCAATAACTTAATAATCTCCAAAAACCTTATACTGATAAAACAGCAGCTATGACAATAATAAAAATTATAAAACTAACTTCATTAGTTTTAAAAGGTGAATCATTGTGAATATTTTGATCTTTATTAGATATACTACTGTTATTAAGAAATTGATCATCTTGATTTTGTATACCATAATGAAAAATTTGAAGATTTTCTAAGGGCTGTAATGTTACTGTAATATTATTACAAACAATATCATGATCGTTAACAGTGATCAAGCCACAATGTTCGTTCTTATTATTGATAATTGTAGTAGTAGGAGTTGTTGTGTTGTACACAAGTTAGTCGATTTCACCTGAAAAATATTTAAAACAATAACAAGAGAAAAAGAGAACTAGACAAACATAAAATTGGTCAATAATCAGTGATAATTAATTATTGTTAAATATCCAAATCCTATAGGGGCCAGTTAATGTTTCAATAGCTCAGTGGTAGTATTGTGGTGCGTGTTACTTATATTGATATAAGTAGTATATGACGCGATCTGGGAATGTAATGTCTGGCAGCAGAAGATGGGAAAAGCAAGAGCGGAAATAGAATGCAATTTGTATGAAAATGCAAAGACAATGAAGTCTGAGGCATTTTTGAAACAATTGGTAGACATTTTGCAAATTAACGTTTTGATATATGGTTCTCAGATTTTATTGAGATGCTCTGAATGTTGTGTTAAGTAGATTCGCTTGTTCCCACCCATATTCTGTTCACTACAGTATCTCTTAGACAGTAAAACTGAGTAGCTTTGGTTCAATCCCACCAGAGAGTATCAATTTCTTGAAAACCGATGTTATACCTTACTAATGATTACCAAGTAGGATAACAAAAATGAGTCAACATTACGGAATATTATATATATAAAGGCAATTTTACTAGACATCTCAGTCAGTAAGTCAGCTACAACGTAGAACCAGGCACATATATACATCGGTCCAAGTTTTCACAACTCGTTAGCACAACAAAATGAACACCAAATTCATAGTAGTTACTTCAATAGTAGTAATATATAAAATAAAGACTGTATATAAGAATATGATACAAGGAGGAAGTCAATTCGTAGAAAGAAAGGTGAAAAGTAATTTCGATCTCACGGTTCGAGGAAAGACAAAGAGTGTATACACCTACACCACTGTGATCGATTCTGAGCCATGTCACCAAGAGTCTCCAACCATTGTTTACGATAGTCACACGGACCCCAACCAAGTAGTCTGCATCTCCCAACATGGCTCACATCAGAAGTTAGTGACTTCAAGCACTGATGCCACATTTTGGTTTGGCCACCCCTAAATTTCTTCCAACCGTCTCCAACACTGGTCAGCATTGCGCGTCGTGATAATCGGTGTTCAGGCATACGTAATACGTGGACCAACCATCTCAGTCGATGAAGATTCACAACCTCATCAACTGATTTACCATCATTCCCTAATACCCTGGTGTCTAATGTCACTATTACTTACCCGATGATCCCAGCAGATGCCAGCAATATTTCTAAGGCATCTGTGGTCAAATACTAGTAGCTTTCCAGTATCTTCTACCCTTAATGGCCACGTTTCGCTGCCGTAAAGTAAAACAGAACGAACTGCCGCACAGTATATTCGTCCTTTTATTGATAGACGGATATCTCGCCTTCGCCATAGATGAGACAAGTTGGCAAAAGCCAAACGAGCTTTTCGAATCCGTGTTGAGATTTCGTCAGACACCAACCCATTAGGGCTGATCAGACTGCCAAGATAAGTGAAGTTGTCAACGAGTTCGACTACTTCACTCCCTATCCTTAGTTCAGGTGTTGATGCAGGCCAGTTCGGGAGCAACAACTCGCATTTAGAGGGAGAGAAGCGCATTTCAAACATTCTGGCATTGTTACTCAGTGCTACCAAAACACTCTGCATTTTATCAGCGTCTTCACCAAACAGGACTATATCATCCGCGTATTGTAAGTTGATAAGTGGACCTCCTGGTAGGAGATCAATGCCCAAAAATCCACTCTCATGTATGAACAAAAATATCTACCAGATAATGTCAGTGGTCCATAATGAATAAATATGCCATTGAACTGAACAAATTCCAACAACAAAAACTTATTTTAAATGAAAACATAAAGCATCCTACCTGTATATTTTCTTCTTTTTCTGGACAAATACCATTAAATATTCGTGATTTTCTTGAACCGTAATTATCATCAACTACAATTTGCAAGGAATCATTACTTATTACTGATTCATTCACATGTTGAACTGTAGATTGACGATCGGAATTTGAAGTGAACCCATTATTATTATTATTATTATTATTATTATTATTATTATTATTATTATTATTTAAATCAACAGCTGACCCGTTCAGAATTAGTTCATTTTTTTCAGGTCCACTGGTTTCATCTATGCTAGAAAAGAAACAATAGTACGTGATAAGTAGAAACGTCCAATCTATCAGGAAAATAAGTGCTTCCTGAATAACAAAGTAATAAACGCGAGTTATATATGAAGGCAGTGAACTCGATCGATAATGTAAATTTAATATAGAGGAAAGTTATGTTGAAACTTACGATCACACAGATGGAAGATTAGAGGATATGAGTTAATAGACTGAAGACTAGATCACTTGATCAGTAAACTAGATAATAATAGATCACGATACTACGCGTCAATTGAGCCCAGATACACAAAGTCCAACTAAGAATTACAATCAGACAATGGGACAGGATGATACTTCATTGACATAAACTACAATCCATCAATGGAGTGAGAGAGATGTCTGATTTGTATGTCGCCATCTCACAATAGCACTCTAACCCTTACCTTACCTTAACTGGTCTAAGTATATTTAGTACTTTGTTTACTACAAAAAATAGCTCTGAATAATTCAGAATAACAAACAGAAACCAGTCTGAAAAAAAATTTTAAAAATACCTTTTAGCTGCATTGCTTGTCACTAGATCACTCTCCTCAATAGTAAATACTGACTCTTCAGCAGACAAACAAGTAGACGAACGAATAGTCAATCCGAAATGATTATCCATTGATTGAACAATACAACCTGGATCAGAGTCTCGTGCAAGTAGGACGTTTGCTCGATTGTATGTTAAAGGAGTTGAAGCTGTTTCGTTTGTTAGGATCATAGGAGTAGCAGAAACAACATCACTAGATGAAAGATGATTTTTAATCGATTTAGTCAACAATTCCAATGGAGTAGCATCAATCATATAACCTTTAGATTTCCTGACAGATTCTGTGGTTGATGAATCTTTAAAAAAAAGTGAAACATAATTTGGTCTTACACTGCATTCATTATTTAAAGTATGGGCGAAAATCATAAGATATCTCTGTAATGATAAACATTATTTGAGAGATATCCTAGTTAAATAGTTAAGAAAAGTATCTCTTTTCATTAGGATGAAAGGTTTATGGAAAGTGTTCAACTTGACTAAAGTTTATATCGCAACCAAACGACCATTGGAAGTCAGAGAGAACTGGATAGCTATATTTGTTCTACCATGTGACCTCTCATCAGTGCACATAGCATTACCTTACCAGTGGTAGGAAATCAAAGCCTTAAGCCTCGCATAGGGAGAAATTCCAATAGTAGTGCAGCTAAAGTCTTTCCGTGACGCCAAAAGATACTTTACATCTTGACTAATCATTTAAGGGGCATTCTGTTAGGGTCTAAGGAATGCCTTGTGGAATCTCCTCCAAAGAGAACAATATAAATGAGTTATGATGGTAGATTACTTTCAATTATTTGATATATTCAACTTTAGTTAACATAGAGTAAGAAATAGACAAGTATTTCATCAAACAGCTTCCTTACAGTAAGTTGAAGAAAGATTATTTTTTTGCTAGACAACAATTAAGAAAACAAGCAGCCTCAATAATAGAAAAGATGTTGTGTCGGAGACGGTAGAAAAAAATACATGGTTTTTTACTGCAGGAAGTAGTTCAACCACTTTTACATTTAATCATGACTGACAAATGCCGTGCTATCTGTCAACGTCACAGTTAACCTTTAACAGAGTAATAGTTAGGTTGATGATGCATTTAAACATGGTTAAAGGTTTGTTAAGTGTGGTACAACAAGCAGAAAACTATATATCGAATTCAGTGACTTCAAGAACTTAAGAATATTCATAAACTACATATGTGTACAAAAGTGTCTCATACAAAAAATAATTAATTTGCAATAGAAAAGTTGGAAAGACTATGTAGTAAGCTTATGACGAATTAGGGAAGTAGTGCTACCTTATAAGGCGTGATCATATGCTTAAACCATGTACAAAATAAATAAGTACGGAAATGTGTAACTAAGTCAACTAAAAATAACTTCACCAGTTGAAATCATGAGTCAATTGAAGCTAGACCACCATGGAAAACCTGGAAACACTGGACGGCTGTTTCGTCCCATTATGGGACCCCTCAGCAATGCGCATCCATGACCCCGCCCCGCGGGGTTCGAACCCAGGACCTGTCAGTCTCACGACGGGCGCTTAACCAACTAGACCACTGAGCTGGCCAGCATCCGACGGTGTTAATGTCTAACTTCGACTAATCCACGAAATTGAGCGATGCATCCACCATAGTCATCAGTGAGTTACTATCTCACAACTATTATTATTATCTCACACTATTATTCAACTTCATATAGTAGATGTAGTTAACCATTTACCCTATGAAACTTGTTTGTATTATTTATAATTAATTATTTCAGAAGGGGTTTTGTGGAGATTGTAGTAATCTTAATGGTTGAGATCATGAGTCATGAGCAGTGACCAGTGGGGCTCAACCGGATCTGTTGTGTGATAGTAACTCAGTGATGACAATGGTGTACAGTGGCGCTCAATTTCGTGGATTAGTCGAAGTTAGACATTAACACCATCGGATGCTGGCCAGCTCAGTGGTCTAGTTGGTTAAGCGCCCGTCGTGAGACTGACAGGTCCTGGGTTCGAACCCCGCGGGGCGGGGTCATGGATGCGCATTGCTGAGGGGTCCCATAATGGGACGAAACAGCCGTCCAGTGCTTCCAGGTTTTCCATGGTGGTCTAGCTTCAATTGACTCATGATCTCAACTGTTAGAAATAACTATTTAATCGGTGAAGGGGGACCACCATGAAATCGATGATTTTCTACAAACAAGTCAAATGTTATTTATTTTAATGTAAGCTTCTTTTATCGCTTAATCTTTGCATGTTTTATTACAATTCGAGAAAATGTTTCATTTTATTTATCACTAAATAGAAGCTGGGTAATTTCGGCATATTTCTTAATGCTTACATTCTCCATGTTTATCCTCAAATACAACACAGTGTATTGACAATTGAATGTATGCACTTAAAGTGAACTACTTCAGCTGTTTAGTTTTAGCATATAGACTATATGTCATGCAGCAAAATGATATAACAGAAGAAGTGATCTTAGAATCAATGAGGTTGAAAGCACATATCCATTATTCAGTGTAACAAAAACCTCATACAATAAATTTTCTGAATTTCTACAATTGAAATCAAACGTATGAAAGGAATCCGAGCACAAAATCGTGTTATTATTTAGTTAGAAAGACATTGACTGTAAAACTGTAAAAGAAAAAGAAATGATAGGTATTACAAGTTGTGCCGGAAAATCCTTTAACGTATGGGTAACTGTGTTACACATCAGAGATTTATGATTGAAGAGACAGAAGTTGGCTGCATTAAACGTTCTCTTCACTGCTCTAGTCAGTCTATAGGCTGTCTATCCATCGTACTTGACCCGATCTATGGTGATTCCCCAATTAAACTATAATTTACCTGGTTATGCCACTTCTATATGTATTTACTAATTCAGCTGCTCCTGTGGAGAAGGCTATGTTGAGCACACTACCAGACAACTGAACAAAAGAGTTAGTGAACACCTCCCTTTGTGGTCAGGAAAAGGTTCTGTCAAGTCAATACGTAGCTCGGTTCTACCACACTTGATCGATAGTGGTCATGTAGTATACAGAAATAAGTCATTTAAACTTATTTATCGTATTCCTATTAGTTTTCCTTATGGTATTCGATCTCGTCTCTTAAACATATCAGACGCTATAGGAATTCGAGTAAACAATCCAAGTCTTTGTGTTCATAAGAAATTTGTAACACCCTTCTTATCTTTCCCTTGGCCTTGATAAATGATTTTATTTATTATAGTTTTTTTTCTTCACCGCCTCCTACTATTTTATTTTTTCTCCCAAATGTACGTTTCACGTTCCGATTATATGAAATCTTCTTATTACGTAATGTGATTTCAGTGTCTATATTTTTTCTAATCACTGACCTATTTCCAATTATGTAACATTGGTTCAAGCCTTTATTATCATTAAGCAGTGATGGATAATGGCTAGCAGTGGAATCAAAGACGCGCGTTTCGTCCTATTTGGGACTCGTCAGTTGGATGTACCTACATCTCAGAGTTGATGTTCACTCTGGGACTCGAACCCAGTACCATTCGCTTCAAACACCATCGCGTAATCCATTCAGCTACTGAGTCCTGATAGTCACTTGCTTGTGCAATGGGGTGAATTTGAATCCACTTGATATTGTTTGGCTTGTATCTTCCCATTGATGTTTAAGACTGCAATTGATCAGTCTGTTATTGGCATATGTGCATACTGTGCGTAGGACGAAACGCGCGTCCTGGATTCCACTACTAGCCACTATCCATCATCGCTTACAAATAGCTTGTGAATTAAGGCAATATCGAGGCATACGCACAGTATGCACGTATGCCAATACCAGACTGATCAATCGCAGTTTTAAACTTCAATCGGAAGATACAAGCCAAACAATACCAAGTGAATTCCTTAATATTCTTATCACAACTAGCACACCTGTCACCACAGTACTAATTTGTACTCTTCACCTGTTTATGTAATCTATTCCATTGTTATCATTGACTCATAAACTGTCTTGATTGGTTTAATAATTTCGTATATGCATATAAATATTAGTGTATATTAGAGTAAAGCCTGATGATGATTTAATCGAAAACAATATTGACTGATTAAACAAGCGATCTTTCGTCTATTACTTCAATCTATTGTCATTTCTCCAGTATTGGCGATTGCCACTAAGACTCCAACCCAGTATAACTTTTATTCCAAATGCTAGCACACATTATCTGATAATTTACTGAGTTCAGAGAGCCAGTAACCTATTCGACGGGTATGAAAGTATCAGTGAAAAGGTTTGTGACATTTTATATTGCAAATAAAATAATAAATAAATAGAATGTTATTTCCCGAGCTCCCAATTTTGGGGATTTCCCCAGGTCTGGGGAAATTTTGGAGCTTTTGTGCCATTTCCTCAAAATGTGCCAAATTTTCACCAAAATTGGGAGCTCGGGTTAAAACAGAAATAAACTAATTTGCTATACAACAAGTAAATAATCAAAAGATGATAAACGACAAATTTTAGCCTACTTTGGTATGATTCACTTTCTAAATGAACATCATTTTCAGTATACATATGAAGTTTACAATTTTTAACTGATGATGAACTTTCATGCATTTCATGTTGTAACAGATTAATATCATCATTTTCATTTTTTAAGAGTTCAGTTTTTTTAACATCTGAATCTGTACTGCTTGATAAAGAAGGTGAATAACTATCAATGAAGCGATTGGGATTTGGCAATAAATCTTGTGAAACTTCACCAGTATTTACAACAATTTCAGCTAAAAGACGTTCACTAAAAACTGAACAATCACTGTCATCGTTATTATTATTATCATCATCATTTCTGTTTGGTTGAAAAATTCGACTGAACAGATAATTGATTTTCTTTTTGGGAATAATGAAGCTGACAAGATGTATCCGGATTAGTTTTCTAAAAATCAATAATTCAAATAATATTAGTTCACATTACAAACTGATATTAACCGTAGGAAGTGTGAAGTAACTACTAAAAAACTAGGGTGGGAATTGGATAACTGTTTGCAATCTTGTCTGAAATTTCTCAAAAGAACACTTCCATGAACTAACATCAAAGATCATTACCATCTAACCACTGCAAAGAATTCTTCAGAACTATGGAATAATTAATAGCAATGTATAACGATGACAAAATAACTTGAGGCGGGAATAGATTATTCAAAGTATGGTTGGAGTTTTGTAGGGATTAAGTAAATTCTTAAGTTGTATTCGTTAGACTGATCTCAGTTGAGGTACCATTTCGAACAAGAGGGCACTGTACAGTTGTTTCGTCCTAGAATAAAACCTAATGACCCCATTAGTAATCGAATCAAGGACCTTTAGGTTCAGAAGCGAACGCTAGTACAGCACCAGCTTCAGTCAATTTGCAATAAAGAGTAAAGATCATCGAATGCCATCAATGACAATTATTTACAAGTATACACAAGTTAGAGTGTGGATAAGACGATTCATTATGACCTGACTACCAAAACAATGAATACGTTTGATGAATTATGATAAGTCTTCTATCTGGACACTCGAATCGGTCTCCTAAACCCTTCTAATAACCCCAGGCTAAATCTACATGACAACTTGAACGACAGAAAAGGTGAAAAGTGTGAAAAAAACGTTTTACTGAGCTTGCTGGGATCTGCAAGGAAGACCTTTTGTTGTTGTGGCGGGGGCCACTTTCTTTCTAAAGACCGGAATAAAATAACATTCCTGTCCAGATTATGTCCAACCAACTTCACTTACTCAAAGCACAGTCATATTGTATCTTCTCATTTCCGCCGCTATTTGAATGACCCTCCCGGTCTCTTACACTGTTCAAACACTTCATATTAATTGTAACTCTGGTTATCAGAAGAGACACTGGATTCGTGATTTCTGGAGAATCTCGGCTTTTACCATGAGGCCTCGTAGCTCTTCTACATAAAAACTCGCTGACTCCCACGGTAGAATTCAGATGGTTTAAATGAATTTTATAACTAACTTCTTCAGTAAGTTTTGTTTCTAAAGGCGGGGTTGCTAAACACACCACAAATCCTTCTCTTTCGCTCAAATAATTTTAGTTCACTCAAAAAATTCAGAAAAATCTTGAGATTTCCAAGCAAATGTGCAAATTTTAAAATAGAAGTATTTTCTTCAAGAATTCATATCAGTTGGTGGAATTGTTGAAAAAAGACATTGAACAGCTCTTTCTTGCCCTAATTCGAGACTATTTAACAATCACGAACTAGCTTCCAGAGCCAATTACTATTGTTTGATCCGTGCCAGGTATTAGACAGCTACATACCAAGCGCAACAGATGAGGATTGTGCATTATAGCGAATTGGTTGAAGCTGTATATCAATACCGTTGGATGTCGGTTTAGTGGTCTAGCGGTTAAGTATTCGTGCGTAATTTCAAGGTCCTGGGTCCGGGTCCCGCTTGCACTGTCGTGGATGTGCACTGCTGAGGAGTTTCACACTTTGACAAAACAATTATCCAGTTGTTTCTAGGTTTCAGTGGCATTCTGACTAAGATCCCCTTGTAATTCAAACTTTAAAAATTCAAAGATTATTTAGATTTCGATCGAATATAATATCTTTAAACCATCGAGTCCCAGAGTGAACATCAACTCTGAGATGCAGGTACATCCAGCTGACGAGTCCCAAACAGGACGAAACGCGCGTCCTGGATTCCACTGCTAGCCACTATCCATCTTTGCTTATAATGCTTGTAAATTTAGGCAATATCGAGGCATACGCACAGTATGCACATATGCCAATAAGAGACTGATCAATTTCAGTCCAAAAACATCAATGGGAAAATTCAAGTAAAACAATATCAAGTGAATTCATATAGTACATATATTTAGAAAAAAACCTTACCTGTAAAGATAGTTCAAGTGACTTTGAATCTTCATGAAGTGGATTAAGAAGACATAACGATGATGTAGATGAAGAAAGACAAAAATTCAAAGTGCAATAAATCCCACCAAAATACAAACAATCACCATCTCTTAATTCATAATTTATTTTAGGTTTTAAATGTAAATCATTACGTTTTGTACCATTTAATGAACCAAGATCTGTTATAGTACAAATATAATTTTCATCTAATTCAAATATTGCATGTTCTCTTGAAAGTAACTAAATAAATAAATAAAAAGTATAGTAAGTTTTATCATATGAATGCATATAAGATCCTTAAAAACCAAAACCATAAGTAAAGATAAGATTAGAAAAAGTATTCATGAAAATAGTAAAGATACTCAGTTAGTCAGTAATAAGAACCTGTTATACCAATTTTGACAAGATGAATATATTATATGCTTATTGCATCAACACATCATCCAATCATTAGTTACGATAGTCACGCGAACCCCAACCAAGTAGTCTGCATCTCCCAACATGGCTCACATCAGAAGTTAGTGACTTTGTAGACTGATGCCACGTTTTGGTTTGGCCGCCCCTAACTTTCTTCCAACCGTCTCCAACACTGGTCAGCATTGCGCGTCGTGATAATCGGTGTTCAGGCATACGCAACACGTGTTACATTTCAAACATGGAAACTGTATTTGGGCTGCTCAGTAATTTAGATATTTCAAGTTCATTGAAATTATCAGAAGCATATGAAATCAAAAAGCAAAAATGTGACCACCATGGTTACAGGAACAGTGATAAACCCTCAACTATTATAATAATGCATCTTAAACGTTGGTTAATGTAGTCCTATATTTCTTTCACATAGTATGAACTAACGATTACAGTTCAAGTAAAACAAATTAAACCCATTTTCTTTTTTTTGTTCTCGTACGATTAGGGGTCGGAGACAATCTACAGGAAGAGAGCAAATATATTCACCATTAGGCTTCCCTTGGACTCTAAGTTTCCATATAAGCCTTTTCATCTTTCCTTTTTAAATCATACTTTCCGTACGTTTTGCCACTAATGTGGTGTATACTACGTGTACGGACGGATATAAGTAGTATATGACGGGAACTGAAAGTAGAATTTTTGACGACAGAAAAGGAAAATGGAGAGAAATGGAAACGGAAAGTAATCGAAATAACAACATGAATGAAAGGACGATGTATTTTGTGAGATACACCTCAAGAAAGGCAAATAGTGTATCTAATGTGTTGGTTTCATAATTTAGGAACAAGGTATGGTTTTCTATAATACAGTAAAATGGTTTACACCAACCAGTTCTTCGTTCATTAAACAACGGCTATTACTATTAGTCATCCGTCTGAATGCTACATATCTTGGCGGCCTGCTTGAACATCTGAGCAACCTGTTTCGGCCATCTAGATATTTCAATAAGTTATCTAATTTTGTTTGTTTTAATATATCATTATGGCTATTAATCGCATAACCTATTCAAGTGCGTTTTTGAAAAGTGCACAACCTTTCGTTGTTACAAAAGGCCCAATCAGAGATATCATGGTTCCTGGTAATATGCAGCGAACAGAATGTACATTATTTCGATGTCGATTGACTGGACTGCTAACTTCTAACTGGCGATCATTCAATATTTACCGTCAATATCGATTAAGAAGTAAGAAACGGAAACTTGTTGAAATAGTTTGTGCTGAGAATTCTATAATGTACCGAAAATATAACATTGAATCAAGCTAATAATAAATAAATAAATGATCTAGTTTACAATATCAATAAAAAATACTTTTAAAAACTACTAACTTTTTTAAACTCGGTGTCTGGTCATTTACCTGAACACGGATTACCACGACGCGTAATGTTGACTAGTGTTGGGGATGGTTGGAAGAAAGTTAGGGGCAGCCAAACCAAAATGTGGCATCAGTTTGCTGACTACTTGGTTGTGGACCGCGCGACTATGATAACCAATGGTTGGAGACATGGCAGAATCGATCACAATGGCGTCGGTGTATGCACTCTCTGTCTTCCCTTAGACTATGAGATTAAAATCGCCTCATATCTTTCTCTCTACCAACTAATTATTACTTCCTGTAATATACCCTCATATGCGATCTTTCTTTTATATATTACCACAACTGAATTAACTACTTTTATGAATCCGGTGTTCATCTTGTTGTGTTAATTAGGTATAGCAACTTGGACCGATGCATATATGTGCCTGGTCCTACGTTGTAGCTGACTGACTGGTCATTTACGTTTGATGCTCTTTTTTTATTCAGTTATCGAGTGTGTGTATTGATTGGACAACAATATCTTCGGAGATTATTGCCCAAAGGGGATTATTTATTAACTCCTCAATTCTTTACAAGTATTAATAATATGTACTTTAAAAAGTGGTTCTAAATAGTGAAAAAAAAGAGAAAATCACTCACTGAAGATTTGATGCATATATCACATTTTGGATCTCGCCCAATAGTTACATACTCTAAACAAGGATTCGATTAAATATTTGAAAAAACGGTGAAGACTCACTTTTCACAAGTGGATATTCCATAATTTTCTTTTCAGATGCATAAACACTTAAAACAGGAACCTGTGATTTTTATCAAACATAACCATAATGCATTGTGAATACCTTATCGATTGGTTTACTGATTACATTATTATTTATAAAGTCAGTAGGTTGAGTGGAACAAACTTCATCCATGATATGAATAGATATTTACTTTTCTGTTAAAAAAAAACCTGAACAATGAAAATACCAACAATTCATAAACTGACATGAAGTCATTACATATTTAAAACCGGCTAAAAGTTTTCAAAGTGATAAGATACACATAGACCATCTTTTGAGCTGAGTACCCAAAAACAAACTCCGCCTGAAGCCCCTCTGAGGCTACTGCCGTTCTCAAGCCCAGACAAAGGAGGGTTGGACATAAGGTTAGCGACCCCATCCCGTAGAAAACTAACTCGCTAAAAAAACGCTAACCCAAGAAACATCTTTTACCGAGAACTAGTTAAATAGAAAGAGATTGATTTGGTTGACCTAGGATCTAGAAGCAGTTCATACATTGAAATATTACCAAACATATTGACACTAAAAGCAAGGAAATCTGGTTAACTGTTAAAATACAATGAATACGGATGAGAAAAGAATCCATCAAGACCAAGTTAAGTGGTTCCGATGTAAATAATACTCCCTTTAAGAGTTTAACGTTTTATCCTATAGCCTCATCTGTAATATTAAGTATTTTATAGTGCCTTATTTGTACTGAGATTGAGCTCTAAATTGACAAAAAAATAGATGGTGAGTATATCCAGCACTAAATTTGAATACTTGTTTCTAAGTATGAGGCATGTTATCTCAGAAGTTCGACATCCTGAGATCGACCATCAGGATTCTATTAACAATAAAACTAAAGTCTAAAAATTAAAAACAGTAGATGTTAGTGATTCATTTCCAAATAATATATAAGCGTTGGCACCCAACTAATAATCGAAGTAACCAAACAAATTAGTCTCGACTACTTATTTATTCATTTTAGATGAGGACTTCTAGTCTGACATTGAAGTTTTAAATCCCAAAACTCGTCACTCCTAAGCCCAAAGTGAAGCTCATATATTGATAAATTAAGAGCAAAAACACCGGTAGATAGATGAAATATTATTTCTGAATTGACTTTCTGTTATATAATACATATTTTGGAATAAATGTAGAGTATCTGAACCATATGACTGGTTAAGTAAAGTTGACAATATACAGTCATGTAATTAATTACATTTATGAATTTAAATAAAGCCAGAACAAACAATTACTTTACTTACTTACGCCTGTTACTCCTAATGGAACATAGGCCGCCGGCCAGCATTCTTCAACCCACTCTGTCCTGGGCCTCAGAACAAACATGGACGGAGAATAATATGGATTCATTATATTTCGCGGTTTCTTATCAGCTTCTTACAACATATATATATATAGTTATTATTAATAACCTTTGTAATTCCAATTCTTTTCATTCACTTATGTCAATTGTTTCATATTATATCTTACCTCACTGTAAACTTTTAACACATATTTGATCATGAGCAGCTGATGAGAAACCATGAAATATAATGAATTCATATTATTCTACATTTATATTTGTTCTGGTTTTATTTAAATATACAGTCAGCTGAAAACATTCAGCAAAGTTACACATATATATTATTCCAACATATCCTACATAATTTGCTTCTTTTTTTCATTCACATATTTATTCGCTAAATATTATTGTCAGAAGGTTCAATACCGAAATACAGGTACAGAAAATAAGTCAAAAGTTAAATATGCACAGATCCGTATCCTAGGTTATGACCCCGGCATCTTGATAATGGTTGCTGATGCAAGATAGCTACCTGAACTACAATAATTTCGGATGAATTCGCACATATGAGCCGCCGATCGAAACATGAGTAACAAAACACGTATGCGTGATTAGTCAATAAAACTGAGCTAGAGAGTTTTCACCTCATTACAATGCTTATGTTTCAGTTATACACACTGCCAAAATTATTCGATTGTAATTCCTCATATATTATAAGAACCTCATTTGGTTATGTGTGGCATGACCCAACTAAACAGGCGTTTGGAAAGTCATTGTTGTGTACTGTCACCCAAGACAACTATTTTTAAATACAATATGGTTCTGTAAAGAGACGGTTAGTGTCTAGCAGTGCAATCCAAAATGCACATTTTGTTTTATTTGAAGTTCGTCAGCTAAATGTACATTCATCCGAGATAATATTGACTCCAAAACTCGTACCCAGTACCTTTTGCTTCAAACGCCGTCGCATTATCCACTTAAAACTGAGTCCAGATAGTGAACGACTGAATTTACATTCCTATATAATGGTTATTTAGATCTTTTAGTAGCTATTTCAACTCAGTAACTGAGTGAACAACGCTATGACATTTGAAGAGAAAGGTACTGAGTTCCAGTCCTGGAGTGAACATCAGCTGTGAGATGCGGATAGCTTCTGCTGACGAGTCACAGACAGGATGAAACAAGTGTACTGAATTTAAATGCTAGCCGCCATCAATCACTGCTAATCATGCATAATCAACTCCGCCTGTAGCTCTTCTAGGGTTGCTGTCGACCCCAAGACCGAGTAAAGGAGGGTTGGGTATGGGGTCAGCAACCCCATTCCGTAGAAAGAAACCTCGTCGAAAAACCCCAACCAGAATGAACAAATTAAAACATTTAAACTCTGTCCTCCGAGTTCAAGGAAGAATTATGATGCCTCATCGTGAAAGCCAAGGTTCTTCGGAAGTAACGACGCTGATCCGCATTCTAACAACCTGGACATCAATTAATATAGGTACATGGAATGCACGGACAATGTGGAAGACTGGGAAGACCAACCATACAGCCACAGAAATGAGTAGATACAACCTGACAATGCTCGGAATAAGTGAAACACATTGAACCCAAGGTGGACAACAAAAATAACCCAGAAGGATAATTGAAGACGAGAGAACCAGAGGAGGAGCTAAAATGGCTTTAGATCACTACCTGGTTGTGATTGCCAAGATGAAACTGAAGCTAAAGAAACACTGCAAATTAGGAAAAACAGCATTACAGAGGTCTAATACAGCCTTTCTTCAACATACAGACTCAACGAATTCAAGATAACTCTCAACACTACGTTCCAAGCATTACAAGATCTACTGAAACAAGAAACTACTATGAAGGACGATTGGAAAGGGATCAAACAAGCACCAACTTCAGCGTGTCAGGAGGTGCTGGGCATAAGTAATGGACCTCTATGGAAATATTGGACAAGATTCAAGAAAGGAA
The DNA here is from genome assembly GCA_944470425.2 of Schistosoma bovis. Taxonomy (NCBI): domain Eukaryota; kingdom Metazoa; phylum Platyhelminthes; class Trematoda; order Strigeidida; family Schistosomatidae; genus Schistosoma; species Schistosoma bovis. The sequence goes on along the minus strand of OX103961.1, from coordinate 3,322,335 downwards.
TAACAAGAAGACAGTAATTAACAACAGCCGTGCAATAGCAGGAAAAACCAAGGCACAGGCCCGATAAACAGAAACAAACAAGATGATGAAGAGAAGCATTAGAGCAAACAAGCAGAAATATGTGGAAGGCCTGGCAACGGTAGCAGATGAAGCTGCAAGAGAAGGAAATATGAATCGACTACATGACACAGCGACGCAACCTGCAGGGAAATATAGTAAACCAGAAAGACCAGTCAAGGACAAAGAAGGCAAACCAATCACTGAATTTCAAGAACAGAGAAACAGATGAGAAGAACACCTTCGAGGTACTCTTGAATAGACCAGCTACATTGAATCCACCGGATATCGAAGCAGAACATACACACATCTTCCAATAGATGTCACTCCAACAAGGATAGAAGGAATCGGGATAACCATCAGGCAAATCAAGAGTGAGAAAGCAGTAGAACTTGACTATATATCAGCTGAAGCTCTGTATTCAGACTTGGGAGCAACTTCAAACATGCTCCATATTCTATCCAGGAAGATATGAAAGGAGGAACAAGTGCCGATGGCCTGGAAAGGACACCTCATCAAGATTCCAAAGAAAGGAGATCTGAGCAAATGTGAGAACTACGGAGGCATCACACCACTGTTAGTACAAAGAAAGCATTTTAAAAGAGTGTTGCCGAACCGGATGAAAGACTCATTAGATACCCAGTTTCGAGATCAAAAGGTCGTTAGTACACAGACCAAATCACGAAAATACGGATCATCGTTGAACAATCAGTTGAATGGAACTCTGAAAAGAGCAAGAACAAAGATTCTAGCAGAACAACATGAATTCATTTTATTTCGTAGGTTCTCGTCAGCTGCTTACAACCTGTGATATTTAAAAATCACAATTACATAATGGGTTTAAATTGCTAACTAAATATTGTAAATATATACCTAATGTGAAAGAATATTCTACAACATTAATTGTGACAACAGTTCAAAAGTGGGTTAGAAACAATCGATTACATAATGAATAACATTGAAGGAATGTAGTGAGTAGAATTCAGTTGAAAGATTATTAATTTGAAAGACAGTTGAAAAAATTAAATAGTCGATGATGTAATAAATGCAAAAGAAAAAAGAAAAAAATTTTATGGTGCAGTGAAGGAATATTTGTCACCAGGGCAAGGAAAGATTAACCACCGTCTCCTTTTGAATACATAGGTCAGGTTTTTGACGCCTGATGGCAATGGCTTCAGCAAACTTCAGAAGACTGTAGTTTGGCTGCTTACTAATCACCCTAAAGGATTGTAAGGTATCTACCTGATGTCTTGTATCAAGGAGACGTTTGGTGATTGCACTGTTCATAGTCTTTCTTTCTCTCGTTCTAAGACTTTTTGGAACATGTTCAAAGAATCTAAGATATGCTCTCCTTACAGTTCGGTCGATGTAGCTCCTCACCATACATCAACTCCCTGGACCATGAAAAAGCATTTGATAATGTGGATAGGAGAACATAATAGAAACTTCTTTCACACTATGGTATACCTGAAAACATAATCAACATCATACGGAATTCATACCACAGACTACAGTGCAAAGTCTTGCGTGGAGGACAGCTGACAGACGCATTATAAGTGAAGATCGGTATCAGACAAGGCTGCCTACTCCCCCCTTTTTTCTTTTTCTGGTGAATGACTTGGTTATGAAGACCTCCACAACTCAGGGAAGTACGAACTAAAATAGACAAGTTGTGTTCAACTACATGGTTTGGACTTCGCAGATGATCTAACACTTCTATCCCATACACACCAACAAAATCGGGTCAAAACAAATAGTGTAGCAGTAGTAGACTTCACCATGCACATAGGAAAAAGCAAAATCATCAAATAGAACGCATTGAGCACCAACCCAATCACACTTGATGGAGAAACCCTGAAAGGGGTGGAAATGTTTACATACGTGCCTGGACAGAATCATCGATGAACAAAGACGATCAGATGCAGATGTAAAGACGAGGACTGACAAAGCAAGAGCCGCATTCCTACAGTTGAATAATATATGGCGTTGGAAACAAATATCAACCAACATTAAATTACCTCCAATACAAACGTCGAGATAGCTTTTGTTGATGAGGCGCAAAAGGCGTAATGGTGATGATCATCATGCATAATTGAAGCAATCTACACAGGATGAACACATGCTAAAAGACTAAACAATCGCAGTCCTAAACAGCAGTGGGAACATACGAACAACCAATATATATATATATATATATATATATATATATATATATATATATATATATATATATATATATAAACTACAATATATTGTGTTTGATCTCCTAGGAGACAAGTTATACGAGTACCGAAGTTCAAGACCACACAAAAAATCATCCAGAAATTATGGTCGAAGCTAACATGTACGTGAGTGAATGACAATTACATAGAGGCAAGCTTATTTCAGCCGGATAACATTGGTGTTTCGGCACAAAAACACCCTTATCTTGGATGGGGACTCTCATGCATCAGACTTTTATTATTAATATCTGAGTAGACAGATTAGATGTTTGACTAGATATGGGAATTTAGTACTATGAGAAGCTATAGGATAAATGAAGTGTCAGACACTTGACTAAAAATATAAACAAGTTCAGTCATTGACTGCCGCTATGAGTCGGAAAACGACGAATTCCGCAAGCATATCTACACTGGAGTACTGTAATGTTAAATGTATTTAATGCACTTTGTTCGCCAGTTGCCTTAAATAACGAGAAATGTATTTCGAATACATGATCATTTAAATTGGTTATGTATTCCCACAATTTAACCAGGCGTCTCTTGTCGTAACATAAATTTGGGTTGCGTAGAAGTTGAACAAAAAACACGACAAAATATATCTAAATTATCTTATTTTGTAATGGTACTTCACATCACATTTGACAGACACGCGTAGCCTGTCGAAATAAAACACAAACTCACTGACAATGGGCAAACTGTGTTTTAAAATCCACAGGTCCTTAAACATTAAAAAAAAACAACAAAACTATTCACTGGAGGTTTAAAAAATATTACGAGTAATCAAGTTTCACTCAGCTTAAATAAAAAGCTTTTCCCGGTCCGAGCCCAAGTTTATTTATATGGTAGTTAGCTGACAGCATTTCCCAAAAAAATAAAAGAGTCGATTCGTGATTTCCAGCGACAAACATCTACACATGTAGATATATATGCTCGGTAGGTGGATGGCATAAGCTTGCTACAGAATACGAACCAGAGAGCCGTACTAAGCCGTAAACTCAATCACATAAAGAACATATTCACAAGATGTATTGATTAAAAGATTATACCTAGTTTCAGAAACCACAAACTTATTGACTGAAAAACGAAAAATAAGGAACACACAAGGTCATAAGGGAAACTCTAAATTTGCGCTTTGAGCGTACTCATAATATTAGCGCACTATTGAACAAAAAGTTTCCATATGTAGAATATCTGGATTGGATGCAATGTATTGTGGTCTTTTCAGATCAGGTGATGAATGAGTATTATAATAAAACAGAATCTGGGGTTCCTGGTACTGCATGTTTTCGGTATGCTTGGTATCAGATAGACAAATGGTTCAAATGGTTCAAATGGTTGTGGACGGAATAGAAGAAGCTTTCGCTTAACAGGCTTCCGTGTCTAGTAGCAGGGGATCACCAAATCCTCCAGGCAGGAACCTAGGTATATTAATAATAAAAGAGGAAAAGAAATTGGTAAATCATAGTGTGATGCTGTCCTTGGTCCTTAAGAATAGGTCAAGTTGCCTCTTGAAGGACTCCTGAGAAGTCGCTTGAACTACCTCGGTTGGCAGAGAATTCCAGATTTTGACAACTCTTAAGGAGTAGAAGTTGTGTCTACATTCCGTCTTGCTATGTTGTGTTTCCAGTTTCTGGGTGTTACCCCTTAGGTTATTATTCAAACTAAGCTTAAGTAGGTGTTTAAGAGGATGTCCAGAAGTGTTAAGAATACTATAAGCCATTAATAAATCACCTCTAAGACGCCTATACTCTAATGACCTTGTCCTTTTGGAGTGAGGGAGGGAGTACTTGGTTTCCGTATTCTAAATGGGGACGGATGAAACTATTGAAGATTGTATGGAAAGTTCGTCCGTCGAAATGTCCAAAAATGCGCTTCAACGTTACCAGTGCAAGGTTTGCTCGGAAGGCATTTTTGTCACAGTTAGCGTAAGACTTTAAATCATGGGGCACCAGGACTCCTAAATCCTTTTCGACTTGGGATACTACTAGAGAGGAGTTTCCTAAGTTGTAACTGTAGTTTGCAACATGTCGCAGATGAACTACTTTACACTTAGAAGTGTTGAAGGTAAGTCCGTTATCGTCTGCCCAACTTTGAAGTCGAGTCAGATCCTCCTGAAGTGCCTGTATATCATCTTGGTTGCGTATCTCTCTCTAAAGTTTCACGTCGTCGGCAAAAAGTAATAAGTCTGACGTTACCTGTTGAGGAAGATCATTTATGTAGATCAAGAAGAGAAGAGGCCCTAGTACTGAGCCCTGGGGGACCCCACTAGGACATTCCATAGCCTGAGATAAGGTGAAATTAACCCTAACCTTAAAGTGTCGATTTTTTAGGTATGAAGTAAGCCAATCGATTAGAGGTGGTTTGATACCTAGTCGTTTGAGCTTATTGGTAAGACACAAGTGGTTAACCTTATCAAAAGCTTTTGAGAAATCAAGGTAAATGATATCAACCTTTACCTTGCGATCGAGGATGCTTGTCCATCTGTCAACCGGAGTCAGGAGGTTGGTTATACAAGAGTAACCCTTCTTAAAACCATGCTGTTGAGGTGAGAAGAAATTTAAGGACAGTAGATAGTCGTTTAAACCGTCGCATATCAGGGACTCCATGAGTTTTGAAGGTAATGACAGAAGAGCCACCGGCCGATAACTTGAAAGTTCATTGCGTCGACCACCTTTGAAAATTGGTGTGATGTGAGCCAACTTCCAATTTTCCGGTAATTTGCCTCGGCCTAGCGAGTGTGAAAACATCACGCTAAGCGGCGTTGCCAGGATTGATGCTGCCTCCCTCAGTATGGCAGGATGAACCATATCCGGGCCAGGAGAAGTACCTATTCTTAAGTGCTGCAATTTCCGGAACACCAAGTCAGCGCTTAGGTGAACTTCGGAAAGTCCTGTGGAATTGCAGATGAAACTGTCGTCAGTAAAGTTGATGTCAGCCGGTTGAAATGTTTGAGAGTAATGTGCCGCCAGAAGGTCAGCGGCGTCGCCGTCGTTGTTGTTCGGGCCGTTAAGACCTACCAGTTGAGAAAGCCCTGTTTCGGCTTGAAGAAAAGAGACAGATTAGTCCTTAATTAAGCCATACAATGCACTCAGTAGTAAGCTCTTTAAAAATGTGACGGAACGTGCTTCAAGACGGCACGTACTCGTGGTATGATCAATTACTGACTTCTGTTTCGCTAAAATGATAAACCAAACTTTTATGCCAATGAGTGTGAGCACAAACAGAATAGGGTTCCATTCAGGGAACAGGTTTTAAATTTCAATGCATATTTAACTCCATGACGCCCTCCTAATACCTTTACTAGTACTTTTTAGACTCACGAAATGTCGACTGTAAATTCGAAAGTTTTGTGACACTAAAAGTGACTTTGAAACTCATTTGTCTGGAGATGAATACTTTGGACTCGATTACTGTAATAGTCGAAACGTAATTCTACCTCTGTTGGGGTATCGACTTTCAAGCGGCGAATAATATACAATGTATTTAACCACCGCATATCCTTAAATAACGACAGACGAACGAATAATAACACGTTCCAGTTACTGACACCATAAACGTTGCTAAGAAAAAATTCTATGTGTAATTTTTCGTAATAAGAATATTTGTCAGCTATCACCACAAAGTTTAAGCTTCGATCTTAAACCGTAAACATCGGACACGGAACTAAATAACATCATAGCAATAAATGTGGAGATATTATTGTCAGTTGATATAACGTCAGCACGATTAAGCATGTATAATTGCGCCTATATTTCAACCCCACTGACATGGTAAATCCATTTAAAAACAATAAATATCACAACGGTTCAGCTTTGTCGATGGCTTCTTATTCAGTCTCTATAGTTATGGGTCGAAAACCAATACATTGATTAGGCAAACTTTTGAATTATCCAAAAGATATTTCCAGTTGAGTCAATGTGACAAATCTAAAACCACAAGATCCGTATAAATTAAGCCCTATATAATTCGAAATACTAGTAAAACGAGCTATTTCTAAAGGCAAGATGACCATACACGAAGGGATAAAAAAAACTAGATACCTTGGAGTGATCAATCATGATTCATAGAATTACATCGCAAATTAACACATAATTTCATCAAAAGAATTAGGATTCTTCCGTTATGCCCTTCATCGGATAATCTTCGTCTAGAATTTAAGTTAAATGGTTTCTCGATAGGGCTAACAGTAGTGTTTATACTAATTGATTATTTTTTGCACATTGCGCCTTCCGAAATCCGAATTGTAAATACAATACGTACGATCATGTACACATCGTCAACTGAAGAAGAACGTTGCAAGAGTCCAGAGTGTTTATTCTATATATCCACTCCAAATGTATTGGACGTTTAGCCAGCAATTATGGTTTTAGACCAGTTCAGAATCGACCAGCCTCGTTTGCGAGTGCTTTATATAAAATTATGTTCATTAGTAAAGCTCTTCAATATCATAGTCATATACCCAACATTTTGTGTCCTGCTAACCGATCGTTTTGAATCTTAATATCCAACTCTTAGATGGCATGCGGAACAAGAGTCTTGTTCACGAAGCTTACTGAAGCTATTTTAAAACTGGTTTTGTTCTTTGAACTTTTTCTCGCATAATACATTCTGTCCTTATTGCTGATGTATCTGGTGTGTGGGCGAGAGTGATAGTGATTGGTTGTCTGCTTAGTCAGACATGTAAATAGTCTAACAGTTGTCAGATGAGTCATATATTCCTTTATCATTATTATCATGATAACACTCACTTATTATTGATTGTTCATTGTTGTAGGATTGTGTGGGGTTTTGGCGTGGAAATATATTTACGTTGTGGTCAGGTTAATCACGTGTTCTTGATCATCTGAGTTGTGTTGAAGTCCTGTAGAATAGACACTGGGAGGGAATCTAGTGTAGATAATCGTTTAAGGTAAATTGACGTCCCATACGTGTAAACGTACAAACTCAACCGTTATAACATTAGACAAAGTAAAACCGAGCGTTATAGCAGTATAACTTGTGGGTAATTGTTTGTTACAGTGGCTAAATGTCAGACCAGTATATGTGTTTCTTTTGAACTTACTGCTCTCCAAAAAGATTACTCGCAGACTTATCGAGAATCCAGTATTTGACGCAGAGAATTACCTAACGATGGAGAAGGCGGGAACAAGGATCCGAGTTGATCGGATGGCATGGCTCAGCCTTGCAGGCGTGGTCCCTGCTGAATGTTACCTTATATTTTTATTCATATTAAATATATCGTTCTATCTCTAGCCTAAGTTTGTTCTCTATCATGTAATGAGTTGGTGTAGACGATGATGTCCCTTCCACGTAAGATCTTATAGATTAGGCAATTATATCATGACAAATCTACAATAATAAAATTAGATGTTAATAGAGCAGTACTAATATCATAGTAGACCATAATTCTTCAGAGTCACTCTTGTATAACCAACATGCTGACTGCAGTGGACAGATGGTTAACCATCTTTGATCGCAAAAAGAAGGTTGGGGTCGCGTAACTTGACTTCTCTAAAGCTTTTGATGGGGTCGATCATATGTATCCTACCAATAAGCTGAAACAAATAGGTACCAATTCACCAACAATTTATTGACTTACGTCATATCTAAATAACCAACATTTTAAAGTCAGGGTAAAATTCGTTTTTTCTCATACTAAAGGATGTCCTCGTGGGATTTGCGAGGTTTCAGTCCTAGAACTCCTTATTTTCTTGACTTATATAAACGACTTTTCTCAGCATTTGTTGTCTGATTTGTTACTTTTTGCTGACGACGTGGAACTCCGGGGATAAGTTCGCCACCAAAATGACAAGCTTGCATTTTGGAATGATCTGACTGGACTTCAACTTTCGGCGGACAACAACAGACTTACCTATAACGCTGCGGGACTATAACTTGTGGGCACCTCGATTAAAAGTTTTTGAGCGATCTCACATTGCTTGTCTCAGTACCGAATGCTCAAGTACGACCGATTTACAGCGAATTTTAAAGGCGTTATAGTTGAGCCGCTACGACAAATTGGATTACGTAGAAGTTCCCTTATTTGTGATGGTGGTGGTCAAATGACCCATGAACCTTGTGCAGACTATCGTGATGTTGTTTTTCGATGTAATCTATTTTTGAGGAAAAAGTCTGTCAAAACAGGAAATTTTTTCTCTCAATCCCAATTGAGGCTAATACGGATTATGATAATTGTTGCTCACAGGATAACAAAGTCACTAGTAACAATGGCTGCAACCCTTGCAGATGTTACGGAAGCTTCGGCAGTTTACTGGAATGAGTGTTGTTGAGATATGTATGCATTAGAAATGATAAGCTTGCATGAGTCATTTGGACGAGTTGGCAAACTCGTAGAAATAGACGAAGAAAACGAAATTCAACAGAGAAGAAATTGTTAAAGAAGACTGTTTAAGTAGCATTTCAATATACTTAACGGGTCCTAGGTATATACGACAGAAATTTCAAAAAGGACAATTCCGGAACGTCAGAAAGTGACAAAGTACAACTATAGTGCCAATTATAAGAGGGTATGGGCAGCCGAGAAAGGAAATATACACGGATGACAAAAGAGCATATCGATGCTCATATAGGCTTGTTTATGTGCATCCTATCGCCGTCCAAAAGCGCCATTTTGTAGGCCACACCACTGGAGTACACCCAAAAATATGGTGGCAATTCGGTTGAGGCTGAAACAACATTTGCGACCTTATAATAGCTCCAGACGTTGACTATTACCCTGTTTCCTGTCTAGCTGACCTTTTATTTTTATATATAAATGCTCTTAACAAGTATATGTATGACCAGATTGTTCGAAATGTATTGCGCTAATATATCACATAATTCTGATAATCTTCGTCTTCTAATATCATTATCGAAATATTATAGAGTAATCTTGATAAGTTACTGTATCGTATACATTATGATTTCAGAACAGCAGAGCCTCTTTCTAACCTCGAAAAGCTTTTAAAATATGATAAAGGAGTGTAATCACTCTGATTTTTGCTTTTGTATAATATATTCTTACTCCGTACTGTTTTTCTGATTGACTGAAATTCTTTAACTTCACTTAAGACTTATTCAAAGGTTTTCCACAAATTATAGTTTAGCTTCCTTTTCTTCATCGCTCCAGAAGAATAGAAATACAGAGGAACGCATTCCAAGACGAGCGACAAAATCAGCACGGGGAATGAAAATTCAAGCTATATGAAGTGCGCCTCAAATCACTGATTCTTTACCCATTATGGTGTATCTTAGATGTAATTTATGATTTACGGCATCCGAAATACTCCTGAAAATCCTCTTAAGTACCTACTTAGGTTCAGTCCCAACACAAACCTAGGAAGAAATTCCCAGAAACTGGAGACGCAACACGGTAGGGCGGACTTTAGGCACACCTTCTACTCCTTAATAGTAGTCAAGTTCTGAAATTCACTGTCGGTTGGGCTAGTTCAAGTGAATTACCAAGAGTCCTTTTAGCGAAGAATTGATATATTCTTAAAAACTAAGGACAGTATCCTTCTCTAATCCACTAATATTTTTCTTTTTTTATCGTTACACATAACTAGGTTCCAACCTGGAAGCACTGGGGATCGACTGTTACTAGATACGGAAGCTCGTCAAGCGAAAGCTTCTTCTACTTCATCTAGAAACATTTAACACATTTTAATAACTTCGAACCAAAAACAGTTTGGGAATACCTACATAGATGTATGTAGTAAGAACTCGAATCCATCCGGAGCACCTCTGGGGATACTGCCTGTCCCAGGCCTGATTAAAGGATGAGGAATGGGCATGGGGTTAGCGACCATATCCACTAGAAAACTAACTCGCTAAAAACACGCCAACCAGAAAAAAATTATTCAAACCATTTAAACTCTGCCCTGGGAGTTAGAAAGTCTTCATTTAGAAGAGTAATGACGCCTCATGGTGAGAGCCGAGTTCCTTCGGAAGTCACGAGGCCGATACCCCTTCTGACTACCAGAGCAACAATTAACTTAGGTACGTGGAATGTTTTTATAATGTAGGAGACTAGAAGAGTCATGCAAGTTGCGGCAGAAGTGAAAAGATACAACCTGGAGGTGCATATAATTTGTGAAACACATTGAACGCAGGTTTGCCAACAAAGACTAGCCTCACGAGAGCTTCTGTTATGCTCTAGCCATGAAGAAGAAAATGCCCCACATACACAAGGAGTTGCATTGGTGTTATCCAAATAAGCACAAAATACACTTATAGGATGAGAATCTCATGGACCAAGGATCATCAAAGCCTCCTTCAAACACAAAGAGGGCATTTCAGTGAACGTCATCCAATGTTATGTGCCCACCAACAACTACAATGAAGCCGATATAGATCAATTCTAAGATGAGCTGCAGTCAATCGTCGAGTGGTGCCTAACAAAGATTTTGACCATTCTGATGGTAGACCTAAATGCCAAGGTTGGAATGAACAATACCGGATATGAAGACATCATTGGACGACATGGACTAGTAGAAATGAACGAAAACAGTGAGAGATTTGCAAACCTATGTGCCTTCGAAAAACTGGCCATAGGTGGCGCAATATTCTCACATAAGCTAATACACAAAGCCACATGGACATCACCGAATCACACTACACAGAACCAAATTTACCGTATTTGGATCAACAAAACGTTCAGGAGGACCATGGGGGACGTGAGAACCAAGAGAGGAGCTGACATAGCATCAGATCATCACTTGCTGGTCGCCAAGATGAAATTGAAACTCAAGAAGCACCGGACAACGGCGCGGACAACATCACAAAAGTTCTATAGAGAGGGAACTACTACGGTGAGCAACTGTAAAGAGATCAAGGAGGCAATCATTTCAACACGTCGTGAGGTTCTAGGCCACAAGAAGCACCATCATATTTAGTGGATCACCATCTATACACTGGATATGATTCAAAAAGGGAGGAACAAGAAGGCAGCAATCAACATCAGTCGAGGCATTACTCTACTCTCAACGCCAGGAAAAGTCTTCAACATGGTATTGTCAAACAGAATGAACGACTCCGTAGACGCCCAACTTCGAGACCAACAGGCTGGATGCCGTAAGGATCATTGGCGTACAGACCAAATCGCAACATTACGGATCATTGTGGAGCAACCAATTGAATGGAATTCATCACTCTACATCAACTACATCGACTACGAGAAAGCATTTGATAGCGCTGACAGGACAACACTATGGAACCTTTTTCGACACTATGGCGTGCCTGGGAAGATAGTCAATATAATACAAAATGGTGGATTAAAGTGCATAATCGTGCATGGAGGACAGCTTACAAACTCGTTCGAAGTAACGAACGGTGTCATGCAAGGTTGCTTACTCTCACCTTTACTCTTTCTACTGGTGATCGACTGGATCATGAAGACGTCAACATCTGGGGGGGGGAGAAGCTTGAGATACAGTAGACAGCCAGGACGCAGATGGACAATCTAAACTTCTATTGCACACGCAACAACATTTACAAGAAAAGACTATCAGTGTAGCAGCAGTCTCAGCAGCAGTAGATCTCAACATGCACAAAGGGAAAAGCAAGATTCTCTCATGCAACACGACATGTACCAATCGAATCACACTTGACGGAGAAGATTTGGAAGATGTAAAAATCTCTACCTATCTAGGCAGCATCACTGATGAACACGGTGGATCGGATGCATATGTGAAGGCGCCGATCGGCAAAGCAAGAGCAGCATATCTACAATTGCAGAGCGTCTGGAACTCAAAACAACTGTTTGTCAACCAACATCAAGGTCAGAATTTTCAATACAAATGTCAAGGCAGTTCTACTGTACGGGGTGGAAACCTGGAGAACTACATCCGGAAGATACGAGTGTTTCTTAACAGCTGTCTACGCAAAATACTTACGATCCGTTGGCCAGACACTATCAGCATTAACCTACTATGGGAGATAACAAACCAGATCCCAGTAGAGGAAGAAGCGCTGAAAGTGAACAGGACACACATTGAGGAAAGCACCTAATTGCGTCACAAGGCAAGACCTCACTTGGAATCCTCAAGACCAAAGGAGGAGAGGAAGACCAAAGAACACATTATGCCGAAAAATGGAGACTGACATGAAAAGAATGAAGAACACTTTAGTAGAACTAGAAAGGAAGGTTTAGGGCAGGATGGGTTGGAGAGTGCTGGTCGATGGCCTATGCTCCACTGGGAGTAACAGGCGAAAGTAAGAACTCGTTGTGATCAAATATGATTAATATAAACTGTAATACCGTGTACCTGAAACCGTACAAGGCAAAGAGTAGAGATTCCAGAGAAATCAGTCGATTTACATAAGGTTTTGATATAGCTATTGGATGTAGGAAATTGTTTTACTTCACCAACACAGAAACATCCAACCTTGAATATACGACCTTGGGATACTTCTTGTAATCCAAAGATGACGGTGATTGAGGAAATGTAATTAATGGTATGGGATTTATTATGGTTTCAGAAAATTCTCCGGAAATGATGAGGAAAATATTAGGGAGATATGTTCATCACATGTACGCGTATATCCTAGTGCTAAAAGTGCTCTGGACTGTAGGGATGTTTCGGCCAGCTGCAAGGTACAGTGTATATTCACCTTTTTATCTGGATTAGATTAGCATTCAACCAGCTGTTAAATACTTTTGGGAATATCAGTATTATGTAACACGTCTCATTGCACGTCATCACGCAAGTTCACTGATTGCCTATGCAATTAAACGTAGGTAGATATTGTACAACTATTATTGTTTTGCAGATGTTAAAAAAACAGATTCTGACGAAGATATACATGTAGGTATGGTGCGGTTGCTGAATACAGAGACAGGAAAGAAGTTGCTTTTGCGTTCTTTCACGGACCGTATCACGTACATTGATTTTGCACTCCGCAGCGAGGCTCTTTTAGGCATCCTTGACCACTCTGGAGCAGTTAATGTTTTTAAAGTTAGTAATCTGTACATTAAAAATTCCAATTTTTGGAAATGTAGATTGATCAAGGGTTGGGTTCTGAAGACCCAATGACTTCGTCGTTATTCTTCTCCTTAAATCCACCAGAAAATTTTGTTCCTTTGGATATTTCTTCACTCGTGTGGTGTCCGTGGTTGCATGGGTCCAAAACTGCACTCCCACTTGCAAACGATATCCATGATGATGTATTTGTCCCACCACGTGACCCAAGCCTTCTGTTAGCATATTCTACTCATCATAAGGTACAATGTTTTTGCAATTTTGGTCCAATTAAATCACGTTCCACATGTCATACTTTTTTAAAATCTGATTCTTTAGTGTGCTTTTAATATTATTCATAATACGTATGCTCCGTGACGAGTATTTTGTTCTGGTTCTGTTGTTTTGCACTTGTCGACAGATCTAGTTTCATTGCATTGGTGAGCATATTGGTAGGACCATAATGTGGACACGACAGGTCATCCCACTCTGAATTATCTACAAAAGAAGGTGCTAGTACTTGTCTAAAAAAATCATTTTCAACAGTGTTACAACCAATTGTCAAGTAGTTTGTTCCCAAACTTGTGAAGTAGTAATATGCTCTCCATAAGGTATGGAAAATGAAGGGATATCAAATACAAAGTCATTGTTAAGTGGTTTTAATGTCAATTCACCTCAGATCCTATCATTCTATTTGGTTTTAAATATCTTTGGCTGAAACCAGCAACATTATATTTCGTGAATTGTCGGCTCTCCGATGCTCAGTAACTGAGTTGTGGGGAACTTTGGCTCCTTTCATCATTTTGATGCTGATTCGATATTCATAACCATAGTTTGGAGCTTTCTGTTCCCACTTACGATTAGTCCATACAAAGGCATGACTACAGTGATTTGTTTTCCTGGCCGTCCGGTGCTTCCAGGTTTTCAATAGTGGTCTAGCTTAGATCAACTCGTGAATTCAACTGAAAATACTACAATCTCCACAGATCTCCATACTGATATAGATGAAGATCATTACTATGATCACTGTCTTCGGAGTTAAAGTCAATGTAATCGCAAATACGGTTCGCGGATGGTGGCAAGTTCATCTTTAATGGATAAGGTTCTTTTGGAGTTTCGAGGCTTTTGCATCAGCCTCATGTTTCTTCTTCTCATAAATGGGATTTCCGTGTCCGAAATTGTGAGCCAGATTTGAATACTATTTAAATAATACGCCTGGCACAAATGTGTAATAATTCAATTAGCCATATCTTATATCAGTACACCAAGATGAAAGCATTGAGATCAATGCAATCGGAAATGGTCAGTTGCGAAAATTTGAAACGTTGTAAGGTCGAGAGTTTTCAGTGATAAGGAAATCTTTTCGCAACTTTAAATAACAGGAGTTCATCTTTCGAAGCTAACTTGACGTTTATACAAATGAATAACTGGCCAAAAGTGTATAATTATTATTTAACCCGGTTTGATTCGTTCCATACTTTTTATGTGATCACAATAAAAAAACTAGTAATTACTATAGTACACATCAGTCACTAATAACGGTAGCTACATTTTAACGTTCCTATTACTACTTCGAGAATGAAAAAGGACAGATTCTCCATTTTATCCAAAATTAATATACGTACTAATTTTAACGGTCCTTATTAATTCAATTCTGGACGTGCCACGAGACTGGATGCGTAAAAAATACTTTAGAGAGCCAGAATTGTATATAAATAAAAGTGTCTGTAAACAGCCATTTTTAAATGACATTTTAGCACTCGTGATGTAACATAATTATTTTTAGGCTGGTGTTTTTCGGAATTAACACATAATTATCAATCATTCATGGCTGTTTTCAACTCAATCTTATAGACAGTTGTTAGTAGTACTGTTGTCCATCACTTGTCGATCGGTGTTCTAATTATTAGTTTTAACAATGCCTAAGCTTGTGATTCTAGCACACTTGGAACTATTTTCCGTGATATCCCGTTCAAATCAGTTGTTGTAGTTTTCCACTCATATAAAGTTGTCAAACTTCATTACTTTAAACATTGCATTTGACTTCAAATATATTAAAATATGTAGTAATTGGTAATTTTTATAATAAGTAGTAAATTTATTTATTTAATTTGAATAGAGAAGTTACATTTTTGTTAAGTTTCAAGTTAAAACTCCGTATTTTGGAAATTATGGTGAACAGAGATTGTCAATTTATTATTTTAAAGGTAAAAGTTATAAATGTGGGTTTAGTTGTTGAACTTCTTCAGAATCACTTTTCACAAGATGTTCAGTCGGAAGTATCAACGTCTTGGAGTGAAAAACAACTTATTGATGCCATAGAAGGATGTACAGCAGATTCATTATATTATGCTGAGTTATCGGATCATTCTGATGCGATTACTGCTTTGTCATTAAGTCGTGATGCTACTTGTTTGGGTTCTGCCAGTCTGGACGGTAAAGTCTGTATATATTCCTTAGTTAGTCGAATGGCTGGCAATATGAAGTATAAACTGAGGTTAGTTTGTTCTTTCGGACTATCTATCATTTTCTAGTGCCTGCTATTATTTGATTGTACATGGATATATTTAAACTTTATACTAATCGGTCCACTATTATCATGTTGTGTAGTGTGTGGCTACGTTGGAACCAACATTTTGGTGCAACAAATTTGATGTTGCATATCTGGGGTTCTGTCAGTCATCTTAGAGGAGTAACTGATAAGAATCCCTGTTGACCTAGGCTTTGTGCTAGTTTACCATCGTATTTTCGGAATCTTATGAGGACATGCCTTTCGTGGGATTTGAACTCTTTATCCAATATGATAACCTTTAAGTCGGTTTCATCCAACTGCTATTGCCTCAACCACATCAAGTTAATCCGTAATGACTACTAAATAAGTGGTTTTAGGATCACAGATCCTTAGGTAAACCGGTTGGTGTAAGCTTCTCAACTGACGTAATTAGAGGGGTGTTTGTTAGATTATTCTAAACATGATTTTATGACACGGAATAGAAATATCTAAGAGTGGCTAGATAGTATCGTCTTCCATACTCTGGTGCTTTAGTCCTTTACCCGTGAAAAAAGATTTTCCCAATTTTTTACTGGTTTCTCAATGTAGCTGAGTTGATGTCCTAATGTAACCTTGCATTTTATTTGACAATGGAACGTCTCGTATCACAATGGTTATTAAAGTTAACTACAAACATTCCCATTAACTTTATTAGGATAGTCACTTTAAAAATTCATCAATCGACTTCATGGATATCGTTGAATACTCCACTTCCTCTTATATTCCGTTGTTTTTAACCGTTATAACCTAGAATAATACTCTGATTGTTTATAGGTTAGCTTGATTTATCCTTGACATATTCAACTTCCCACCTATCTAATTTATTAAGCATTGTAAAATTGTAACTTATCTACCAAATACTGGTTTGATATACCCTTTTTCAAGTCATAATATTTGTATTCAAGGACCAGTATCGGTAATTGATTCAAATGACCACTAACTTAATAAAAGTTAAATCCCGTAATCCATAAGCTGTCGCTGTTATACTCAGTCAAACAACTGTTGAGCTATTCTAGGTAATAACAACTGTATATTTTGTTTCACATCACAGACTGACTTTGGTTAGGCTATTGAACATCGAGGTATATTAAAGAACTGTTCCGTCCCAATATGGGACTGCTCAGTTGTAGCCATCCACGACCTCATAAGAGATGGAGTTTAGGACCTCTAGGCTTCTTAACAAGCGCCTAACCTTCGGATTACTGAGTTTGTATTGTAAAACTCCAAATTCAATAATCTTCACATCTCATAATAACAACTGAAATACATGTTTCAGCGAGTTTTTTTTTCGCTAACTAATAAAATATTACTTATTTTAAGCGTAGTTAGTTTTTTTTTAAAATTTGAAAGTACTTTTTCTCATTCTTATACTCTTAGAGCTATACCAACATAGTGAAAAAGAGATTCATTTGTTTGTTTTCGTTTGCTATATATTCACATAATTTAGGCCAATTCATGTATTTTCTCCTCATGGTGGACTACCATTGTATGCTTTAATATTTCTGGACAACGTGTTGCATAATGATGAAAGGTACATTTCGTTTCCTTTGTTCAGTCAATTCATATATTCTTTTTTATTAATGTTATCCCATTATTGATCATAAGTAAAACACTTTGTAATTTTATTCTATTACAGTTATCTCGTTCGGTTTTTTTTCTATAGGGAAACGAAGTTAACATGTTCTCAATCACACACAAGATCTAAATATTGTATACTGAATCTTAGGTTCTAGTGTTTATCGATAATATACTAAAATTTTTGAGCCTAAATTCATTACTTGCTTATGTATCTATCAAGAGGAGTACACTCAAAACTTTGAAACTAATATACTATCTAACAAAATAAAGGCGGAATTTGTAACATAAAATGAATTCATCATTCGATTATCAGGTTTCTGATCACCACCTTGCTGTAAACCACCCGAATTTACAGCATACAGCAGAATTTAAGAAATAATAAGAAGTCGGCATACTTAATTATTGATAAAGTTAAAATGTTAACTTGGAGTAAAACAGCAAACCAGAATATTCGAAACACAGAAACCCTACATTATACAATGTAAGTGAGCTGAGTTTTATTTATGTGTATGTGGAAAATCTACATGTATGGGGAAAGGAATATGCGATCGAAAATAATAATGATGATAGTTATTGTGGCTTAAGACAATAATCGATGTCACGCGTTAAATGCATTAATCGGCATTCCGACTATGATTTTCTCTATCTCGTGTCTACTATTTCATTTGCATCCTAGTACCCTGGACTTAACCATTTACACCTCGAACCCTCATAGTTAATTCTAGGCCGAGTCAAGTTAAGCTCCTATTAGTCTTCTATACTCAAGCCTTCTATTTCCGAGCTTGGGTCTAAGAGAAAAGCCAGCAACCAGCTTCCATTATTATCTAATTCAACCATGACTCAAAACTCATGCAATAATATAATTGAAATGATTGACTACACAGCACATCAAATAAAAAAAATCATACTTTAAACACAATCATACCATAAATGATACCAGACAATGCACAATTAATTAGCTATAACTAAGGGATGGTAAAGTGTATAGCGACAGTTGATGGATCCATCGGAAGCTTACGATAAGAGGAATGTAGAAATACAATTTTATAGTTAACTGATTAAACAATGTAGTTAATAACAAACAGATAAATAGCTCCATAGGTTTCAGTATTTACCCCATTATCACAATCAAGCTCATAATAAGTCAATACATAACTAAACGAGAAAAGTAAGATTTCTTTGTCTCATTCAGTAAATGCTGATGGATGCCTTAGCTCATGGTTATAGAGTAGGTTTATAAGATTTGTTATAAAGAGCATGTTCCAGCTTTTTGTAACATTGGTTGACCAATTGATGATGATATGAAAATTTTGTTTTGCTATCTAACTTAATCTTTTTTTTCCAATATTTAGTATAACATGGAGTTATCTTTTAACCGGTGCAGAGTCTAATCGTGAAATACGTCTTTGGTCATGTTCCGATTGGTCCTGTCTACAAGTTATAGAGTTTTGTTCTGTGATACCCAGTACAGATTTACTAAAATCTTTAAATATTTCATTATCGAAATCGAGCATCATATTAGCTGTTGATCAATCCGCCTCTTTTCTAATTGCCACTGATGTAACACGAAGAGTAAGTAAGCATAAATGTATATGTGCTTACATACAGTTTTTCTTTTTAAAGGAAATTATAGTTCATGTATTTCATTGAAATTATTAAATTAATACTTTTTCTCCTGGTGCGTTTGCATTGTGTTCTGCAGTCTAATTCAGTTATGATACACACTTCCTACGGTTATCCAAACCCAATATACAAATTAGATGACTGAAATAAGTACAAAGGTTTAACTACTAAAACCGAATTATTATCTCAACAAACATCAGGATATATACAATTTTACTTCTGACTCAAACAAAGATATGTATTTTAATACTGTCAATTTGGCCTAGTTTAAATGTTGATGCACGCTTATTCAAATGTCTTATTACTTAGAATAAAATTCTCTGGTTGAATTTTGTAGTCGTCTGTAATATTTTTTATCAATTAGATGGTGAAATTTCATGTAACGTATTTGAATATAGTGTCAGTAATAAATATTTCGTATGCTTGTCTGTGCATACTTTTCTCAGAAACGTTTTCTGTGTGAAATATATATGAAAAAATACTGATGTCACATTCGGGGCTTTCTTTATCGTCAGTAGGTTGATGCAGCTGTGGTTCCTCATCGATTGAGTTGTTTGAGACATATGTTTTGCATACCCATGCGTTGCACTTACACTTGTGTTATGCTGGTTAACAAAGAGCTGGCTGAAAGAATACCTAAGGGCAGCCTAACCAAAACACAACATTAGTCGACGAAGTTATTGACTGTCGAACTAAGCCGCGTTTTAAAATATAGACCTATTGCGTATATAGGTTATGTGCTTTCAAAGTTTTCACCGTATATAGTTCCACGTTAGAGAATCGATGCAAATCACTAAATAAAGACTCATGTACTCATTTTTATTTACACTGAGGACTAGTGATACTACTACTACCCGGTTGCCCAAATCGAAGTAAATGCAGCGGAACTTGAACCTGTGACCTATTCGTTGAAAGTCGGATACCTTGACGACTAAATCATTGTTAGGGAGTGAAAAGACGTATTAACTAAGCAGTGTCAGACTAACTTATAAAACTTCTCTTGTAAGAATTCAAATATTTACAAACCTTTATGTTAGTATTTAACTCAGACGTTTTGTTTGAAATAAGATTTTTTAATCTGCTCATACCTTCGTGTAATATTCAATGCTATTAATTACATTTGATCTGGTTTATTAGCTCACTTAATTATTAGATTGTATCCAACTATCTTAAAACAGTCTTGACGTAATTGGAAATAGCCATCTATTACAACTAATTGAAATTATTGGCTTCCTTAGTAAGGTCTAACGGATTTATGTACTCTGATCTTCTGTTTTTTATTTTTATAGTTATTAATCACAAACGTATTAACAGTGAAATAAGATTGTTTCCTGTTTTTTTTATTTGTGTCAATGGAGTACAAAATCGTATCTAGTGAAAATCTTTTATGAAGTGTGATTTATCAGTCAGTTAGTCAGCTACAACGTAGGACCAGGCACATATATGCATTGGTCCAAGTTGCCATACCTCATTAACACAACAAGATGGACACCGGATTCATAAAAGTAGTTAATTCAGTGATGGTGATATATCAAAGAAAGATTGCATATAAGGACCTAGTACAAGAATACTCGACCGTGGCATCAGTGTTTGAAGTCACTAACTTCTAGTCTGAGCCATGTTGGTAGATGCAGACTACTTGGTTGGAGTCCGCGTGACTTTCGTAACCGATGGTTGGAGACTCTTGGTGAAATGGCTCAGAATCGATCCCAATGGCGTAGGTGTATACACTCCCTGTCTTCCCTTAAACTAAGAGATTAAAATCGCTTCATATCTTTCTTTCTACGAACCAATTCTTTCTTCTTGTACTATATCTCTATATGCAATCTTTCTCTTATATATTACTACCTTTGACCTAGCCACTGCTATGAATCCGGTGTTCATCTTGTTGTGCTGATGCGGTATGGTAACCTGGACCGATGCACATATGTGCCTGGTCCTACGTTGTAGCTGACTGACTGACTGACAAGAAGAAAGAATTAGTTCGTAAAAAGAATGATATGAAGTCATTTTAATCTCTTAGTTTAAGGGAAGACAGAGAGTGTATACACCTACGCCATTGTGATCGATTCTGAACCATGTCACCAAGAGTCTCCAACCATTGTGTACGATAGTCACGCGGACCCCACCCAAGTATTCTGCATCCACCAACATGGCTCAGTGTGATTTATTGAACCCAAGTATTATAAATAAGCAATTCAAATAATCACATCGATCTAATTTGTTTATTTTTATGACTGATCAGTTTCATTTAATAAGTAGATCATTTAACAACAGGATTCATTTTTGTGTTTGTTTTAATAAGTACGAAAAAAACCCTGATCATTAGCAGTACTCTTATCATACACATCGAATTTATTGTCTAATGTTAGTATATACTTTTAAAAGTTTTCCTCATTATTCTATATAAATGGCAGAATTTCTGTAAACTATAGTTGTTATACTTTTTAGATTATAACTAATAGTGAAATACAGGATGTGTGTTTTGTCATATCCCCAGGACTCGTTAGTTTGTTGTATCTGTATTCCATTGTTGATATCCACACTATTATTCAAACCCAATAGTTAGCACTTCAAACACCGATACGTTATCCATCAGGTTACTGAGCTATAACAGTCAATACGTTGTTCAATAGGTTTGATATTTATTATTAGTTCGTTTTCAATTTCTCGCTGCTGATATTCAGGATTGAATTTTGATCCATGTTTGATAATATATATTTATGTCATTAATGGATCTCCTGATATTGTTTTTTAGTTACAGTTTTAGATACAATCCGTCCCCTTGTGTCAACGTAAATGAATCGAAATTCAGTCATAAATGTAAACAATGAAAAAAACCCAAAACAATTACGAATAATTCTAGTTACACTTACTTACGCTTACTCCTCCCAATGGAGCATAGGCCGCCGATCAGCATTCTCCAACCCACTCTGTCCTGGGTCTTCCTTTCCAGTTCTATCCAATTGTTGTTCATTTTTCTCATGTCTGTCTCTGTTTCCCGACGTAGTGTGTTCTTTGGTCTTGAGGATATTTATTACTTTTTTACATCTTGAATGCTGACCTGAAATTTTACATTTACATTGATTTTTGTTTTCGGTACATGTTCCCAATTTATCAATCCTAACAGTATTACTAACTTTACTCATATTGACATATAAAGGTGCTTACATATTCTAATAATCTTCGTTTTTATTCCGTTTAGGTACTGTATACACTTGAATTGGCCGTTGTAAAAGATGTTCTTGTTTCAAGTGATAACGAAAGGTCGTTGTCCTCTTCATCGTCATCAATGTTATCAGTATCGAAGAAGATATGCTGCTTCATTTCTATTGGAGAATTTCTATTGACAACACCGTGTCTGTTGTTTGCTTTAGGTCCTTCTTCAAGGAAAGCTAAAACTGGTGTAGGTTAGTGCGTATCCATATAAGAATTATGTCGTATAAGTAGTAGTTAATCTTTTTTTGTTTTTTTTTTCTTGGAAGAAAACTTATTCAGTCACCCCATAGTTATATTGGATTAATGTTTGTTCTGCCAACTAAAGTAATTAGTCAGTTAAATGTCCCTGTCTAATATGAATTTTATACATAAACTTATCCCCTACAAAGCAGAACAATCTACTCTCTCTATTCTTATTACAATTAACTGGTCATTGAGTAATTATCAATGCTATGTTTGTCTTATCTTTTAGTGCTGATCGAATTGTGTCGATCAAGTCGCAGTGTAGTCACTAGTTTAAATTACTCAACATAGTGTGCATTATGTTGTGATATTAGATGTTTGATCGTAGTAAACATAATACTGTAGATCACCAAATTTCGTTCACATTACTAACGAGTGCCAACATCCAAGAAACGTATCACAGAATTCCCTGCTGATTACCTCTAACCGCTTAACTTATCCTAATTATACTGAAAATTGAAAATCTCAATGTTTACTTGCCATTCGACAAATGATGACCTGTCCTGTCACACTAGTGAACTAGTCGACAATCGCAACCTTAATTGGGCAATAAAGCATGATATTTCAAGCCACAACAGGTTAAGGATCACAAGAGAAAACACAATTGTGTTGATGTTCGTTTAATTTTTGTTACACGATTACTCATTCCACAGTTAGTTGGCTCTAAAAATTCTATCTAGTTAACCATCTTTAGGATGGTTGCGATCAATAATGGGTAATAAAAGTAGAAAATTTTGACTTAAAGCTCGTCAGTATTGCATAACGGCTAGTTGATATTCATACTTGTTAATAAGAGATTAGATGAAAAAGGTCAGTGGAGCTGTTATGGAAGAAATTGCATCGGTGATCTAATACCAAAGCAGGTGTTGGAAACTAGTAATGGTTCAGTTGAGTGAGCGATCCAATTAATTCATAGCTATAGAGTGCAAGTTACACAAAATCCGATTGGCACCTAAATATGACACTAATACATCACTGCTTCAAATGTAATTAAAGTTTACAAACCTCAAACAGTGGTCTTGAGTGCTATGAGAGGCATGAGGATGGTTATCACTTTCCGGTTGCCCACATCGTGGAAGGGTTCTTCTAGAGGTACCTGGAAAGGGAAATGGTCTAGGGGTAACCTCAGTGCCCAGGGGACAACTGTTTGGGGCCGATCACATACGACATTTTTGTGAGTAATTTTCATGTCCACTCCGTACTTGCTGAGGCCTAACTACCGGAGACGAAAATCCGTGAGATAAGACAACGTGTACATTTTTGGGGTCAACTTTTTCTAACCCGCGCATTGTTGACTAGTGTTGGAGACGGTTGGAAGAAAGTTATGGGCGGCCAAACCAAAACGTGGCATTAGTCCATACAGTAATTAACTTCCGGTGTGAGCCATGTTGGTACATGCAAACTGCTTGGTTGGGGGTCCGCGCGACTGTCGCAACCAGTGGTTGGTGACTCTGGGTGACATGGTTCAGAATTGATCACAATGGTGTAGGTGTATACACTCTTTATCTTTCCTTAAACAGTGAGATCAAAATGACCTTATTCCTTTTTTTCTACGAACTAATTCTTTCTCCCTGTATCATATTCTTATGTGCAATCTTTCTTTCATATATTACTATCATTGAAGTAACTACTATCAATTTGGTGTTCATTTTGTTGTACTAACGAGTTGTGGCAACTTGGACCGATGTATATATGTGCCTGGTTCTACGTTGTAGCTGACTGACTGACAAACCTGAAACGATACAAGAACTCTTAACAGAAATCACACTAGTTGAACAAACTCAATAAATAGTGACTAAAATACACAGCAATGTAAATTATTTCCCCTAAATTGATCTCTATAGTCAATCATTGCTTCTGTTATTTGATTATCGTCACTTTTTTTTCGCGCGTTTTGACTTTCTTGCTTTCTCTATTTTGTTGCGTAACTTGACTTATAGTATTTATTGTGGATTATTATTGTTAAGTTTCAAAATAGGATTAAAAAGTCAATATGTGCACTTTCACTATAATATCATAGTAACTGTTTGAATGATTGTTCCCAAAACAACTAATTGGTTATTGCTTTGTACTGTTTGGTTTTTACTGATTGAGTTATACATAATTCAAGTTGATTTATTCCTTTATTCATTTGTGCCAGTTGTTTTCATCGTTCTCTGTTTAACTGAAAATAATGTCAATATGTATTTGTTATTATTATTTAGCTTACTGCACAGTAGTTCCTTGCAATTTTCTTTATGGGTTATGAAATGTGACGGTTATTTATTTATTGAAGCACAAAAACATTGGTACAAGGAGGCACCAAATAGATATGCGTCACATAAATCACTCCATTTATGTGGGAGCTGGGACACTTCCCGGGCTCCCAAACCGAGGCAGGGGGTTCTCTTAGGGGGCCGCACCCCGAGTCTTTCACCTAAAGGTCTAATCCACAAGGCAGTGGAGCAACGTCAGGAGATTCAGTCCCATGGTAGCCGGTGACCAACGATTGGTTCATACGCCATTTGTTTCCTTAAGATCCTGGAGTCCATGTGCACCAGTGGCTTGGAATTAGGATTTTCCAACTCTATGTGGACTTTCCGTGTCCGCCAACCCGGTTAAAGTGCCGGACATTCGCTTTTTGTGCTCTCAATTTCGTAAACTACACTCTCACCGCGAAAAGGCAGTGGGTAGGGCTTCCCTGGCAGTAGTTGTATGCACGTGACCATGTGAGAGCGTTTGGAGAGGGTTAGCTGACACTCCCCACTCTCGGCCTTACCAGGGCATTTGGGGGCCGTTAAGATTAGAAGACATTCGTAGGCTACTACTGTTTAGTTACAATTATTTATATGTAAAGCTTTAGATATATGTCCTGTAACTACCGAGAAATCAAGGTAATGATTGGAAATCTGTTAATGACTTTGTGGTTTTTCATCCACTGAGATGTTTGAAACATGTATCACGTATTCTCAGTCAAAATCTACCTCGACTCCAATGCTAACTGATATAGGAGTTAGTTGAACGAATGTTTGGAGTGGGGAAACTGAAATACAGTATTCGTTGATCAATTATATTGGATTCAGCCATGTTGGTAGATATAGATATAGAGTCCTTATAATTGTTGTATTCATTGGTTAGTGATCCGGGTACATTCAACCTTTATTTCCTCTTAAATCATGAGTCTCTAAATCTGTTTATACTATTCTTTCTTCAATCTTAACCTAATGTTTTCTACTATTACTACTGATACTGTTATTATTTTTATTATACTCTGGGATTTGTTTTAATAATTTCTTCTGACTATATGTATTGTGTTTTGGCAAATTGAACTAATGCACACCACGTTCTACATTGTTGATCGATTATTAATCTTATCATGGTTGTTATTCTTTTCAATTTCATTTCACTTCAATAGATCCCCTTACTATAAAAGAGAAAATCGGTTCACACAAAGTTTTAATGGATCAAATATGTTTGGATATACATATCATTCATAATCGGTTAGTATCTTTGTATTTTTCCCATTCCTTTGATTATTTTCATGTTGGTTTTTGTTTTAAAATTTTATTAAAAGCATTTTCTTAATGAATAGAAACGAATGACTAAACTGCATACCTTTGTGTATGATTAGTAAATTGCTATTGTACACGATACGTTTTGGCTGACTGACTGATGATAAAACTATAGTTTAAAGACTATAGCTTTAGGCTACTCTCAAAAATCCTCTCGTGACTTTGAAACCACTTTTAAAAGTCAATGAACAGAGAGTTTGTGCAAATCAGTTATATTTGTTAACAAAAGTAATCAAACCTGTTAGAGTTTAATGGTTTTTTTTAGGAAGTTTATCGTTTTTTGGTGACTGATTATCAGTTACTTAATCATAATGTTGAAGAGACTTTGCGATCCAGTCGCATTCAATTTACTGTAGGTAAATTTGCCTATGAATACCTCTCATAGCTGTTAATAGTTTTGTGGAGAATTCATGTTAACATACAATATCTTTATTAACAAATTCGTTAGAGTTATAGAAATGAAATTATTAGAGAACCATCGTTGCGGCTATATCAATATGAAGTAATTATGTGTAGATAGCTATTTTGACATTCCTACGACATTATTTACTTACTTACTTACGCCTGTTACTCCCAATGGAGCATAGGCCGCTGACTAGCATTCTCCAACCCACTCTGTCCTGGGCCTTCTTTTCTAGTTCCATCCAATTCTTGTTCATTTTTCTCATGTCTATCTCCATTTCTCGGCGTAATGTGTTCTTTGGTCTTCCTCTTTTCGTTTGGCCTTGAGGATTCCATGTGAGGGCTTGTCTTGTGACGCAGTTGGGTGCTTTCCTCAATGTGTGCTATCCACTTCCAGCGATTCTTCCTGATTTCTTCCTTCGCTGGGACCTGGTTTGTTCTCTCCCATAGTAGGTTGTTGCTAATAGTGTCCGGTCAACGGATCCGAATATTTTGCGTAGACAACTGTTAATAAACACCTGTATGTTCTGGATGATGGTTTTCGTAGTTCTGGAAGTTTCTGCCCCATACAGTAGGACTGTCTTGACATTCTAATTGGAAATTCTGACCTTGGTGTTGGTTGACAGTTGCTTTGAGTTCCAGATGTTCCTCAGTTGTAAATATGCTGCTAACCAGAAAAATTATTCCTACGACATTAACTTACCTATTGTTTAGTAAATCATCAATAAAATGATTTATTTGTGAATTTACTATAAACAAAGTAGACTAAAAGTAAGACCGACTAAACCAGTTTCTGAACCATGTCATCCAACGTCTCAAAACATTAATGCTCACTGCTGTCAGGTGAAACATAACTCAGGTAATTTACATCTACAAACATGGTTAAGACTAATAGTCAATGACTTTATGAACTGATGCCACGTTTTCTACCTCCTCACTAACAAGCATCGCTTGTCGAAGAAGGCGGTTGTCCAATTTACCTATCACATTTTAATTACTTAGGTTGATGAAGATTTATAATCTTATCAGCTAACTTGTTATCATTTATTGACACCCTGTTCCTGTTTAACCTAAACATTACGCTACAAAAAGATATTTCTATTGTACATCTGTACCTGTTTGTTTTTGAGGTTTTTTTTTTGCGAAACTTCAAGTTAATTTTTTAATAATAATAAACTTGTCTCTATATCACAATTTTACACTTTTTACATGTGATTACTTGAATTCACTATTCTACATTGATTTAATTTTCCTTTAAGCAATTTGTGTAGATTCAATGTGTTCAATTCTTCGAACTGAATAGAAATTTTCTCTGTTGTCATACTGTTATTAATTTGCATTGAACTGTTAAATTACAGGATACACTTTACATTATAAATTGATTTTAGTTAAACAATTATCAAAAAATAAAAAAAAATACAGGAAGCACTGGGCAGTCTTTTTTTTTGTCCTAATATGATGAGCTACTCTACAGTGTAAATCCTGAACTCCTCTAAGGACCATTGCATCCAATACTTTTAGATCTCATGTTGTGTAGTATTCGAATTTATCCACATATGGTTCACAGCTTATGCTGTAGATCTTGAATGTTGACTGGTTCTTATTGACTTTAAACCTGTCATTGTTTATTTCTTTGTTTTGGTTGTGTCTCCCATTGGTTTGAACTTTGTCCTGTGTTTGTTCATAATTTTCCTGATGGGTTGTAAAATTGGATCGATTTCAATGTGCTTGTTGATTGCTGATTGACCTGAGTGCCAAGTATCTAAAAATTCTCTAATGTTTTTGGAATTTCCACTATCCAATATTTCAACATTTTTCCAGTCGAATGTGTGTCCGCAATCGTCCACGTGCATTGATATAAGTGAGGACATGTCATGGCGTCTACAAAATAAATTGTGCCAACTGCGATAAACAGCACATCAGACAAGACGGACGCCCTCTCCATCTCGTCTGCATGAACATCAATTAGCAGTCAAATGATCGTTTTTCTAGTGTACTTCTAGCGTACTTGAATTCTTTATAAATATATTACCTTGTCGAACTATATTCTCCAATAATAAAACTGATGTTATATATGTAACATAGTGTCATTTTGACTTTATTATTCGTTCAGTCAGCTATAACGTAGGATTAGACACATATATGCATCGGTCCAGGTTGCCATACTTCATTAGCAAAAGAAGATGATCACCAAATTCATAGGATTTACTTCAATAGTAGTAATATATAAAATAAAAATTGCTGCTACCTTGAGGTGGTGGTCGGACTTGCCCATCGTGATGAACTAGTCGGGTTATACTGGCTGAAAAGATCGTTCCTCAAGGTCGGTTGAATAATTGTACGACTTAATGCAGCAAACCCAAGGGCCGACGGCGAAGTCCTACTGCTGACTGTGCAGAGGTGTGATGGCAGTAAGATGTTTCCTTCAGATAAACAGCACAACAGAGATACTGCCTTCCCACAAGGAAGGATGTGACTACAAAAGGCTTACCCTAAAAATACACGTCTCACCTTATCTCACAGATTTCCGCCTCCGACGATTATGTCCCAACAATTATGTGGCTGACATGACAATTACTTACAAAAAGGTCGTATGTGACCGTTCTCCAACAGTTTTCCCTTAGGCACTAAGGTCACGCTCTTAGTTCGCTAAGACCAACTTTAACCCAATTTTCTTTTCAGAAACCTCTAGAAAAACCGTTCCACGATGTGGGCAACCAAGTAGTAAAAACCACTCTCATACCTCTAACTCCACTCAAGACCACTGACTTTATCATTACTAGTATTGGTAATAATTACATCTAACTTTTTTCAGAGTGTGTGATATAATAAATTAAACTGAGACATATCCTAGAGCATACGTTTTAACAACGATCAATTCAGTCGATTTCAGTTGTCTAAAATCCATACAGATTGATTTTCTTGTGTGTGTGTGTCTATTGTCCCAATTGAAGACATCATCACTGGAACTATATTTCCATCACAATCCAAATGTTCACTTGATATTGTTTTACTTGAATCTTCCCATTGATGTTTTAGGACTGAAATGGATCCGTCTCTTATTGGCATTTGTGCATACTGTGCGTATGCCTCGATATTGCCTTAATTTACAAGCATTTGAAGCGAATGGTACTGAGTTCAAGTCCCAGAGTGAACATCAACTCTGAGATGCAGGTACATCCAGCTGACGAGTCCCAAACAGGACGAAACGCGCGTCCTGGATTCCACTGCTAGCCACTATCCATCATTGCTTACAATCCAAATATGTTGAAAATATCAATGATTGCTCAAAGTCTTACATTTTATTTCTACCAATCATCATGTCTGAGTTAGTTAACATATGTTTGTCCCACCATCCTCCTCCCTCCCCCCTCTCTTTCTCTTGTTTATCTGTATATATCTGTTGATTTATTCGTCTTGACAATAAATCATTTGTCGCTTAAATTTAAAAAAAAAATAGGTGAGCAACAGGTTTGTGTTGTCAACAGGTATGCAAGTGTAAATCCAAACATTGAATTAACTAACATATGACAACAATACACAAAATCTATCTATTTTACCATTTATAATTTGAATCTTTCATATAGACTTGATCATATTTATTAGATAATTGTTTGTTTTTTTCTTCAATTAACTCCAGCATTCATAATGCATACCAATGTATATGAGAATAATACATGATACAGTTAGTTATTTTATTGATCTTCTCTTATACCTTTTTTTTCTGTGATCTCATGACAAACTCCATTTACATTTCATTATATATAAATGATTCATGTAATTTGTGTTGGGTTTCACTAATGTTTTTTTCTCTTTGTTTTTCTTTTTTGATCACACTATTTTAATGTTCTATTTCTATAGAAATCTATTAAATGGTACCATTCGATTTGATCTGCCTCATCGATCTGAATCAGGTAAGCTATAAAATTATTATTGTAATTTTGAAATTAAATAAGAAAGAGTATTATTGAGACTAATTTATGTAGGATATTTAAGTGACATTAATGTAACTCCACCTAATTATGAATACAATGGTCTTAAGTGTTGTTAGAGGTTGGGCCATGTGTTACGTGTGTGTGTATGCCTGAACACCGATTACCACGACGTGTAATGCTAACTGGTGTTGGGGATGGTTGGAAGAAAGTTAGGGGTGGCCAAACCAAAATGTGGCATCATTCCACAAAGTCACTAACTTCTAGTCTGAGCCATGTTGGTAAATGCAGACTACTTGGTTGCGGTCCGTGTGACTATCGTAACCAATGGTTGGACACTCTTGGTGACATGGTTCAGAATCGGCCACAATGGCGTCGGTGTATACACTCTCTGTCTTCCTTTGAACTAAGAGATTGAAATCGCCTCATATATTTTTTTTTTATAAGAACTAATTCTTTCTTCCTGTACTATATCCTTATTGCAATATTTCTTTTATATATTACCACCTCTGAATCAACTACTTTTATGAATCCGGTGTCCATCTTGTTGTGTTAATGAGGTGTGGCAACTTGGACCGATGCATATATGTGCCTGGTCATACGTTGTAGTCGACTGATTGACTGAACTCACCTAATTACTAGTGTCAAAAAGGGTTTATCAATCAGTATGAATAATTGGAATTAGAACTGAAAAGTTATGGGTTAAGGTTTTGTATCACGAACTTAAATAACTACCACAATCATCATCATTAAAAAGTACAAGTATTTATAAACAATTGTTTACGCAAGATATTTAATGTCCGTTAAACGGATACCATCAGCAACAGCTTATAGTGAGAGAGAACAAATCAACTTCCAAATGAAGAGGAAATTAAGAAAAAGACCCTAGTTGTGGATAGGACATACATTACGGAAATCATTAGATTGCATCACCAAGCAAATGCTAACTTGGAATCCTGAAGAGAAGCAGAAAAGAGGAAGGTCAAAAAAACACAATGCGTCGAGCATTAGAAGCAGACATGAAAAGAGTGGATAGCAACTGGAAAGGATTGTCTAGCAAAGAGTTGAATGAAAAATGTTGCTCCTCCACTAGGCGTGGCAGGCGTAAGTAAGTAATTTACATCACCTATCATGCCAAAATACCATCTGATCATTTGAATGAATTAATTTCTCACCAAAATCCAAGACGTGCTACCTTTAATTTCATTGGTTTGTTCATAAATTCTTGTTTCGTTTAAAAGTCTACTCTACACAGTAATAGTGGTCAGAGAATAGAGATAAGGTTAAAATAGTTACGATAAATTCTCAACTAATTTTTTTTTAGCCTGATTAGATAACAACTTTTGTAAATCAATAATTTTTAAAAGAGGGAAACAATACTGTATCACAAAGTATGTTCTACAGGTTACTTTCACTGTTAATTAGATAAACAATGACATTGAAATTCATTCATATAGATATATGAATGATCAATCTTCTCGAATCCCTTTGGTGATCGAAATAGATTTTTAAAACTTCCTTTATTGTTATTAGTTATGGTTAAGGCTATGGGTTTTAAAGTTTAAGTTTTCATGCTCTACAGCTGTATGAAAATCCAAGAGTTGCTATCTCAGATCTCAATTCATTCGTTTATAAAATCTAGTATTACTGGGTTATGATATGTTTCCAGTTGGTATGTACGATTAGTGTTTGGTTTGTGTGTTATATAAAATCTATAGAAAAAGAATTAAGAGTTCGTTACGTTTAACACTATCGTCCTGGGCTTTGTCGTGAGAGTCCCAAAATATCCCTTGTCAAAAACTTTAGAAACCCAGAAACGCCTAATCCCATTATCGTTGAATATACACTTTCCAGAGACATCTACGAATCCAGAATCACGTGTCACGGTTTTGCTTGAATATTTAGCATATTTAGCATGTTCCCAGAAATTTCTAAATACTCAAGGTTATGTAATACTCTATAAATACCCTCATTTTTCCTGTACATAAACTTACTTCGAAGTAAAGTGTTTACTCACAATTTTTCGTTCTATTCTTCCAGTTGATATGTCGAAGTAGGTTAGGGTTATAAGAACCGAATAGTAAGAAATAGTTTTGGCTTATCGGTAGCAGGACTTCTCAGGCCCCATATAGGAAATCTTCACGTCTATTAATCATTATATATGTAAAATTGATCATGTCGGAAAATGATTGTTTTTCGATATGTATTGTATAAATGAGATTTATACCATTAATGGTCAGCGTACTAGAATGTCAGTATTAAAAGAGATCATATCCAACAAAAAGGCTAGTATTAATTAGATCGATTCACACAATGGCAAGCGTCGAATAAACCTGAAATTTGAACTAATTATCAGGGTTTTTTTTCCGAGATGATTCTGTTGGGTATTGTGTGCATAGATACAATTGATTAGAAAAAAGTAAGCATATAAAATTCAACATAGAATCATTTAATTGTAATGAAATTGTAGGTTTGTATATAGTATATTACTATCTCTTCATTACAAATGAAATTATTGAAACTCCTAATGGCACCATATATATGGATAAAGGTAAAGAACGACATGACTAGTTATGTTCTATTATGCTATGGCATAATAGAATTAGATGACGTAAAAAGTGATAAAGCCATTGGGTTTTTGATCATGAATAGTTACACCTTTAGAAAAGCGGAAGGGATGAATGACAAAAAAAGATTTGGAGATATTTACGGAACATTGTAAAAATGAAGTGTATATTGATCCTCATTATTATCATACAATCTATGAAGGGATTACAAATCTGTCACTATTCTATATAGAGGAGAAATTGAAGAGTTACAGTGATTAAGCACTAAGAGGTAAAAATGAAATACAAGGAGGTAGCAATAGTATATATTAAACTGATCGTGGAACATCATGAAAAAATAGGTCGATACTAGACTATTTACGAATAACAGCACAAACACGTATTAAATTGTGTTATAAAAATTTAAAAGTGTAAATAACACTTACATCTGTATTACATCATGATATCTCTTTAATGTTGTCTGTTATGAAGTTCACCTTTATTGTTATACATCCTAATCTAATGACATATTCTCTTTGTTATCATGTATAGTTAGAATTTCCTTCTAGCCCTTTTTTTGTGTTTCATAACAATTCATTTCAGTAGAGAATTTTCATTTACTACTATTCAGTAGAGTTTCAAATCGTATATCTAAACACTTTTCTACTACATTGTTGAACACCATAGAAAAAAAGCATACATATGTATGTATTCTTGTTAGGTGATTGAAGTCAGGCGGTAGGATACTCAGTTAGTCGTGGCACAAATAACTTAGTGGTTACGACTGTAAAGCAGAATGATAAGGGCTTGAATCTCAAAGTGTGAATTAGTCGTTTCAAGATTACTAGTAAGCTTTAGTGTCAGTCGGTGTGTCCTGTCTCCAACTTTTTTACATCCGAACAATAATGCATGCAATATCGAGTTACTTAGACTAATGGTCTCATTGAGAATTGGTCGGGAGTTTCCAGTCAATTCTTAAGGTCTAGGCAAAAGTGACTAATCAGTCAATTGTATATATCCATACTCCTTTTTTATACTTATAGATAAACTCGAATTAATTACAAATATAATGAAACAATCTTCAGTGGAATCACCTGTTCATCATCAACGTGAATTAACAGACCCTACTCTCCCCACTGCTATTGATAACTCTAGTAATAAGGATCTGTCAAGTTCAATACCTTCTCCTTTTACTTCATCACTTAACATAAATGCTATTGTTCAGGAAAAAGTTGAATCTCATGAAGTAAGTCTGCTTTTTTTTACGTTTTTTGTTATGAAAAACAATTTCTACTCACGTTTTACTTCTTTATTTATTCCTTACTTTTGTTTACTTGCTAGAGTTTTTTTTATCAAGTTTCTTTTTTATGGTATGGATTTAGTAGCTGCATGTCAGACAACACTCTTTTGTTATAGCTTGGGACGGGCGATAACTCTAGAAGGGCTTCAGACAGAGTTGTTTATATTTACTATAAACTGTTACTTTCTTTTTGAGTTTCATATTGTTAGCTGACAGTTTAAAAGTGGGTAAAATATGTAAGCGAATTTCAACGTTTTGTGTTTCATTAAGAGCTTGGATAACTTTCGACATTTTCTACTTAGTATACGTTTCCCGTTTGCTTATCAAACAGTCGGATATACAGAATAACCGTTGTAAAGCTGTTGTATCTTGAAATTTGTCTGTTTTAGCTTACAGCAGCCACTTATAATGAATAATCGAGGTTATTCTAATACAAATGAAATCTATTGCAAACTCGACGAACTAGCAACCAACACACAGAACTTTTCAATAATGGTTCCTGGTCATGGAACCAAGAAAGAAGACAGTAGTACAGAAGGAAACCTGCTATTCTACTTAGAGAAAATTAGAGCGGAACAACTTTACATATTTAGTAACCAGGCTCAGACTTAAGACGGAGAAAAATGCTAAATGGAAGTGGTAACTGTTATGATTTTATGTCCGGCCTTTATCACGTGATTTATCCACCAATCAAAATACGACTTATACAATCTTAGCACTATGCCAAACCAAAGACGTTCGACCAGTATGAACAGTCTAGCGTCCTTATTGGTCCTCTGTCCGTCCAGTCCGTCCACTTGAGTCCAGAACACCAATACCAGCTCCCACTATGCGAACCGAATAATCATATTCATCGACTGATGTGTAGTTGGTACATATATTACATATTTTTGCATCAAGTCATTGACTATTGGATCCAGCCTTTTCAATAAATGCAGACATTTTAGTCGCCATCCGTGTATGATAATCATGATCAATATCTGTAGCTATAAGTTGATATGCTTCTAACTAAACTGTATTGAAACGAATATTGTTCTTTTAATCTTGAGCCTACTGTAATTTAAAACATCGTTCCTTTGGTGAATATGGAGGATCCACATAGGGAGGTTGGAAAATCCTTATTCCAAACCATTAATGCACATGGATTCCGGAATCCTGAGGGAACAAATGGCATATGAACCAATTGTTGGCCACCGGCCACCATTGGACTGCATCTCCTAACGTTGATTCACTGCCTTATGGATTAGACCTTCAGGTCAAAGGCTACGCATGTGGCCTACTAAGAAAACCACATACTTCGGTCTGGCCACCCGGGCAGTATCATAGCCCTAACGCAAATGAGTGATAACTGCTACTGGTCTCATTGTTATTGTGTGATGTATATGTATTTAGTGCCCCCTTGTACCAATTTTTATATGTTCAAATAAATGAATAAATTTCAACAAATTTATGATGTATAGTTTGTTATAAGAAATGTAGTTGCTGAAAAGGAATGGTTCATGGAATAACGAGTTTTCTGTGCAGCCGTTTGCCCTGTTCTACTCAATGGGTGTGAAATATAGCCACTAAGAGTGTAGGATATTCGTAGGTTACTAGTATTCGATCATAGATGTCTTTAAAGCATTGCTCCTGTATTTTCGGACCACCGAGTAAGTAATGCCGAGGTTAGTGACAGTGTACCATGTAAGAATGAGAAGTCATTTGATGAGGTAATAAATCAACTAAAATGGTTGGGAAATATTATACGTATGGCCACCCCCTAATTACCTCGATGGGCCGAATAGGTTAAAAGAAAGGTAGATGTGGCCGAGCCCAAGTGCATTAAGTCATTGTAATTGAGACTGAGCCAAATAGGTAGGTGCAGATTACATTGTCAAGTTTCAATGAAAGTTTTACAGGTTTTGAATATACTTTATTATGATTCAAAGCTTTCAATCGGTTTTGTTTCACCTTGGAATTATGGTTAAATTCTGTCACCTTACTCAAACATCCCTTATTACGTTTTCAACAATACTATTGAAGTTGTTGGCTAAATAAATAAATATGCTGAACTTGTTGTTTATTACATCCACAGTCGTGTGTTAGACCTTCTTCACAAATAAATGCAGTTTGAATTTCATCCGACCGGTTACACATATATTTAGTCTAACCAATAAGATGTGATCATTGGCGATATTAAGAATATGGATAAAGGATCTACTTATTCTCTTATTACTAAATTTATTTAAACTGTCTATTAAAATTCATTCAAGTACATTTTTATGTACTTCATTTAGAGGCATAATTTTTGTTTGTCAGGGTTAATTATACCACTACCCCAGGTACCCAAACTGTGAAATACTTGAAGCGTGAATTCCAGCCTTGAACGTATGGATCAAAAGTCAAATGTTTCCTACACTAAGTCACCAATCGACTGTTTAGCTGTAATGAAATAAGTCGTAAATTTTAATTCCATATGAAAGATTCCAATTTTTACATGGCCTCCAGTATCCTGCGGGAACAAATGGTTTATAAACCAATTGTTGGTCACTGGTTACCATGGGACTGCATCTCCTTACGATCCTCCAATGTCCTGTAGATTAGACCTTCAGGTCGAAGGCTCCAGGTATGGTCCCCCCAAAAAACCACCCGCTTCGGTTTGGGCACCCGGGCAGTATCACAGCCCTTGCACATGTCGAATGAGATTTGTGTGGCGCATATGTATTTGGTGCCTTCTTGTACCAATATCTATGTGTTAACATAAATAAATAAATAATAAGTTTAATCTTTAAGTTAGTCAAATTTTGTGATGTGTATTGATAAAGATACTAATACTATATATGTATATTCGTTGTTCCCTAATTTGGTTGTCTTCACTAAATATTCTTGATAGCAATATAAATTTGCTGAGATTTCACATTCGAAACTGTCATCCAGTACAATTCATAAAACTTATCAAAAATGTATATTCAAATTACTGTATACATTCATTACAACTAATCATATTTTTAACAATCTTCCATCTTTGGCACTTTCATCTAAATCACGAATTGGTCAACATCCATCATTTTATTGTTTGTCTAATATGCTTGTAATGAAAACGCTTAAACACGTTTATATTTCTTCTGTAAGTTAATGAATTAACTTATTTAATTAATTTAATTGAACACATAAATATTAGTACAAAGAGGTCCTTAAGACAACTGCCTGGTTTCGGTCTGGGAACTCTGACAGTATCACAGTGATTGCTTTCAATTATGTGGAATAAAATATTGTCCAGTCTGTACGTTTTAAGTTCATTATTTTTGGTCGTAAATCGTATATCTGATGTAAAGTGATCATATAATGTATCTCGTATGAGTATCCAGTTTAATGAGAGTCTATTCTTAGTCACCAGTCTTATCTCAGTATAATAATATACATTGCAGAAACAAAAAAAAACAACAACTGAATCCACTCTTTTGTTATAATATAAGTTGACTGAAATGTAAATGAGATCATGTGTGACAATAAAGTATGACTTTAACACACAGGAAAATCGGTGAATTAAAAGTGGCAACAACCAATCGGGAACTAACAAAAGTCATACGGAAATATGAATCAGGAAAATTTACTGAGTGTTTTATCGTTATAGGAAAAATATTAACACTTTGTAACCGAGGTTAGATAGCTTGAATTGTATCTAAAACTATGTACATATACATCAAGAGTGATATTCTTTTTTAAAAAAAACATTTGGTAAATATCAATTTAAGGTGTAAGTATGGATATTATTAGTAAAACAAACGATAGGAATTGTAAAATTAGATGATGGGACGATACATGAACTCATTTACAGATACTTATACCGACTTGGGTTCGAGACATACTATATGCAGGGTCTAAAAAAAATACTTCACAGTTTGTTGTCCAAGTTAAAGAATGTATGAGGAGTTTCAACTCCGTGACTTAGCAGCTGAAAATCAGATTAAGTAACTAACTGAGCCACCGTACACATCGAATACATATGAACTAAGTCCAGTTTTCAGAAGTTAAAATTGATCATTATCCAAAGCAAAAGAATGATGATTTTCCGATACCAATACTTTACTTTAATGCTGAATCAAGATAATTCCGAAACAACTTAAATAAATCTTCTTGGGTGATCCGAAAGGTGCAAGAAAACCTACAAGATGACACAATCCGACGGGGAGAAGGAATTGTATTTAGGGAACACAAGTTTATACAAGTCTTCACTTGTTTGTACTGCATATAATGACAGAACTGTTGCATCATGTAATAACTAAGTACATCATTAAGATTCAATTGGTCACTTCGTACTTATTTATACAACTAGTCCTAAACTCTCGTGTCTATATACACTTTTGTATTTACGTAACTTTTATCTATTGGACTACTTGATAATATTATTTCTGGACATTCCCTACCTCATGCCGTTTTATTTCATGTAATCTCATTCCATTCCATTTATTACCTGTGTGATGTTTGAATTGTTGCTAGTCTGTATAAAACTAAGGTGTTCTATTAATACTTTCGCACGTAGTTTCGTGTTAACAGAGTCTTTTTTTTAGCAAAGTTGTTTTACTTACTGAATGAAATCGCTAACCCCCAAGTCCAACACTCCTGCGTTACCCCGAGCTTGAGACCTTCAGTAACCCTAGAAGTGTTAGGTCTAGATGAAATTGTCGTGTTAATATATCTGCGATTATTGTGTGTTCATACTGAAGATCTTGAAATCAGAAAGGTAGTATATTTGTCTAAATGTGACAATTTCTACAATAATAAATCGTATAATTGTACGGTCCAATAAATATGTGGAAACAAAATCAAATATGATAAACATATCACTTATTGTAACCACATTACATACATGACATGGATACTATTTTTGGGGTGAATCTGTGTATGTCGGTAGTTCACAACGTGAATTGGTCTAATAAAATATAGGATACCAAGAAACACTAGATGATTATTTCGTCCTATGTATATGAATAGCTAACTATGTGTACTAATGATTCAGGCTTGAGTGAATATATGGAATTTTCAGGCCTCGTGGCCTTAAGTGATCATATTAGTTAAATGGAAGATCACAAAACAGTGATTAACATATCTGGGACATTTTCTTCTACGGTGTTTAGTAACATATTCACAGTTAATCGAATTATGATGTATGAACGGCAGTCGATACAGCAATAAATATTGGACTAGTAACACAGAGTTTACAACCATTACTTATATAGATAAACTAACTAGTTCATAAGGTATAGCTACCCGTTTCATATTTATGTTTTACCTCACCGATTTTGTAAGAATATCTACTGACAGTTGGAGGTTGCGTTGA
This sequence comes from Schistosoma bovis, assembly GCA_944470425.2. Lineage (NCBI taxonomy): Eukaryota > Metazoa > Platyhelminthes > Trematoda > Strigeidida > Schistosomatidae > Schistosoma > Schistosoma bovis. The sequence goes on along the minus strand of OX103961.1, from coordinate 3,282,833 downwards.
ATATTTTCTTTCATTTTATCGCATAGTTTTGAACATTTATTTTTAATCATTAAGAAATCATTTTTCTATTTACTATTTTCAAGGTTCTTGATGAGCGTGATTCCTCTGAAATAATCACTAGCAAACAATTAGGGTAAGTGAAATAATCATTTTCTATATTTTATATGTGTTTTGCCCTATGCCATTAGTTATTCAGAACTGACTGCATACTTAGTACTATTATTCCGTTATTAGTGTATATTTCAAATTTCGATGTACAGCACCAGCTACTATATTTATCATATCTGTGACCTTGTGGCGATTGTTACTGTATATTCCAACCTCCTGGTCAATGTTCCGTCATTTGTAAATGTTGCTACTTAGCTCTCGATTCAATTAATCATTTCGCTATAAGATCTCACTATATGTTTTTCATCTGGCATTTTGGGCTGCACTGCATGCACTAGATATGTTCACTACAAACAGCTGTGGATATTTCCAAATATTGAAAATGAATTGTTTGATGAGCCTTCAGTAACACAGTGTAAAAATGACTGGAAATGTAGTTGCTGATATGATTTAGTGAGTACTGAACCGTATTCATATATGACATTGTTTAGTATTCAGTTACTGGCTGGTTTAACACAGAATAATAAGTTTACGATATTTGTCGGTAAAATGTATTTTTTTGCAATTTCACTTAATTCCATAACCTCTAGAGGCGGAACGAGCAAGTAGTTTGCTCCAGGATCCTAAAAGAACAAATGGCGTATGAACCTATTGTTGGTCACTGGCTACCATGGGACTGCCTCTCCTAACGTTTCTCCACTGCCTTGTAGATTAGACATCTAGGTAAAACGCTCGAGGGGTGGCCCCTTAGAAAACCACCTGCTTTGGCTTGGGCGCCAGGGCAGTTGTTAGGAAACGGGTACTAGGTAAGGATGGCAAATCGATTGATGAGGTGGTGAGACTTCATCGGTTGAGATGGCTGGGACACGTGTTGCGTATGCCCAACGACCGACTGCCTCGACGTGCGATGTTCAGTGGTATAGGAGTAGGTTGGAAGAAAGCTAGGGGTGGCCAGACCAAAACATGGCACAAGTTCATGAAGTCACTGACAAGTAGACTGAGTCATGTTGGTAGGTGTAGACTACCTGGTTGAGGACGGCGAGATGATAGCAACCGATGGTTAGATACCCTGAATGACATGGCCCAAAATCGTGTGCAATGGCGCTGGTGCATCCACTCTTTGTGTTCTCCCAAATTTTGATCTCCTGATTCCTCCTTGTCTCTTTTTTCTCTTTCCAAATTTATTTCACTGGATTATACTCTTTGAATAACATCTCCAAACCCTAATCTTTTCGATTACTACTTATACTCTTATTACCTCTACCACTACGGGATTTGAATCGAATTCAGTCGTCATTCCGCAGTTTTGTTTGTTTAAAATATGTATGTATGTACAACCTCCAGAAAATACTGAAGTCAATTACTACTCATTGAAAACTTATAGGTAAAAATCAAAGGAACGAGTGGTTGTTCTTTCTTTATCCCTGAATAATTCATTATCTGAAAATTTCCACAATTTTGTATCTTTTCTTTAAACGTCTACAATCTTCAATTCATCTATTATCCTATAAAGTGTCTTGATTACTATACATAATCTAACCTTAATAATCAAACTTTTGTGTTTCTTATACCCTGATTTTCGTTTGATTTCCAAGAATGAAAGATTTTCTGTGAACTGAAAAGTCAATATCTAAATGTTCAACTACAGGACTTATTAGGTACCAGAAATCAGAACTACATTTAAATTAATTTTACTGATTATTCTTTTACAGTTACATCAAGTGTAATAATATACCTTAGTATTGTTATAACTTGTGACCGCCGATTAGAGAGCAGTGAATTATCGATCGGACCAAGGACGCGTAAAACACGTGCGAGCAGCCTAGAGTTCTGATTGATCCTGCTTTTCGCCTAACCCAACCAGTTAAGTCCAGAACACCAATCTCAGCCTATGCGATATGAATCATTATATTTCAAACATACTGAGTTCATATACCAATCAAACAGACCGCAACGTAGCATTAAATATGGAACCTTTGTACAAGAATTAACCAGCTGTGGCTGTTGGTGAGGGAGGTAGTAATTGATAGACGGGGTATAACTCAAGAATGGTAAATGGTAGAATAATAGTTCATAGGTCAAAATGAAGCTCATAATAAGAGGGACATGAATATGAATAGTTTAGTTACTTAACAATTATACAACAATAATATACGTATAGTATTGGTCCACAAATGGATCCCAAAATTACCATTCATTATTCTTATCGGGACATAACAAGTATATATATTTATATATAAAGTATATCACTTTCTAATTTACAAATCCTATTTCATCATTTACCACAATGATCAATTCATTTATATGTAAACATACTTTTCTAGTCATGATTCTTTAATGCCTAACACTTTGGAAAATCAATTGATGATGGAGAAATTAACAAATTTAAATAGTTCTAATTCCCATTTATCTATTAAAACTGAAATTGAAGATAATTCCAGTTTCAATCATAATATGGAAACAATTTCTCCAAGTCAACATGAACCACCGGAAGCGGAAAAACTTCAAAATGTTCTTTCTATAACATTGTTAAACATGAATAATCAATCGACTGAAGAACTGTAAGTTTTATATTCTACTTTATTTTTTTTTTTTATGAATCTTTTCACTAATCCCTACTTCTATACTTTTCTTAGATTGTCTCGTTGAATTATCCATACACTGTAACAAACTCAGTTGAATCTTGATCATTGGCATCTATTTTGAGCAGAAAACTTTCAATGAAGGGGAAAGGGGCTGACCAACATCTAAAATGTAGTGATAGTACAACTAGAATGATTGCTTTTCACATAAAACACTTAATAGATCAAATAATTAAATACTACTGTTAGCTTTTTTCTAAGTCAATTGTAAATAACAAGCAATTATATATAGCTAGCTAGGAGTGTTAAATTTATATATACTATTGCTAGGGACTAATATAAATAGCATGGCATATGTTTCATAGAATTCAATGTATGAAATGATTCTGAAATGGCAAGTAGATTTTTAATATCGTACATATAGCAAATGTGAAGTACAATTGTTTGACGGGGAACTTACGTACAACACATTTATAAGTTGATATAATGCAAAATTTGTTGATCATATGAAGACCCAATTCGACTTTCATTTTAAATGAATTCATGTAAATGGCGACAATTAATGTCCACATATACCTTGTCATTCTATTTTCTCAAATCAGATTCTCTATCATCTCGTCTTTTTAAATATCTTTTTAATTTTATCTTATCGTACTGATGTACGGTAAACCAACTTGAGCTAATACACATTTGTCCTAGTCAGTTAGTCATCGTAGAGCGTCGTACAAATATGCTTTAGCCCAAATTGCCATACTGTATTAGCAAAACAAAACGAATAATGGAGTCGAAATAGTGTGGTAGAAATGATAATGAGAAAAACTTAACTTTGGGAGTATGACTCGAAAAGTTAGTTCGAAAAGGTATATATATATAAAGGAATACTAGGACTTAAGATCGAGAGTAAAATAAACTGTGAGTAAATTTGCGTCCTTGTGGACGATTTTGAGTCATGTTACCAGATTTCCTCAACCACTTATTCCGGTTATAACGTGGTCATTTTTGTCTGTCTCTATGTTGATTATGACTGACTGACCGAATCATATGATCAACAATATAAATTATTTGGTGTTTAACTGTTTTTCTTACAATAGTGTTTTTGAATCTATTTCGAAAACTGGTGATAAAACTGCGATTTCTGACTTCCCACCTATGAATTGTGTACCATCATTATGCACTACGAGTGATAACTATACGCTTCCGATTGAAAATACCACGACAACTCATCAACAGCATTATAGGAGTGGCGTTGCAATTGGTGATAACTGTAATGACGATGACGATGATAATGGGGAGATCGATTTTGAAGACAATGCGCCCGATTCTGTGGACAAATTACTGTCAGGTGAATGGATATTTATTAAATTTTTTCTGTACCCCTATATATCGTTTACAGCGCTAAATCTTTTCAATTTTGGAGTACACTTTATCCACTCCAGGATGTAACTACACTATAGGACCATTCCAGTCAAAATCAGTATGATATCTTCCAGTTCAAATCACACTACCATTGAAAACGTGAATAGCCATTTCGTCCTAGTTTTCAACTCGTCCGTAGAGCCCACCCACCACCTCGACCGTCCAGTTCTTCCAGATTTTCAATGGTGGTCTGGCTAAGATCAGCTTGTGATTTGAACTGATGAATGATATATTTTCCAGAATTCGTATGTTTTGTAAATCATCTGTGTTCGTTTATGTTTTCTTGATTCATCTCGAACGCCAAATAAGTTCGTCTCTATAATAAAGTTTCAGCAATATAACTGCATGGACTTTGTTCTTTATGTCAGTGTGTTTTTATTTTTCAATCACATATATCAGAAATACGTTGACTTTGTGATTAAAGTAATATTCATGTTTTTGTGTACAGTAAAGAACATGCTGTAACTGTTCAGTGATTGTCACTGATTAATGACCGATTCCATGCTTATCTTGTCTTTTAGAACTGACCTAATCCTATTCCCAAATTGTCTAAGTGATTTAACACTACGTTGAGATATCAATCGGTTGGTAAGGTATTCACTAGAAAACCTTGCTCGTCATCAATGCATACCTGAAATGTTGAGTGAACTGATAGTTCTTGTAGGATTCGACCCCACATCGCTCAGCTTCACATTCGTTACCAATTAGCAGCTATTCAAACAGTGACTGGCTTACATGTATTATTAGCTGAGGACATAATTCCACACTTGATTGAGTTAGTTCTTAAATAAAAATCTAACAATGCATCATATGTAAAAACATTTCATTGAATGATTTAAACATTGTTATTAATAGTTGTTCATTTATTTATTTATTTATTTAATTTTTGTTCTCACACAATCAATTATTATTAACTATTCGACCAGATACAACAACGAATAAAATCCCATTAAATTCAAGTAGTCCAACTCGTGATAATAATGGTAATAATGATAATTTAAACAATGAAGCATATACTACAACTAATCACATAGATGAGAATGACTTAATCTTTTTAACAACAACGACAACAACATCGTCAATGTCTCCACCATTGGAACTGTTGCCGCCTCCACTACCATCTCAACTCTCGTTAACAATGTTACCAACTAAAGACACTACATTATGGTCGACCACTGCTACTAATACTACTGCAAAAGAAACCCATTTACAAAATTCATCACCATTGGATATTACCTCGGCATCATTAAGCACTTGTAATTTCGTTGTTTATGATGATGATGATGTTGGTGGTGGTGGGGAAAGTGAAGGTGTAGGTAGGGCTGTTGACAATGCCGATGAAGAAGGTGATGTTGATGATGATGATGATTGTCGCAACTACCAATCATTTGAAGATTTGAAGTCAATTTCAAAAGAGGAAGATATTTTAAACGCCACAATTAACAGAATAGATACAGTTAATGAAACTACTGAACATCACAGTCATGACAACAACAACAACAACAAAGTCAATACCAACGACGACGATAACAGAAGAACTCATAATGAAATGAATAGAATTTTAAATCATTTGGAAATGTTATCAATAAATTCAGAAAAACAAAGTAAACAATTCGATTACATTTTAGGTGAGATTCTTTATAATGAGAAAAAAAATTTGTTTTTGTTTATTTGCAAAATACTTAGTATGTTTATTCGAAATGAATTGTTTTTATCACAATTACAATTTGTTATTTTCTATTGTGCAATGTATCGAATGATGCAGATGCACACTACTTGGTTGGGGGTCCGCGCGATTATTACAACCAGTGGTTGGAGACTCTGGGTGACATGGTTTAGAATCGATCACAATGGTGTATGTGTACACACTATTTATTCTGCCCTAAGCCGTTGGATTAAAATTGCTTTATACCTTTCTTTCTCGAACTCGAACCAGATAGCTTTAAGGCTGCAAAATCTTGTAAATTACCCTTACCGATGTTGTTATCTCTGTTGTTACTATAGTATTCGGGAAGTGAGAATACAAAAGACTGGTATAAATAAAGTTTATTGTCTGTTTAGAATGCATCACTACAATTAGTTGATGATAATACCATAATATACGGAGAAATATTTAGGGTTACTTCCAAAACACACTAAATTGACGCAGGAAATATAAATGTTACACTAAATAGTAGTTCGTACCTATAACTTTGGACGAAATTCATACTGAATGAATACCAAAAAATTGACCTGAAATTATATCACCTTCTTATCTCCTCATATCAGATATATTATTATTGTCTTTGATAAGCAGTATTACAAGAAGATCATTACACTAAGAAATTAACATTACTTACAGCTAAAAATAATATATTTGTAATATCCCAATGAGTAGAAAATCCAATTTTCTACTCATTGGGATATTACAAATATATTATTTTTATTTATAACAATCAACCCAATGCTCAATTTATTCGAAATTATCAAATCAAACCTTGGTAATGACACCTATTACTTACAGCATCAGAATAATCGTTATTCTATAGGATTTAACAGTTGATAATTAATACTTTCTTAGTACGAGCATTGTGACGTTATGTTCCATTTTTGTTACAATGCTGGTTGGCGACCTATGCTTCTCCTCATGGTGTAACAGGCGTAAGTAAGTAAATCTTGAAAAAAATGAAATAAAAATAGTGAACACAGAACAGTAATAGGCCTGTCTTTATCAGTATGTTTGATGGTTTTATGACTTACTAATTTCGTTAAATTTTATTTAATCTAATGGTGGAGAAGATTTGTAGCTCAGGTGGATGATTTTGGTGGAGTTTTTTTCTCTGAGCTGGATTGATCAATCCAATTTATCAATCAATCAGGAAAATCATGCATAAATATAGGAACAAAAATCAAACCAATAGGAGACACAACCAAAACAACGAAGTAAACAATGATAAGTTTAAGGTCAACAAGAACCAATCAACATCGAGGTGCACAGAACAAGCTATAAAACACGTATGGAGAAATTCGAACACTTCACTTCTATTTGAAGTTTGTGCTGATGATGTCGTTCAGAAGAACGATGAAAGCTCCACGACAAAACCATCCAGCTCAGAGAACAAAACTCCACCAAAATTTAGTCTAATCCATTGTTTTGTATACATTCTTACGATAACGATGTGAATATTACAATAATCATGTGGTTTAAGATCAACGACATAGTTGCGTTAGAGTCAACGGATAAAATATCAACCTGAAGAGAATCTCGATATGTACACTCAACACTAACAGTGATGAAATATTTTAAGTCCCTATAATCTCACTAATATAGTAAGAAACAGTGGTGTCTATGTGTGTATTGATGAAGACCTTCCAATTCGTATGTAGCAACTGTTCATTACTACCTAGTTTTCTCTGATTGATATATAGCAGTTCATAAGGAAAATAACCTTATGATTTACTACAATTGTGTTTCATCTGCCTCGAACATATTCACAACCAACGTTTAATCCCTTACATTTAGATTGTATATCTTGTCTCAATATCTGTGTCATAATGATAATGGTAATTAATAATACTTCATGATTATCCATTCTTTATTGATTACGAAACATTTTTGTTTTAGACCAGTTAAATGAAACAAAATTGAAACTTGAACGGCTTGAACAAACACAATTCGATATCATTGAACAAATAAACAATATTAATTACCAAGGATCACTAATGCCACCGACACAACCATCCAACATTGTCACAATGACCGAATCTAATGTGAATTTAGAACATTGGGAAATTAAATCTATTGAATTATCTAATCAGATAATTTCACAATGTAAGTCTTTTTATTTTATTTTGTTATACTGTTGCCTAGAATTCTAATAGTATGAGATTGTATTTGTATAATAATTAGTGTTCGTATGTTTTCATGTTCAGTTTGTTGCACAAACCTAGTAAGGCATCGCATTCCTTTATGGTTACCCAATTTTTAAAGCCTTCAACCTAGCTACAATGGTTCAGAGACAGCTTAGTTATATTGCCAGCCTTCAGCGTAAGCGTCTTCATGCGGACTTAACCTCATCACTGATCACTTCAATAGGCATTTTCAGGTCGCTCGTTCACGATTGCCGTCGTTCGTCAGTGCGCATGTAGGAAACAACTTAACATCTTGGACGAAAGTGTTTTAGTACTGGAAGCGCAGTGTTGGGTAATATAGGAGCAGGTTGACAGAAAGCTAATACTGGAAAACCAACAAATGACATTAGTTTATGAAGTGATTGATAATTTTACTTAACTGCATTCTCCGAAACAACACAGAATGCACCAATCCAATCACAATTGACGGAGAAGATTTGGAAGATGTTAAAATCTTTACATATTTGGACAGCATCATTGATGAACAGGATGGATCTGACGCAGATGTGAAGGCGCGGATCGGCAAAGCAAGAGCAGCATATTTACAACTGAGGAACATCTGGAACTCAAAGCAACTGTCAACCAACACCAAGGTCAGAATTTCCAATAAGAATGTCAAGACAGTCCTACTGTATGGGGCAGAAACTTCCAGAACTACGAAAACCATCATCCAGAACATACAAGTGTTTGATAACAGTTGTCTACGCAAAATATTTCACATCCGTTGGCCGGACAATATTAGCAACAACCTACTATGGGAGAGAACAAACCAGATCCCAGCGAAGGAAGAAATCAGGAAGAATCGCTGGAAGTGAATAAGACACACATTGAGGAAAGCACCCAACTGCGTCACAAGACAAGCCCTCACGTGGAATCCACAAGAACAAAAGAAAAGAGGAAGACCGAATAACACATTACGCCGAGAAATGGAAACAGATATGAAAAAAAATGAACAAGAATTGGATGGAACTATAAAAGAAGGCCCAGGATAGGGTGGGTTGGAGAATGCTGGTCAGCGGCCTATGCTCCATTGGGAGTAACAGGCGTAAGTAAGTAAGTAAGCATCTTTAGCTTCAAACTGTCTGGTATATGTCCACACAATCATCATAGTCACTGGTTGAAAACTTTGAGATTGACATGGCGCACATTCTATTACAGGAACGTAGATTCATTCATTCATTGTCTCCCCCACCCCGAGATTCTAATTTTCTAACTATCTTGTTATTTCTCACCTCATGAAATTCATATTTTTTTCAATTATATTGCCTATGTCTGGTCGTTTATGCCACCACTAATACTGTTATTACCTTTATTACTCTAGTACTTGTTCCGAAAACTTCAACTCTTTATGTTAATTGAATATGACAAGTTGAACTGGCAATACATATGTAACACTTCCTAAATTGTATCTGACTGACTGATTTGACATCATTTCTAACTATCTTTTATTGCTCACTCGGTTATTCCATAAAACACCAGCATTGTTTTAAAGATAATTATAATTCACTAAATTATTAGAGAACTCGGATACAGCAGAATTATCACGCCATTTTTAATTACATCATCAAATATATCGATTATTTGTGTTTGTGTGTGTGTGTGTGTGCCGATTTCTCTCACACATAAACATCATGATCCATAAATTATCTAGTAACAATTCTTCTTTTTTTTCATCAAATTACTACCCTTGATTACATTAGTTAAGTTGAAAATTTCGCGTAGTTTATAAATTCGTTTGTTGTTTTTTCTACCTAAATAGATGAAACAATGTTCTGTTTGAAAAAAAGTCATTTGTTTATCGGTTTTTCTAGTGTGTTAATATAACATGCATATTCATATATGGCACATTTTCTCATTATTAGGTATTTTATTTATCGAAAAAAATAGTAACTGAATGTATTGATAAATATTACAATTGTATTTTAATGGAGTATTGTTCTCTGAACTGGATGATTTGGACGTAGAGATTTCATTCTTCTTCCTCTTCTTCTTCCTCTTCTTCTTCTTCTTCTTCTTCCTCCTCTTCTTCTTCTTCTTCTTCTCCTCCTCCTCCTCCTCCTCCTCCTTCTTCTTCTTCCTCTTCTTCTCCTCCTCCTCCTTCTTCTGAACGACATCTACCAGCACAAACTTCAGATAGAGCTATAAATCTTCTCCACCAACTCAATGAAAACTGTACAAATAAACAGAGAGATGAATGATAGAGCTTACGTGTTAGAATACTTGACTTTTAATATTTATTCAGTTACAAATTTTAAAAGAATAATACTGAAGTGCTTTATCCCATATATTATTAATGTCTAGTAACTCGTTTAATAGTTAAAATTGATGCCTATGGTTGTTTAACTCATAAAATGATGATGGGAGTGCGGTTCATTATTGTAGTAGTAGTAGTAGTGTGGTGTGTGCTACTTATATCCACATAAGTAGTATATAACGATGGTCAGACAAAATGTATTTCAGTGGAAGATCTAGAGGGTAAGAAGGGGGAGGAGTAACGGAGAGTAGTTGGTTTGAAAATGCAGGAACAATAAAATCTTAGATAATGAACTGAGATTTGCAAAAGAAACAGTCAAATTTGAGACGATGGATTGCTATTTTGCAAATTAACTATTTACTATATGGTTCTCAGATTTTAGTGAGATGTATTGTAATTTTGTGCTCCAATACATTCGATCGTCCCCACTCGTTTTCTTGTTCACTACGGTAGTAGTCAGATCATGAAAAAGCATAACTTCGTTTGTCGTTATTTTTTTGATTATATATATATATATTCTGAAAATAATAATTACAGTATTCACGCCAGTTTATAGGCATAATAAATTTGATATAAATTGCAACATTAGATGTAAAGAAAAAACATGTGATATAGGATAGTTTTAAGTATACTAGTTCAGTAATTGTTTATGTAGTACATGTATATTACAGCAATCCAATGCATCAACCGGGAACTCTTAATTTTTCTTAAGTGGACAGTCTGTTGATTTATGAATGGTGTATTTAAGATCATTTCCTGTGCTAAAACGAATTAATTATAATTATCTACAACAAGAGAAAGTAAAACAAAAATAGAGAGCACGGAACAACAAGGCGGTAATTACCGAAATATGTCAATCAGATCTACCGAAATGCATGTTTCATGTGACACAGTGATATACTGTTAATGTAAGATATTAGTCAAATTATTTAGGGTTGCTAGGGCGAGTGTTAACGTAAAGTGACAGCAGGTAGGTGGTTTTAAGCTTCTATAATCTCAGTTGTGGAATAACATACACTTATAGATGCTAGAAAATTTCATGCTTTTTCAGAGGAGCAGTATGCATCAATTCAGCGAACAAAGAATGCGTGTGATTTTATCGTACGGGTAGATTATGGTAGATTATTCCAGACTCATAAAAACTTACAGTTAAAGTAGTTCATATGGAGAAATGATTTAGAATGAGTTTGTTTCACTAGTCACACAAGGGGTTACGGATGTCGTAATTAGAAATTTCTGCATATTGAATTATTTGATTAGATGTAAAGAATAGTTTATTAAGTATTTTGAAGAAAAACATAAGATTTACTTTGAGTCTCCTCTTCTATAAACGGTTGAGCCCGAATTGACTACATCTGGAATTTTAAGTCAAGGTACAACCAGTTCCAAGAATACGAAGTGTGGATCATCTATTGGTTCACTACTCTCACCATTAATGTGATGTTGATGAAAATTATATTTACAAATGATATGGATTAGGTTTGTTGTCACTGGGTAAAGATAATTGAGATTTCTATCTACAATTTTAAGTATCGGTTAACATTATTGATCCTATTTCACTTTTCGATTTTTTTTTCTGTGATTGATTTGTTCCTGTTGTGTCTGAAATTGAAATCCGACTAGTTGTACAGATTGTTTACAATAAGTCATAAACAACATTGAACGTGACACTTGTGTGTATCAGTTCAAGTTGTCACAAACGATTAACATAAAGAGATGAAATTGTCAGAACAAGTACCAGAGTAATAAAAGTAGTAACAGTATTAGTGGTAGCATAAACGACCAGACATAGACAATATACGAAGTTGCGCCACCATACACCATTGTCTTCAGTGAGTCCCATACTAGGACGAAACGGCCGTCCAGTGCTTCCAGGTCTTCCGTGGTGGTCTAGCTTCAATTGACTCATGATTTCAACCAGTGAAATTTCTAAAAACCCATTCTGATAATAGACAATATAATTGAGAAAAATATGAATTCATGAGGTGAGAAATCACAAGATAGTTAGAAAATTAGAATCTCGGGGTGGGGGAGACAATGAATGAATGAATCTCCGTTCCTGTAATAGAATGTGCGCCATATCACTCTCAAAGTTTTCAACCAGTGACTACGATGATTGTGTGGACCTATACCAAGTAGTTTCCACCCCTATAATTGAATATTAGTAGCCTAATAACACCCTGTGTTTTAAAAACCACTTTTCACACCCATAAAGTAGAACGGAGTTAATTGGTGAACAGTATACTCGTCCTTTAGTTGGCAGACAATACTCTTGCATACACCACAAGTGACTGAAGCTAACAAAAATCATTTGAGATTTCTAAATTCTTGCCGAGATTTCGTCAGAATCTAATCAACACCAGTTGATCAGACTTCCAAGATAAATGGTGTGATCAGTACGCTCAACTAGTTCACTTCCTGTCCTTATTTCAAGCATTGATATACACTAGTCCTGATGCAACATTTTGCATTTAAATGGAAAGAACTGCATTCCGAATATGCTTTTGTTGTTTCTCAAGGTGGATTTTTTCATCTTTCCATAGTCTTCTCCCGATAGAGCTATATCACCTGTGTATTCTAAGTCAACAAGTGAGTCTCCTGGGATATTGATTCCTGAAAAATCAGACGACAAGTGTCATCTCTAGAAAGGGATGCCTGTGAAAAAGGGGTAAATGAATTACCCTGACGAAGACCACTTGAAGCTATCAGTTCTGATGTTAGTTCTTCATAAAGTTTACCTCGAATAGTAGTGTTAGTTTATAGCTCGGTTTTAAGAGACCAGTAATAGCATTTTGTGGTTTAAAGTCGTTAGCATTGATTAATGAGGTGGTGAATCCTTGCCAACTTAAGTGGTTGAAACTTATGTTACGTATGCCTAAATACTGCCTTCCTCGACGAGTGATGCTTAGTAGTGTAGATGTAGATTGGAAGAAAACCAGAGATGGTTAAACCAAAATATGGCATCAGTCTGTGAATTCATTAACTTATCAGAATGGGTTTTGTGGAGAGTTTTAGAAATTTCACAGGTTGAAAACACGAGTCAGCTGAAGCTAGACCACCATTGAAAACCTGGAAGCACTGGACGGCCGTTTCGTCCTGGTATGGGACTCCTCAGCAGTGCGCATTCAACTGACTCATGATTTCAACCTGTGGAATTTCTAAAACTCTCCCCAAAACCCATTCTGATAATAATCAACTGCTCATTAGTGGCTGACTTCAAGAAAAACTCCTGGAGTTCTAGTGAGAAGCCGTTACCAGTGGAGTTCAACCAGGTCTGTTGTGAGATATCAACTCACTGAAGACAATGGTGTACGGTGGCGCAACTTCGTGGATTGGTTGAAGTTAGACATTAACACCGTTGGATGCCGGCCAGCTCAGTGGTCTAATGGTTAAGTGCTCGCGCGCGAAGCCAGTAGGTCCTGGGTTCGAGCCTCGCGTGGTGCGGGATCGTGGATGAGCACTGCTGAGGAGTCCCATACCAGGACGAAACGGCCTTCCAGTGCTTCCAGGTTTTCAATGGTGGTCTAGCTTCAACTGACTCATGATTTCAACCTGTGAAATTTCATTAACTTGTTCGGAACAATGTTGGTAGATACAGACTACCTAATTAGTATCCTCATGATAAATGCGTTCATTGTTTTAAGATGTTAAGTGACATGGCTCAGATCGCCACTAAGCATTAAAACGTAAAATTTTATTTATATCTTGTAAATACGTCTAACTTTTATCTTGTATTCATTATAGTACTGTCTTCCGACTTGTATACACAAAAAGTGTAAGATAAAATAACCAAAGAATAGATGAGGTTGAAAGAACACTACTTACTTTTCATATTATTTGGTAGTATATATGATACTCTAATAAATTCCTTTCTCTTATTGATCATACTTGATCACCAATTATATTTTTTTTTGTTTTTACAAAAAAATTTCAGTACGAACTGTTCAAGGGGATTTTTCACGTCGTTATGCAAAAATTTCTGAAAATATGAATAAAATCTTATCGAATATACAAGATTCAAATCATTCAATGAAAACAAATATGTTGCATAATTTAGAATCACGTGTTAATGCCTTGCCAACTATTACATCGGATTGTATCAGACGTGTACTACATGAAGAATTATTAAGAGTATTTTCAAATAGTAAGTAGTAGTAATTTTTTTTCTCAACTGTTGTTGGTTGGCTCTATTACTAATTTGGAAACTTATGTTGTTCATAATAGTGGGGGGGGGAAATGGTACTCAGCAACAGTGAGTCGATACATCAGTAAATAAGAGAAATAAAAAAAAACAATCACTCACAAGCATTAAAACTAAGATTGCTGGATAATCAAAATAAGTGATTGAAAGATTAAGTCTTTAAATGGATTCTATGTCGTATAATTGAAGAATTATATTTTTGTTACAACAAGTAGAATTGAATACTTGTTGGTAGCCTTTTGACCTACATATTGAATGGTTATTTGGTTAATAATCTATTGTCATGTTAAGTCAGTTGAATATTTTGTATATAAATAATGGTTACTGTGTTATCTGTATTTCTTAGCTGGAAATTGTAACAGTTTTTGTTATATTTTCTCGATCCCATTATTTGTAATTGAATTGAACTGCAGTCTACATATACAAAAAAAAACCTAAGCTAACAATATTTCTTACTTATTTCTATGATATTGATCGTGGTTGCTACCTTAAAAATAATGGTTGGATTTGTGTGTTATGATAACTCATTCGATTTATTTTGACTGGAACACTTGTTTCTTTAAGTCTTACCACACCTGGTAAATTGGTTAGAGGATAGTTGGACTAAAAATTTCAAACTCATAATCTGAAATCGTAGCCAACGTGCTGACTGTGTACCAAGGAGTATAGTGGCATCAAAGTGTTTCCCCCAAACACCAAGGATCTTCACTGATACTGCCTTTTCATAGTTCATAGCTGAAGGGAGGGGCTAGAGATGGATGGTCCTAAAAATACCTCACTTCACCTAACGCCTATATATATATATGACTATACTGCCTGTCTGTAGGTGCTACTAAAGAAGACGACTCATTGTTGTGTCTGTTATTTTTCCTTATCTCACAGCTGTCTTTTCATTGTTAATATTCTGTTGCCTTTTTTTTGGCTAATTAGATTTATCGCGAATTGTTGAACCATTGCAACAGTCTTTATTTAATGTGTTAAAAAATCATTTATCTACATTGCCAACAACATTAACAGATAATGTTCAACGTACTCTACGTGAAAAGGTGAGATTTTAACTAATTAATCATTCAGACTTATTAACTAATTCTTTGTAACATGATATATGTGTATTGGTAATTATAATATTCAATTTATATGTATGTACAATTTCATTATATTATGATTGGTAATGATTACCGATAGTTCACACATTTACATCAAATTTCATTGTGCTAATAATCTTAGATCCTTCCATTCGAATTTGAGCTCTTCTTCGAGTATGAATAGAGATATTATGATAATTCTTACTTCTTGCTTTACCAGACCGTGAAAGTATTTCTTGTGAGGTATTTGAAAATGAATTGGGCTTAGTCTCAAAATTCTGGGACTCTGACCTCCAATGCTCAAGAGACAGCTGTTTGAACTCGGTCAAACACAACCTTTTTTGTGAATAGCTTTTAGTATGCTAGCTCCGTGCTCTTATGACCTTACCATCGAGGACATACATTCATGGCCAAGATGAGATTTTCCATTTTCAAGCCTCGCTTTTTCTAAACTCCCACTTCCCTGTGAGAAAAAAAATCATCGCTGCAGATGTGTGTTCTTTGAAGAAAACAACTTACCACTCACTACTACTTCGCTCTTAACATTTAATTTGCTGCTTTTCGTCGTACAACTCTTTGACCAACCTCCTTGATATGATAGTGCTCTAAAAGAGATAAGTGTCCTGGCCATATCTCCAATAACTCATTACCATATCAAGATAGCATCCATGGTTATGTGGAAGCTTACTGGTATTAAACACATTGATTCCATAATGGTATTCGATCAATAATAAAAATTGATGTGGTCTTTTATCTCATTGAATATGTCGTAATTCCATACATCAAGCAATTCCCTCTTACATCCCAATATGCAACATTCATAGATGGAGAAATGATTGAAGTTGCTGAATACAGTATATTTATTCAACAGTGAAAATCTCAGCCGAATTAAACAACATAGGATTCTGAACATACAAACTAACTAATTGAAAACTGATTACCTAACAACTTTTTATCCATTTTATGTATCTTTGTAACAATTAATTTGTTTGTTTCTATGTTTATAAAATTTTTTTTTTCAGAATTTCACTACACAAATTGTACGATCTGCATCTGGAATATTATCCACGGAACTATCTAATGCTTATCGTGATTCATTAAATAAAATTTATGTTCCAGCCTTAGAAAAATCCACTAAGAAATTATTCACAGATCTTAATAATGTTTTTCAACTTGGTACACAACAATGTATGTTTTAATTAGAAAATTTATAAACAGTTTCTTTTATTATGTAAGGAATTTCATTAACCGTATACATCTTCGTTCATTCAACAAGTGAACAAGAACAGTTTAGCATGTTTTTTATGAGTTAGTCATAATGATTAAGGTAAAGTCCGGTATAAATATGTTCCAGCTCAAACTATCACATCGATACAGTAAGATGAGATTAATGGGAGAAATAGATAATTAAAATAGAATACTCAAGATGTAGGAATATGCTTCTCAAGGAAGTGTTGAGAAACATGTGTATATGGATGAATATTAGAACTCATAATTTAATTGGAGATGAAAGCTACATAGATCTGTGACAATTCAACCGATTCCCAGTCATGTTGGGAAGCATAATACAATGAGACATTCCTGGAGTTCTAGTGAGAAGTCGTTACCAGTGGAGTTCAACCAGGTCTGTTGTGAGATAGGAACTCACTGAAGACAATGGTGTACGGTGGCGCAACTTCGTGGATTGGTTGAAGTTAGACATTAACACCATTGGATGCCGGCTCAGTGGTCTAGTGGTTAAGTGCTCGTGCGCGAAACCAGTAAGTACTGGATTCGAATCCCGCGAGGTGCGGGGTCGTGGGTGCTCACTGCTGAGGAGTCCCATACTAGGATGAAACGGCCGTGCAGTGCTTCCAGGTTTTCCATGGTGGTCTAGCTTCATTTGACTCATGATTTCAACTTGTGATAATACAATGAGTTTTATCCATTTTTTACAACTCCGGATAGTGTGTTTGATCTATGTGTTCATTTTAATCATTTCTGCACTACATGTGTCGATGAGGATTCATAGTCTTCTGAACAACAGCTTAACCATCTTTGATTGATACCCTACATTTTATGTTAGCGTTGCTTACCTCATTTAGTTATTAATTCTAAATTTAACGGAATAACGAAGTTAACTATTTTGGGTGTGGCATTTGCCAAATATTTATTTATTTAAACACATAAACATTGGTACAAGGAGGCACCAGATAGATATGCACCGCATAAATCATTCAATTTGTGTGAGGGTTGGCATACTCCTGGGGTTCCCAGACCGAAGCAGGTGGTTTCCTTAGGAGGCCACAACCGGAGCCTTCGGCCTAGATGTCTGATACACAAGGCAATGGAGCATCGTAAGGAGATGCAGTCATATGGTAGCCGGTGACTAACGATTGGTTCATACACCATTCGTTCCCTCAGGATACGCGAGCCCATGTGCACCAGTGATTTGGAATCGGAGTTTTCCAACTCCCCCATGTGAGCTTTCCGTGTCAGCCAACCCGGTTAGAGCGCCGGACATTCACTTTCCGTCCTCTCAATTTCGTAAACAACACCCCTGGTGAGAGATGGCAATGAGTAGAACTTCCCTGGCGGAGGCTACATACGCGTGGTCATGTGAGAGCATTTGGAGAGGGAGAGCCGACCCTCCTCACTCTCGGTCGTACCAGGGCATTTGCCAAATAGCGATACTTAGTGCTCATCATTATGTGTACGTAGCTACTGTTCACTCAGGCGCACTGTTCATATAGCTGACAACTTCTGACTAGGTAAACATTCTGATTATTTCTTATAAATTACTCCTTTACACATGTCTTTAACCTGCTGTACAACATTTGGACTCCTGTATAATTTGACGAATGTAATGTGTCTAGTTTACACTGATATCAGTTCTTTGCTTTCTTTCGTTAACAAAATCTTTATTTTTACTTGTGATCCTCTAATTATTGACAAACTATTTTTTTTCTATTTTTATAGATTTAAATCAAATTTCATCTCGTATTCAAACTCCATCTTTTGATGCTACAAATTTTACACCTTTGATGAATCAAATATCATCCATGATAAAAGTAAGCAATGATGATAGACCTAATAAACCTTTATTTTTAACTAATCCAGATATCTGAAAACAAAGTTCTGAGTAATAGGAGTCGCTAAAACGACATGCATAAAATGTATCCAAGCGCGTTACATTCATCCTAAAGCTGATCTTTTAAGATCTTATCATAAATTAAATGATGTTATACAGCATTAGCAGACGTTAGCATCATTTTCACAATGCTACCACCATGTTCAAATAGTCATTCGAGTGTATTGCTTATTTAGCACACAAAACTATTGAACATCTCAGATATCAAAGAATCGATATGTGTGGGACACTATTTTGTAGATGGTTGAATCGGGATTTATTATCTGCTCACTATTGCCTTCGTTTTTGTAACACGTTTACGTTGACAGATTTTGCAGGCGTTACGTTTTTTAAAGAAAAGACCCATATATATAACACTTGCAATTTACTATAATAAGGGAGAAAACTGTCTTAACATAGCAGTATTTGATAGTCAAGATGTTTTTCGAAACTGTAAGCGAATTCACTCATTCATTCATGTCTCTATCTTTCTAGTTGATAGAGGATTACAACCATGTTGATCGATTTGCCATCTTTACCCATAGTGCTCTACCTCCTAACATCAGTGTTCATAACTCAATTATTGCAATATACAAATAAGCAGTAATTTAAAGATATCCACGATCTGATACAAACAATTGACATACCTTTGCTTTTAAAGATCATTTCTTATATTCGTCACTTAGTTCAAAAATGATTTAGATTATATCTGCTGTTTGATAAACAAAGTGATACCACTCTCTTGCATTATTAGTTTTTTATATCGCCATATGGATAAGTTAATTGTCACTATAGATGATTACAAAACTATATTTAGTTGGTGTACTCATCGAACAAGTGGCCTGTATCATGCTTGTACTCCAAGTCAATGATGATAAAATTTAAACGGGATCAGGGATGCGTACTGATGGACAGTTCCATATTAGGATAAAACGCCATCCAGCGCTTCCAGATTTTCAGTGGTAGTCTACCATTGATCAATTCATGATCTCAATTCAAACTCAACAATCTCCACAACTGTGTACTGATAAAATTAATGAGTTATTTCTACGAGTATATCGTTGAAAAGAAATTAGTGAATAAATATTGTACTAATTAATGTAACCGATACACAGTCCATTTGCAATAGCAGATACCTGCTAGACACCCCCCCCCCAATTAATGGAATTAAATGATACTTTCCAGTTAAATAATGTAGTTAAAAACGGATGATAGTGACCAATATAGTGTATAGAATATATATAGTGATAAGTAGGTATTCTTTTAGTGTATCATCTACTGTCAGATGTAAATACGATCATCATTACCATCATCGATCTGATTTTTCTCTAACCCACTATTCTTTGTATCTTGACTAGCCCTTGTAAAATGCTAATCACTATACACTACAGAATTAATGTTTCCTTTCATTTTATGTGTTCTTTCTTTGTAGTATTATTGTGTTTTCTTTTCTCTTTTCTTATTTAGTCAACTCTTACTGAAACATTGAAAGAAGTTGAAAGTAAACGTGGCAATTCTTCTTCTCTTAAACTAAATCAATCATCAGATTCATATCCAACTAATACTATTGATCGTAATGATCATTATTCAGATGTAGTATTCGACAATGTAAAGCATAAACAATCCAATTCAACAATGTTGGATAAAACAGCTGTGAATAAAAAGTCATATAATCGTCATTTAAATAAGTCAGGTATTGTCAATACTCCTCTTGTTAGTGGTAGCAATAGTAACAATAATAGTAATAATAATAATCCTAGTGTAAAGAATAAAATACAAACAACTAATGAGAGTCCATATTCATCAAATCTACTTCCACAACCACCACTATCAACATTAACAACAACAACAACACCAACATCGTCATCATCAATGAAGCAAGATAAATTGACACGTTTATTTCGACAAGCTCAAGTGTTGATTCATTCAGATCGTTTAGTTGATGCTTTGGAATTGGTAATGTTTAATTATTTTCATTATAATATAATATAATAATATTGAAAATTCAATCACTTAGATATTAGTGAATTAATCAAAGAGCTACATATTTCACATATTAAGATAATAAAATATACACTATAAAAGAGTAAATATTCAATAGAAATACTTATCTGTCATTTGTGTACGTTAAGATCATTTGAATTGAATAAACATTGATGATTACTTCGTAATCAATTCATATGAATGATTTCAGTTCTGTATAAATGGTTAATCATAGTCTAAATTTCTTTAAGATAACGTGACAAGGATTTGACGAAGTGAAGTTTTAGGTTCTTTATAATTTCAGATACGTTTGACTGACTGATGAAAGCTAAATTGGCATTGAAAGTTAGGTCAGATAGTGTTTCTTGTCAGTTGCCTTCAACTGTCTTAAATATAATGTATATATATATCAGATGGGTTTTGTGGATATTATAGTAATTTCAATGGTTAAGATCATGGGTCAGTTGAAGCTAGACCACCATGGAAAACCTGAAAGCACTGGACGGCCGTTTCGCCCTAGTATGGGACTCCTCAGCAGTGCTCATCCACGACCTCGCCCCTTGCGAGATTCGAACCCAGGATCTGCTGGTTTCGCGCGTGAGCACTTAACCACTAGACCACTCAGCTGGCCGGCATCCAACGGTGTTAAAGTCTAAATTCAACTAATCCACGAATTTGCACCACCGTACACCATTGTCTTCAGTGAGTTGATATCTCACAACAGACCTGGTTGAACTCCACTGGTCACTATTTCTCACTAGAACTCCAGGATATACTTCGTGAAGCCAGTCACTAGTGAGCATATGTTGATTAATATCAGAAGGAGTTTTTGAGGATATTATAGTAATTTCAATGGTTGAGATTATATATATATATATAACCTTCGAGAAAATAGACGATTAAATTTCTCGAGATTTATTTTAAAGGATTGGACATTGTAACATATATTTTACTGGTATTCTCTGGGAGTTTATACAAATGTAGTGATCATCCCACTAAAGTGTATTCTTATTTAAATTGATATAAACTACGTAGATGACATATTAATGTTAGTTATCTTAATGGTTATCATCAAATGCCCTGGTTCGGCCGAGAGTGGTCAAAGTCCGCTCTCCCTGTCGAAATGCTCTCACATGGCCACGCCTATATAGCCTCTGCCAGGGAAGTTCTACTCACAGCCTTCTCTCACCAGGGGTATTGTTTACGAAATTGACAGGACGAAAAACGAATGTCTGGCGCTTTAACCGAATTCCAAACCAATGGTGCACATGGGCTCCAGTATCCTGAAGGAACAAATGGAGTATAAACCAATTGTTGGTCACCGGTTTCCATGGGACTGCATCTCCTTACGATGCTCCACTGCGTTGTGGATCAAACCTTTTGGTCGAAGGCTCCGGGTGTGGCTCCCTAAGAAAACCACCTGCTTCGGTTTGGGCACCCGGGCAGTATCACAGCCCTCACACATATCGAATGAGATTTGTGTGGCGCATATATATTTGGTACCTCCTTTTACTAATATATATGTTAAAATAAATAAAATAAAAATTGGTTTTACTTACATCTTAATGAATGTTTTAATAATAAAATTTTGATTGAAATTTAACATACTATTTTATTGAAATTATGAATTGATCCAAGTTACAGTTACTATTAAGAACCTGGATCAGTTTATGATTTCAATGAAATTCACCAATCTCCACAACCCCCCATACTAAGTATTACTTCATACAAGTAATGTGATATGTGTGTATCATAACGAAGGCCTATTGAACTTGGGGTTAACCAACATAATGACAAAGTTATTACAACAACAAAAACAAAAAACTTCATTTGTTAATATACGAAATATAAACTATACACGAAGAAAAATATACTTGACGTTACTTAAATTGTCAGGAGTAGGTGTATTCAAGTTTGTTGTTTTTTTTTTGGTCTTGTATTACACAATTATAAATAGTTAGTCATTACAACTATAATCCAGATAAAGCATGTAATGAGGTTATCTCTATGATCTGTAAACATAAACAACAAATATATCAGAGTTCTGTTATCATGGTATCAGGGTATAATTCAAAACTAAGAAGTATATATGTACAGCAGTGTATTTATCACCGATAAACAATGTATCATGCAAGAAGCGTTCAAAACCAGAAGAGATGGTCAAATTAATTCATAACTAAATTCTTGCTTTCTGATTCACTAATGATAAGCCTCTATAATCGTTTATCAGATTATTAAGGTTTCAATTAAGTCTAAAACATTGAATAATATTGGTTATAAATAAATGTCATAAGTACGTAAGTTACTATAGTGTTGATTAAGATAATGAGAGGAAACATTCAGATATTAAAATTAAAAATTATGAATATGAATAAATGTAATCATGAACAATATATTTATATAAGCAAAGATAGATAGTGGCTCGCAGGGGAATCCAGGACGCACGTTTTGTCCTTTTTTGGGGGACTCGTCAGCTGGATGTACCTGCATCTCAGAATTGATGTTCACTCTGGGAGTCGAACCCAGTACTGTTCTCTTTAAACGCTATTACGTTATGCACTTAGCTACTGAATCCTGTTAGCCACCTGCTTGTGCAATGGATTGAAGTTATATTCACTTGATGTGAATATATTTATATAAATTATTTTAAAAAAAAGGAGAATTTCCTTACTTTGCTTTGTCCTCTGTATAACTTCAGATTTATTTATGATAAGAGTTAATATTTAACATATCCATTTATTAATTATTCCGGTTATCAGAATGGGTTTTGTGGAGAGTTTTAGAAATTTCACAGGTTGAAATCATGAGTCAATTGAAGCTAGACCACCATTGAAAACCTGGAAGCACTGGACGGCCGTTTCGTCCTGGTATGGGACTCCTCAGCAGTGCGCATCCACGACCTACTGGCTTCGCGCGCGAGCACTTAACCACTAGACCACTGGGCCGGCATCCAACGGTGTTAATGTCTAACTTCAACTAATCCACGAAGTTGCGCCACCGTACACCATTGTCTTCAGTGAGTTGTTATCTCACAACAGACCGGTTGAACTCCACTGGTAATGGCTTCTCACTAGAACTCCAGGAGTTTTTCTTGAAGTCAGTCACTAATGAGCAGTTGATTATTATCAGAATGGGTTTTGTGGAGAGTTTTAGAAATTTCACAGCTTGAAATCAGTGGTCTAGTGGTTAAGTGCTCGCGCGAGAAGCCAGTAGGTCCTAGGTTCGAGCCCCGCGTGGTGCGGGATCGTATTTCCGTTATATCCCCTGTATGATAAATGATACAATAATCAATAAACAGTTATTACGACTAATTGACCTCTCTATTGATCGTGAAGCTATTTCCAACTTAGTGTCTAGTCAAAAGATGAAATTGGAATACAGATATCTTGTCTATTGTACCTTATTTATTCATAACTCAAGATGCATACAATAATAATATACTACTTGAATTTTCTGACCACATATCAACACACACACACAGAAGGAAATGGCAATGCATGCAAAATTTATTTCAAAAACGGAGTATTAAAGAAATAATTGATCAATTATTAATAAATCTTAAACAGTAAAATAGATAACAACGTTTTTCTTGTTCGAACAAATGCTTTCAAATAGAGAAATATAGAAAATATTTATGAGAGTTCAGTATTGCTCATTATTTATTATATATTTTAACACATAGATACAAGGAAGCACCAAATACATATGCGCCACACAAATCTCATTCGACATGTGTAAGGTCTGTGATACTCCCCGGGTGCCCAGACCGAGACAGGTGGTTTTCTTAGGGGGGCACTCGGAGCCTTCGACCTAGAGGTCTGATTCACAAGGCAGTGGAGCATCGTAAGGCGACGCAGTCATATGGTAGCCGGTGACTAGCGATTGGTTCATACGCCATTTGTTCCCACAGGATACGGTAGCCCATGTGTACCATTGGTTTGGAATCGGAGTCTTCCAACTCCCCCATGTGAACCTTCCGTGTCAACCAACCCGGTTAGAGCGCCGGACTTTTTGTCCCCTCATTTTCGTAAACAACACTCCTGGTGAGAGAAGGTAATGAGTAGGACTTCCCTAGTGGAGGCTATATACGCGTGACTATGTGAGAGCATTTGGAGAGGGAGAGTCGACCCTCGTCCGTACCAGGGCATTTTGGGGCTCATTTACTCCTCTATATTCCAATAAGGATGATGAAAATAATAATAATCCATAATTTTTAGATCATGTGTTTGATTAGTAGACGAAGAACAATAACTAATTCTAACTGCGCATTTTTTGTAAATCATGTGTATTTATCCATTACGCCACAATGTTATTATTCTTCGTGTTGTGTATGTCTGTAATCGATTTTGAAATTCCCTATTTAAGTACTTTCTTTTTATATAGAGTGATAGCGAGCGAAAGTATAAGCCCCGAGTTTAAAACCCAGGATTGATCTGATACAACAGAGTAGTGGGTGATCGATCCGGTCTTTGCTACCGTCTAGGTTGGCTAGCAGAGTTGTCTCCACTACCCAGCAGTGCCACAGGGAGGCTTTAGGTCGGATTTTGTTTCCATGTAAAGAAATAACATGTTTGTAGTTTTAGTTAATTATTAGTATAAGAAGCAGTTGTGTGTTGCCTTTATGACCGAGGAAATAGCGTTTATAAATATTATTATTTCAGTATTCAAAATGGGATAGATTGATCTCTAATATATGTATATATTTATGAGGTAATTATTGAAAACCAAAAGTCACTGAACAACTATTTCTTGCTTACATGAAAGTATTGCTTAGTAACTACACATCCATGACTCCACTAGTGACTGTTGAACCCAGGACCTTGATATTTCGCAGCAAATGCTTTTTATCCAATCTACTGGGATCTCATTCAGTGGTTTTGTTTATATTCATTCCTCTCTGATTTTCAATGTTTTATTTATTTAACTAAAGTCACTTGGTGATGTAAATCTTCGATTTTAAAAATTTCCACAACATCCTATTGTGTTTCTCGTTAATAGTTGAAAATCTCCATAACTCGAGGGGTAACCTACCACATTGTGTAAGATGACAAATGTTCAAATCAGTTTCTTACAAGATCGATGATATATCTTGTCGATATATGTGACAAATCAACATGTTCAACTCTCTGGTTGATCAAATGATCTCTACTAATTTAGATAATGTCATATGTAAAGTTGAAGAGGTTAACAGAACTAATATTAGATATATGCCCATTAGATTTCAAATAAATTGACTGATGATACATGAACTTATTGATACATGTAAATTCTATAAATAAAAAATGTTTAATCAGACAAACAGAGATGATCATTAAAAGAAAAAACAACAACAATATAATTAGCATTATTCTGAATATTGAAAGTTAATCAACATTACTACGTTTGAGATTGGTGTAAGTACAAACAGAATAGATTTGAATTTTAGTTTTATTAAAAGGGCGGCCAAACCAAAACGTGGCATCAGTCCACAAAGTCACTAACTTCTAGTCTGAGCCATGTTGGTAGATGCCGACTACTTGGTTAGAGTCCGCGTGACTATCGTAACCAATGGTTGGAGATTGTGGGTGATATGGCTCAGAATCGATCACAATGGCGTCGGTTTATAACACTCTGTCTTCCCTTAAACTAAGAGATTAAAATGACTTCATATCATTCTTTCTACGAACTAATTCTTTCTCCCTGTATTATATCCTTATATGCAATCTTTCTTTTATGTATTACCACCATTGGATTAACTACTTTTATGAAACCGGTGTCATTCTTGTTGTGTTAATGAGATATGGAAACTTGGACCAATGCATATATGTGCCTGGTCCTACGTTGTAGCTGACTGACAGACTGACCTAGAGTCACTTGGAGCTAGTCCTCCGAAATATTGACTTTTCGCCTAACCCAGCCGGTTCAGTCCGGAACGCCAATATTAGCCTCCTTTATATGAATCATATATTTCACACATGATTGGTTTACATACAAGCCAAACAGACCACATCATACTATGAAATAGAAAATAACATTTGTACAAGATCAACCCGAAGGTAGCTATGGTTGTGAGATACTGTAACTAATAAATTGGGAATAACTTAAGAATAGTAAATCTAATCATTGTAGCCACTAGGTCAAATAAAATCTTATAATAAAAGGGATATGAATGTACATATAATATGGTTACTCAATAGTTACCATTCACTTATTCTTCTTCCGGATATAACAATAATAAAATCGTGTTAGTAGAATGTATGAATGACACTAAATTCAATAGGTCTAGAGCAAAATAAAAACTGAATAACATTTGTACTGTATTGAACAAGAACACCAGTGCGGTCAATCGAATGTATTTGACACTTAATTACAGAGCATCTCAATAAAATCTGAGAACGACACATCCATCATATCTAACTTGACTGTTCCTGTTGCAAACATCAATCCATTGTCTCAGATTTCGTTGTTCATGCGTTTTCATGCCAATTGCGTTTCATTCCCGTTCTTTCCTCATCGATCTTTTACTGAAATACATTCTACGCCTGACCACTGTCATATACTACTTGTGTGGATATAAGTAACCCACACCATAGTACTACCTTAACGGTGTCATGTCTTTCGTAAATTTTGACTATCATGCTTGATATGTCAACCTACTGACACACCTCATTACCTATATTCAGAGATTTCTATCCAATGATATCGCACATATTTCTCGTTGACTGTGAACGTTAGCCTTTTATAAACATGTCTCTATGCGTAACCATTGCTAAACATCCCAATAGACGGTATATCCTTCTGTTATAAACTATTTTACATCTATTAGGTGAGTATATTTTTCAGTTTGTTTAGATGATCAAAGCAAAATATTAGCTAGTTCATCTAAACATCAAGAAATGAACTGATCTTTATATTGATACAGTCATTCATTCTTAATATCGACGTACTCGTTTCAAGTCAGTAAGTTCTATAGAGTTTAGCCAACTAGATGTTTATTTTCATGGAATACTTTTGAGAACATAGAACAGTAGATGTTTTTTTAAATTTTTATCAGTTTGGAACTTTTTATCAACGCTCATCCACCATAATGTTAAATGGAATCAAGCTCGAGATTTCCATGTCACATGGCAAACGTGACTCCTCAATTGTAATATAACAGTTCATATTTTCAGCTTTGAGTCAGTTTGTAACAGCACAACGATATCCTTGACAATAGTTATCTTCTAGAATATTTGAACTTTATTGATCACAGATAGTCACACTTCGGGAATTGTTCGTGAAGACAGTTCTTATTGAATACATGATGATTAATTGGTTAATTGTTGAGTCTATGGCAGTTGTTTTACTCGACGATATATTATTTCATTTTGTTTGTTTTTTAGGCTTTAGTTTCTACTGACCAACCACTTCTTCTCGATATCTGTAATGATATTGATGTGAATAAACTTTTCAGTTCTGGTGATCATACAATTGGTCAAAACATTTTATTGTCCTTAATTCACCAATTAAGTTGTGGTGATTTAAGTGCTCAATTGGATTTAAAAGTCAAGTGAGTTTTCACATATGCTTATGTGTCCTATTAATTAGTATGATGATGTTGAGCTATGTTAAGCTTACAAAATGTTTATTTCATCATAGTTGGATACTACTTCAGTTGAATTAGCCTCAGTCAGTTAAGAGACACAGTGCAAGTATTTGCTGTTCCAAGTTGTTAATGTTCACATCATACGGTCGGTGATTAATAGATAGAAGGGAAATTAACTGGATTAAAATCATACGAATCAGAAAACCAAGTCGGCTTTTGCAAACTTTGCCTTACTTGTGATGCGCAAACGAGATATCCGTCTCTTAACTACTTTGGACCTGTGTAACGTAAATATTTGTAGGCTACTAGTATTTGTTCATAGGGGTCTCTAATGTCATTGTTCATGTATGTCGAGATCATCAATTTAGCTATTCTGAGGTTATGAACACTACTAAGTAAGGATGGCAAATCAAGTGACGAAGTAGTTAATCTTTATGGAGAGGACATGTACTGAGTATCCTCGACGTACGATAGTAGCTAGTGTATGAGCAGTCTGAAAGGAATCTGGGGACGGCTGATGCATGACGTGACGTCAGTCTATCAAGACACTGACTGTTGGACTGTGTGACTTAGGTAGGTGGAAACCACTTATTTGGAGTCTG
Organism: Schistosoma bovis; assembly: GCA_944470425.2. Classification (NCBI taxonomy): domain Eukaryota; kingdom Metazoa; phylum Platyhelminthes; class Trematoda; order Strigeidida; family Schistosomatidae; genus Schistosoma; species Schistosoma bovis. Next base: position 3,254,038 of record OX103961.1, on the reverse strand, counting down.
CGTGATTATTGTAACCATTGATTAGAGAAATTGGGTAACGTAGCTCAAAATTGTTCGTAACGGCGTAGATCTATTCACTCTTTATCTTTCCATAAATCCTAAGTTTCTAAGTAATATAATAAATATTTCTACTACGCTAATCCATACTTCTCGAATAATCCTTTCCGTTACCTCTAATACTGTCAGCAATATACCCGCTGTCAATTAATTTCAAATTATTGCAGCATTGGGAGCTGACATAGCTTCAGATCACTACCTGCTTGTGATTTTCAAGATGTATCTGAAGCCAAAGAAGCACTGGATAGCTGGAGAAACAGCACTGCAAGGTTTGATACAGCCTTCTTTCGTGATACTAAAAAACTCAACAAATTCAAGATAACTCTTTACAACAGGTTCCAAGCCCGACTACATATGCTGGAAGAAGAAACTACTGTCGCCGACAACTGGAAAGAGATCAAAGTAGCGCTAAGTTCAGTGTGTCAGGAGGTTCTGGGTGTATTTCGAAACTCTAACCAAGGTTCAATAAAGGAAGAATAATAAGACAGCAACTGTTCAGTCAACCAAGAGGAGAGAAAGCCAAGGCACACGACGAATACACAGAAGCGAACAAGATTGAAGAGGAACGTTAGAACCGACAAGCAGAACTGCGTAGAAAACCTACACTGCAAAGTCGTGTATGGAGGACAGCTCATAAGTGCTTCCCAAGTGAGGACCGAAGTTAGACAAGGCTTCTCAATTCCTCCCTCTCTTTCTTCTGGTGGTTGACTGGATTATGAAGACCTCTCCATCTGAGGGTAAGCATAGAATACAATGGACAGCTTGGATGCAAATAGACAATTTGGACTTGGCAGATGACCAAGCTCTACTATCCCATACACACGAACAAATAAAGGTCAAGACAGCCAGTGTAGCAGCAGTCCCTGCAGCGGTAGGCCTCAACAAAGGCAAGGGAAAAAGCAAGATCCTCAAATCCAACACGGAGAAAACCTACCCAATCACACTCGCTGGAGAAGATCTGGAAAGTGGGGAAACTTTCACGTGCCTGGACAGCATCATCGATGAACGTGGAGGATCTGATGCAGACGTAAATGTGAGGATCGGCAAAGCAAGGACAGCATTCCTGTAGTTGAAGAATATATGGAAGTCGAAACAACTCAGTTAACATCAAGGTCACAATCTTCAATGCGAACGTCAATATAGTTCTACTAAAATGTGGAGAACTACTACAACCGTCATCAAAAAGATAAAAGTGTTTATAAACAATTGTCTGCGAAAGATACTGAACGTCCGTTGGCCGGACACCATTAGCAACAGCCTACCATGGGAGAGAACAAACCAGATTTCAGCTCAGGAAGAGACGCTGGAGATGGATAGGACATACATTATAGAAATCACCAAACTGCATCAGGAAGCAACTCCCAACTTGGGATCATAAAGGAAAACGGAAGAGAAGGAGGCCGAAGAACGTATTACGTCGGAAATTGGAAGCAGACATCAAAAGGGTGAATATCAACTGTTAAGGATTGTCTAGAATAGGATTGAATGAAGATTGCTGGTAGGTGGCTTATGATCCTCCACGAGGAGTAACGGGCGTACGTAAGTAAATATTGCAGTATTCAGTATATTGGGACATCTCAATAATCCCAAATTCTTTGTAAAGTACTTAGCGATACATTGACACGTATTTTTCACTCAAAATAAAATAAATTTATATTATTTTGTATTCATTGTTCTCTCTTTACCTAAATAAGTACATACTATTCAACAATGTTCATAGATTTCACAGATTGAAATTATGAGTCAATAGAAGCTAGAACACTATGGAAAACCTGGAAGCACTGGACGGCCGTTTCGTCCTAGTATGGGACTCCTCAGCAGTGCGCATCCATGATCCCCCATCTCGCGAGACTTGGACCCAGGATCTATCAGTCTCGCGCCAGGCGCTTAACCAACTAGACCACTGAGCCGGTTCGAATCTTGTGGAGTGCGGGATCGTGGACGAAACGGCCGTCCAGTGCTTTCAGGTTTACCATGGTGGTCTAGCTTCAATTGACTCATGATTTCAACTAGTGAAATTTCTAAAAAATCTCCACAAAACCCCTTCTGATAATGTTCATAAATGTTTATTTTCATATAATTTATTACTTTTTATTTCATTTAAAACAGATATCTTCAAGAAGCTATTCTTTGTCTTGAATTTGATGATCCTACTACATCAGTACATGGACCAGCAATATTACACTTACTTAATACACGTCTTGATACTTTACTAAATTCAACAAATAACAATAATAATAAAATTACAAATGCATTACGTAATCGTGTTATTAAATTAAATCGTACAGTGAAATGTTTATTTAAAGAAATTGCCTTATCTGATGATAAATAATAAACAATAATCATCAGTTTACCTATCCATTATTGTATGTTACATTATAATAATAATAATAATAATGACAACTTAATTCATTTGTCTTTCTTGTTTTCACTTTCATTGTTACACTATTCATTTGGTTTAGATTTTATTCTTGACTACAATAATCAACCAATAAATAAACAAAAAAAAACTACATCTTGAGGGTGAATGTAAGTGACCGGTTCTTACAATTCCACATATACGTATCAGTACATGTCATTATTATTATTGTTTTTGACATTTTGAAAACGAGAACTAAAGGAGTTTGTTGTTTTTTTGTGACGATTTCATAATCATCTTGATGAAAAGTTTATTTGTGTACTTTACTGTTTTGTTTTCATTTCTCAAATATAATTAATTAATTAATTAATTATTATTATTATTACTATGATTACTAGGTCGTATTACATTTCTCAGTAATGTTTAAAAGTTTAATGATATAATATCATTATAAAATCACGTCGATTATGTTACTTACTTACTTACTTACTTACTTACTTACTTACTTACTTACTTACTTACTTACTTACTTACTTACTTACTTACTTACTTACTTACTTACTTACTTACTTACTTACTTACTTACTTACTTACTTACTTACTTACTTACTTACTTACTTACTTACTTACTTACTTACTTACTTACTTACTTACTTACTTACTTACTTACTTACTTACTTACTTACTTACTTACTTACTTACTTACTTACTTACTTACTTACTTACTTACTTACTTACTTACTTACTTACTTACTTACTTACTTACTTACTTACTTACTTACTTACTTACTTACTTACTTACTTACTTACTTACTTACTTACTTACTTACTTACTTACTTACTTACTTACTTACTTACTTACTTACTTACTTACTTACTTACTTACTTACTTACTTACTTACTTACTTACTTACTTACTTACTTACTTACTTACTTACTTACTTACTTACTTACTTACTTACTTACTTACTTACTTACTTACTTACTTACTTACTTACTTACTTACTTACTTACTTACTTACTTACTTACTTACTTACTTACTTACTTACTTACTTACTTACTTACTTACTTACTTACTTACTTACTTACTTACTTACTTACTTACTTACTTACTTACTTACTTACTTACTTACTTACTTACTTACTTACTTACTTACTTACTTACTTACTTACTTACTTACTTACTTACTTACTTACTTACTTACTTACTTACTTACTTACTTACTTACTTACTTACTTACTTACTTACTTACTTACTTACTTACTTACTTACTTACTTACTTACTTACTTACTTACTTACTTACTTACTTACTTACTTACTTACTTACTTACTTACTTACTTACTTACTTACTTACTTACTTACTTACTTACTTACTTACTTACTTACTTACTTACTTACTTACTTACTTACTTACTTACTTACTTACTTACTTACTTACTTACTTACTTACTTACTTACTTACTTACTTACTTACTTACTTACTTACTTACTTACTTACTTACTTACTTACTTACTTACTTACTTACTTACTTACTTACTTACTTACTTACTTACTTACTTACTTACTTACTTACTTACTTACTTACTTACTTACTTACTTACTTACTTACTTACTTACTTACTTACTTACTTACTTACTTACTTACTTACTTACTTACTTACTTACTTACTTACTTACTTACTTACTTACTTACTTACTTACTTACTTACTTACTTACTTACGTACTTACTTACTTACTTACTTACTTACTTACTTACTTACTTACTTACTTATATGAGGTTGGAGGTTCGCCATTGGTATTGTGGATGGTTCAGCATTACTTTGGCAAGTTTTGTTGACTGTTCATGTGCAAAATTGGTTTGTTTGTTAACCGATTTCATTCATACTGTTGGTTGCTTTTCAGTGTTCTCAAGAGTCATTGGGACATTGTAAGACATGTCGCCATTGCTAACATTATTGAGTTTGACTGTCGTGTAAGTGGGATAGGTCAACTTTGGCCTGTTCGTGCTGTGCACAGTTGATTCACATGATCATTGATCGGAATAACTATACATATGACGTGAATGCGGATATGAATGGTGCGAATGGTCCACCAGGGTGCTGGCATCTGTGTTGTTGCGCCGCATGATTGAACTGTACTTTTCATATTGTAGCGTCAAAGCCTATATGGTGTCTGGTTCTCCTGCGAAGCGGGATTGAGCTGTACTGCTCGGGTTATAAAGTTTGAGCTTGGATGGTGCCTGGCACTCCTGTTACATGGGATTGAGCTATACTGTTTGGGTTGTCACGTGGGAGTCTGGATTGTGTCTAGTTCTCCTGGAATCCAATGTAAAATTACCCTGACCCACAAGGGTATATTATATAATTATATTCATTATGACATATTTTAGTAACTGGACACGAAGTTATAAATAGTGAAATTTCAAATCTTTGGTTTAAAAAATAAGGCTGATGTACAGTTAAAACCAAAAATAAAATATGACTCTCGAATAGCTCTTAAATCAATGGTAGAAATCTTTCAGCTAGTCATCGTGTTCACTTAAAAAAAATGTCTTTCCGTCTTAAAATATACAATAAACAAAAATATCCTCATTACATTGAATTAATGGCTTCATTTTCATAAAGTATTTTACTGACCAATCGGGAAAAACAAGTGTTCTATTTATAGCATGTACGTCGTCGTAAGTATATTTATACTTTCGTTTCGGTTACTTTAGATCTGGATTAATTGAAGTCGAATAGCGAGACAGTTGGATGCTGGCTCAGTAGTCTAAGGGTTGTATTTGTGTGCAACATCGACTGTCTTAGGTTCGGTTCCCGCGTGAGAGATTGTGGATGTGCACTACCGAGAAGTTCCATGGTAAAACGAAACGGCCATCCCAATGTTTCCAATAGTTATCTAACTTAGACCGGTTCATGATTTCAATAAGGGAATATTATGTTGGAGCTATATGTTGCTGCTATATTGAGTTTAATTCGACGTTCAGACTAAGTATCCTCTAGGTTGAAACGTTATATTATTATAAAGCTTACGTCCTTATCTCAGGTAATAGAATTACCTACCACAACTTCAAAAGGAGGTGAGCACTGATTATTGTATACAATATGTCCTAAACTACTTGGTACTGAGAACATGGGTTCATACTAGCTATTGTGTCAAACTGATCCTTGACCATCCTTTTGTTGTATGGCCGATTGGAAATATATCTGGTGATATCAGGTATTTAGACATTACCTAGTATTCTTACACTGTCGATCCAGATTTTTATCAGCTGTTGTCACGACTACAGGCAAATAAATTATAAGGTCTCGCAGAAACACAAATTATTATTACTTATCATACCTTACACCAACACGGATAACAGAACCATATGACCTTCACGACATAGAGCAAGACGAGTAAGAACTGTTTCTTCACTACGATTACTGTTTCCTATCCATTTAGTTGAATGCCTAGCTGGAGATTACAGTCTCGCTATGTATCCTCAACTAAATATATTTGAACTTTCATAGTTGGTTCTTCAACAGTTGTATCGCAAGAAAACTGGCCCTGATTCAAGCAGATGGACTAAACTAAGACGAGAGGCGACTTGGTGAATCTTACGGTGTTGTAGATCAGCGAAATGATAGTGACGACCGTCTGCTGAAACTATGCTCGGGTGACCATCTATTTCCAGCAAGCACCAACTCAGGCCAAAAGGAAATACATTTTCTGACGTGGCGAACCCCACAATCGACCCAGACAGACCATATTGTCATCAGCTATCGCAGAAGAGGCTCGGCGGGAAACCGCCGCTTATTCTGTAGCATATGTTCAGGCTCGGACCATGTTCTTATTCGAACACGTATTTTTCTGCACCTCACTTAACGTAGAAAACCCGCAGCAAGAAATCTGGGTTTCATCGGCGTCTACAAAACTGACTGGTGCTCGGAAACTCATCCTATCTGGCTCAAAAGAAGAGGAGCGGAGGTAGCTTAAACGTAGGTTGATAAAAAAAACTCGCGCATTGATCGTGAGCAGACGTGGATAGCAAAAACGGAACAGACGGAAAAAACAGTAGGTAGCTGTTCAGACTTCTCAGACAAACGGGTATCAAAAATCCGGCTGTTAGTAAGGCCATCTTGGAAAAATACGGGACTATCTTTCACTTAACCCAGCAGATTGGACCGATGGGCGGAACATTTTAGGTAACAGTCCAACTGGCCTTCAGTTACTCACTATCTCTAAGCAACACGAGTGGCGAGTTGACGAAAGTTCTCCAAATCTCGACGGGGTTGAAGAGGCTGTAAGCAATCTAAAGCGAGGAGGAGCAGCAAAGCCTGGTTAACTGGAGCCTGAGATATTTAATAAAAGTCTAGTTCTGACTATTAAATTAACTGAGATTTTAGCTAAACTTAATACCATTAAAATGATCCCGATCGCTGACCGTTAAAGTCTTATCACCTGAAGCAACAATGCAAGTAAATAATGGAGTGCGGTTAGACTTTTGACGACATGGTTCAAAATCGTCTGCAACGGCGCAGGCTCATCTCCCAAATTCTTCATGACTTCGCTTTTGTCTCACTAATTAACATTTTGTTGGATCACATTTTTGATGCTTAACGTTTCCTGTTACCACTGGTACTGTTACTACGTACCATTCCGGGATTTGTACAGACAATTTTATGCCTCTATGCTAACGAGGTATAGCACTTTAGACAGGTATCCAAAGTACTAGGTTCTACGTCGTGGTTGACTGATGTGGATAAACACAACTATTGAGATGTGAGACGGCGTTTCACCCCCACGAGACTGCAAATCGCAAAGATCCCTGAAACCACGCGATGTTACTCACTACTTTCGGAAACATCAAGCTTCTAATTACCTTTATACACTTCTTATATTACAAGAAAGCCTTCTGTATTATTTACACATTTTTCCCACAATCAAAAGGACTTGAGATCTGAACTACAGTTATATTTTAGGTTTCTTAGAAGCGTCTTAAGATTTCAAGCTCCACTGGTAACCAACTTATCTCCAAGGAGAGCAGTTCTCTGGTCAAAGCCTTCCATGCCGAAATCGTCTACTTTCCAAGCAGTGGAGAATTCCGGTTGACCCTAGGACACATAATTATGTATTCCGAAAACTTACTGGCCACATTTGCCTTCTATAGGCTTTAGATTTTACTGTCTTGGCGCACGTTTCCCAGTTCTGAGCAATGATTAATGTTAAATAAGTAACATACATCACAGTATTTGATACGATACCATGCGAACCAAAACAATATTAATGTACATGTAACCTTCGGTATAGTAGCACGAAAGTACCAACTTCTATGATCTCCCTTAACGTGAAATAAAATTGGATGCAAACTTACGATTATGGGTCTAACTAGATTTGTAAGAGCATCAAAAGGCATTCTATATATTCTTCGAAATATGTTGACACGCGTCCACTCGGGAACATTTACTGGTTCCCTCTCTGACAATAACTGATCTTTAAGATACTGTCTTCTAGCAGCGCGGTCTTCATCTGTGAAAGGTAGTGCCAAACGATGGCGTTGATGTTTAAATGGCTCAATATCTATCGGAAGGAATTTGCTCCCTCTCTTAAGATCATATTGTTTTATTAAAAGTTCTTTATATATCTTTTTCTGGATCTCTAAAACTTCTGGGTCGATCTTAACATTAGTTTCTGGGGAAGTAGATGTCATAATCCCCACTAAGAAGTGTACCGTTAAAAGTCCTGAGACTCCGTAACGTAGTAACTTATGTTAGACGCTGTTCAATAGGCAATCATCACTAACTTTAAACTTTAATGATTTGCTGAGCCTTATTGGGTAGCCCTATGAATTTATTTTATCCATCTGCCATGAATTTTTCCAGAGTGAAAGCATCTGCATATAGTGTTGATGCGGATTATTCCAGTGTGAACCAGAGGTACTCTCCTGCATGGCAATGCACGTTATTGACCAATGTGTAAATGTCGCAGTTTCTAGTTGTTCAGTATTTATTCATGGAACAACATCCAATCCGTTTTAATAGATGTTCCGGAATTCCGATGAGCTACAGTTAAATGAGTAACAAATTTTGAGATATACTCTGGTCGACCAGGGTGCTGGCATCTGTGTTGTTACGCCACGGGATTGAACTGTACTATTCAGATTGTAGTGTCAAAGCCTATATGGTGTCTGGTTCTCCTGCGAAGCGGGATTGAGCTGTACTGTTTGGGTTGTCATGTGGAGTCTGGATTGTGTCTAGTTCTGTAAACCAATGTAAAATTACCCTGACCCACAAGGTTATATTGTTTAACTGTGAATTTGGTACTGAACATACACTCGTTACATATAAAAGGTGTTGCAGGCTATTATCATGTTGGCCGTGCAAATCATGCTGTTTTACAAAGTCTGATAGTTCTAAAGACTATTGAGCTGCTGAACATAGCCAGAAAATTGCCCTCAGATAAACACGCAACAGTAAATGAGTAGAAGTTTGCTGTCGAGAAATAATAAGTTCAGCTCTGGATTTCAATGAGACCATAAAGGTGGACTCCATCGAGGAAACAGATAACATGCATACGGATATAGATATTGTCACAAGGAAAAAATCGCTTGAGGAGAAGAAACTACTTGTAGACTGTACTAAGGTATGTGAATCTAAGGTTTCAGTTCGGGATTCATATATTAACGCAAAACGAACTATGGGGGAGCCAAGTCTGAGTGGTGCAGATGATGTGACCAAGAGATAAAATAAGGTAAATGGGTGGATCGCAGTCACACCCAGGAAAAGTGAAGTAAGAAGACAGAATATAACCTCAGTGTTGGACATTAAATTGGGATCAGATTGCAGGGAAGAAACGATATCAGGAACTAATATTCCACAGCGTGTTAAGAAGGACCCCAATGAGAGGTTAGTAACTTTTTATAAGGTGAGAGAATATTCTGAAAAGGAACGGAAGACCAAATTTGAGCACGACCTTAGTCATATCAAGTCCTCAATAAGCGAGCTACTCCCAGAAACAGTTTATGGGTTAGCATTTGTAAGCTTTATAGAATAGGAAAATGGTGGTATCTGAGAATACTCGAATAAGCCGCTTCTTGAAAGTTACCTCGGCTATGGTTTATGAAAGAAGCGCGATACTGAGAAAGTCACGCAAATTGATTGGATCCGGAATATATGTCCGTGAGGATCTAAGCCTGGTTGGCCGTATTTAGCGACGAGCTGTGGAAGTAGAAATAAATGAGCACAGATGAAATGGTGAAAAACCTTATGTTTAAGGGTTTTTAAATTGTAAACGTTCAGAGAAAAACGAACCTCAAAGCACTATGAGTGGTAAGGGAAAGTTCTCCGTAGATTTAAGGTCGTGCTACACAAATGCCTGCAGCCTCCTAAATAAAATAGCGGAGCTGAAGACTATGGCGTCCGTGGAAAAACCGGATGTTATCTTTAACTCAGGAAGATGGTTAACATGGGAATTATTCGATAATGAGAGTCAGTTGACTTGTTTTTTATTCAGTAGAGCTGATATATTAAACTGTATGGAAGGCGGGGTTATCCTGTACACGCAAAGTGCCATAACCATAGAAGAAGTTGATACAATGGCCTATGACTCAGGGAAATGTGAACTGGCGCGTTGCCAGCTGAAATGTAGACGACAATATATTGAATTGATTGTAGTATATCACAGTCCAGAATGTGTAGTCGATGACTTCTTCCTGAGCTGACTTAAACCCTGGTGTAATACGAGTAATAGCATTAAAGTACGAGACTTAATGCATCATATATAAACTTGGTATAATTGGAAGTAGGGTCATAGATAATACCTTTCGATTGCAAACTGTTAGAAACCTCAATTGAAATATCCTGATTCCAATACATTAGATTTCCCACCAGATATGAATGACGTAGCCTCGCTTCCCTATTGGACTGCGTCTTCAAAAACAGTGATCACGTCGGTCAAATGACTTTTCTTTTATATCTATGGAGAAGCGATCATGCAATCTTCTTATTCAAGGTTATGTCTGGGATGGCCTGTCAAACAGTTGCGCAGCCCGTATTAACATTTGGAAGGCAGACATGGAGGCGCACAACTCTGCAGCATCGGTTGAAAACTGTGACTCATTTCAGGCAGTTATACAATCGGATGATTCAACCATATATACCCTGGACAATACCAAAAACGAAGCACGGTCATCCCTGGATAGGTCAGGATATTCGACGTTTACTAAGACAAAAGAAGAAATGTTGTAATGTTGCCATCAGTCTTGGAACGGCAGGTACGATGGAACGTTACAAGGTGGTAAGAAACAACGGTATAATTAAAATCTGGGAAGCTCAAAGTAAATATGAAATGCAGTTAGCACAACCTGCACTCAAGCAGCCTAAGAGAATATTCTCGTACATAAATTACCAAACAATGATTCGTCAGTGGATTCCTAACCCACCTAAAGAAGGGAGTGAGTCTAAAATGATAGAGGAAAATCAGGAAAAAGCAGAAGCTATGACAAACTACTTTTGGTTAATTTTCACACAGTAAGATATTCTAGACGAAGAACTAGACCCAACTACAAAGTCAACAAACCGCCGGCCTACCGTGGACTTTGATCGAGACGATGTACTCAAGGCTATTCGCACCTTGGACATGGAAAGGTCAACAAAACTGGATAAACTACACCTCAAAATCCTGAGACATATTGCACATCTCGCAGCTTCATTGATTGTGATGTTCAATATGTCACTTGACCAAGGTGTGTAACCTATGGACTGGAAGGACGCAGTCGTCACTCCCATACATAAAACAGTACCAAGACAACTTCCATCGAACTATAGACCTGTAGGCCTCATCGGTGTTGTAGTTAAAATATTAAGAAGTTGAAAGCGCCATAATGACTTTTATGGAAACCAACAACTTGTTAAATAGAAAAAAACTGTTCCAGAAGGGCACTATCATGCACTTTAAATTTCCCTATGGCAATGGGACAGAGAACAAAAGCGATAGATAACGGAAACTAAGTGGATGTTGTATACATAGATTTCAGCAAGGCATTTGACAATGTGCCAACAGATATTCTGCTATTAAAGTCAGAAAATTTTACGATTGTCGCACCTCTCTTAAAATGGCCTAAGGATTCCTAAAGAGAAAGTAAGAATAAATTTCAAGTGATCCATCTGGAGTACATCAAGGTTCTGTGCTACGTCCTTTAATTTTTATACACTCAAGTATTGTACAGTCCCTAGTGTTATTATACACTGACGATGAAAAAGTCTGGCGAGTATTAACTGGAGGCGCAGATGGATGTGCTATTCAAGCAGACTTAAATAATAAGATTATTTGGTCTACAGAGTGGCCGATGCATATTAACGCGGCAAAGTGTGTCCACATGCATTTTGGAGACACAATGGTTATTAGGTACAACATAGGGGAACTGCCAGTACCCATGATCCGGTCTCATAAGGATCTAGGGATGACAGTGAGTCATGATCTTAAGACGACGGCACATTGCCGAGAGGTCGTAGCTAAGGGGATAAGAACCATCCGAGCTTTTATACGGACATCCACTTAGTTAGATACTCCCATGTTCATCACAGTATACAAAACTTATGTGAGAATTAAGATTGAGAATTGTGTTCAGGCTGGAAGCCTCTGATTAAAAGGTGAATCGGATATCCTGGAAAAAACATAGAGGGAAGCTATCTGTGCAATTTTGGAACACCGGGATTTACCAAACGAAGAGCAGCTTGAAATGCTAGAACTCATTACTCTGGTCTATCGCAGACTAAAGGGAGATCTAGTTTTGATGTACAGAATACTGAGAAGTGATTTTGGACCCAACTTATTCTCTCTTTTTCGTCTCACTAGGTGGGGACATCTCAGAGGACACAGCAGGCGAGTGGAAAAGTCAAGAACGAATAAAATAACCTTGGCATACATGTTTTCAAACCGATTCATTAATTCTCGGAACCTGTATCCTGAATCAGTGTTGTGAGTACCTTCAATTGACTCATTCAGAAAATACTGGACACTCACAGAAGCATACTAGAGAAGGAATAACATATGCCGTAGGTCTTTTGCCACTAATACACAAATCTTTACTGATATCAATGTACAACATGATTGCCGGTTGCTTCTAGAAACGGATGTGGAAAACCGTAGAAAATCTTACAAATATTAAGTTTACAGTCTTTTTCTTCTGAAGCCATGTTGCAAGACGTCAACTAGACCTTCTCTTAGTATATGTCCGGATAACAACCTTTTTTCAATTTCTTCAATATCTGTAAGACGACTGTGGTGACATTAGTCTGCTTGTAGTTCAGGACTAAGTTCTTGGCCCTGAATTTTGTTGAGGGTTGACACATTTTACCTTCCATGCTTGAATGTATCTGTCAGCTACTAAATATAGTGTACACATTTAGAGAAAATAGCATCTGTAAATCTGGTCCTGCCATTTCGTAGGTATTCGGTCAGATTTCATCTGCTTCCCAGAACGCGCTCGATTCGCATAAGGGTTTTAATGGCAGCAATGAAATCGGTGAGGGAAAATCCAGTGTTGATGAGGTTATTCACTTTGATACGAATATCTGATGCACGAGAGATTCCTTCAGTAGTTTATAGATGACATTATGGTCATCATATGTAAATCTATCATGCTATGCAGGATAAATTTAATAATCTACACTCTATTTACGTACTTCTTGATCGGAAACAGAAGTGAGTAATGGACATACTTGAAGATGGCACAGGTATTCACTGTTTGACAACGCTTTTATCAGCAACACCTAAAATAATTCGTAACCACCAAGAGAAATCAAAAGACAGAGTCGAGGAGATCGGAAGAGTGTATTTGGCGATAACCAATATATCGGAATTGTCTGATCTAATCTGGCTAGCGATTGCGGTTGCATGACTGAGCGCCTTCAGCTAGATGGGTCCACTAAAACTAATCTGGTCAGCTTCCAACGTCGAAAACCTACAGAGCTATTTATTTTGGGGATTTATTTACCGCTACATACTGATGGTTGCTCATATCTTTCATACCGACTTTTCACATGCACAAGTAAACGTCAGTTTGATGCATGACAATACCGTCCATTAATTCCAAACACGTTTATGTCTTCGTAGCTTTGCCTTGGTTTTTGCTGATACAAGGAGTTATTTTCCTAAAAATAGTTCTTGTGAGGGGAAGCGTGTCCACTAAATATTTATTGGTAATAGTGAACGTATTTTGTGTATCCGTTTGTCACTAATTAAAAATTTGCTCCAATCAGTGCTCTATTAGGATTTGACATATTTTCCTCCCAGCAAATACAGCCTCTACATTGAAAAATCTGTTTTCGATTCGGATAGATTACATTTCGCAAGATATGGTAAAGTCTTATGATCACTGTCACGCAACATTTCACCGACCACAAAGTATGTCAGAGCAACGTCGTGACAGAACATGAAGTTCGGAATAGTGTGAATATTTGGCAAGTGCATTCTGCCAGCCATGCATGTCTAAGCATATAAACCTGTTTTTAAAGGGTATTACTCCAATATCCTTCTAATAATGTTTAGCAAGTTGAAATCATTGCAGACAAATCTAAATTTGAACGAGAGGATGCGACCATGGCGAAGAACTCACTCATAGTGTTTCTAATTGAATCAGGACTGTTTATGCCACTATAGGTAGTGAGTTATAATCACGCACATGTGCACTATGTATCAACTCGAGTTATCAGCAGACGAAAGGAGTACTCTATATATATCTGTTCTCGTTTTTCTAGACGTATCCAACTACCGCTCCAAACTTTAGGCTGGGATTGAAATAAACTTAGCATGTACAACATAAAAATAATTAAAAGGCGCTGTCACAGAAAATCAAACTTCGCTATCACCATTTTGTCATTACGTCACAACTACTCCCGCAATTCACCCGTCAATCCAAGCTATGGTAGAATTGAATATCTCCGGCTAGTGTCTGCATTATGGAAGATGAGTACGCTCTCACACGGGAGAACCGTTTATCTGCAAGACATCTGGTGAACTATTTCGAGAGCAGTAAGCCACACATACAACTTTCAGCGTCTCATCTTGGTAACCCTAACAGTCTTACACTGTCAGTTGAGAAGCGAATGTCAGCCTAGAAATGCTTGGGGGTGTTAGATAAAATGACATGTCATCAACTACTTCAGTGTATCCAATTACCGAACACGTAACGATGACAACAAACCTACTGACTTATAAACTAATGTGGTAAGATTTAAAACCTATGTGTATATCCCATACAGACGAAAGTTAACGCAACTCCAAGGTAATATCAAATTTTATTTTATAAAGTTAGTGAAAATAAATTAGGCCTATATAACACAACAAATATTATTTTTTCTTCGCTTGAAGACCGGCACCAGCATTGAATTTAAACAATATAATATCCCCATCCTCAACAATATATTCCCGTCCTTTCTGTTTGTATTTGCCAGCAGCCTAATAAAACAATAGAGTATAGAACATATTGATCAAAGGAGCAAAACTGAACAACAATCATGAAACGATCTAATATATAACGAGAATTGAAGTCTGTATGGCGTTTAGCAAAGTATCATAGGAACTTCTGTTTTATATATATACTGACGAAAATTTACCATTCTAGTAAATAATAAGATGTATGGAAGATTGTTAATTGATTTTACTACTTGGATTTCATTCAGTAGGTCACAAGTTCAATTCGCTATCCACCGATGGGAAGTCAAATCAATGTTTAGAATACAATTTGAATCAGGACAATTAATCTTATCTCGTGTATTCTTTTCTGTTACACCAATTGATAATGGTAGTATATATTCTTTTTGTATAAAACCGCATAATTTAAGCAACTAGATGAAAGTAGTTGTTTTCACTTTGATTAGTTTGGTCGAATAATGTAACTCAACCCATATTGATTAACCAAAAAAGCATACACCATGTTCGTTAAACGGAAAATTCAATCATAGAAAACCAATAAATACTTGGCCCCCAAATGCCCTAAATATGACCGAGAGTGGGGAGAGTCTGCTCTCCCTCACGAAATGCTCTCACATGGCCACGCGTATATAGCCTCTGCCAGGGAAGTCCTACTCACTGCCTTCTCTCACCAGGGGTGTTGTTTACGAAAATGAGAGGACGAAAAGCGAATGTCCGGTGTTTTATCCGGATCCAAAACCAATGGTGCACATGGGCTCCAGTATCCTGTGGGAACAAATGGCGCATGAACCAATTCTTGGTCACCGGCTTCCATGGGACTGCATCTCCTTACGTTGCTCCACTGCCTTGTGGACCAGACCTTCAGATCGAAGGCTCGGGGAGTGGCCCCCTAAGGAAACCACCTGTTTCGGTTTGGGCACCCGGGCAGTATCCCAGCCCTCACACATATCGAATGAGATTTGTGTGGCGCATATGTATTTGGTGCCTCCTTGTACCAATATCCAAGTGTTAAAATAAATAAAAACTTGAAAAAAACACTATGTATAGTTACTTTGACAGCAGCTTCAGAACCTTCTGCTTTGAAATCTTCATATGACATAACTTCAGCCATGATAAAACCTTTTTCCATATCTGTATGTATTCGACCAGCAGCTTGAGGAGCTTTTGAACCTTTCTAGAACAGTAAAATATAAAGACAATTATTTAGTTGATTTAACTTATTGTTAACACTAAGGTGAACAGAAACGAATACATTTTCGGCTTAACAAAACAAAATCATTCAAAACTTTATAATAAGGAAATAATAAGTTTAGGTTACACTTTGACACACTAAGGTTTGTTTAGAATACAAATGAATAGAGAACCCAAATAATCTAATTTATAAGAGTTTTTCTAATCATTGCCTTGACTAAGTTTTGGATCAAGGCAGATACATCCAAGTAGGTTGGTTTCAAGTAATACTCTAAATGTAAAAACTACTGATACGACCCCCGAACGTACAACTTAGTGACTGAAAATTAAATGCCATAACCATTGAGAAACACCACCTAGTAGAATGATCGATGACTTGTTGTTTACTATTATTAATAGTAGAATTCGATCGATCAACTTGTAAGCTAGTTATTCAATATAATGACTGCATTGCAATTTGATTAACATTAAGCATAAAACGAACATTATATTTGTTATTACTACTCAGTGATCAGCGGGTGTAAATATTTCAATCCTACAGGTTACGGGTTATTGTCTGAGATCGTATTACTGGATGACGAAAGAAGTAACAATTCATTTGAAATTGTAGATATGCTTTGTTGATGTATGTCAATCAAGACGATACAAAGGTTTAAAATTTTACATTGACTGCTTTCAAACTGTTCTACAACGTACTTTACAGTGCTATAACAACAATGATTACTGAATTGCTGTTTTAAACACATACTATCAACTGCAAAACTGATTTTATTTTCCCCGGTAAAATTCTTCTATAACAAACCTGTATAGTCCATGCTTTAACTTCATCTTTACCGCATGTGAAGAAATATTGTAATTGTAATGTTTGATAACCGATACGAATAATTTTTGGCAACATGGTAGTGAATTCATTTTCTTTCATATAAGCACCAGCTTCTTCTGGTGACATTTCACTGAGTTTTTGTTCAAGATCAGCAGAGAAAGGAATAATCGCTGCACCGGAATCATGTTCATCAACCCATTCCTTGATTTTTGGTAGCCTGTTAAAAAGAAAAAGTCAGTATAATAGACAGGATAGCATATCACTCATAAAATTAATAATACTTTCACAGGAAGTCACTAGTTTATACTTTGCGTTAAAGAGGAGCATAAAGTCAATATGTCAATCGACAAAGATTAAAAAACACTACAAAAAGGATAACAGTTCAGTTTGTTAAAAGAATCACCGATCAATAATAAACAGTAAATAATACAGTCAGCTAGTAACTGTATTATTAATTTCATACCCGGATATCAAGAGACAGAATACCCCCCCCCAACTGTATTTGGTACTTTATCATAGTAAACATGTTAGTCTTTTGTGACTAACCAGTTCAGCTATTTGACTTATATACTTTTTTCGTGAGATCCTACTCTGATGGACAGGTTGGTTGTAGAGCTGTACGATTAAAGACATACGACTAGAATAAAGTGCAATGTTCTCTACAAATAAACAACATCGCCAGTGACGCTATCATTTCAAAAATGAAACAGAAAATGATCATATTTAAACTTGGACCAAGGATTTCCAATGGGAGGGGTTTAGGTTTGAAAAGTATAAGGATAACGCGACCGAAATTGCCACCTATTATTTGTCATAGTATTCCCTTTGTATCTGTCGTCACACTTCCAAGTTGGCAAAACTTTTAATATTAATATGGTGTTAAGACCTGGCGAAAACGACTATGGGGTTTTCGGCTGGTGGACAGTAAATTTTATTTACGAGCAACGGACGAGAACGCAAGTAAACTCAGATAGACCGAACATCTGATACATGACATTTCAATGTGATTATTAACTTTTGAGAGAGCGTTATATTAGAAACAGAAGTCAAAAATGTAAAAGAAACAACTTTGTTTATAAAGCAACATACAATAACCTTGAGGCATATAAAGTTAGCAAAGTAAAAGCGATTGCGACAACACTATGAATTACGAAAATGTCACCGAAGTAATTATTTTAAGAGAGAACTGAGAGTTAATAATCAAAACAAGACAACTTGAGCTATACTATACATAAGATCATTTATTTAAGCCCACTGTTATGTCCCAATAAGTATAATGAATGGTAACTTTTGGGATCCATTTATTAACAAGTTCTATACATATTCGTGTTCCTCTTATTATGAGCTTTATTTTGACGTATGAACTATTATTATACGATTTGCCATTCTTGAATTATGTCTTGACTATTAGTTACTACCTCCCACATTCACAGTCACATTTGGCCAAATCTTGTACACATGTTGGTTCCTATTTTATAGTACAGTGTGGTCTGTCTGGTTGGTATATAAACCCAGTATGTTTGAAATAAATGATTCATATCGCAGAGGCTGAGATTGGTGTTCTGGACTTAACAGGTTGGGCTTGGCAGTAATCAGGACCGATAAGTAATCTAGACTACTCGTACAGGTTTTACGCGTCTTTGGTCCGATCGATAATTCACTGCTCTCTAATTGGCAGTATCATTACGTATACATTAACAGGGCACACATGCCACAAGTTACAACACCTACACAGAACAAATATTCTTTAAATATGTATAGTAAGAAGTGTTTTCTATCTGTATACAGCTTAAAAGCAATCCACTAACTGAAGACGAATACTAATTTGAATTATTTTTCAGAAAATATAGAGTTTAAAGATGCAAATAAAATCTGGCAAAGATAAAAATATATTTGATGTGGGTACATATATATGTGTATAAAGCGATAGCCTGTTGATCAATGAACACAGATAACAACCACTACGTTTTGGGTTCGAACCCCTCGCCATTACCTTGATTTGGATAGCCAAGTGATACCATTAGCTATTTTATGTAGAAGGAAGTACTTTCCAAAGTAGGATACATAAATCTATTATTAGTAAGTAAATCCAAATAAATTTTATCAGGTATAATAATGGTAGCCAATTATCTGCTAGGATCGCCGGGTACGTAATAGTGAGATTAGACACCAGGGTATTAGGGAATGATGGTAAATCAGTTGATGAGGTTATGAATCTTCATCGACTGAGATGGTTGGACCACGTATTACGTATGCACGAACACCGATTACCACGACATGCAATGCTAACTAGTGTTAGGGATTGTTGAAAGAAAGTTAGGGGTGGCCAAACCAAAATGTGGCATCAGTCCACAAAATCACTAACTTCTAGTTTTAATCATGTTGGTAGATGTAGACTATTTGGTTGGGGTCCGCGTGACTATCGTAACTAACGGTTGGAGACTCTTGATGACATGGCTCAGAATCGACCACAATGGCGTCGGTGTATACACTCTCTGTCCCCCCTTAAACTAAGAGATTAAAATCGCTTCATATCTTTCTTTCTATATCTTTCTGTACTATATCCTTATTTGCAATCTTTCTTTTATATATTACCACCATTGAGTTAACTGCTTCTATGAATTCGGTGTTCATCTTGTTGTGCTAATGAGTTAATGGCAACTTGGACCGATGTACATATGTGTCTGATCCTACGTTGTAGCTGATTGATTGACTGATCTATTAAGTAACAGTTTTATAATTTACATATAAACTACGATTGTTATATTGAAATTTGAATCAAATACTCGAAGATATTAGAAGGAAAAAAGTATTTTTAAAAAAATAGGGAACATGAACGTTAAGTTATTCAGTAACAACCACAGGAACAACAACAACAACAACAAATCAACTGTGTTCTGTTGTTTATTATTAAGACACGTTTAAAATATTCTAGATATTGAAAAATTGAAATTCAATTATTTAAATGATGTACTGAATTGAAAATTATCAATAGGAACTAGATAAAGTTGTATGGAACAATATTCGAATTATTTTAATCATTTACATATTTTGTACAAGTCAGTCAGCTACAACGTAGGATCAGGCACATATATGCATCGGTCCAAGTTGCCATACCGCATTAACACAACAAGACAGACACCGAATTCGTAAAAGTAGTTAATCCAGAGGTGGTAATATATAGGAGAAAGATTGCATATAAGGATATAGTACAGGAAGAAAGAATTAGTTCATAGAAGGAAAGATATGAAGCGATTTTAATTTCTTAGTTTAAGGGAAGACAGGGAGTGTATACACCCACACCATTGTGATGAATTCTGAGTCATTTCACCAAGAGTTTCCAACCATAAAATACAAGTTGAATGTTATCAACCTTTATAATTATCTAAGTCTAATGTATGTGAGTGTTGATGAGAAGCTATGAAATACATGTGAATAAGTCGACTGATTTTGCTGTAGAAAATACACTTTTATTCTCTTTATAAAAGTTCAACTCATAAAACACAGCTCATTTGAATATAATGTTATTATTACCAAGGTAGAATACTGACCATTGCATTCTTTAATTAAGCTCAAACGGTTGATTTATTATTAACAATTACTCAGCAGTTAGCAAACGAATCGAGATGCTTGATTTCTTATTGTGAAATGTGTTATGTTCTTGTGCTAAACAATATCGTGAAATATGATTTGCCAATTTAGATACACTGACTTATAACAAGCAAACTAATGACGCATAAACCTGTATGAGTAGTCTAGAGTTTCGATTGGTCTTTTTTTCACCTAGCCCTGACTGTTAAATCCAGAATGCTAATATCAGACTCCGCGATACGAATCATATATTTCAGATATTCAGGGTTTATATACAAACAAATCCCATCATAAAGTTGAAAATAACAATTGTACAAGATCAAGCCAAAAGTGGCTGTGATTGTGAGAAACTGTTACTAATAAATTGGGAATATCTCCAGAATAGGCTGTTGGAATATACTATATAAATAGAAAAGTATTTAATACCAACTAACCATTTACTTTTCTTCTTTAAAAATGCCTTCTCTGACATGTTAACCAAATAAATCACTGGTTTCGATGTGATAAATAAGTGCTCATTAAGAATCTCCACCTAGATGAGGGAAAAATCAAAAACATGGTGACAGAATAGTCGAAAGGTTGATTATTGTTCGAACTATTTAAAGAAATTTTACAATTTGTTGAACATTCTGCTCAAATACCATTGGGTGGTGGGCAATGCCTAATTTCATGTGATCTAGAAGAGAGAGATTGATTATGAATACAGTGGTCTTAAGTGCTGTTAGAGGTATGAGGGCGGTTATCACTTCCCGATTGCCCACACTGTGGAAGGGTCCTTCTAGAGGTACCTGAAAAGGAAATTGCATTAGAGGTGGTCTTAGTGACCTGAAAGCGTGATCGCAGTGTCCAATGGACAACTGCTTGAGGTCGGTCACACACGACCTTTTCATGAGTAATTTTTGTGTTAGCTCTGTACTTGTTGAGACTTTGCCGCCGGAGACGGCATCCGTGGGATAAGGCGAGGTGTGCATTTTTAGGGTCGACCTTTTCTAACCCCACCCCTCCTTGTGGGAAGGCAGCATCGCTGTCATGCTGGTTTTCTGAAGGAAACACCTTACTGCTGTCACACCCCTGTACAGTCAGCAGTACGACTTCGCCTTCGGACCTTGGGTTTGTTGCTTTTAGTCTTACCGCTCTTCAATCGGCCTGTCTGACATGGTAGGACCTTGAGGAACGGTTGTTCCAGCCAGTATAGCTCGGTTGCTTCATCACGATAGCCAAGCCCGACCACCACGTCAAGGTAGCAAAAACGGTCATGTGATCTAATTATGCAAAGTTTCAAATAAACTCTCTCGATTAGGCTTGACAATTGAAACTACACTGTTCAACAAAAAAGTGGTGTTGCAAGTCATGTCATGTTGGTTAATCAAGTGTAATCATAGCAATAAACCCTAGAGTTTCATGTAAATTAGCACGTAAAAAATGCTAGTCGATTAGATCTATCTAACATAACAATATATATGAGATTGTTTCCTGTTCAAGTGTTCTAATTATGAAAAAATAATACTGTTTGTAATAAACCATGATTTGATATACGGAATTTTAGATCGTTCAGTAAATAAGCCCAACACTAATCGATAGATGAGTATCATGTACGCATGACTTTGTTAGTGGTATATAAATTGGATTAAAGTACGTTTCATGCACGCTGACCGCATATTTCTTATCCAATCAACGCTAGTGGATGCTTGGAGAAGAATTTAGAATCTTCTCATGTAAAAACTAAAATTTTTCTTAGTGTGTTTCTTACTTCCATCTACCCTTGTTATTTGGGATATAATTTCGTTCCTGTTCAACCGTGTTCTGATTTGGGGACTTGTTGAGTGAATTGGTGTCCAAGACTAGTAACCAACAGGAATAGATGGGTCGTAATAAGAGAAATTATAACACCTTTAAAAGAGACTGATCTCATCTCTGTTGCCACTGTTATGGATGAGGTTTTCTTCAATATGATTTAACAAAAAATTTGATTGTTGAAATTAATGAATACAATGCTAAGCGATATATGATATAGTGTGACCGAATGACGGCTACTCACGAGACTGCATTATTAGAAATCAAAGACAAGATAAGCAGCCAGATGGGTAGCTTTTACGTAATAAAATAACATATATATACGAAATTGAGAGGACGAAAAGCAAATATCCACCGCCTTAATCGGGTTGGTGGATATGGAAGATCTTAATAGGGGTTGTTGGAAAACCCTCATTCCAAACCAATGGTGCACAGCACATGGTCTCCAGGATCCTGAGGGAACAAATGGTGTATGAACCTATCGTTAGTCAATGGCTACTATGAGACTGTATCTCCTGATGTTGCCCCACTACCTTGTGGGTCGGACGTTTAGGTAGAAGACTCCGGGTGTGACCCCCTAAGAAAACTATCTGCTTCGGTTTGAGTACCCGGGCAGTATCCCAGCCCTCAAATAAATCAAATGATTTATGTAGCGCATATCTATTTGGTGCCTCCTTGTACCAGTGTTTATGTTTAAATTATATATAAGTATATCGTTCATAAAAAACAAGTATCTCGATAAATTTGTAGATACAGATCACGATTTACAACACCCCAAATACACAAGTATCCTGCTTAACAATTAAGTTGAAATTTTTACAAATTTGAATTTGTTGTATTAAAAAAAATTTAGACAAAAGCACAACCAAACTTACCTCAGTTGGAGTCCAATCACCGAAACGAACATTTCGTTTATCATTGACTAACATATTTTTAACTTTTGTAAGACACTCATAAGCAGGCATTTGTTTTTTATCATTGCCTCGAATAACTACTTTTTCACATTTCTCCCACTCTTTAGTAACATATTCAATATCTTTGAGACGTAATTCTTCATCAATGATATCTAAATCACGTACAGGATCAATATCACCTTCAATATGAGTGATGTCTTCATTTTCAAATAATCCTTTTTTTAAAAGAATGCATTAAGATTTTTAAAAGCTTATGAAATGATCATTGTGTATACTAAATAATAATTAAATTTTCTGGACAAGTCAAATCTAGCTGACATTGAGAGGTAGAATAAAAGACAAAGATCGAAAACTTACTACCAAATTACTGGAGATTGGTTCGAAATATCGTTAGCTAGTAATTTCAATCTATAAAAACAACGTGCCCCCAAATGCCCTGGTATGGCCGAGAGTGGGGTGGGCCCGCCCTCCCTCTCGAAATGCTCTCACACGGCCACGCCTATACAGCCTCTGCCAGGGAAGTCCTACTCACTACCTTCTTTCACCAGGGGTGTTGTTTACGAAATTGAGAGCACGGATCTCAAACCAATGGTGCACATGAGCTCCAGTATCCTGCGAGAACAAATGATGTATGGACCAATCGTTGGTCACCGGCTATCATAGGACTGCATGTCCTTATTGAAGTTAAAACTACATATAGGCATACTTAGACGGTCAGATACCACTTACGTGTACTGTTTACAAGCCAGAATAACGAGAACTACTATGCTGTAGTAGTGGACTCTAACATTTGAATAGAGATCTCCATAAAATGGCTAGGAAAAATCATCAAACACTCACTAAATTTCCTGTAATTTGAAACGATATTAGTTAATCACTCCATAGGTTTAAATCATTAACAATTTAGCATTTTTATCAAGACATGAGAATAAGATGTCATTAAAAAAGTGAAATCTGATAAAACCTGACAAAGTTAACCACAAGTATACTACTTTACTTTATAAAAAGATATACAAACCACAGATATTAGGAAATATCTAGATAAATTCTTATCGTATATTTTGAGAATAGTTTCAAAAGTAAATTTACTTACTTAACATATGGAAAATTGCATCAACACTGCGGATATGCGAAAGAAATGCATTTCCCAAACCTTGTCCTTCATGTGCACCTTTAACTAGACCAGCGATATCAACAACATTTAAGTAAGCTGGTACTCGACTAAATTATATCAAAATGAAAAATGAAAGTTATCTGATTAAAACTGGCTAAATTGAAAGGTGTTTATGAGTAGACAACTATGTAAAGAAGACAAATATCCACTGGTGTTGATGAATGTGTGAATTAATGAAAGTGGTTTTAAGATTTAGTTTAGCAAACTATTCTAAATATAAGCTTCGATCTGTTTTATTTAACCCCATTATATTCCAATAATAATATCGTCTTATTGATGAAAACAAACCCATTGATGAGGTGAATCGGTAATGACTGATATCTCAAGATGTGTACGCATATACAAATACGCGCAATGGTAACTGTCGTAAAAAGTGGAAGAAAGTCAAGAACAGTTTGAGTAAGAGGTGATAGCAGTTCATGGAGTCACTAACTACTGATAGAACTACCTGGTTGGTCCCCGTATATTTGTGATAATTGGTTGGATAACACATTAAGCTAATGTGGTGTTATTGTGCCGATGCGCATTTATATAATATCTTCTGTTAATTATAACTGCATGGTATGTAACATACCGATGTCCTTTATCATAATAGTCTACGCATTACGGTCATAAATTAAGTGAA
Organism: Schistosoma bovis; assembly: GCA_944470425.2. NCBI lineage: Eukaryota > Metazoa > Platyhelminthes > Trematoda > Strigeidida > Schistosomatidae > Schistosoma > Schistosoma bovis. The sequence continues at coordinate 3,229,087 of OX103961.1, read as the reverse complement.
TTCGGCGCACAACAATAAGCCTTTCGACTGTAAGATTGACATCTCGTCAATTGTGCACACATATCAATAACTCAATTTACCAGTTTTAACAAATAACTGGATATTTTATTACTTACGCCTGTTACCCCTCATAGAGGAGCATAGGCCGCTCACCAGTATTCTCCACCCAACACTGTCCTGGATGATCCTTAACAGTTGACATTCACTCTTTTGATGTCTGCTTCCAATTCCCGACATAGCACGTCGTTTAATCTTCTTCTCTTCCTTTTGTATTTAAGATTCCAAGTTAGGGCTTGCTTCGTGATGTAGTTTGGGGATTTCTATAGTGCATGTCCTATCCACCTCAAGACTTTTTTCCTGATTTCCTATTCAGCTGAAAGCTGGTTTGTTCTCTCCCATAGTAAGCTGTTGTTGATGGTATCCAGCCAAAGGACATTCAGTATCTCGTAGACAATTGTTTATAAACACTTGCATCATTTTGATGGTGGTTATAGTGGTTCTCCACATTTCAGCTCTATACAGTAGAATTGTACTGATGTTCGCATTGAAGATTGTGACTTCGATGTTGGCTGATAGTTGTTATGACTTCCATATGTTCTTCGACTGTAGATATATTCTTAGCTTACATATACAAGCCAATTCTAGGCATTAATAACACTGAAATCTTTTCTTATCATGGACTTCATGATCATATCTCTGAGTTGAGTGCTAATACTCTATATGAATTTTCGCATTCTTTTGAGTGCAGACAAAGATGCTTGAGAATCATTGAGTAGTTGCAAATGATCCTTGAATGGGTTTTGCTCCCGAATGCCATGGCATGGCCTGGGGTAGGGAGAGTTATATTTCCCTTTCCAAATGCTTTTGCATGGTCACGCGTATACAGCCACTACCAGGGAAGTCCTACTCACTATTCTTTACAAAATTAAGAGAACGAAAAGCGAATATCCACCGCCTTAATCGGGTTGGTGGATATGGAAGATCTTAATAGGGGTTGTTGGAAAACCCTCATTCCAAACTAATGGTGCACAGCACACGGTCTCCAGGATCCTGAGGGGACAAATGGTGTATGAACCTATCGTTAGTCAATGGCTACTATGAGACTGTATCTCCTGATGTTGCCCCACTACCTTGTGGGTCGGACGTTTAGGTCGAAGGCTTCGGGTGTGACCCCCAAAGAAAACCACCTGCTTTGGTTTAGGCACACAGGTGGTATCACAGCCCACATACAGATAAAGTGACTTGGGTGGTGCATATGTATTCGGTGCCTCTTTGTACCAATATTTGTGTTCAAATAAATAATTAATTAATTAACTGGTTTTTAATTATATATGCAGACAATATGGCATAGTTGGATTGATGAAGAGGTGGTTGTTGCAAAGGGTGTGTATGAGATAAATACTGAGAGATTACGTCCAGATCTCTTGAACTATCTTATTTTTCTTTGATAATGTTACTGAATCTTTAAATTTAGCCCCACGAAGTTGGAGTAACCTATACATATAACTCTGATCCTAACAACAGTTCATTACTGAGTAGTCTGGGAATACAATCAGCCTTTCAAATGATTGCAACACTTTGATTTACACGAAACTTTTGGTCCAGACAAGGCTTAAATGAATGCCAATTACTAATGAGTCAAAAAGTGTGTTCCTTCGGCTTGGTTTTACTACGTAGCCAGAAATTAAAAACCAAAAAATTATCACAAGACACTTGAAAAGCAAGCTGTTTTTTGCCGAAAGTGCAGAAACCAAATAATTCAAAGAGAATATTTTAAGGGTTGACAGTGGAAAGAAGACAGGAACTAATTCGCTCCATGTATGCATCACAGAGTCAAACAGTGGATGTACAATAACAATAGCAACCGAGAAAAGTGACTACGTGCACTTTGAACATTATTAAACTGGATATTGTATTTTATCATGTCAATTGTAGGACATAAGAAACTCACCTAACAGGTTGGTGATATTCACAAAGCCAATCGAATCTTTCATCTGGAACTGCGACACGACCTTAAATACTTTAATTGGCTTATTTATGTGAATAAACCTACTTTCATTGGGATTAATAGTGCAAAATGGAAAATTCTCGGCGGGGACTTGACTTTTAGTGAGAATATTGAAGAATGTAGATTTTCTAAACTACATTAGAAATTTTAAAGCGACCAACCCAACATTCGGGAGGCCAACTACACCACATTTTAGATTAGTACCGATTCTCCCAAGCAAAACAGCTTTTTTTGGCACATCGCCTTTCTTCTTAGACATTGGTATGAGGGTTAAATGAGCGCCAAAACCTTCAAGGCCGGCACGATCACGTTCAAATTGCCCCCCAATCTGTAGTAGCGAGAGTAGAATGTCAAATGTGTTAATTCTTGCTATTTATAGTGCTTAAAAGGATCTGTCTCGCTTTAGTTTTTATACTGTCTGAAATTATCCCCCAAAAATAGTACAGTCCTCAATGTTGTTATAAACGGACGATGAAAAAGTCTGGCGAGTAATAACTGGTGGCGCAGATGCATGTACTCTTCAAGCAGACTTAAATAATATGAATATTCGGTCTACAGAGTGGCTGATGCATATTAACGCGAAAAAGTGTGTCCACATGCACTTTGGAGACACAATGGTTATTAGGTACAACATAGGGGAAGCGCCAGTACCTGTGGTCCGGTCTCGTAAGGATCTAGGGATGACAGTGAGTCATGATCTTAGGACGACGACTCATTGCCGAGAGGTCGTAGCTAAGGGGATAAGAACCATCCGAGCTTTTATACGGACATCCACTTAGTTAGATACTCCCATGTTCATCACAGTATACAAAACCTAAGTGAGAATTAAGATTGAGAATTGTGTTCAGGCTGGAAGCCTCTGATTAAAAGGTGAATCGGATATAATGGTAAAATCATAGAGGGCAGCTATCTGTGCAATTTTGGAACATCGGGATTTACCAAACGAAGAGCAGCTTGAAATGCTAGAACTCATTACTCTGGTCTATCGCAGACTAAAGGGAGATCTAATTTTGATGTACAGAATACTGAGAAGTGATTTTGGACCCAACTTATTCTCTCTTTTTCGTCTCACTAGGTGGGGATATCTCAGAGGACACAGCAGGCGAGTGGAAAAGTCAAGAACGAATAAAATACCCTTGGCATACATGTTTTCACACCGATTCATCAATACTTGGGACCTGTATCCTGAATCAGTGTTGTGAGTACCTTCAATTGACTCATTCAGAGAATACTGGACACTGACAGAAGCATACTAGAGAAAGAATAACATATGCCGTAGGTTTTTCGTCATTACTACACAAATGTGAGTTTAAATGTGTTCTTGGTTTTGATTTTTATAGAAATGTCATTAATATTTGAATGAAAAATATCAGTGCCATCATCCAGAATAAAGTATCTAGGTATTCAGTCTTCCCTTTACAGATGGGATGATATGTCGAGGCCTCTCAGCTAGTCTTCATACGACTGATAAAAAAAGATTCATCACGTTATTCCCTCACCATTCATCTTGCTTCAGCATATCCCCCTTGACGTTTGAAACAAGGAGTCATCATCTTCTTCACATGATCTAGGCTCAGTCGGATAGAATATTTCAAACATCACCCCCCACAAGCTTCAAAAACCTTTCCCGAAACCATGTACATCCTTGTCTCAAAGGTCATTTCCTTCCACATAATTTAAAATAACCACCCGAATAATCCCTACCATCAGTTTGACAACTACACTAGTTAGACTAACAAGTCGATAGTTACTGACTGAGTCTCTACTCGTCGCTTTATAAACCAGGCTGATAAATGTGTATTTCTAGTCTCCTTACAAGTTAAACTGCGTCAAAGATATATCATCCAGTTTATTCAGAGGTTCAGCTTTCATGATTGTAGGATTAATATCGTCAGAACCACTGAAATTACTTGGTTTGAAATGTTGAAGTGGTAGTAAGACAACTTCCTTATCAATAACACGGAATTCGCTAACATGCTGCTATTATCACAAATAATTATCGGTTTTTCACAATCATCGGTAGAAAATAATTTCCGAAAATATTGTGGCGAAGTTCCAGCTTTCGGAACATTATATTTTGACAATGCTAATGGATTTTCTTATACTAAAAGTGGCATGATCACATTGCTCCTCTGAGTTCGTCTCTCTACATACGAGATCTACTGTTTCAGACTGTTCTCACAACACTTGCCAATTGTTTTTACATGAAAGTCTAGTCTTACATATCAATTCCTTGTAAACGTTTGCAGCCTTATAATGAAAGGATCGGTACTGTTCAAAATCTGTAGGTACACATGTAACAGTTTCGTTTGGTTGGTTGAGAGTTCACCTCAAACAACTAAGCATATGTCAAAACAATATAGTTCAAGTATTAATTCACTTTATTTTGTTTAGGCGTTATATTTCCTATTATCTTAAATTGAATGTTGAGAGGCTTTGTTTGTCTTAACAAATAATCCCACGCTCCACTGTGACTGCGCGGAGATCTAAATAAAGATCTATTCACTATTTGTCTAGTTTCTTCTATCAATAGCACGAGGGTTACCTAGGGGCATCAAGCACATGCTACAATGCTTTTTCCTGAGTCAGAGAAGTTTTTTTATTATGTTTAGTCATTCATGGTGGGCAGTTACAACATCCACGTGGCACCAAGCATGGTATAGGCGGAGACGTAGCTAAGTAAAGTGTGCCTTTAAATGTGGACCATGCTTCTTCAATCTTTTAGCTGTTTACTGACCACTTTGTTGTTGCAGCACATTACTTTATAGTTATTGTGTTTGCTCCTCACATACCTAGGTGAGGTCCAACCTGATCGCATACTGTCATGAGCACCAAACACAAATAATAAAACGCAGGGTCGTTGTTTTCTAACAGCGGAGGAACATTTAGACAGGGAAAACCCTCGGCCACATTGGAAGCACGTGATGATACACGTTTTATTGGTGATTCGGATTGATGTCATGAATGAGCCCGGACCCTCACATTATCAAAGGAACTGATATATTACATGTAGAGTATGGATTTGCAACAATCTGTTATCTCTCCACTTTCATACAGTGATTATGAATAGTCTACGAAGCAATAGGACCAAACTTGTCTTACTCGTGGAAATTCATCAACTATCTCCTGAAAATTATTTATGAACAAGAGAAGTTTGTTTACCACCAGTCCTCTAGACAGTCCACTTATATTGTCCTAAACACCTCAGAAACTGGAGGCTTGACCGATTGCACTAGATATTTCCCTTACAATGTAAATAAATAGTCCCTTGAATTGCGTGTCATCGTGCCTAGCAATGTTATGTCATTTTTGGGATGTAATACAATTTTTGGAGAGGCGTGCAAAACGACAACTTTCCGATAAACAATTACGCAAAAGAGAATGCGATGTTTGCACCGAAGCGTACTCAAAATGGTTTTAAACAATGTTTCTAGGATTTCAGACGTCAACAGGCCACATAACTATGCGAATACTACGAACTCATCCAGACCAACTGACACTCAACCAACCACTAGCATTTCGAACTGAAATATCAGCCATGAGCAAAGTTGTGGTAGAGTCAAATTTGACCTGGGCCTAGCTTCTCATCCATCCCAAGATTTTTACGAAGTGCTCCACTCAACTGTTCCTCTGCCCATGCATCTTAGTGATTCTTCTTGACCAGTTTCTCTGGTCCACTATGATTCTTTGCTAGTCTCTTTGTTATATCGTATAGTTTTTTCATATTTCCTTCTTTTGCAGTTTTTCTGCTGTCATTGCCTTGTCTTCCACATATTTCTGCTTGTCGGCCCCATTGCTCTACTTCACTTGTTTGTTTGTTTCTGTGTATTCATCTTATACCTCGACTTTTTCTGCTCTTGTTCGACGTTGTTAAATACTGTCTTCTTGTTCTTCCTTTCCTGAATCTTAGCCAGGATTTCCATTTAGATCTGTTCCTCATGATGACACTGTTTGTGGCCCAGCATCTCCTTACACTTTGAAGTTGGTGCTTCCTCGATACCGTTCCATTTGTCTTCCATAGTAGTTTGTTCTTCATTCAGTAGATTTAATAGGGCATGGTAGCTATTGTTGAGAGTTATCTTGAATTCGTTGTGTTTATATATTTAAAAAGACTATTAAACCTATGTAATGCTGTTTTTCCAAATTTCCATTATCTCTTTAGTTTCAGTTTCGTCTTAACCACAACAAATCGGTGGATCTGAAACTATGTCGACTCCTCATCTGGTTCTCACGTTTTCCATTATCCTTCTGAATTTTTCACTGATGCAAATATAACCGATGTTGTTCTGTGTAGTTTGTTCTGGTCAGACCAGTGTAGCTTGTGCATGCGTCTGTGTGGGAATATTATTCCAACTACAAATATTCTGTCGAAGGCACGTTAATTTCAAAATCTCTCTCCATTTTCGGTCTTTTCCATGTCGTCCCGTGATATTTTCGTACTCGGTGTCATTCGTTCTGACCTCAGCTCTTAGTTCTCCAACCGAGATTGTCATGTTTCTCCCCCAAAGACGCTAGCAACCGTGTGTGTGCTTGGTAACTTCTTATCCAGAGAACAAAATCATTTCTTTTGAATCCATTCCTCTCTGTTCAGCTGTGTCTATTGTTTAAATTATTATTGGGACCCTCAAATTGTATCTCTTCATTTCCTTGTCTATTTAATTGGTTTCGCCGTTAACCCTCTCTGTTCGTACGTTCTAAGTATAGTCAACTGTGTACCACTTATCAGGTTCCTAAATTTTATTCATGATCGCACAAATGATGATGCGTTAGTGGGTAGCGAAGGCTTCAGCCATTTAGGATTTAATCCTATGATTAACCACATTATACTCAGACAATTTGAGAGGTATGAAGATGAAGTTGATCCTGTTAATTTAAGTTTACTTTGTGACTTGTTTAAAGTATCTGGATGTGTAACCAGAATCTTGCGGTGTCACATACTGTCAAATTATAAACCGATGAGCAATATGAGGTAGATCAGTGAGCTTCATGCATTTGAATGTAAATGGATTTAAGATTCAGACTATCTACCAAGCTGTGCGTATCAGTAGTCTAAGTACGAGGATTTTTCAGCTAAATATCTAGAATGTAGTGAGTTATTAGTTGATGTGAATTTAATAACCGCGTATTTTATAGACTGTAGAATTCGAATTTTCCTTGGTTACCGTTATGATTTATTTAAGTGGCTGTGTGCTATAAAATGTTTTATAAAATGTTTGATGATCCTACATATATCATAAGTGATCTCAAAACTGAACATAGAGAGGATATAAGGTCCTTTTGAGGATGGGTTGAGAATGTAATGGCAAAATTGCAAAGCAGAAGTGAGAAGAGTTCACGGTAAATAAAGGCATTGATAGCTTTATATTTTATTCGGAGCTACATATCCATTTTTACGTCAACTTGTGTAGTCTTCAATGGATAATCGAATATTTCGTAAAGTGGTTGATATTACACTTTTTCATATAAGAGACTCAGACATCAATATTATTTAAAGAATACCTAGTTCAGAGGAATATTAATATGTGTGAGGAAGTATGTGAATGATTTGGCTCTATTTCTCTGGAAGCGGTGATCCGAAGGGTAATCTTTTCTTACAATGCAGTTGCAAATGGTTTCAAGTAGAGAGCAATACAAGAGGTGGCTCGATGGTGATATGCTCTTTTCTGAGAACAATATGTAAGTTTTCCATCTCGTGTGGAGATTACTTCCTAGTTTGGGTAGACCAGTAACACAAGTCAGGTTCAAGACAAGAAAGGGAATCTTAGTAAGAGACATTAAAATACCATGTCTTCGTGAGGTGTTAGACAGTAGGCCGTTAGTCGGATCCTCAGTCGTACTGGTATAAGTACTAGTGATCACACAGTCATGTATAGTTTCAAGTATACTGTTGTAAGTAGTGAGGTCTGTATGTCAATGAGTGTTTATTTTAACGGAAAGAACACGCTGAAAATCCTTCCAGAGTGTTCCATTGGACAGTACTGTCATTTATTTGTTCCTTTTCCCTGTCTTATACTTCATTTGGATTTCTCTTAACCTCACTTAATGTTCTTCACTCCTCCTAGTCTGAGCTTTTATGATGTGGCTTTGATAAAACACTTGTAGAATTGTGGTCTATTTCGTTATTAGTACTGTTCTAATAATAGAGCAAATCCTAAGATTGTAAATCTATCATGATATAACCGCCTAATCTATAAGGTCTTACGTGGAAGTCACGTAATTGTCTACCATGACCCATCGTATTGTAAAATCATTAACATATGATGAAGGACACATTAGGGCTAGAGATAGAACAAAATATTTAATGTTGATAACAATTATTTTACATAATAATGACCACGCCTGCAATGACGAGCCATGCCATCCGATCTATATGAATTAATATGAGTAAAAGCAAGTTTTACACAGCAACCACGCCTGAGAGTTTGGGCCATGCCACCCTATTGTATCCAAATAAAACATTCTTTCTGACTTCCCCATCATTGGCTTTTTCTCCGTGTTAAATGTTGGATATATATTTTCCCAGTTGTTTCATGCTTAGCTTTGAGGACTGTGTGGTTAAGGCGCAATGCCATTACATAGTCATCTTTAATATTATCAATTTCGCTTTTTGGATGTACTCGTTTTACTTGATTTTTGAACCTGTTTCTTGGTAATTTTAGCCTTCAATGTCTTCGGTTTCACATTGTTCTGGTTTGGTGGTGTGAAAATTTCTCTCCGACACCTAAAAATTAAAGGCTTGTTGTGTAGTTGTTATAATAGTTATTAGATCAATATATGTGGGTTGATTACTTTCAATTTACGAACGTTTGGTACATGAGCGGAAACTTGGGTCGCAAGGAAAGGGTGGATCAGTCGACCGAGCTTAATAACAGATCAGAACAGAAGTTGGGCGTAGCGTTGGGTCTACTTCCCTCAACTGTCCAATGTCATCTGTTTTTTATGATAACGTCTAAACATTTACTTAATCACTATCAAACCTAAGTACTCATTGTTAATTCTCTGATATGATTTTCATTTTTACTTTCATCTCATTTAGTTACGGAAATGAATTTGACTAGAGTTGGTTAAAGTTCCAACATCCGTGAGGTGACAACAGTGGAATGAACAAGCCGATCGAGCAGGTTATATAAATACAAGGCTTTTATTATTTCCTGCTTTTTAGGACTTATCATTCAGAACAAAGGCAATTGCAAAAACTGAGCATGCATTAAGGTCTTATATAACTCTAAGGAGCATGGAACAGACAGTGTTCTTTTGATGAGGAAGACAGCTTATCACTTCTTCCATTTGGGATTGTGGTGGACCAAAAAGTATAATAACCACACATTAGCAATAAAGTTATTACGTCCAAAAGTTAATGTAACAATAACAATTTATAAATTAGTAACACAAAATAAAAGTTCAGGGACGTTACTTAAATCAGCTAGTTGTCGGGCATTCCGTTGAGGTTTCGGTACCAAAATCCACAATTATAAATGAGTAATAACTCCGATGAGGTAAATGTGACTTCAGTAACTTTCCTTGACGTAGGATGTAATAGAGATGGCACGACAGTCTAAAATGTGGATAATATTCGAGTTAGAATGCAATTGGCTCGATAACGCGTGAGAATAGAACAAGGAGTGTGTGTGTAGTAGTGTATTTGCGAACAACCATGAGCGTGTCATGCTATGTCAGTATCACAACGGAAAGTGTGTTCAAGGCTATTTACTAAAACAACAGGTACAATCATTTAATGATAAAATATACAGACAGTGAAAGATTGACAAAATAAATACAAATAATATTAAAAACTATTTACAAAATAAGCTTGTCAGGCCCATCTCCACAGGATTATCACTTTCTATCTTCGATAATAGTTTCTAGTTGAAACCTTCGAATAGCGTCATTTGTTAGTTAATTTAATCATTCAAAGCGGAAAGAAATGCATTTAAGTTATTAGGACATGTGGGGTCAATCCTAGAAGTAATTTGAACTAGGTAAGTGCTCTCATAAACACGTAAAGGTATGATATTTATAAGTAGACGAATTGATGCGCTAACTAAGAATTTTCGGGATAATGTGACTTAGTGTAGATGGAACTGGATGATCACAAGTGGATGTATCATATCTAGAGTTCGTAACATGCGCGCAATCAAGTAAAAAGGAATTGTATTGGTATTGGTTCCTGACTACACAATCTTTGAGACCGAGCATATAATTACTCAAAAGATGCATACTCAACTTTGAACGCTAAGAGGAAGTCAACATTGGTGAAAGTGGGAACATTCAACTGGGTGGCATGGTTCAATCCTGCAAGCGTGGTCATTTTTGTGTGGATTATCTCCTTTATTCAAACTAAATATATTGTTCTCTCTCCAGCTTGAATGTGTCCTTTAGAAACGTTGAACATTATATCGCCGATTTTTGCGGTACGACGGGTTAGAATAGACATTGGCGTGACTTAGATTAGGTGGTCACGTCATGACAAATTTATGATTGTAAAATTGGACCTATTATTAGGATGAAATAAATGACGAACTAGACCATAGTTCTACAGAATCATCACTTATTACAAATGCCACGACCGTTACTGATTGAATGGGAGTGTAGTGATATTGGGCCCTAAACACACAATCCTCAAAGCTGAACACGAGACAACTGAGAAAATGGATATTTAACATTTGACACGGAGAAAAACCCAACGATGGAAAAGGCAGGAAGAAAGAGTTGGATTAATTCGAGTTGATTGGATGGCATGGCTCGGTCTCGCAGGCGTGGTCTCTGCTGAATGTTACCTTATATCTTTTATTCATATTAAATATATTGTTCTACCTCTAGCCTAAGCTTGCTCTTTATCATGCATTGGTAATTGTTACGATGTGGTGAGTTGGTGTAGACGATGATGTGACTTCCACGTAAGATCTTATAGATTAGGCAGTTTTATCATGACAAACCTACAATTTTAGAATTAGGTCTATTATTAGAGCAGTACTAACATGATAGTAGACCATAATTCTATAGGATTCTCAATCTTTATGTTCTATTGTGTCCTCTACTTAGGTTTATCAGTAGTCTGTCTGGATGTGCACTGGATATAGACTCCTTACAATTCAGAATGTACTTATTAGTATCTTAATTAACAGTAGAATGTATGACGAACTCACCCAGGTTCTCGTAATGCATTTATGCTGTGATTGGCTTGCATATGAACCACAGGTTTATCATAAAGTTTAAGCAGATTGTGGATATTCAATTCCTCAATAGCATAAAACATCAGCAGACTGCGAGAATCTTATATACAGATGGAGATTTTCTGTTTGAGCAATTTCATCATTTATATTTTTATGAGTAATGTCTGGCAATCCTGCACTCTCCTCCCTAGATCTTTAAATTTCGCGGCTGTGACAGAATTGAATACGGTTTCCAAGTGCCTGACATTTCTCGCCTGAGCATCACATTAAGAGAGTGTCGCGCTTCAATTATGTTGTTGACAAGTGACCAAACATTTCATTAGAACAGTCCTTAGTGGTGGAGGAGGAAAGCTGCTATTGAAGTGCTGTTAAATTTTACAGACCCAGTAACGACAGTACACGGTAAGTGATGAGGAACTCACAAGTTATGATAGAGGGTTTATCATCCCTTATCAGTAAATTATAATATTTAATAACCGTAAGTTTATGACCGAAAATACCCGACAGTTTCAATTATGGCATGAGGGTTCAATGACCTAAACCTTCCAACTAAAATGATGGATTTTATGCAACTAACCTCCACAACAAAACATGAAAGCACCATCAAACTAGAGTTCGTAAATAAGGACGGCGTATTGTTATTAGAATAACCCAAATTAGTAGAATCCGAGCTAAAAGTTTTGGTACTACTAGTGGCAAAATGAGCCGACGTGATGCATCCCATTTTATCACACCCGAAGCATACAGCATGATGAAACTCACATAATTTACGTGAATAAATTTTGTCGCACGGCAGACACTAACTAAACCTATGCTCATCTGTGTAACCTGCTGTGCAAATCTTCAATAGGTTGTAATACATGTTTCCATGAGAACGAGTATTATCATCAATTGATTGCCTATTAACGTGATTTGGAGTACACATCATATTAAGATAACTAAGAAATTTAGTATAGGTCCCAATGTCCTAGAAGTCAATCACATGCACTCCGCCGCAATTTACACACTCAGTTCCAGCATCTTGGAACACTTCGGAATTTGCATAAACTCTTTTTTTCAGATTTGGTATGCTAGTTCCTGTAATTAATCGATCGCGCATATGCACGTTTTCTTTCTGCGATTTGAGGATAAATTCTCTAACCTTCTGGTTGTCCTGACGAATAATTTTGTGAAATTTTCTCTTTCAAGGCATTCGAAATTAGTACACTACATGATTTGGTGATAGTTCTTTTAGAGTTGCATAGGGAAGTCGAATATACTTATCTGGAAATGCCGAGATTTTTAATGAGCGTTAAGCATCATTTCTGATGAATGTAAGAAAACAGGCCACAATCTTGTCATATTTAAAACCTTTCTTGATCTTGATTTCGAACTTTTTTATGTAATCCTCGGAAACTTTAGAATTGGAATGTATGTCCAACCGCTCAATCACAGGTTCCGTCGTGACGCTAATATAATAAGTAGAGGTATTCAAATCCATGTGTCAAGTAAGAATTCGCGAAATAATGCAATTTATGACAGGTGGAACTAGATGAGCATAAATGAACGTATTCTACGTGCGTTTTGTAGCAAACGCGCAATTAAGTACAAGGAAATCATAAGTCAGTACAAATACCAAAACATATCACAACTTGTCATCCAAACAAAGTGTGTTATCAAACATTCACCTGTCTGTTCAGTGATCAAACAAGTCATTAAAATTTTTTAAATGTGGTTCAAAATTTGGCCTTCAGAGTTGCATTACTTGGATGTTTTTAAAGTCCACATGACATGTTAGAAGATAGATTGTGCTATGCTGGATTAATGGCGTGCCTAGGCGTATCCTGTTGTGGTAACCCCATTGGGTTTCAGTCAGTAAATGATATCGTCTAAAATGCAAAATAAGCAGGGCTAGAAATTAGGAGTTAAATAGCGATTAAGAGTTTGCTTCGTCAATTAACGTTAGGGTTTCCGTCACGAGATTAGCTGTGAATAATTGTACTTTAATTACCAACCTTTTGTTTAAAAAAATAAGAAACTTATTTTCGGACTAGGTGTAAGGAGTAAGAGTGCAAGAGTACTGTCCAGCTACGCCAAACTTTGTTGTAAACCCACTGAATCACAATAATTACTCAAACACATAACGGGAATCAGGAGTACGTATTTCTTATGATTGAAAATAAGCATTAGTTTATATTCAATTGCTAGTTGTACAAAGTCACTTTTACCAATTTCAAACATCGCTAGTGTCGACTTGGTCCATGATCACACTATAGTTACGGCGAGACTATAAGCTATGGACGAATCAATCATATACAAGATAAAACTGGTTTGCTAACTAAGGATTCCAAGAATAGTTCAATTCAATACAGATAGGACTAGACGACTACTAATAGACGTATTCTATTTGAACTTCGAATCAGCCGCCGAGAAAATACAAGGGAACCTTCAGTGAGTACAAGCACCGCAAATACATGGTTTACCTTAAAACTCCAACCTGTGTGATATGACAGAGTCGATACCCCAAACTATCGTTTCAGATTTCGACCATGATAAAACCACTGATAAAAATCTATCAAGCTCCAAAAGCAACAAAACGAAGTAGGTAAAACCTAAAACGTTCAAATAATTGTGGGAGGAACACAAGATTTTCTTAGTGAGCTCCCGTGTTAAGCAGTGTTGAGTACCCCTGACTTCAGGTTACAAACAAAAATAAAATTTAATAAAACTGGTCCAAGGAGTAGTTGTAAGAAGTGGTTCTTTTTTGGTATACAAACAGAAAAATGAAGTTACTTCACACCAATTTTACAGTTACCCACTTTTCAAAAGTATGTGGCAATTTGACTTCTAGGTCAAACTGGTCAATTTACAGTCAGTGTGTTGCGAGTCTTTTGTCATATCCTACCAGTTCTCAGTTTTCATCCTATTAACATGTATTCTGATCGTCGTGTATCCCTAGACATAGCACCGCTTGCTAGCTGGGGTAAGTCTAAGTTTCGATATTATTGATTTTTGCAGATTCTTGTTCCGACGATGAGAAAACGGTTGTTGTGTTAGTTGGTCTTCCTGCTCGTGGGAAGTCATATATATCTACCAAGCTTTCAAGGTACCTAAATTGGGTTGGAATTAATACACGAGGTATGATGGGTCACCGTTGTTATGTTTTTTTTCTAGTTTTCAATGTTGGAGCTTATCGTCGACTTCAAATGAAAGATTACAATGACCATAGTTACTTTTCCGACGAAAATAATGAAGGCGTTGCACTCAGACAGTATGGTTTATCGTTTTCGAACCTTATTTCTCCCAATAATTACTTGTCCTTATTTTATAAACGCGGAGCGAAAAATTTAATATTCTGTTCTCGTATAACGTTTAGTCTTTGGTAGGTTCACATTTCGCTCAAAGGTGATTTGTGTACTGGAAGAGTTTAAGGGGCAGTGTTTCAGGGTGTCCGAAAGGAAAATAAAACTAAAGAAGTGAGCCGGCAACTTTGAGCACATATAATCTACTTACATTTAGTGATAAAAGCAATCGATAACAATAAATAATAGCATAAGTGTGAAGCAAGGACGGTTTAATAATCGACTCTAGAAGTCGATGACTTAAGTTGTTGAGTGTTTTACTCTCAATCAATCTGAGATTGACAAACCATCCTTGATAAACCATCTGGTAGCTATATCACGTATTTCTTGCATGTTTAGTTCAGATCTTTGTTTCAAACCAAAAATATACAGGGTTTTTGGCTTATCGTTTTACTAAGTTAACTTACTTATTTGTTTTTCCGCGTGAAATTTTATGGGAACTGACAACAAACATTTTGAAGTGTTGTTTTGTTGTGCTTTGCTCATCACGATGCATAGCTAATAGAACTTCACATAGTGGAGTTAATTCCAGTGCCAAGTTTAGCTGTCTCATTTCACTCTTAGCCTCAGTTTTTCGTAGTAGAACCTCGGAAGTTTCAAGTCACATCACCCAAAACTGTAGTCAAAATGAACGCACATTTTTTGAATAATGCTTCTTACAAAAGAAACAATTTATTCCTGCTAATTATCTGACGGCCTGTCGTTTGTTTGAATTCATAATACACTTTGTGTAAGGAAACTTCATAGTATAATTTGTTAAACAACCACCTTAAATTAGTAACAGACAATATTATTACCTTTTCAATCGTTCGAACTGTGATAGAATTCTTTGAATGTATTCTTAATTCCATTCTGTGCGATTCTGTTTATACTAATCCACTTGTATATTATTTCACGAATATAGTGTCATGTTCTTATTCAAGAACTGATAACTTTGAAAGTCAAATTCTAGACTAATAAGTCCGGATTAATTGAAGTAGGATTCAGACCTTTGAGTATGACTATTTTGACATTCGATTTTTAAATAATCAGTTCAGTCAACAATCTTGAGGTACTCGCAACTGATATTCAGGTTGGTATATAGCATCGTTGAGCTTCAATTGATTGATTTATGTGTAAACATATTTAATGGACAAATTTTGTTATGTTGACACCATATAACTTGTAGTTTTCAGTTGCCCGACTTTTAATTGTTTGTCTTCTTCATTTTATTGATTTTCAGTTTAAACCATATTAAATGTAATGGTTTTTAATATCTGATTTACGCTATAACGTATATCACATTAAAAGATGAGTGATTCGTAAATATACACTCATTTTCTATGAGTGGTGCAAGGACTATGTCAGTTGTCAGATAGTGTTGAATAAAACAAACGTCTGCAGGGTTGGAAATTTTTAAAAACTGTATATAGTGGAGATCTTTGAATACCTCAGTTTAGCCATCAGTAAACCTGTTATTGTTGTTTTTCTCTTAATCTCATAGAAAAATTGCATCGGAAGCATTGGATGACTTAATCTCCTGGTTAACATCAGATGTTGGCAGGATTGCCGTCTTTGATGCGACAAATACAACACGAGAGCGTCGGTTATGGATAATGGAACGGTGTAAAACGCATAATTTTCAAGTTATATTTGTCGAGTCGATTTGTAAAGATAAAAATTTAATTCAGGAGAATGTTTTGGTACGATCATGTTTTTTTTTTAAATTATGTTTTTTTATCTTGTCAGATTTCTAAGGCAAGACATTGTAATTTATTAACATTACTGCCCCACTTATCACCATCGGGATGGCAAAATCAAATAGATAGAGTTGTGTTCAAATCTGTAATCTATTGGTTGACAGCCAACTGTTATGAACACTAAGATTCTATTTCTGTTGTTAGTTGTTTTCACTTAGATTGCTAGATTTTATTCTGATTGTTTTGTAATCCTCATCTTAACATGGACAAAGAAATATATACTTGACCTTAAATCACAGATTTGTATGACGAAGGTTTACGATACTTCTTAGTTTGCCAAATTGAAATTAGTTGACAGAGATTTAAATCTATGACATAGTAGTTGAGATTTGACTGAAAGTTTTCATTGCTTTTATTGGTTTAAATATCAGTTTGTCTTTATTGAATCGCTTTTTTGTGCAGATGCAAACTGACAACTTGTAGTAATACATTTCTGTACAAGGTTCTACATTAAAGTTCGTGTATGATTGATTGAATGATAGATTTTAGTTGCGTGTCAAAGAATTTTGTTGGCATGTGTTTTCCTCACTCATGACGACTTATTTATACAGCCGAACAGGCACAAATAGATCGGTAGGTAGTCTCGAGACGAAGGCATGTTGCAAAGTTTATTTCTAGTTAGCACATTTCTATTTAATACAAAAGGATAAAATCAACAACACTAAAAGGATATAATGATTGCAAAGAAACGTGACTAAATAAACGAAAAGAATATTTTAAAGACAATCCGCAACCACATTATTCATTGTAACTTGGAGTCTGAAATCATTTATTTCTGCCTTCCGTAGTAGTCATCAGATACAATATTCAAATTTATATTCTTTTGAAATCATTAAACACTCTGTTAACGCTGCTTTAAAACGTCGATATAACCTTATTAGTGCAAAATGTTACTTCAGGGCTGATCTGCATCGGCACCTGAATTAATGATAGGGAGTGTAGTGTGTGAAACACTTTGCTCACCTTTGGACTCTCATCAGCACCAGTTGGTCGTTGTTTGATAAAATGTCGGTGCGGATTTAGAAAGCTCAATTGGCTTTTCCCCAATTCGGTCACTTGTGGCGTAGGCAAGATATTCGTGTACCAACTCTAAAGGACAAGTATACTGTCCAGAAGCACGCTCCACTCTACTCTATGACTGTGAAACGTGGCCTTCAAAAATAGTACATGTTATTGGGTTATCATTGTTTGATCATAAGTGTCTTCAAACCATTATTATTGCATTTTGGGACCGCCGACTTAACAGTTTTGAGGTTAAACATACAATATTAAGTAAAACAGTAGGTCGGTTGACGAGGTTACAAATCTTCATCGACTGAGATCACTCGGCCACTGTTATGGAGTGCGATTTTCTGTGACTTTGACATTTAGAGATAACAAGCGTGAGATTAAGACAATCTGATAATCAAAACTAGAAGTCCATAGTGTAACGTTTCAGCTGCGTTACAGGCATTTATTACGTGTATAAATCCACTGACCACCTCAACGAGCGATTATGGCTAATGTAGTAGTAATTTGGAAGAAAGCTAGGGGCTGCCGAACGAATTTACAGCATCAGTCTGTGAAGACACCGACTATTGGACTGAGCTATGTAGGTAACAGGAAACTATCTATTTGAGGTCCGTGTGATTATCGTAACAAATGGTTAGGAACTTTGGATAACAGCTTAACGACGCAGGTGCCTTCACTCTTTATCTTACTGTTATAACTTGTGACCGCCGATTAGAGAGCAGTGAAGTGTCGATCGGACCAAGGGCGCGCAAAACACTCACAGAAGCATGCTAAAAAGGAATAACATATACCGTAGGTCTTTTGTCATTAATACACAAATCGTTACTGATATCAATGTACAGCATCATTGCCGATTGCTTCTAGACACGGATGTGGAAAACCTTAGAAAATCTTACAAATATTAAGTTTACAGCCTTTTTCTTCTGAAGCCATGTTGCAAGACGTCAACTAGACCTTCTCTTAGTATATGTCCGGATAACAACCTTTTTCCAATTTCTTCAATATCTGTAAGACGACTGTGGTGACATTAGTCTGCCTGTAGTTCAGGACTAAGTTCTTGGCCCTGAATTTTGTTGAGGGTTGATACATTTTACCTTCCATGCTTGAATGTATGTGTCAGCTACTAAATATATTGTACACATTTTGGGAAAATAGCATCTGTAAATCCGATCCTGCCATTTCGTAGAAATTCGGTTAGATTTCATCTGCTCCTCTGTTATGGCCCAAAGTCGCTAATCAGAGGCAGCGGGTTATCGATCGGACCAAGGACGCGTAAAACACGTGCGAGCAGCCTAGAGTCCTGATTGATCCTGCTTTCCGCCTAACCCAGCCAGTTAAGTCCTCAACACCAGTTTCAGCCTCTGCGATATGAATCATTATATTTCAAACATACTGAGTTTATATACCAGTCAAACAGACCGCAACGTAGCATAAAATATGGAACAACTTTTGTACAAGAATTAACCAGATGTGGCTGTGAATGAGGGAGGTAGTAATTAATATATTGGGTATAACTTAAGAATGGTAAAATGTTTAATAATAGTTTATGGGTCCAAATAAAGCTTATAATAAGAGGAATATGAATATGCATAGTTTAGTTACTTAATAATTATACAATAGAAATATACGTTTAGTATTGATCTATAAATGGATCCCAAAATTACCATTCATTATTCTTGTTGGGACATAACACATACCTTAAATCATAAGTTCTTAAATTCCTTATAATTCTTTAAGATTCATTAATTTATATTTTCCCGAGTCGTTTAACCGATTTCTAATCTTTTCTATAAACACTAATACTGTTGCTTCTTGAAGTAGTCTGCAATTTACCGTGACAATTTCATCTCACTGTGCTAATGAGGTATGGTAACTTGGAGCGATGTACATATATATCAGGTTCTACGCTGTTTATAGCTGACTGACTGACATTTACTTTTCAGTATGCACTAATATTGTTAATGTTTTAGGGGAATATTAAAAACTATAGTTAGAGCTGTTCAGCTCAATGAAAATAATGTCAGGATACTTCCTTCCTTAATACCACCACATCGAACTCCTCACTTTTTTCGTTTATACCAGTTGTATGGTTTCCCATTATACTTTTCTCCATTTGTTTTCAAGGAAGTAAAAGTCAACAGTCCTGATTACAAAAGTATCGATAAAGAAGAAGCGTTAAAAGATTTTCTTAAACGTATTGAACATTATGAAAAACGGTACGAATCAATTGATGATGATTTGGATAAGGATTGGTCGTATATTAAAATATTTGATCAAGGCAAACGATATCTAGCCAATCGTATTGAAGGTAAGTTCTTTCTGTTTTGTTTTGCTGAATAAATTATCGAGCTCTTTAGGTAGCTAGTTGGTTGGTGAACATTTCTTCTTAAACTGTCGTACAGTAGGTTGGTCACAGCCTAAATAGCTTAATTGCAGTTTCTAATAGTTAAAAAATTGGCGCGAATATTATGGGGGAGCGTTAGTTTCCTCAAGAATGCAGACTGAATAGTTGATATATATATAATCATATTACTACAACAAATAATTACTCCTGCTATTTCTTTTGGAACATGGGCCGTTCACCAGGGTTCTCCAACCAACTCTGTCTTGGGCTCTGCTTTTCAGTTGTTTCTAAGTGCTGTTCATTCTTTTGATGTTTACCCCCAAGTCCCGTCGCTATGTGTTCTTTGGTCTTCCTCTTTTCCTTTCACCTTCAGCATCTCAATTTAGGGTTTGCCTTTTGATGCAATTTGGTGATTTCCGCAATATTTGAACTACCGCCTCCAGCGTCTTTTGCTAACTTCTTATTCATCTGAAAGTTGGTTTGTTCTCTGCCACAGTAGGGTTGCTGCCGATGGTATCCGACCAATAAACATTGAGTTTCATGAGTAGACAATTGTTTATGAATACTTGTACATTTTTGATGTAGTTATTCTCCACGTTTCAGCTCCGTACAATAGAACTGTCTTGACTATGATGTCCGACAGTTGTTTAGATTTGCAGACGTCCCTCAATTGTTGTAATACTGCCCTTGCTTTCCTCAGAAATGAAATTTGCTAGAAAAGCGCCACCCAGAAAAACTTCTCATTATTATTATTGTTATCATCAGCTTTATTCAATATTATATTTTTGGTACAATATAGAATTCTCAGCGTAGAGTATTTCAACAAGTTTCCGTTTCTTTCTTCTTCCTCGGTCCTGGCGATAAATATTGAGTGATCTCCAGTTAGATGTTAGCAGTTCACTAAATGAACATCTGAATAATGTGCATTCTTTTCGCTGTATATTGCCAGCAACCACATTGGCTCTAATTGAGTTTTTTGTAACTTTGACAACGAAAGGTTGTACACTTTTCAGAAACGCAGCAGAATAGGTTGTGCGATTAATAAACATAATGATATATTAAAACAAATAAAAATAGATAACTTGTTGAAATATCTGGATGGCAGGAACAGGTAGCCCAGATGCTTAAGCAGGCCGCCGTTACATAATTAAGTTCTAAAAAGTCTAGAAAGAAAAGATGTGTAAGCTGAACTCATCAGATTGTCATTATAATTAAGTGAATCACAAATTTGAGAGATCGAATTTCTTCGGTTATCAAGGCAGATGTAAGCTAACAAATGCCCTGGCACGGTCGAGGGTAGGGGGAGTTAGCTCTCCCTTTCGAAATGCTCTCGCATGGCCAAGCGTATACAGCTACTACCAGGGGATTCCTATTCACTGCCTTCTCGTGGTGTTGTTTACGAAATCGAGAGGATGAAAAGCGAATGTCCGGTTTATTAACCAGGTTGTTGGATACGGAGGGTTGACCTAGGGGAGTCGGAAAACCCTAATTCTAAACCACTGATGCACATGGTTTCTAGGATCCTAATGACACAAATGGCGTGTTAATCTATCGTTGGTCACCGGCTGCCATGCGACTGCATCTCCTTACATTGCTCCACTGTGTTATGGCTTAGACCCCTAGACAAAAGAATCGAGGAGTGTCCCTCCGAGAAAATCTGCTTCGGTTTGAGCACCCAGGCAGTATCACAGCCCACACACAAATCAAGTGATTTGTGTGGCGCATATGTATTCGGTGCCCCTTTTTACAAATTTTTGTGTTCAAATAAATAAATAACCACTGACTCTTAATGCAAAGATTATATTTAATCCATCTGTCTTTTAAGGCTTATTAACATGAATTCATCGTACTTTGCAATTAATGTTGTTGGTTTAGTCAGAAAAAGGACATCTCAGAGTTGAATTTACAAAAGTGTACTCACTGTGTGTTCTGTATATATGCATACAGAAAAAAAGATTTCATTATCTTCCATTCAAAGAGCTTATTAATGATTATGTGTGTTGGTCTGCAAGTATGTCTATGTTTGTTCTTGTAAACTTATGGTCATTCCTAGAACTATGTCTAACCTAGTTTAGTTACATTTAGTTAAAACAAATCAAAACTGATAAAGATGGAATACTTACTTGATAATAATAACAATGATAGTAATAGTAATGGTATAGGTGACATGGCTAAGAATGAATAACAGGAGCTTAAGTGGATTCACTCTTTACCTCTTCATAGATTTTAAGTTTTAGTTACCTTTTTGACTTTCTTTCCATTCCTTTTCGAGTTATATTCTCATTATTATCTTTCTTTAATATAATTGATACTATTATCATTTGTTTGTTGTTCGTCTTATTGATTTTATCTTACTATTTCGGTCCAGTATGGTAGCTTGAACTCGAAACTACAATTGGATCAGTTTCTATACTAGTCATAACTGATTTACTGACTAATACAATCGTTTTAAGGCATTTCCAAACCCTAATCTTTCCGATTACTGTTTATATTCTTACTACCTCTACCACTACGGGATTTGAATCGACAACGGCATCTCTGTGCTAATGTGGTATGGCAACTCGAACTGATGTACGTACGTACAAAGTTCTATTATATAAATATATTATAACCTATTCTCTACGATTGTGTATCTTAATTTATTATTACTTCATCATCTTGAGATAACTATTGTCATGGAATAAAATCCATTGAGGTGACTATTGGAATTTAAGTGATATTTCAAGACTTCTCAATGGTGTACTTATAAACACAACTCTACGACTTATTAAACTTTGGCGATTATGTTACTTTTATTTGTATAGAATTGAAATTCATTAGGTTAAATCCAGTTGTTTGTTCTTGATTTAGCTTGATGTTTAAACACAATAAAAAGGAATATAGACATCTTGAATATTAAAGCTCTTCGCTTTTTTGTTGTTGGTGATTTTCATTATTCTTTACTTATCTCCTCATTTTGTTTGTTACTTCCAGTATGTTGTTTATACATTAATCAGTTTGTGTGAATCATTTCAGTTTTGTTTTTCTTTACTAGTAACCATTTTTATTTTGAATTCATAATGGATTTTCCTGTATGCATTTAGACTTTCTGTAGCTGTACGCTCCTTATTTAATGTATCATCTAAATGCCCTGGTACGGCTGAGAGTGGTGAGAGTCAACTCTTCCTCTCGAAATGCTCTCACATGGCCACATGTCTACAACCACTGATAGGGAAGTCCTACTCACTGTCTTTTCGCGGCGGGGTTGTTGTTTACCCAATTGAGAGGATGAAAAGCAAATGTTCGGTGCTTTAACCGGGTTGGTGGATATGAAGGGTCTACTTAGAGGAGTTGGAAAACCCTGATTCCAAACCAATGGTGCTCGTGGTCTCCAGGATCCTGATGGAACAAATGGTGTATGAACCTATTGTTGGTCACTAGCAACCATGGAACTGCATCTCCTTACGTTGCTTCACTGCCTTGTGGATCAGACGTTTGAACCGAAGGCTCCAGGCTCAATGATAGAACCTAAAAATGATAGCAGTGCAGAAAATAAGCATGGTATTTAATAATGAGAACGACAAAATCAAAGTGAAACATATCCCTTTGTATATATAATATCTCAGCTTGATTTTGAGATAGAATTAACAAATTGGATGTGATCACAAACAATCAATATTCATGCGAAAATGCCAATTAGAAAGACTGCACTCATAGTTGTCGTTACAAGAAAAAACGAATTAACTAAATAGTTTCAATCTTCATAGGAATTTTTGAGAAATAGATAGATGTAACTCATTTATTAAGTACAGATTCGCATGCTTTGCTTTCCACTATTCTTTATGTATTTGTGTGTTAGGAGTACTGTTCGGCTCTCCAAACTCAATTAGGTAGAATACGACTCAAAACTACAACCTAGTAGTTGAAAGTAGATTGGCTTGACCACTTAGTCACCGCTCCAAAACTGCTAAAAAAAACGTTATTCACGTATGTTATCAAAAAAAAATTAGTTGTGAGGATAGTTTGTATACCCTAACCAATTGTTAACTTCTAGCTATCATCATTCATCATTGCTCATTGATTGGTAACTATAAATCAATATTTGTATGATGAACGGTTTCATAATATCTTGATTAATGAATTTTATCAGTAGTCGATAAAATATTTATAAGTTTCTACTTTTATCAATAAAATCAATGAATAAACCTTTTTTTCCCTGATCATCTTTCATATCTATTAACCCATTCAATCTTCTTTCACATTAAATGACATAAAACAAATGAAACTTCTTAGTTTTAATTAACATTAGCTAGCAATATCGAATGAGCTTTTTCGTTTAAAAAGTTAGTAGTTAGTATAGGGTTGTGGAGTTGATTGAGTTTGAGATTGAAATCATGAACTGATCAGTGTTAGGCTATTACTAAAACTCTTTAAACACTGGTCGGCCGTTTTGTTCTAGTATGGGACTCCTTATCTGTGTACGGAGTTCTAATGAGAAGCTGTCACCAGTGGAATTCATTCGTGTTCGGTATGAGGCAATTACCCACCAAACACAATAAAGTATGGTCGCGTAATATTGTGGATTGATTAAAGATAGACATTAACACCGTTGAATGCCGGATCAGTGGTCTACAGGTCTAACGTTCGCTCACAAGACCAATGGTGTTGGGTTCTCTCACTGTGTTTGGGGTTGTGGATATGCACTACTAAGTGGTCTCGTACTAAGAGAAAACAGCTGTTCAGTACTTCCAGATTTTCAGTAGTGATCTAACATTGATCATTTAACGATTTTAACGAAAAGGTTAGTAATTATCTGAGATGAGAAGTCTTTAAATAAATATACTGAATATCGTAAATCTGTTTTGTTTAGAATTCGAGTTTTTATTGGCCTAAAGAGAATTTCTACTTGCACTAATTTGAAGTAATAACTGTCTTATAGCTATTTGTAATTGTTACAAAAATCAGTGCTGGAACTTTCAGTCACTGGCTCACTTATACACTATTTCAATGATTTTCGTCAACCGAATAGTGTTAGTAGCCTTCATACATATATCAGTCAGTCAGCTATAACGTAGGGCCAGGCACATATACGCATCGGTCCAAGTTGCCACACCGCATTAGCACACCATGCTGAACACCGGATTCCTAGGAGTAGTTAAGTTAATGGTGGTAATATATAAAAGAAAGATTGCATATAAGGATATAGTACAAGAAGAAAGATATGAAGCTAGTTTTATCTCTTAGTTTAAGGGAAGACAGAGTGTATAAACCTACGCCGTTATGATCGATTCAGAGCCATGTCACACAGAGTCTCCAACCGTTGGTTGTAATAGTCACGCGGACCCCAACCAATTAGTCTGGATCTACCGATATGGCTCAGACTAGAAGTTAGTGATTTCGTGAACTGATGCCACATTTTGTTTTGACCACCCCTAACTTTCTTCCAACCATCCCCAACACTAGTTAGCATTGCATGTCGTGGTAATCGGTGTTCAGGCATACGTAATACGTGACCCAACCATTTAGTCGATGATTAACAAACTCATCAACTGATTTACCATCATTCCCCAATACCCTGTTGTCTAACCTCACTATTACGTACCCAGTGATCCCAGCAGATGCCAGCAATATTTCTAAGGCATCTATGGTCGGATACTCGTAGCTTTCGAGTATCTCCTACCGTTAATGGCCACGCTTCGCAGCCGTAAATTAGAACAGAACGAACTGCTGCGCCGTATACTCATTCTTTTATTGATAGATGGGTATCTCACCTTCGCCATATGTGACGTAAGTTGGTGAAGGCCAAACGAGGTTTTCGAATCCGTGCTGAGATTGCGTCAGACACCAACCCATTAGTGCTGATCAGACTCCCAAGATAAGTGAAGTTGTCGACGCGTTCGACTACTTCACTCCCTATCCTTAGTTCAGGTGTTGACGCAGGCGAGTCCGGGAGCAACAACTTGCATTTAGAGGGAGAGAAGCGCATTCCAAACATTCTGGCATTGTTTCTTAGTGCTACCAAAAGACTGCATTTTATCAGCGTCTTCACCAAATAGGACATATATTGTTTAGTTATCTATTTATCAACTATGAATCTCACTAATACATATATATCATTGTGCTTACTCATATGCAATGTCATTAATACTTTGTACATTAAGTGAAACTATCTAAATAGTTCACAAATAATTAATTACTCTTCGATTTTTTTTCATTCAACTTCCATTGTTCCAAATGTCTTCTTATAATCTCTCAGGTAATATCAACAGTCGAATTGTCTATTATTTAATGAATATTCGTGTAAACAAACGTACCATTTATCTGACACGAGTAAGTTTTTTTTCTCTTATGAATGAATGATCTACCATCTTATATGATTTCTGATTTACTCATTCGTTTTACTTTTGAGTAAATCTGTAGAGAATAATTTATGTTCAATAGTAAATAAGTGTATAGATGCTAGGAACATTTATTAGTTGTTTCATGAAACACCCTGGCTTATAATAGTGGTGAAAGGTTTCATCTCTTAACCACTAGATTACATGTCGTAATCGCAACGATCTGTTTTTGTTCAGGGTGGTAACTTAGTAGAATTACTAGATCGTGTATGTAAAAATTGGACAACACTATGGAGGTTTTTTCGACACTACGGCGTGCCTGAGAAGATAGTCAACATTTTACGGAATTTCTATGATGGATGCAAAATCATGCATGGAGGACAGCTCATAAACTCGTTCGAAGTAAAGACCGATGTCAGGCAAGATTGCTTACTATCACCCTTTCTCTTTCTCTTGGTGATCGACTGGATCATGAAGACGTCAATATCTGTAGAGAAGCATGGAATACAGTGGACAGTTAGAATGAAGCTGGACGATTTAGACTTCACAGATGATTTGACTCTTCTATCGCACACGCAACAACAAATTCAGGAGAAGACGACTAGTGTAGCAGCAGCCTCAGCAACAGTAGGTCTCAACATACACAAAGGGAAAAGCAAGATTCTCCTACACAACACAACATGCATCAATCCAATCACACTTGACGGAGAAGCTTTGGAGGATGTAAAATCCTTTATATATTTGGGCAGCATCATCAATGAACACGATGGATCTGATGCAGATGTGAAGGCGCGGATCGGCAAAGCGAGAACAGCATATTCACAATTGAATAACATCTGGAACTTAAAACAACTGTCAACCAACACCAAGGTCAGAATTTTCAATACAAATGTCAAGGCAGTTCTACTGTACGGGGTGGAAACCTGGAGAACTACATCCGGAAGATACGAGTGTTTATTAACAGCTGTCTACGCAAAATACTTCCAAGGTCAGAATTTTCAATACAAATGTCAAGAGATTTCTACTGTATGGGGTTGAGACTTGGAGAATTACGAAAGCCCCCGAATGCCCTGGTATGGCCGAGAGCGGAGTGGGTTCGCTCTCCCTCTCGGAATACTCTCACACGGCCACGCGTATACAGCCTCTGCCAGGGAATTCCTACTCATTGCCTTCTCACACCAGGGGTGTTGTTTACGAAAATGAGAGGACGAAAAGCGAATGTCCGGCGCTTTAACCGGATTCCAAACCAAACCAATAGTGCACATGGGCTCCAGTATCCTGAAGAAACAAATGGCGTATGACCCAATCGTTGGTCACCGGCTACCATGGAGCTGCATCTCCTCACGATGCTCCATTGCCTTGTGAGTTAGACCTTTAGGTCAAAGGCTCCGGGTGTGGCTCCCTAAGATAACCACCTGTTTCGGTCTGGTCACCCGGGTAGTATCACAACCCACACACAAATGATGAACTGTCTATACTTATGGAAACTACTTTTCTTGCCTCGACTAACAATCAAATGATTCAAATTATTATTATGATTATTAATATTATTGTTATTATTATTATTATTATTATTTACTACGTCATTATTCACCCTCTTTTATTCCTACTCTGTCTATACTTATTTTTTCGACTTATACAGCAGCTCGTCTATGGTGGAAATTCGACTGTATCTAAACGTTCTCGAGTCACTGTCCGGTTGAAAATTGTATGTTACCACCGAATATGAGTACTGAAGCAGTTTTTCTAAAACCACATGCACCATTCAAACTGGCTGCCTTCAACGTTCGCACATTTATGCAGGTCGGAAAACAGATAGGGCTGGCTATGTCTTTAGAAAGTCTTAATATTGATGTTTGTTGTCTATCCGAGACCCGTATTCAAGACTCTGGTGAAGTTCTACAAATTCGCTCTCCATCTGTCGCTTCCAAAAGCTTGTTTTACGTGCGCTTATCCGGGGACCCTGTGGCATCTTCGTCTGGTCTTGCTGGCGTTGGTGTCCCACTAAGCGCTCGAGCTGAGGCAGCCCTAGTCGATTGGATCCCCATTAACAGTCGGTTATGTGCTGTTAGATTAGAGAGTTCCATCGAAGTGAGAAGAAATCGGCGTGGGAAACGATGTCTTTTCGTCATCCTCACCTATGCCCCTACAGATTGCAGCCCGGATGCAATCAAGGATGAGTTTTACCACCAGTTATCTGTTCTCCAGAAAGTGCGTTCGACAGATATTGTAGTACTAGCCGGAGATTTGAATGCTCAGGTCGGGCGTCTAGGCACAGATGAGAGTCGTTTAAGTGGCCAATGGGAACTTTTTGGTCGCAGGACAGATAACGGGGACCGTCTACTGCAACTATGCACAGACCACAACCTGTTTCTGGCTAGCACTAACTTCCGATACAGTCATCGCCGATGTGCCACCTGGCGTCCTCCCTCTGCATCTCAAGCCTGGACTCAGATTGTTCACATCGCGATCAGCTACCACTAGCGTGGTTGTGTACAAGATTGCCGCTCCTTTTGGAGTACCTATCTGGATTCTGATCATGCCCTTGTCTGCGCCAATCTTACATTTCTTTTCAGTGGCCAACGAAGTGACCGCCATCAAAGGATTGATGTCAGCAAGTTGGTTGCAATTTCTGTTGCTAGTAAGTTTCGAACCGAGCTAGCTTCTAAGCTAGCTACCATTCCATCAAAAAGTATAGATGGGCATTGGTCGCAATTGCATGACGCCATGAAAATGGCGAGTAAAGTCAGTTGTGGGTTTGCGAAACGTCCCACTTATAAGCACTGGGTTTCTTCTGGTTCCTTACAACTCATTGAAGCCCGTCGGTCTACTCCGGCTGACCGTGAGTTTGACCACAAACGAAGGTTGTTACGTAGTGAAATTGGGCAAAGTTTGCGTAAGGACCGAGAAGCCTGGTGGTCGATGCGTGCTAATGAGCTGGAAGCAGCAGCTGCATCTGGTAACTGCCGGGAGCTCTTCCAACTCATTCGAGCCACTGGCAGCAAGAATTCTGGTGTGAGTGAAACAATCTGTGAGGATGACGGGATGCCAATCACTAACATCCATCGACGTCTTGGACGATGGGCAGAATTTTTCGAAGTACAGGTCAACTGACCTGCTGCTCTGGCAACATCGGTCAGACTGTCCTGCTCTCCATGGCCGGTGACGACTGATCCACCAAATGAGGTGGAAGTCCGCAAGGAACTCCAACTCTTGAAGCGTTACAAATCACCTAGCCCAGATGACTTACCTCCGGCTCTTTTTAAAGACGGTGGTGACTCTGGCTAAAGAACTGACGACCTTGTTCACAAAGGTCTGGGAGCTAGAGAGTGTACCAACGTCATGGAATGAGTCGATAGTTGTCCCTATCTTTAAAAAGGGTTCATGTCGTTCCTGTAACAACTATCGGGGGATAAGTCTACTTCCGATTGCGTCCAAGCTATTGGCTTCCGTCATTCTTCGTAGGTTGTTCAAAACTCGAGAAAGATTGACTCGCGAGGAGCAGGCTGGATTTCTGTTAGGTTTGAAGCATCACGAGTTCACTTAATCTGCGAACGAGAACGAGCCTCGGTGACCAAAGACCAATAATCTAGCTATCGATGCGTTCCAGCCCCGCTATCTAGAAGGAGAAGTCCAAGCTTGGTATGGAAAATAAATTCTTCAGACAGCCAGAAAACGAGCGAGCCCACAAACACAATTTAAAACATATATATGCAAATGTATATAATCGAAATTGTCATGGGAAACTTTTAAACATTAATCAATGAGTTCATCAATTGACTGCTATTTAATCATTTAATCGATAAGTTAATCGATATGATAAAATTACAAATATGAGTTTTGGGGATATATCGTCCCCAACAGTTTCGTTCTGGTCAAGGATGTATTGATCATATCTTCACCCTCCGCCAAATGTTAGAACACCGCCACACTTATCAAAGGCCAACAATCGTAGTGTTTCTCAACATCAGGACTGCCTTCGATTCGTCGGACAAGACTGTTCTCTGGGATTGTCTATTGAAGAAGGGTGTGCCTGAGAAGTTTATTAACATCTTAAAAGCCCTATATACAAACACCTCAGGTAGAGTGAGGGCATACAACCACCCTTCTCCATTGTTCCATTCGAGCAGTGGTGTTAGACAGGGTTGCCCAATCTCACCATTTCTCTTCAACTTTGTCATCGATGGCATTCTTGAAACAGCTCTGATGGATGTAAGTAATGGTGGTGTGGATCTGTTGCCTGGAGAAAGACTTCTCGACCTTGAGTATGCGGACGATATTGTCTTACTGTGCGATAATGGCCAAGGCATGCAATCCGCACTTAATCAGTTGGCAATCAGTGTCCGTAAGTATGGTATGTGTTTTGAACCTCCGAAGTGCAAAGTACTTCTACAAGACTGGCAGGATCCTAATCCTGTACTCACCCTGGATGGTGAGCAGATAGAAGTAGTCGAGAAGTTCGTGTATCTGGGTAGCTGCATAAGTGCTGGTGATGGCGTGAGTGATGAGATCAATTCAGGTATAGTGAAAGCCAGAGCGGCTTATGCCAATCTGGGCCACCTTTGGCGCCTTCGCGATGTTAGTCTGGCTGTAAAAGGTCGGATCTTCAGCGTGTCGGTGAGAGCAGTCTTGCTCTATGTTTGTGAAACTTGGACTCTGCGAGTTGAGGACGTTAGAAGACTCTGTGTTCGATCATCGCTGTCTCCGAAGGATTGCTGACATTCAGTGGCAACACCATGTTAGTAATGCAGAGGTTCGGCATCGTGTGTTCGGGCACAGAGATGATAATTCAATTGTTGTCACCATCTTGAAATACCGACTTCGGTGGCTTGGTCATGTTCTACGAATGTCGTCCCAGAGAATTCCACGTCATTCATTTTTTGCCGACTCTGGGACTGGTTGGAAAAAGCGAAGAGGTGGTCAGTGCATGACATGGTGTCGTGGTATGAAAGAAAGCTGCAAAGGGTTGGCTTGTGTTGGTCCTTCCCGACTCCCTGGTTGGGGTCCGAGAGATGGTGCTACACAGTGGCTAGAGACGTTATCAGATATGGCTCAGAATAGAAGCCAGTGTCGATCCTGATGTAACCTTCCTTTACTTTCTTCATAAAACGTGGTTGCTTCTTCCTTAACTGAGAGATTTCTTCTGATTGTACGCTTCCGTTCCCCCATTATTATTATTATTATTATTATTATTATTATTATTATTACACTACCTTACACCAATCTCTTCGTTATTGTTCTCTTTTTTTACACTCCTTATCTTTTTTTCCTTCTCTTTAAATTCTCATTGTTTTGTGTGGCGCATATATATTTTGCGCACTCTTGTACCAATATTTATGTGTCCAAATAAATAAATAAATAATAAGGTCAGGATTTTCAATACAAATGTCAAGACAGTTCTACTGTATGGGGTTGAAACTTGGAGAATTACGAAACCCTTCATCCAGAAGATACAAGTGTTTATTAACAGTTGTCTACGCAAAATACTTTTGATCCGTTGGCCAGACACGATCAGTAGCAACCTACTGTAGGAGAGAACAAACCAGATCCCAGCGGAGGAAGAATCGCCGGAAGTGGATAGGACACGCATTGAGGAAAGCACTCAACCGCATCACAAGGCAAGACCTCACATGGAATCCTCAAGGCTAAAGGAAAAGAGGAAGATCAAAGAAATGGAGACAGACATGAGAAGAATGAACAAAAATTGGATAGAACTGGAAAGGAAGGTCCAGAACAGAGTGGGTTGGAGAATGCTGGTCGGCGGTCTATGCTCCATTAGGAGTAACAGGCGTACGTAAGTATGTAAAAAGTGTAGTTTACAGCTGAGTTTATGAGTCTGGACATTGTTGGCATGCCAGCCAGTGTGCCACAGTCGATGCATTACATATTAGAAAAGTTAATTGACTCAAATTGCCTTCAAATTGACTCTCAAATTGCCCTTCATTAAAAATAAATGATAAAAAAGGCCAATGGTGGTGATTTTGTACTAGTGTTCTATTTCATTCTTCATAAAAATATAAGGAAACTTGTTTACTAAAACAAATTCCAATAAGAGGCTGATCAATTTCAGTCCAAAAACATCAATGGGAAGATTCAAGTAAAGCAATACCAAGTGAATTAAACTTCACCCCATCGCACAAGCAAGTGGCTATCAGGACTTAGTAGCTAAGTGGATAACGCGATGCCATTTGGAGCGAACAGTACTGAGTTCGAGTCCCAGAGTGAACATCAACTCTGAGATTCAAGTACATCCAGCTGACGAGCCCCAAAGAGGACGAAACGTGCATCCTGGATTCCACTGCTAACCACTATCCATCTTTGCTTATAATGCTTGTAGATTAAGGTAATATCGAGGCATACGCACAATATGCACATATGGCAATAAGAGAATGATCAATTTCAGTCCAAAAACCTCAATGGGAAGATTCATGTAAAACAATACCAAGTGAATTAAATTCGATGTTGGTTTCATAGGAAAAAAAAACAAAAAAAAGAAAAGTGTATCTTTAATTAAATACTATTCTTGCTCATGCATATATTGATCATGCAGTTTTTCTTCTCTGTTCCTTTCTTTTTTTCTTTCTCTTTTGGTCTTATTCCTTCACAATAAGCTCATTTGATATCTTGTATGGTACACACTTCTTTTAAGAATATAAAACTTAAATTGGATTTATGTATTCCAAAGGAGACAGTAACAAACTTATTATTACCCTGGTAATCCATTTTTTGTTTTGTTTTTTTGGTTATTTGTGTTATTTTATTCTGTGTTATATTCCTCCCCCCCATTACCGAATTCTTAAACCACCTATTCATTCACACATTTCCGCTCACTTGATCCTCTTAAATTGCGTGAACTTTTCAAATTCTATTCAATTATTACGTAATGACATGACTCAAAATCGTTTACAATGGCTCAGGCACTCTTTGTGTTCTCCCAAATTCTAATCTCTTGATTCCTCCTTGTCTCTTTTTTTTCTCTTCCCAAATTTATTTCACTGGATTATACTCTTTAAATAACATCTTCAAACCCTAATGTTTCTGACTACTGCTTATACTTTTAATACCTCTACCACTACGGGATTTGAATCGACAACTGCATCTCTGTACTATTGTGGTTTGGCAACTCGAACTGATGTATGTACTTACGAAGTTCTACGTTGTTACTGACTGACTGACTGATTACGTAATCCAGTTTATCAGTTGTTAGTACCATGAATCCTTCATTACCTTCTAAAATTATCATATAATTTATCTTATCTATCTCTGAACTCCAATCAACTATTACAGCACCCATCCTTAATTGTTTCCTTGATTCTAACACTAAATAGCCTCTGACCTGTTCTTGCATATATATAGTTATCATTGATAACCTTTGTCATTCCAATTCTTTACATTCACTTATGTCAATTATTCTATACCTATATGTTATCTCTATGTAAAATTCTAATACAAATTTGGTTGTAAGCAGCTGATGATGAGGAACCACGACAACAATAGTGAATCCATAATATTCTACCTCTATATTTGTTCTGGCTTTATTTCAATTCATAAAGGGAACTAATTGCATGCAATATAAAATGAATTGAATTTTAATCAATATTAAGTTGGTTAGAAACTAGCATTCATGAGAATAGCTATCTTTTTTGTTGTTATTTCATTTCATTTCATTAGAGATTATGTTATTCCAATATAATATTATCATTATTGTTTACAATATTGAAAATTTAAATTTTTTGTTTATTCATTTCCATTGTATTAATTTATTCTTCTCATCTTAAGATCATATTTATCATTAAAGGTTTTAATCTTCTAAGTTTCTTCAGTCTTGATTACTGTTGGAGGTATAAGAGCGGTTATCACTTCCAGGTTGCCGACACCATAGAAGGGTTCTTCTGGAGGTGCCTGAAAAGGAAATTGGATTAGAGGTGGTCTTGGTTGATCTGAGAGCGTTACCGCAGTGCCCAAGGGACAACTGCTTGAGGCCGGTCACACATGACTTTTTTGTGAGTAATTTTCGTGTTAGCTCCGTAATTGTTGAGACCTTACCGCTGTAAATAGATATCCGTGGGATAAGGCGAGGTGTGTATTTTTAGGGTCGACCTTTTCTAACTCCATCCCTCCTTATACGAAGACAGCATCGCTGTCATGCTGGTTATCTGAAGGAGACATTTTACTGCCGTCACATCTTTGTGTAGTCAGCAGTAGGACCTCACCATCGGACCTTGGGTTTGTTGCTCAATTTATAGAATGTTTTGAATATAGAGTTTGATGGTTGTTTGTAATCCTCTCGTTTAAAAATCTTGAAAAATCTATCCCATACTTTTGTATTCAGCGCGGTTTGAACGCGTATCATTTAATACAATGGTATAGTTATGTTATTCTGGCTATCAAATGATTTTCTTTTAGTGATAAATGATTGATTGTAATTCCGACCGATAATGGACTTTCCACAATTAATTGATCGTAATAAATAACGATCAAATGTCATGTCTATTTAGTCCTTATTAATGGTCTATAGGATTTGATCAGGATTAAAGTATCAGTTATTATTCGGTTGTAAATTTTTCAGTCCTACAGTAGGTAGGTCAATTGCAACCTAGCAGATCAGTAGTAACTTCTCAAACTGTAAAGCTAGGTGATGCAGATTTGATTCCAGTGAAGAAGATCAATTACTTCAATACTATGGGTATACCTTGGTGAAAATTGCTAGCTGACACGAAATCTAGGTCGGGAAGTGTTTCCTGCCGACTGCCTACAACCATCTAACATCTCAATATAGTTCACATGTTTTCCAGTCAGTCAAATTAGTTTCCACATTGCAACTTGACCCATAGAATTTAATCAGCACTAAAGGACTAGATAAACCGAACATTTGGTCATTAGTGATCAACCAATTGTATTTTGTGAATATTTTCCCGACCGTTGTTGCTACCTTAATGTGGTGGTCGGGCTTGCCTATCGTGATGAACCAACCGAGCTACA
Organism: Schistosoma bovis; assembly: GCA_944470425.2. Lineage (NCBI taxonomy): Eukaryota > Metazoa > Platyhelminthes > Trematoda > Strigeidida > Schistosomatidae > Schistosoma > Schistosoma bovis. Next base: position 3,194,172 of record OX103961.1, on the reverse strand, counting down.
CTGGCTAGAATAACCGTTCCTCAACGTCTTATCATGCCAGACAGGTCGGTTGAAGAGCGGTAAGACTAAAAGCAACAAACCCAAGGTCCGAAGGCGAAGTCGTACTACTGACTGTATATAGGTGTGACAGCAGTAAGGCGTTTCCTTCAGACAATCAGCATGACAGCGATGCTGCCTTCCCACTAGGAGGGGTGGGGTTAGAAAATATCGACCCTAAAAATGCACACCTTACCTTATCCCACGGATGCCGTCTCCGGCGGTAAGGTCTTAACAAGTACGGAGCTAACACAAAAATTACTCATAAAAAGGTCGTGTGTGACCGACCTCAGGCAGTTGTCCCTTGGGCACTGCAGTCACATCTCAGGTCACTAAGACCATCTCTAATCCAATTTCCTTTTCAGGTACCTCCAGGAAAACCCTTCCACGGTGTGGGCAACCGGGAAGTGATAACCGCCCTCATACCTCTAACAGCACTTAAGACCACTGTATTCATAATCAACCTCCCTCTTCAATTCCTGCTATTCCTCCTACATCGACTTTCAACTCTAAACGTCCTCTTTCGGCTTCTTCTTCAAGTGTCACCATAGCCAACGATTCTAGTGCGCGAAACACTGTCTCAGGTCTACTGAAACCTCGCTCCAAACTACACATCGGAGCCTTCAACGTACGCACACTATGTCAAATCGGTCAACAAACTGAATATTTAGGTAACTTAAGTTGCTTTGAATTGAAAAAATTCTAGTTTTTTTTTGTTGCTTCATTCATGTTCGTGTACACTTTGATAGTAAAAAAGATCAGTCTGATTGTGTTGGGAAGTGTTAAATCGTTATTTTGTCACTTTTATTATGTACGTTTTCATTCCTGCTTTCTTGTTTTTGCATTAAAACATTCTACTAGAACCATTATTTTTACTGGGTTAAAAAAATATTTCCTCTTATTTGCCAATTACTCTTTCAATACGCTAATTGCTATGCTATTTATACACCTATCTGAATCAATATTATTTGGTTGTGATCAATATATCTTCCTTGCAAAACTTACTTTTGAAATAGTTAGTTTCATAGAAAGCGAATACACACATCAGATGCATCACGACTTCTATCGACTCATTGTTTATATGTGGACAGTTCAACAATGTTAATTAAGAGTAATTAGTGACAATAAGCTTATTGAACTCTGTCTAATCCATTATATTCACTGATAAAATAGGAACAAATTGAACTATACATTCTGTCTAATGACATTCCTTTATGTTGTGTTGTTTGGTGACAGGTAGAAATAAATCAATAACCTCTAGGTTTTGTGTTAGTTGGTATTTATCAGAAAGAATTATTTCCAATCTCGAGGTGGAGATCACGCTCACTATGGGAAGCAATATCATAGTTGGAAATGTTACCATTTTTTTTACAGTGTGGGTCTCTTATCAATTCTTTTAAAGATTGTGAATAAGTTAATTTGCCTGCAGTTTCTCGATTACCTTTGGGAAAAAATTAACTCAATTAATTCCATTTTAATGTTGAACCACATAGAATGGTGACCACAGTGTAACTTAGTCAATAGAGCTTGATCAACATTAAGAGTTGCATAGCATTACGTTAGTTATCATTAAATTTTTATTCAGTTTTCAAACTTATTTATTAATGCTACAAATAACCCATTCAAGTTAATTTAATAGGAGTTTTGTTTTGTTCTCATTTGTATAAAATGTTTTATAATTCATATCACAAACTGACCATAATTATATCATCATTGAAATCAGGATGCACTAGACAGTTGTGAGACCCTTCAGCAGTGCATATCCACGAATCCACTATGGATCGATCATAGGATCTTAAATTACTTTTTGAAATTAGTCACTTCCGATGTTGTGGTGAGAAACTGTGACCGATGCAGTTTATCTAATTTCAATATGAGACAGTTACCCATTGACATCGAGAGATGTTTGTTTTATATCTCCAATAGATTTGAATTTAACCAATGTGAACCATTAGTTAGCTACTCAGTGACATGAAAGTTAAGCACCAGTCACACGACTTGAGGATCCTGAGTTTGACCTCTGGTAAAGTCATGGATGAATATGGATTAATATTCTCATACTAGTATGAAACAAGTGTATGATGCTCCATAATTTTAATGGTTATCTAACTAGTATCAATCTTTGATGTAAACTATGGAATTGTAATTATCACAAACTTCCTATGGTAATAAAAATGTATTGGTTAGATTACAATTGAATATTTCAAGGATAGTTAATATCAATTTTGTACTATCTCTAAATAACCAAAATTTGGTTATTTATTCTCTGAAGAAGTGACTTACACTAAGCCACGAAACGTCAGAAAAATCCAATTTTCTACTCATTGGGATATTACAAATATATTATTTTTATTTATAACAATCAACCCAATGCTCAATTTATTCGAAATTATCAAATCAAACCTTGGTAATGACACCTATATCTCTTACTTAGTGATATCCTTCTTGTTTTTTTTCTGGTTGGCGTTTTTTAGCGAGTTAGTGTTCTACGGGATGGGGACGCTAACCCCATGCCCAACCCTCCTCCTTTATCCGGGCTTGGGACTGGCAGTAGCCCCCGGAGGGACTCCAGGCGGAGTTATCCTTCTTGTTACACCCAACAATATGTAATGCCAACTGTATTCACTTCGAATATAATGAGTCTATTTATATGTCGAATACTATCATCATTTAAATAAGCTTAGATTACTGGTGGATACCTTGGAAATGATAATATTTTGTTTTCTAAATTGAATAGTTTAATTATCATTTTAGATAAAATCACCATCTATTTCGAATATAAGTAGTTTGAGATTACTCACATTAGAAGGTGTGCATTCTTACTTTTTTTAAAAATCTTACAGTCTCATTTTATCTGATAACAACCAACAAAGGAAAAGGGTCGAATAATAGTCCAAGAGTCATATATGGGATAATCTATTACTCACAATTGCTTGATCACTGGGTGGCGATCAATGTCATGCCTGTCTTGTCCTTATTGGTGCAGATCGAATGCTATCGATCATGTTGTAATGTGGCCACCAGTCTAGGTGACTCAACACTGCGGGCACTATATATTGAAGTTGGATGGTGGTTGGAGGTAGTCGACAGGAAACCCTGTAATATTAAACCACATAGAATGGTGATCATAGGATTTCCTGTCGATTACCTCCAACCACCAATTAAATTTATTACTTTCATACTGTCTGGCTTCTTAATTAATGAATTACTATTACTGTTACCCCTACATTTTTTTTGTTATATTAAATTATTATTTAAACATAACATAGATCATTGAAACTGTGAATTCTTTATTGTGTTTTTCTTGACTTGACTTCTAGCACGGTGAAACAGATCTCAATATTCATGGTCGAATCGGTGGAGATGGGAAGCTTTCTGAAAGGGGTGAACTAGTAAGTTTCTTACATACCATATTGTTTCCATGCATAATTTTAATTTCAGTCTATTAAGAATATTGTTTTTGGCAATATATAACGAATTTGGTGTTATTTGTATATTTTTTTACTTTGATGAATTTTAAAATATCAACATTGTGTTGTTCACTATCATTCAGATAACGGACAATTAAACTTAAAAAACATGTCGACCTTTTAGTCATCATTACTGGGCTATGCTCTCCTTGATGTGTACAGGAAGTTTCTTCTCTATTTCGCCAGTATTGTAGGTGTTTCGTCACATATATGTAGACTGGTAGACACAATTTTAGGTGAGCCCCCAAATGCCCTGGTATGGCCGAGAGTGGGGTGGGCCTACCCTCCCTCTCGAAATGCTCTCACACGGCCACGCGTATACAGCCTCTGCCAGGGAAGTCCTACTCACTACCAGATACATATACGCCACACAAATCTCATTTGGTTTGTGTGAGGGCTGTGATACTACCGGGTGCCCAAACCGAAGCAAGTGGTTTTCTTAGGGGACCACATCCGGAGCCTTCGACCTGAAGGTCTAATCTACAATCCAGTAGAGCATCGTAAAGAGATGCAGTCTCATGCTAACCGGTGACCAACGATTACTTCATACACCATTTGTTCCATCAGATTCCTGGAGACTATGTGCACCGTTGGTTTGAAATCAGGGTTTTCCAACTCTCCTAAGTGAGTCCTCTATATCCATCAACCCGGTTAAAGCGTCGAACATTCGCTTTTTGTTCCCTCAATTTCGTAAACAACAGTAGTGATGCGAGAAGGTAGTTAGTAGGACTTCCCTGGTTGAGGCTATATACGCGTGGCCATGTGAGAGCATTTCGTGAGGGAGAGCGGACTCTCCTCACTCTTGACCGTACTAGGGCATTTGGGGACAGTTGAAGTGGATCGGCTAGATGAACGAAACTTCATACTATTCTTTCAACTTCGTTGTATTTACTTTATTCAAACCTAATGTTTTAATAATATTTTTGGATTAGTAAATTCACATTCTCATAAAGGATTCACTACTTAGTAAGTTTCAATTACAATTAGGCACATTCAATTGATCATTATTTTCCATTTGTTTACATGTATTTGATATTTCTTCAAGTAGACCTGTCATGTTCTTGTGTTTATCAGTTGTATAGTAGTTACTGGATATGGGTAATTGTGAATAAAAGAGAGATAGTCCTGGATTCCACTGATAGCTACTATCCATCTCTGCTTATAATGCTTGTAAATTAAGGCAATGTCGAGGCAATACACACAGTATGCATATATGCCAATAAGAGACTGATCACTTATAGTCCTGAACATCAATGGGAAGATTCATGTAAAACAATACCAAGTGAATTAAAGAGATAGTTTGTTTAAACATTACTATATCATAGATTACAATCAATTTGCAAGTGTATTTCACCATAATTCTTTTCCTTTATAAAACATTAAACTATATCCTAAATGGGTTAGATATTTCTTAACATTAGCGGAATAGTTTAAGTCGTTTACATCCAACTACCATGATATAACCGAGATTATAAAGATTTCACTCCCTTATTTAAAGTGTTCGCATGTTTTGTATCCTTTGTTTACCAGGAAATTCCTACTCTACTAAAAGAACAAAAGTGGATACTATTTAATTTAATCAGACTAATGGATACAGAATGTTTATTTAGAGGATTTAGAAACCCTTAATTCTAAACCAATAGTATTAATAAGCTTTAGTATTTTCCATAATTATCGGCAGTTCATCATAGTTGTGTGAGGGTTGGGATACTGCCCGGGTGCCCAGACTGAAGCAGGTGGTTTTCTTAGGGGGCCACACCCCGAGCCTTTGACCTAAAGGTCTAACCCACAAGTCAGTGGAGCATCGTGAGGAGATGCAGTCCCATGGTAGCCGATGACCGAAAATGGGTTCATACGCCATTTGTTCCTGCAGGATACTGGAGCCCATGAGCACTATTGGTTTGGGATCCGGTTAAAGCGCCGGACATTCGTTTTTCGTTCTCTCATTTTCGTAAACAACACCCCTGTTGTGAGAAGGCAGTGAGTAGGACTTCCTTGGCAGAGACTGTATTCGCGTGGCTGTGTGAGAGAGCATTTCGAGAGGGAGGGCGGGCCTACCCCACTCTCAGCCATACCAGAGAATTTGGGGGCCAATACTTATGTGTTCAAATAAAATAATAAAATAAAATAAGCTTTAGAGTATGAAAAGAATGAATGGTATACGCATTTAATCTGACCAACAGTTATCATTTTCTCATATTTTCACTACTATGTAGATTAAATGTTTTCATAAAATTCTTGTAGAGTGGTCACTTAAGAAGATCACTTTCTTCAGTTTAAATCTCTGAGCAGTATCATATCTCACGTACAAGTAATCATAATTTTCAATGAAAAACAAACAAACAAACAAACAGACAAACATCCTTCAGTCATCTTTCATGAGTTAAATATTATAAACATAAACAGTATCATCCATGGTAATATGTGTAGGGTATTTAATGTTTTGCATGAATAGTTATTGTTGTTCTTTTGTTCTATCTAAACTGAATGGTTTAATTGTAAATCAATCTATCACTATCATTTCTAGAATATTTCTAATAGTTTAATTCATGAATTAATGTAAGATAGACTACCATCAAAAAACCTATCAGTACTAGACGGCCATTTGGTCCTACTATGGGACTCCTTAGTAGTGTCTATCCACCATCCCGCACCTAAGGGACTCAAACTCAGCAACTTCGGTCTTGTGCGAGAACACTTCACCTCTAGATCATTGAATTCAACCATTAAAAATTACTACAATCACCATAAAATCCCATTCTGATCATCATTTCAAGAATAATCTTATCATTAATACACTAATTCAAGTAATAATCTTTATGTTTAACTGATCTATCTTGTAGTTGTTACTTTATTCAACATAGTTAGTTGTTTCTTCTCTCCTTATTCATTTTACAAAAAAAATCTACTGTTCTCTTTTTTTTCAGTATGCTAAGAAACTTGCAGCATTTATGGAACAAGAAAAATTAGAAAATCTTAAAGTTTGGACAAGTCATTTTAAGCGTACTATTCAAACTGCTGAACATATTCAATGTTCACAGATATGTTATTGGAAAGCATTGGATGAATTAGATGCAGTAAGTTTCATGTACTAATTTATATAAGATGATGAATCATGTTCGGTTTACAACTGCATATCATCAATCACATTAGATGTCAGTTGGTTCAATTCGTCATATCCCCTTAGCATTGCGAGGTGAAATTGTCAGAGCGAATCCTAGATTATTAAAGGTAGTAATAAAATTAATGAGAATAGGAGAGATTTGGCATCTAAGATACAATGAGAGAAGAAAATATAGTTTAGTGAAATAATAATAAAAAGTTATGGGAAATTTAAAAACTTAAGACTTAATGAAAGACCAAGAGTGAAAGCACCTGCCCCATCAAGGACGACTTTCAGCCGTCATTTACGGTCTCTAACCATTGGTTAAGATAATCACACGGACCTCAACTAGGTACTCCTCTTACCTACATAACTCAGCTTAACATTCATTGTCTTCACAGACTGATGCTGTAAATTGTTTTGGCAACCCCTAGATTTCTTCCAATCTTCAGTTAGTTTGTCCCAACAAATATTATATCTAACCTCTGAATTACTAAATCGACGGTCCGAAAATACGACAGTATCAGTTTACAGGCAATTCTGATAGAATACTAATAGCTTATGCGACCTGAAAGTCATGGGTTCGATCCCTGTCGAGGTTGCTGTTGGTTACTGCTAACTAGCATTAAGATCTTAACAACTACACAGTATTTCCGGGTTTTCGGGGCTTGTCTAGCTAAGACCAGCTCATGGCGCGAAACTTTAAATTACCTAACAGTTTAACTATATAACTCTTTAAATTTTTTTTCATGTTATAGTTTCTATGCAGATCAGTTGTAACTTTAATTTCCTGAATGTATTGTGTTATAATCGTTAACATGCTATCAAGCATATCTTTCTCATTCTTTCATTATGGCTTAACATCACTCGATTCACAATTTCTCGCCAAAATACTCTTAATGGAATTCATATTTCAAAATCAGTCGCTGATAGTGAACTTATAAATATGATCATAGTGAGAGTTTAAGAGGAAGTTAACTCACAATTGATAACTCTTTAGAGAGACGATGAATGAACTTTCCTGATGAGTTTCAAATTAGAACGAAACAGCTATCTTATCGTCTCTCGATTTTTGAATTAATTTTCCAGGTAATATCAGCGTGTGATAAATGTTATCTTCAATAAATTCTAACTTGAAGTAATCAGCAACGTTCTCAACGTTCAATAAGTGTGTTGTATCCATTAATTTCAGTCATTTATCTGTCGACTAATTGGGCCATTGGTCCATATTGGGTTGTCATGACCATAAAAGATTTCACCTCAAATAACTGGAGTTATCCACAACTCAGCTCAACATATCGAATCAAAAACACTTATATGGTGAACGTTTAGACTTTAAATAAAATTTTTAATAAAGATTTTACTCTCACATTAGGTAAATAAAAGAATTACAGGAAGTACTGGATTCTGCATACTTATTGAACCATAAAATCGTTACAGATAGTTTCGGCCTAAATTGTTATATTTTAGACGTTAATCGACATCACCTGTTAAATTCATCAATCAGAATTCCGGTGATAATTTTCCTAACCTACGTAAACTTTTCCGTCTATATTCTTTTATCCTAAGCATTGACCAGTGGTGCTTTCCGAAGAACACGATTAAACTTTAGTGGCCACTAGCATACAGTTCTCTTCTATAGATCCATTGATTTCTGCAGTTAATTCCGAATAATGGAAGATATCATTCAAACTCATCACTATTATTATTGCAATCACCTATGGATTTATCTAAAACTATAACGAACTGCGTCACACTATAGTAAATCATAGTTACATATATATATATATATATATATATATATATATATATATATATATATATAGACCTAAAGTATTAGTGTCAGTCAGTAACAACGTAGAACTTCGTACGTACGTACATCAGTTCGAGTTGTCAAACCACAATAGTACAGAGATGCAGTTGTCGATTCAAATCCCGTAGTGGCACAGGTAGTAAAAGTATAAACAGTAATCGGAAGGATTAGGGTTTGAAGATGTTTTTCAAGGGGTATAATACAGTGAAATAAACTTGGAAAGAGAAAAAAAGAGACAAGGAGGAATCAGGAGATTAGAATTTGGGAGAACATAAAGAGTGAATGCACCTGCGCCATTGTAAACGGTTTTGAGCCATGTCATACAAGGTCTCTAACCATCGGTCGCTATCATCTCACGGATCCCAACTAGATAGTCTACACCTACCAACATGACTCAGTCAGTGACTTCATGGACTTGTGCCATGTTTTGGTCTGGCCCCACTCCTAGATTTCTTCCAACCTACTCCTACACCATAAAACATCATCACACGTCAGAGCAATGAATCAATCTAAAAGTGAAGTACTCATTTAACAATAATTTTGTAATGATACAATGTATGACAATAGTTATTAAGTTAAATAGTAGCTTACAATAAAACAGAATATAATTAAATAATCGTCTAGTTATATCTTTAGTAATTATGACTAAAAAGGAATTTATCTATTCATAATCTATAAAATAATTTCTAAGGTTACTATTTCATTAGTTGGCATAAGTAATATAAAATAAAATTCCAAAATGTTCTTTCATTATTGGACATTTAACTATGTTTGTATCAAATTAATAGATGATTATTTCTTCAAAAAAGAAAACAAGCATCCAAAATATTGATTTAACTTGAATGAATAGAAATAGTTTGTAGTTTAGTCGATTATATGTTTACATTTCTTTTTTTTTTTGTCTTGAATGCTGTTAGTGGTATGAGGGCGGTAATCACTTCTAGGTTGCCCACACCATGGAAGGGTTTTCCTGGAGGTACTTGAAAGGGAAATTGGATTAGAGGTGGTCTTAGAGACGTGAAAGTGTGACCGCAGTGCCCAAGGGACAACTGCCTGAGGTCGGTCACACACGACCTTTTTATGAGTAATTTTTGTGTTAGCTCCGTACTTGTTGATACCTTATCGCTGGAAATGGATATCCATGGGATAAGGCGAGGTGTGCATTTTTAGGGTGACTATTGTAACCAATAGTTGACACTCTAGATGACATGGCTCAGAATCGATCGATCACAATGGCGTTGGTGTATAACGCTCTCTGTCTTCCCTTAAACTAAGAGATTAGAATCGCTTTATATCTTTCTTTCTACGAACTAATTCTTTCTTCCTGTATTATATCCTTATATGCAATCTTTCTTTTATATATTACCACAACTGAATTAACTACTTTTATGAATTTGGTGTTCATCTTGTTGTGTTATTGAGGTATGGCAACCTGAACCGATGCATATTTATGCCTGATCCTACGTTGTAGCTGACTGACTGACTGAGTGATTTTTTTGGGAGGGAGACCCGTGTTGATGGAGGGGGGGCTGGAATTAATGAGTTTTTTTTTATAGATAATTCAGTATTGGTCCTATCAGTATTAAAAACATAAATGGAATTAATTCAGGAAACATAATATATAATTATATTATTGAAATTCTGTTGATTTTACATAATTTCCATCTAATTATGTATATTTAGTGACAATACGAGAATGTTTTGATAACATAGTATATCACTTAATTAACAAATAAATTGAAGTTAAACAATAACGCCGTTGAATGCTGACTCAATGTTCGAAGATGTTGAGTTCAAGTCCCTTCTTTGCAGAATTGTGGATGTACACTACTCAGGACTTCCATGCTAGAACTAGACAGCCATCCAGTACTTCCAGGTTTTCAATAATTGTCTAGCTCGAATTGACTTATGAATTCAACTATGATTATACTATAATCTCTACAAATCTCAATACAAATAAGTAAATACATAAATAATTAAATAGGTCATCATTTCCAACTATACTTTAAACAGTTGCATGTATGAATTCATTCTATTTTGAAAATAATCTACAATCATTTTTAATTACAAACAATTGTGTTGTTGTTTTAATGAATAAAATTGAATTACATACAAAACTAGATAGATTGGACGAATTAATAGACGACACCCAGGCAGTATCACACCCCATAAACAAATCAACTGACTTGTATGGTACATATGTAATTTGGTGCCCCTTTGTACTTCTATTTATGTGTTCAAATAAAATTAATAAACAATATTTACTTATATAATTGAAAGTAGGAAACTCATGAATTTTCAATTAAGCTTGTGATTTAAATAAAGTCAAATACTGCGCGGCAGTCCGTTCTATTTTAATTTACGGCAGCGAAACATGGCCATTAAGAGTAGAAGACACTCGTAAGCTACTAGTATTTGACCACAGATGCTGGCGTCTGCTGGGATCATCGGGTAAGTAATAGTGAGGTTAGACGCAGGGTATTAGGAAATGATGGTAAATCAGTTGATGAGGTTGTGAATCTTCATCGACTGAGATGGTTGGGCCACGTATTACGTATGCCTGAACACCGATTACCACGACGTGCAATGCTGACCAGTGTTCGAGATGGTTGGAAGAGAGTTAGGGGCGGCCAAAACAAAACGTGGCATCAGTGCTTGAAGACACTAACTTCTAGTGTTAGCCATGTTGGTAGATGCAGAATACTTGGTTGGGGTCCGCGAGACTATGATAGCCAATGGTTGGAGAATCTTGGTGACATCGCTCAGAATCGATCACAATGACGTCGGTGTATACACTCTCTGTCTTCCTTTAAACTAAGAGATTAAAATCACTTCATATCTTTCTTTCTATGAACTAATTCTTTCTTCCTGTATTATATCCTTATAAGCAATCTTTCTTTAATATATTACCACCATTGAATTAATTTCTTCTATGGATTTGGTGTTCATCTTGTTGTGTTAATAAGGTATGGCAACCTGAACCGATGCATATTTATGCCTGGTCCTACGTTGTAGCTGACTGACTGTCTGACTATTAATTGGACAATGTTTTCTTCCTTTTATTTTAAGAAGAAATATCAGGAATTAAAGAGCATCATAGAATGAATAAGGTCAAAACAAAAATACCTAACCAAAATTATATAATTTAAGATCTTTCTGCCTTCAGGATTAATGTTGACTTAAAAAAAACGCATTTTACATTGAAAGTAAATCATTCATTCAATACTTGTGCTTAGCTGTTTTGTCTATATTCCAGTATTCCCATCATTGACCAATGATGCTTTCCGACGAACATGATTAATCTTAAGCGGCCACTAAGATATAGTTCTCACCTATTGATCCATTGATTCGTACAGTTAAGTTCGAATAAGACAAGATAACATTCCAACTTCTATCACTAGTATTATTATTATTATTGCAATCACCTATGGATTTATCTAAAACTATAAGGAACTGCCTCACACCATAACATAGTGAATCATAGTTATACATATACAGACTTAAAGTATCAATGAATCAGTCTAGAAGTGAAGTACTCAGTTAGCAATAATTTTGTAGATTGTGTGGACAATGAATAGAGTTAAATATGGAGAAACAGTTCAAGTTGGATGAATAGTCAGATCTTTTTTCTTTCTATTGAAGGCACAGTATTATATGCAACGATTCGTCTATTCCCTTATCTTTATAGTTGGAAAAACCTTTCTGAAGTAGTTAAATACTTTTAATATCGATTTGATGGTTATTCAATGTAGCATGTACTGTTATTGCCGATTTACTTGATAAATGTTCCAGTTCTACAGAATTATCAGATCTTTTGTGTAGCTTAAATATTTCTTGGTATAAGTGGAGATCTGATGAGAAGATTCTTCTATCTAAGATGCATTACAATGGATGCCACCTAATGAATAGATACAATTGTGTATGGTTGTCTTTTCCTCAGTTCTAACTGCAGCCCCCAAATGCCCTGGTACAACCGAGAGTGGAAAAAACCAATTCTCCCTCTCAAATGCTCTCACATGGCCACGTACATACAACCACTGCCTTCCTGGTGGCGGGAGTATTGTTAATGTAAGATCTTTCTAGCTCAGGATCAAGGTTGACTACAAAAAAAAAACCCATTTTACATTGAAAGTAGATTATTAACACAATACTTATGTTCAACTGATCTGATATTTTATTTCCCTGTTCAGATCTAATCTAGAGGTAGTGATATTTTTCTCTTTCTCCATCATTAATTTTATCCCAGATTTAATCTTATCGTATTGTTATTGTTATTCTATTCATAATTTATAAGGGAGTTTGTGATGGTATGACCTATGAAGAGATTCATCAGAAATATCCTGACGATTTTGCACGACGTGATAACAATAAATATTATTATCGTTATCCAATGGGTGAGGTAAGTATCAAATCGTCTTTTTTTCTGTTTTATCTTTTTCTTTCACAAACTTTTTTTTTTATCAGAATGGGTTTTGTGGAGATGGAGGAGAAATTTCACAGGTTGAAATCATGCTCACTAGTGACTGACTTCATGAGATACTTTTGGAGTTCTAGTGAGAAGCCGTTACCAGTGGAGTTCAACCAGGTCTGTTGTGAGATATCAACTCACTGAAGACAATTGTGTACGGTGGCGCAACTTCGTGGATTGGTTGAAGTTAAACATTAAAACCGTTGGATGCCAGCCAGCTCCGTGGTCTAGTTGGTTAAGCGCCTGGTGCGAGACTGATACATCCTGGGTTCGAATCTCGCGGAGTGCGGGAACGTGGATGCGCACTGATGAGGAGTCCCGTACTAGGACGAAACAGCCGTCCAGTGCTTCCAGGTTTCCAACGGTGGTCTAGCTTCAATTGACTCATGATTTCAACCTGTGAAACTTTTTTTGTCGGGTCAGTAATTCTTTTTTTGGTTCAGTCTGTCAGATTTGAAAGTTCTTCAAACAGTGGAAACAGTAACCATTCGGTTTAAAAAAACCAGAGCTATTTGTATGAAAGAAATATCTTCAACTGGTTCTCTTACCTTAGCCAACCTTAGTGTCAATTAATCACCAGTAGAGTAATCTTAACTATTGAATGATTCAATTTGTCTTATATATATATACAACCTTTCTCAGTCAAATGTGATTGCCTTTGTAATCTTTATCAACATATTGAAATAATAGGATGAAACTGCCGTCTAATGCTTCCAGATTTTCAGTAGTGGTCTAATATTGATCGGTTCATAATTTCATATCTCTTAGAACAATAATCAACTTCTGTAAGAAATCCTTAATATATTCCAGTCAATTTCCAGATAATAATTAGCAGGTAATAAATTGTGGTAATTCTGTAAAATACTAATTCAAATAAACTACAAGGTGTTAATTACTGTGGTTTAAATAGTTTTTTTTACTGGTTGGCGTTTGTTTTTTACGGGATGGGGTTGCTGGCCCCCACGCCCAACATTCCTTCTTTACCCGGTCTTGGAACCGGCAATAACCCTAGAAGAGCTACCGGTGAAGTTTTGTTAATTAATACTTATTGTAATATGTCAAGTTAATTAATAATATGTAAAATATGTATATGTATATGTGTGTAAACTGTACCCGTGTCATCAAAGCATTATTCGACCGTTGTTGCTACCTTGACGTGGTGGTTGGGCTTGCCTATCGTGATGAAGCAACCGAGCTATACTGGCTGGAACAACCGTTCCTCAAGGTCCTACCATGTCAGACAGGTCGGTTGAAGAGCGGTAAGACTAAAAGCAACAAACCCAAGGTCCGAAGGCGAAGTCGTACTGCTGACTGTACAGAGGTGTGACAGCAGTAAGGTGTTTCCTTCAGACAACCAGCATGACAGCGATGCTGCCTTCCCACAAGGAGGGGTGGGGTTAGAAAAGGTCGACCCTAAAAATGCACACCTCGCCTTATCCCACGGATATCCGTCTCCGGCGGTAAGGTCCCAATAAGTACGGAGCTAACACAAAAATTACCCATAACAAGGTCGTGTGTGACCGACCTCAAGCAGTTGTCCCTTGGGCACTGCGGTCACGCTCTCAGGTCACTAAGACCACCTTTAATCCAAATTCCTTTTCAGGTACCTCCAGAACAACCCTTCCACGGTGTGGGCAACCGGGAAGTGATTACCGCCCTCATACCTCTAACAGCACTCAAGACCACTGTATTCATAATCAACCTTCCTCTTCAATTCCTATTATTCCTCCTACATCGACTTTCAACTTTAAATTTCCTCTCTCGGCTTCCACCTCAAGTGTCACCATAGCCAACGATTCTAGTGCGCAAAATACTGTCCCAGGTCTACTGAAACCTCGCTCCAAACTACACATTGGAGCCTTCAACGTACGAACCCTATGTCAAATTGGTCAGCAGGCTTCCTTGGCTAAAACCCTAGAGTCTCTTACCATTGACGTGTGCTGTGTCTCCGAAACACGCATACAGGATTCCAGTGTGGTCATTCACCTGACCTCACCTCGGCAAAACGGAGAGCCAACGAGGTACACCCTTCGTGTATCTGGTGACCCGATGGCAAGTTCTCGTGGACTGGCAGGTGTAGGCATAGCACTAAGCATGAGGGCGGAACAAGCACTGCTAGAGTGGATCCCCGTCAACAGTCGTCTATGTGTTGTTCAGCTGAACGGCTACGTAAGAACTCGGAAGGATATGGACACACGTCGTTGCCTTTTTGTCGTTTCTGCCTACGCTCCCACTGACTGCAGCTCAGATGATGTGAAAGATGAATTTTACAGAAAGCTGTCCGAACTTCTTCAGAAAGCTAAACGCTCAGACATAGTACTCGTAGCAGGTGATTTTAATGCTCAGATAGGCAGTTTAAACCAAACAGAAAGGCATTTAGGTGGATATTTTAGTATTCCGACACAGCGAACAGACAATGGTGAGCGTCTGCTGCAGCTATGTTCAGACAAATTTTAAGCATAAGGAGAGACATCGTCTAACATGGAGACCCCCTACACCAAACCAACGATGGACTCAAATAGACCATATTGCCATCAGTCATCGTTGGAGAGGATCGGTAGAAGATTGTCGCTCATTCTGGAGTACCTGCTTGGACTCCGACCATGCCCTAATACGGGCACGCATCTGCTTGCGCCTCACTGGACGCAAAAAAGCCACATTAAAAAGACCCGTTAGAACTGATTTGAGTAACGAGAAAACCAAAAGTAGGTTCCAGGAACAACTGAGGTCACACTTAGGTAGTTGTGAAGACGAGGCTGACCCAGATGTTGCTTGGAAGGGCATACAATCAGCTGTGGAAACAGCAGTGACATCTATTAGTGACTTAAACCACAGAGTTGCAAGGAACCAGTGGATTTCTTCAAGGTCTGTCACACTGATGGATTCTCGCAAACACGTCCCATCAGGTTCCGAACATGATGAAGAGCGAAAACAAATCAGATCTAGGTTAAGAAAAAGTCTAAAGAACGACCGTGAGCAGTGGTGGGTAACGAAAGCAAAAGAGATGGAAAAGGCGGCGACTATAGGGAACACAAGACAGCTTTACAGACTAATAAAAGAAACTGGAATTAGTAAGTCAAGTGTAAGTGAGATTATTTCGGAAAAAGATGATACTCTCATCTGCTCCCAGTCCAGACGTTTAGAACGATGGGCGGAACATTTTAGAGAACAGTTCAGCTGGCCTTCAGCGACTCTACAACTACCCTCCATTCCCAGACAGTGTGAATGGAACATTGAAGTAGGTCCCCCAACTCTTGCTGAAGTTCAAAAGGCTATAGTTAATCTGAAACGAGGAAGGGCAGCTGGTCCAGATGGATTGGCTCCAGAGGTCTTTAAGGATGGTGGTCCAATTTTAGCGATTAAGTTGACTAATATTTTAGCTAAGATCTGGGAATTAGACTTTATCCCATCTGACTGGTCGCAATCACTTATCGTCCCAATATATAAGAAAGGGTCAAAATCATCCTGTGACAACCACAGAGGGATTAGTTTAACAAACATAGTTTCTAAAATACTGGCCTCGATAATTATCAAACGCCTAACTAAGACTCGTGAACTACAAACTCGAGAGAACCAAGCTGGCTTTAGACCTGGTCGTGGCTGCATCGACCACATATTCACCATTCGTCAGGTTCTAGAACACAGGCATACCTATCGGCGTCCGACGATGGTGGTATTTTTCGACTTAAAAGCAGCATTTGACTCGGTAGACCGCGAGACTCTGTGGCAGTGTCTGTCAATGAAAGGCGTACCTCAGAAGTACATAAACCTTGTGAAGGCTCTTTACTCGAACACTACTAGTCGAGTCAGGGCTTATGGTGAACTGTCATCTACTTTTGCAACCTCAAGTGGCGTCCGTCAAGGCTGTCCACTTTCTCCATTTTTGTTTAACTTCATCATAGACCTATTGATGGAAATAACACTCTCGTCGACTGAATTCTCGGGTATTGATCTCCTTCCAGGAGGTCCACTTATCGACTTAGAATACGCAGATGACATAGTCCTGTTTGGTGAAGACGCTGAGAAAATGCAGAGTCTTCTGGTAGCACTAAGCAACAATGCCAGAATGTTTGGGATGCGCTTCTCTCCCTCTAAATGCAAGTTGTTGCTTCAGGACTGGTCTGCGTCAACACCTGAACTAAGGATAGGGAGTGAAGTAGTCGAACGCGTTGATAACTTCACTTATCTTGGGAGTCTGATCAGCCCTAATGGGTTGGTATCGGACGAAATCTCAACACGGATTCGAAAAGCTCGTTTGGCTTTTGCCAACTTGCGTCACCTTTGGCGAAGGCGAGATATCCGTCTATCAATAAAAGGACGAGTATACTGCGCGGCAGTTCGTTCTGTTTTAATTTACGGCAGCGAAACATGGCCCTTAAGAGTAGAAGACACCCGTAAGCTACTAGTATTTGACCACAGATGCCTTAGAAATATTGCTGGCATCTGTTGGGATCACCGGGTAAGTAATAGTGAGGTTAGACGCAGGGTATTACGGAATGATGGTAAATCAGTTGATGAGGTTGTGAATCTTCATCGACTGAGATGGTTGGGCCACGTATTACGTATGCCTGAACACCGATTACCACGACGTGCAATGCTAACCGGTGTTCAGGATGGTCGGAAGAAAGTTAGGGGCAGCCAAACCAAAACGTAGCATCAGTCCACAGTCACTAACTTCTAGTCTGAGCCATGTTGGTAGATGCAGACTACTTGGTTGGGGTCCGCGTGACTTTCGTAACCAATGGTTGGAGACTCTTGGTGACATGGCTCAGAATCGATCACAGTGGCGTCGGTGTATACACTCCCTGTCTTCCCTTAAACTAAGAGACTAAAATCACTTCATTCTTTCTGTCTACGAACTAATTCTTTCTTCCTATACTATATCCTAATTGCAACCTTTGACCTAACCACTCCTATGAATCCGGTGTTCATGTTGCTGTGCTAATGAGGTATGGCAACCTGGACCGATGCACATATGTGCCTGGTTCTACGTTGTAGCTGACTGACTGACTGACTGATTATTCGAGTGAGTACTACTTAGATCAGGTTGTTGTGTGTACATCAAGCCCAAATACTTACTTACGCCTGTTGCCCCTCATAGAAGAAGAGCATAAGCCGTCCACCAGTATTCTCCATCAAATTCGATGCATTAGTCAGTCAGTCTGTTACAACGTAGAACCAGGCACATATATACATCGGTCCAAGTTGCCATACCTGAGCCATGTCATCCACAATTTCCAACCATTGGTTACGAGAGTTACGCGGACCACAACCAAGTAGTCTACATCTGCCAAAATGGCTCACACCAGAAGTTAGTGACTTTGTGGACTGATGCCTCGTTTTGGTTTGACTGCCCCTAACTTTCTTCCAACCATCCCTAACACTAGTCAGCATTGCACGTCGTGGTAATATGTGATCCAACCATCTCAGTCGATGAAGATTCACA
Organism: Schistosoma bovis; assembly: GCA_944470425.2. Taxonomy (NCBI): domain Eukaryota; kingdom Metazoa; phylum Platyhelminthes; class Trematoda; order Strigeidida; family Schistosomatidae; genus Schistosoma; species Schistosoma bovis. Next base: position 3,175,836 of record OX103961.1, on the reverse strand, counting down.
ACCTCATCAACTGATTTACCATCATTTCCTAATACCCTGTTGTCTAATCTCACTATTACTTACCCGGTGATCCCAGCATATGGGAGCATTAATTAATAGTCCTATAGATTTTAATTGATTAAACCGATTGATAGTTATGTTACATATATATCAATCCCCACTGGTTACTTTAATGCTTGTTATACTGTTTAACATGGAAGTAAATAAATAAAATTTGCCTTATCGATATTTTACTACCTAATGTAAGTCACTTCTTCAGAATAGATAAATAACCAAATTAAAATTAACATAAGTTCATATGGTATGGTATTAAGGAGACAATACAAAGTTTTTCTAGTACAATCAAAATTATAATACGTTTGAACATGTCTATGTCTAATTATTATGGTCAAGGTGATTCTATATGAAATAGAACTATGTTTATTTGTTTATATGATGTTGTAATTTTGTAGTATAAAGGAATTGAATTAAAGCCTGAGTATTTGTGTAGATTACGTGAACAATGAATGTGACGGCTCAGTGGTTTAGTGGTTAAGCGCTCGCGCGCGATACTGATAGGTCACGGGTTCAAATCTTGTAAGGCGGGGTCGTGGATACGCATTGCTGAGTAATCTCACAATAGAATTAAACAGCCGTCTATTGCTTCCATGTTTTCTATGGTGGTCTAGCTTCAATTGACTTATGATCTCAACTATTGAAATTACTACAATCACCTTAAAACCCCCTCTGATACCAATGAATAGAGTTAAATGTGGAGATGAATAGTCAGACCTTTTTTCCTTCTATTGAAGGCACAACATTGTATGTAACATTTCAGCTATTCTCCTTTCCTTTTAGTTGGAAAAACCTTTCTGAACTAGTTGAATACTTTTAATATCGATTTGATGGTTATTCAATGTAATATGTACTGTTATTGCCGATTTACTTGATAAATTGTCCAGTTCTACAGAATTATCAGATCTTTTGTGTAGCTTAAATATTTCTTGGTATAAGTGGAGATCTAATGAGAATATTCTTCTATCTAAGATGCATTACAATCGATGCAACCTAATCGATAGGTACAACTGTATATGGTTGTCTTTTCGTTTATTCAAACTGAAGCATTTTGAAGTGTTAGTTGTTTTATAGAAAAATTTGATAATGTGTTTTTTTTTTCAAGATCCGTTGTAATTCTTTTGTTGTATCGTTACGTTCACTTAAACCTATGGCACCTATCGAAGATATTTCATTAGATTTGTTATGTATAGGTGAATACTTCCATCTTAATATGTTTCTAGTAATATTTATAGGAAAATGATTAAATCATAAGATGCTCATTATGTTGTCTTGATCCTTCAACTTGTTTTCTTATGAAGTAATGATCTTAGTGTCTCTCTTCTTAATAAATTCATAGCCAGGGAAATTTACGCAGTCGAAATTGATATACCGATTTGGATGTGTCGGTTCTCGGTACACATACATACATAGATACATACCAAATGTATTTATCAAATACATTCTATATAATCAAATGGTTAACAGAGTAAAACTAAACACAAACTCTGTATTCATATTCAAATCATTTGTCTTTATTGTTTTATAATTCATTCTATATATATTCCTGTCCTTCACTAAAAGCCATTAATGTTATTAGCGAATACAATTATAGTATATAGGCGGAAATAATGTTTTATTCTTCTTTCAGACTATAATTACAGAAGATAATACATTATTGTAAATCCCCAATTAGAGCTAGTCAATCATTTTATTGAATAGGTTTCCTCCCAATTTGTCTGGTCTTTCAACTATCATTGAATTTGTATTAGTCCATATAACAAAGTAGTTACCGAATCATATTGACTTGATATTTCAGTTGTATAGTCCGTAAGAAATATTAGGTTTTGTGCTTGTTATCATAGAATAAAATGATGGTGTAATTTCAAGGTCTCTTGTTTTGAGGGTCTTGCATTGATGACCTGTAGACGGTTTACAGTTAGGAATGTTGATTTGTGTTTCTACATCTGCCTAACTGAATTGTGTATATAGTTTTAGATTGTTTTGATTCATCGTAATACACTCCAATAAATTGATGAATAGAAGTACAACCTATCAAGGTTTACCAACTACAGATATCATTAGGTTTGTACACTAGCTATGTAGACCATGTAAGGGAATTGAAAATAACGAGAAATCCTAAACCTGTTGACATTTCAACAAGAAATACCTAGAATCTCTAAGGATCTTTGGTCCTCCTTTGTGAATCTTAACCTCACATCACTTAGTTTCATAGTCTAAGATTCTATTATCGAACTATTGTAATGATGAATAGTCTTACTGTAGGGTTGAAATATTTACTTGTTCTTGATCATTGAGTAGTAACAAGTCAGTTATCGGTATATGTCATATCATGTCTATTTAAATTGTTTTATTAAAGAATTACCACAGCGTGTACAAATGAATCAACTAGTAGTGGGAAACTATTTCTAGTCTAAGGTCACATATAGATGATATTGTCTTACTATGTAATGACATGTAGACTTACGGAATCGTATTTAATCAGTTGAAAATTTTTTGTTTATATAAATACATCATATAGTTTGTATTTTCAGTATCCAAAATTACTGTTCTGAGACAAATAACATCTTGTATCTTCACACATATCCTTTATAGTGAACTATTGGAAACAGTTGATAGGTTTATGTATCCGGACTGGTATATGACTAGAATAGCTTTAGTAACATGATAAATGTGATCAATCTATGTATATTGAAAAATAAAATGACTTCTTTCAATCTGGATCATCTTTTAAAGTCTTAGTAATATATATTAATTCAGTCACAAATATTAGGCTATACTATAAGTTGATAAGAGTAATTCCGTTTTATATTTAGAAAATCTAGTTCGTCTAAGCTGAGATTATAAACCAAAATATTTTGTATTCACTTATTGTTGTTTTCGAAAGGACTACTGTAAATTATCAAATCAAAACATTGTGTAAATATACTCTCAAGGTTAGATCATTTATGTCAAAGTCTAATGGTAATAAGTAAGCTAAACTTGGCTTTTTTTTCTGTGGTTATATGTTATGAATATCATCTTATTGGCTTTCAGATTATTGACTATTTCCTGACACTTCAACTAGATGAAAAAAATTGCCAACGTGATATCTTTCCGATGCGGGATGCGATTCTCCCATCTCGAAATGCAAAATGTTACTTCAGGATAGAGTTGCATCGACACCCGAACTAATGATAGGGAGTGAAATAGTTGAGCGTGTCGACCGCTTCACTTATCTTGCTTGGGAGTCTCATCAGCCCTTGTGGTCTGGTGTGTGACAAAATCTCAGCACGGATACAGAAGGCTCGACTAGATTTCTCCAACTTGCGTCATTTATGGCATAGGCGAGATATCTGTCTACCAACCAAAGGACGTGTTTACTGCGCAGCAGTTCGTTCTGTCCTACTTTATGACAATGAAACATGGCCAGTAAGAGTAGAGGATATTCGTAGGTTACTAATTTTCGATCTTAGGTGTCTTCAAAACATTGGTCGTATATCCTGGGACCACCAGATAAGTAATGCAGTTGTTAGGAAACGGGTACTAGGTAAGGATGGCAAATGAATTGATGACGTAGTGAAACTTCATCAGTTGAGATGTCTGGGACACGTGTTACGTATGCCCAACGACCGACTGCCCCGACGAGCGATATTTTCTGGTGGAGTAGGTTGGAAGGAAGCTAGGGGCGGCCGAAACAAAACATGGTACTAATCCATAAAGCCACAGACAAATGGGGTGAGCCATGTTGGTAGGTGTAGACTATCTGGTTTGGGACCGCGAAATGATAACAACCGATGGTTAGATACCCTGAATGACATGGCTCAAAATCGTTTGTAATGGTGTGCTCAGGTGTATCCACTCTTTGTGTTCTCCCAAATTCTAATCTTCTGAATTCTTCATGTCCCTTTATTTTTTCTCTTTCCAAATTTGTTTCACTGTATTATACTCTTTAAATAACATCTTCAAACCCTAATGTTTCCGATTACTGCTTATATTCTTACTACCTCTACCACTACGGGATTTGAATCGACAACTGCATCTCTCTGCTAATGTGGTTTGGCAACTCGAACTGATGTACGTACGTACGAAGTTCTACGTTGTTACTGACTGATTGAGCCTTCCGATGTCTGTTTGTTTCAATATATTGTATTATCATTGAATAAAATTATTTAAAAAAAAAACTTCCACATTGATTAGAAAAGTTTGTAGAATAGTTATCGAAAATTTTCCCCAAAGGTCATATTTATGTGAGGCCCTAGTTTGGGAACCAGTTATATATATATATATAGTGTATTTAGGAACATTTGCAGTTCTATTACGAAGTGATTATATTCATCTGCAACTAGAGGAAAGAAAACGGAAACTGAGAGCACAGAATAGTATTAGCAAAAGTTACTGTGATAGGTCTGTCGTTAAGCATATTGGTTGATTCATAACCTAACGACTTAGTTAGATATTATTTAAATTAATGAGATTAACGAGATATAATTTGGTTGCAATATAACTGGAAGAATGATAGCTTAATAAGTACACTTAGTTCCAGGTAAGAAGTAACAATCGTTGTAGCAAACAGATAATCTTATTAAACTATCACATATATATACTCAGTTAGATTAAATATTCTTCGAATAACTTGAAAGAAATTCAAGAATCACAATGTTGTGAACATTTTAAGGCAGTATAATTTTAAATCTTCGTCAAAACGTCTTGGTATTGACTTCAACTTTAATTCCTCTATGCCATGAGTTCGAATCCGGTGCTACATACTTCGATTTTAGCATTGGAATAACGCTACAGTAAGTATCGTACAAATTCAAGTATACTTGAAATCACGGTGCATACTTTACATTTGATTAGATTTGTATTAGTTGAGTTCCGTAAGTCATTTGTTAAATCCCCAAGGTACTAAAATAAATCTTAACCTTTCTTTTGACTTTAATCATCATCATCCTATGCGTAATTCCATTTGCCAAGATTATGTTATGGCAATTTTATCTGTTCAATGTTTAAATTTTCATTATCTTACCGCTCCTCCATAAGGTAATAACTTTATTCCTACAATATTTAATACTATTTACCGTCCAAGTTAGTTGTTGCTTCCGTATATCTATATTCTATTTAAAAAATATTGCCTTCCCCATAGAATATTCCTATTTTGATCATTATTGGCTCGGACAATTGATTCTATGCCGTTGCCATAAAGATGAGTATCAATATGAACCTCGTTGAAACACTGAATAATTGTAACATTACTAATAAAGATCTGAATTTTAACCAGTTTTTATTGTTGGAACATCTCTGTATTCTACATTGATTGTCTTGATATATATATATACATTATGTCATAAGTTTTCTTTAAGGATAGATTAGTTTTGGTTTCCAGGATGGGCATTTTTTTCTCACTAGAGACTGATTAACTGCATATACCTTTATACTAGTGTAGGTGTTCATATTTGGGATAATTCAGTTAGTTATTAATAATGGTATAAACATTATACCCGTTGAACAAATCACTAACTATTTGAACTCAATAGCTCAGTAGATAATAAGAGATTTCTACGAAAGATTTCGAATTTCCATTACTGATGTAAGCAGTCACGCTGAGATGCAGAGATGCACACATCTAGTTGAAGCGCACCATCTGCTTTCTATTTTTAACTCAAACAGTCAGTCAGCTACAACGTAGAACCAGACACATATATGCATCGGTCCAAGTTGCCATACCTCATAAACACAACACGATGAACACCAAATTCATAGAAGTAGTTAATTCAATGGTGGTAATATATGAAAGAAAGATTGCAATAAGCCACAACCCCTATACTGATAAGAAAGAATTAGTTGGTACAAAGAAAGATATGAAGCTATTTTAATCTCTTAGTTTAAAGGAAGACAGAGAGTGTATACACCGACGCTATTGTGATCGATTCTGAGGCATGTCACACAGAGTCTCCAACCATTGGTTAAGATAGTCATGCGGACCCCAACCAAGTAGTCTGAATCTATTTTTAGCTACAATCTATCTATTCTATAAAACTAAATAATTATCTTATTGTAAATCGAAACTAGCTAACAATATGTCGTTTCATAGTGTTTAACAGTTTAACTTATTGTTGATGATGGTCATCGTCTTTTAAGCAAAGTTCTTTTTCATAGGATAAGATTGCTGACTTTATCCCCAACCATCCTACTTTATCCGAGCTCGGAATCGACAGAAACTACAGCAGAGCTTCAGACAGAATGGTGGTTATATTAAATCTATTGTAAAAGTCTCATTTTTAAAATGCTGTTGTGTTTGTGTTGTATTCACCGGACTGAATGATTTCTTTGGGGATGAAGCTTTGATTATCTTTACTAGTGAATATTATCATATTTTTGTTATCATCCTAATTGTTGTCTGTTCGCATTTCTTTATTAAAGTCATATCAAGATTTGGTGACACGTTTAGAGCCAGTAATTATGGAATTAGAACGACAAACATCAGTTTTGGTTATTTGTCATCAGGCTGTAGCACGTTGTTTACTTGCCTATTTTGAAGATAAAAACAAGGGTGAGTTAGTATAATATTCAATATGTGTTTATATGCGGATGTTTTATTCATTATGGATCGACACTATCGGTTGGGTGAGAGAAGTCATTCATTGAACACTAGAGGACACTGTACAATTTCTCTGTCATAGTTTTTAACTTCTGAGCATTAATAACCACAAGTCGAGCCTATGATCACGGATGATCATATTTTTATTATAAGCGAATGATCGAGTTGAGTTCGTTTTATTATCACCAACCTGCCTAAACTAACTTAGTTACTGTGGGAGGTATACAAATTAGAGATTTGTCGGTTCAAAGACAATTACAGACGAGACTATAATTTGTGAACAAATTAATGAAATTAAAAATAGAATATCTTGAGTTATGGCGTGAAGTTCATTCAACCTTTATGGCTAAATAGTATTTTGACTTGATAGCTAATTCCAGTTTGTTTGTGTTATATCTTGAAAGTTGATTTTTCTTGATACTACCGCGTACAACAGAGTACTAGAACACCAAAACCCTTCCAAGTCGCAGTAAGAAGACAGAAGATTAATGAAAGGAATATTATTCCAAACAGTGTCAATCATAGTACAAAATTGTCAGGTATTTATAGTTTTTAGTGAGAACGAAATCATCATTACAGTCTTCCAATCCGCATACAGGGGGTTATTAGCATTATCCAATCGGGAAGCTACACGTTGGAATTCTAGAATATTCTTCCGAAAGATGATTGGATGAGGCGTCTTCGGCTCCTTCTGAACCTCTTACAGCTTCCTCGAGTTCACCGGTGGTCCGTCATCACAGTTTGGAAAACTCTAACCCTTATTTCTAATTCCTATCACTAATCTATCACTCTCTTTTGACTTTAGTAAGTAAGTAGGTCAATTTTCTCAAAATCAAATTGGCGTCACTCTAAAGTCGTCCCATAAATTATAATTTTAATTAATGTATGTTAATCACTTCAAATAATGTTGAAATAGAAGTGAATCATTCTTTATGTTAGTTATTTATCGAATAAATGAATGAATATTTCTAAAAATTTTAAGATCGGTTTGAAGGAAACTAGAAGTAATCAAATAATGAACTCATTGACTATTCGACTAAGCTTTTTTCAATGGATAGTGATTGCTTGACTGAGATTTATCAGTATAGGGTTGTAGAGATTATTAAGTTATCGATTGAGATCATGAACCGATTGATGTTAGACCACCATTGAAAATCTGGAAGCATTGGACGGTCGTTTCATCCTATTATGGGACTCCGCAGAAGTGCGCATCCACGATCCTTCTCGTGTTCGCACGCGAGACTAAAGGCATCGGGTTCGAATCCTCATAATAGTACGGAACGGCTATCCAGTGCTTGCAGGTTTTCAATGGTGGTCTAACATCAATCGGTTCATGAACTCAATCGATGACTGAGATTTGTTTGATAGCTACGATCAGTGACTATATACCTTGAGTAATATGGCTGGGAATTGATCACAGTAGCACAGATGGACTCACTCTTTATCTTCCTCATAGATCTTCAATATACAATATTCCTTTATATATGATTTTTCGTTTTGTTTTTACGAACTAATTTCATCTTGATGATTTCATCATATTGTCAAGAAATTGTATAGGAACTTGGACTATCTCATATCCATGATAGTTTCAAATAAATTGAGTATTGAGTAGAAAGTTAATAATGAATATATATTTGTTGTTATATCCCAATGAGTAAAAATGGAATTATATTTCTAACGTTTCATGTCTTCTTCAGAGACGAAACGTCAAAAATACAATTTTTCTTTACTCATTGATTATTCACATTTATAATAGGTTAGACTTTGATTATGACTGATCAATAGTCTTAACCATTAAGTCACTTTCAAGATAACTGGGAAACCAATTACAGTTCTGTACAATGGTTGATTTTGTGTGTGGGCAAGTGAATACTGATGGAATAGATTAGTTCTCGAACTTTCCATTTCATAAGTCAAATCTCAATCTGACTGTCTATTATCTATATTTACTCCTGTTACTCTATGTGGAGTATAAGCAACCGATCAGGATTCTCCTTTCCAACTGTTCTCATGTATTATTCATTGTTTTGATGTCTACCTTCAATTCCGGACGCAATGTGTTCTTTGGTATCAGTCAGTCAGCTACAAAGTAGATATATCGCTTTTGTGTTTATCATAAATAATCAAATAACTATTCCATCTTTATGTATATTGATTACTGTAATAAAAACTGAAACCTGTGCATTGTATTCGAGTTAAAGAAAGTATTTATTGTCACTTATTTACTTTCTCATAAATTCCATCATCTTTTGACAATGGTTTTACATTCTATGTCTATATCTAACTCTTTTCTATGAGTGTATATGTGAATATTCTTGTATCTTTTACATACAAGTGTCTATGTTGATAGATATGTCCATTCTTTTTATATACAGATGAACTACCCTATATTCATGTTCCATTACATACTGTATTCAAATTAACACCGACTGCTTATCGTTGTATAGTTGAACGTGTAAAATTGAATGTACCAGCTGTAGAAACACATAGAATGAAACCAGAGGTTAGTTGAAAATTTATTTATTTACTAAATTCTAGTTTGTTTTATTGTTTCTGTTTACATAGTTCTACTGTTTTAAGGGTCAATCAAGCGATGTTTATTATTCTACATTGATTGCTAAATTTTGTACGGCCAACAGTAGGGAGAGTCAGCTCTCCCTCTTGAAATGCTCTCACATGGCTACGTGCATACAACCTTTGACAGGGAAGTCTTACTCACTGACATTTCGGGGCGGGGGTGTTGTTTACGAAATTGAGGGGATGAAAAGCGGATGTCCGGTGATTTAATCAGGTTGATGGACACGGAGGATCCACTTACGTAAGATGGAAAACCCTGATTAGTGCACATAATCTCCAGTATCCTGAAGGAACAAATGGCGTATGAACCAATTGTTAGTCACCGGCTACCATGGAACTGCATCTCCTTACGTTACTTCACTGCGTTGTGGATTAGACCTCTAGGTCAAATGCTCGATGAATGACCCTCTAAGAAAACCTCCTGCTTCCGTTTGGGTTTCTGGACAGTATTCCAGTTCTCACACAAATCGAATGATTTATATAACGCATATCTATTTAGTGCCTCTTTGTAGCAATATTTTGTTAAATAAACAAAAGAACATTTATATAACCTAGTTAATTACAGTTCGCAAATTAATTGAATAATTTGTATTTGAGGACATTCAGATATCATTACTGTAAACCGATCAGAATGACATTGATTAATCGTAAATATAAATATATAAATGACCAGATTGTTCGAAATGCGTATATCATAAATTTTCAGATCAATCTAATTATCTCATTACACTATGCACATACTATTCTGTTGATTAATAGGGGGGGGGGAAGATATTGAAAGTGGAATTGATGTAAATTTTTTTCATACTACTTAATTCGAATTATTATTAAGTAGTTTGTCAATCATTATTATGTTATAATTTTATATTCTTATTGTTATATCTGGATGAGAATAATGAATGGTAATCTTTTGGGATCTATTTATGGATCAATACTATACGAATATTGTTATTGTATAGTTGTTAAGTAATTAAACTGTTCATACCTCTATTCCTCTTATTATGGGCTTTATTTTGACCTATGAACTATTATTATACGATTTACCATTCTTGAATTATGCCCTGTCTATCAGTTACTATCTCCTATATTCACAGCCACTTTCGGCTAAATCTTGTACAAATGTTGTTTCCTAATTTATGATACAATGTGGTCTGTTTGATTGGTCTATATAAACCCAGTATGTTTGAAATACATGATTATTCATATCAGAGGGTTAGACAGGAAGTAGGACCGGTAAAGACTTTAGACTTCACGTAGGGATTTTATGTCATTGGTTCGGTCGATAATACACTGTTCTCTAATTGGCGGTGTCACTACATTATACATTAATAGGACACAGGGTACAAGTTATAACGCTTGTCTTGTAATAATGTCGTTATAATATATCAAATCATTTGTCGATTTTTTTCCACTTGCAATATACTGAATCAGAAAAGAGATTATTGAGATTGTAGATATATATATATATATATATATATATCCAAACCAATGCTATTAAGTAAATAATGATTACCGGTTTACATATTCATTTATTACTTGATCTCATCATTATTGACATGGTGTCTGTCACTGGGTTTGAGAATCCCTTCATAAACAATATTAATAATTGAGCAGATGTATTAAATAGAATCAGTGGACCAATTAAGTCTATCTCAAATAGTCTTATTAACAAATAAATCACTACATGTTGCTTTATTATAGATTTTAATATGGTTCGTGTGTGTATGTGTGTATGTAGGTCTCATTCTCCGTATTAAGAGAAGTACACATTGCCAAATTTGAAACAATCTAGTGTAAAATATCTTATTATTATTATTATTATTACTACTACTACTACTAATCTCAGAAACCACATTTTGATTCCTTTGATTCACCTTTAGTATTTTTACGGTTTCGACCTTCGGCACTGGTATATACTGAAGTTTCGAACAATCTGAATATCTAGAATTTATGGTTAATTTTATTTGTATTAGTATATAATTAGATAGGTTTAACATGATTTAAGAAACAATATTATCAAAATTAAATTGATATTGTCAGTCAGTAACAACGTAGAACTTCGTACATACGAGTTGCCATACCACAACTCGAACTGATATTGGAATCAAATATCTATCTACTGACTGATGAAATTATTTTCATAGACTTTAAAATACAAACTGATCCTAGTTAAACCATCACTGAAAATCTGGAAGCATTGAAAGGATATTTCCTCCTGGTGTGGAACTTCTTAGCAGTAATGATGCACGACCTTGCACCTAGGACGCGATATCGCGCACGAGTGATTAACTCCTAGATCATCGGGCTGTCATCCAACGGTTTATATGTCTAACTTCAGTCACTTCACAATATTGCACAATGTTTATCCATTGTATGTAGTAGGTAACTCTCGTACCAGACATGGTTCAATTCCACTGGTCACTAGCATGCATATGATTGTTATCAATACAGGATTTGTGGAGATCATACTATTTTCATATATTTTAAATGGTGTGCTCTTAAGTGTCTAGCTTATATATATATAAGGTTGAATATAAGAATATGATATAGGAAGAAAGAATTAGTTTGTAGAAAGAGAGGTGTAAACTAATTTTTATCTCACTGTTTAATGAAAGACAATGAATGTATACACCGATGACATTGTGATCGATTCTCAGTCATGTCACCCAAAGTCTCCAATCATTGGTTACGATAGTCATGCAGACCACAACCAAGTAGTCTACATCTACTAACATAGTTGAGACCAAAAGTTAGTGACTGTATGGACTGATATCATATTTTGATTTGACCGCTTCTAACTTTCTTACAACCGTCTCCAACACTAGTCAGCATTACATGTTGTGATAATCGAAACACATAGCCTAACCATCTGAGTTGATGAAGATTCACAAACTCATCAACTGATTTGTCGTTTCATACACATAGTTCCCTTTATTATTTTAAAGAGAGCATGAACAAAGGTTGGTGCAGAATAATACATGAATTCATTTTATTTCGTTAGGTTCTCATCAGCTGCTTACAACCTAAATTATTTGAAATTCAACGTTATTACAGATATTGACATACTTATACAACAGAGGGTGATGAAGGATAAATATATGTAACATGATGTAGCAAAGATTTCGTTCGAGTTAATGAGGTCATAAAATTTTTTGTTTCGAATATATAGAGTTTGAGAGGGAAGGTTCTAGAACATTGAAATAATGATTAGAAATCATGGAATTAAAACACATTAGACGATTATGTAATGAAATCACTGAAAATAGATTAATGATGTAATTATAAAATTCAGAAAGAGTTGGAATGGCGTAAGAAATAAAAAATGGGGGGGGGGAAAGGGGTAATGTTACCAGGGCAAAAAAAGATTTATTACTGTTTCTTTTTCTATACAAAGATCTGGTTTTAAACGTTTGAATTTGATTGTTTGTTGATCACCTTGAACGATTTCAATATATCGACTTCGTGTCCTGTGTCAAGGAGATGTCTTGTGATAGCGCTGCTAAATGCTTTTAGTCCATTTGATCTCAAACACTTCGAAATATGTTCTTTGAATCGAATGTAGTCTCTCCTTTCTATTCTACCAATGTAATTGCTTTGGCAGATACATGTAAATTTGCATACACACAGTTGGTGGTGTGGTGTGAGCTACTTATATTCATATAAGTAGTATATAACGTGCGTTAAAAGAACGTAATGTCCGGCAGCAGATGGCGAAGATCAAGAAAGGAAGAGCAAGAGCACAATGGAATTGTAAGAAAACGCATGTACAATGGAATGGGAGACAATGTATTAGTGTTTGCAACGGGAACAGTACAGTTTCATGTGATGGAATGATATTTTGCAAATTGACGATTGACATTATGGTATTCACATTTTATTGAGATAGTCTGTAATTTTTGTTCACTACAGTGGTAACATGAAAGGGATATCTGTCAATCTTTGATTGTGTCAAAGAACATGTTGTTTTAGATAGGACAATCAATTTTGGCTGCAGGATATGTTTTTGTCCTTGTGTATCTATTACATTAGTTCATTTATGATACACTGAATTATATACTACTTATTTTATTTTTTTAATTTGTTTTTTTATTTTTTTTAAAGAACACTAAAACACCACATTCTTCATTTGAAGCAATGAAAACTGTTCCAGCTGAATATTAATTTTTATGATCAATCAAAAGATCTCTCTCTCTAGAAGATGATTGATTTGTCTATTTTTGTAAATATAAACAAACAAATTACTTATAAATGTCCAATATTGAATAATGTGTAGTAAGTGTTTATCACTTTTTCTCTTCTATTTATTTATTTATTGCCGTTTTTTTCCTTGTTTATTGTTCTATTCTGTTTCCATGTTCAATACCTTATTGCTTACCTACCGAATGTACTGTTGTTGTTGTTGTTGTTGTTTGTCTTTTTTTAATCTGATGGAATGAATCCAATTTCATGAAAACAACTTAATGTAGTATATATTTTGTATGAAACTCTCATTTATGGGATAACCTTTAAGTCACGCTAAAATGACTATAAATGTAGTTCATCTTACACATTTTACGACTAAATTGAAGATTATAAATCATGGTTAAAGAATGACACATATAATTTAATAGTTGATAGTTAAAGGTTATGAATTAGATTTTGGGATTTTATCACAAAAAGTGATATTGTATTGAACAGAACACGAGTGAGGACAATCGAATGAATTTGGTATACAAATTACAGAGTTACTTGGTTAAAAATAGAAAAAAAAACTAAATACTACATCGTTAATTTGCAAAATATCATTCCATCATATCAAATTGGACTGTTGCTATTGCAATCATCATCAATCCATTGTCTCATATTTCATGATTTATGCGTTTTCATACAAATTGCATTGCGTTCCCTCTCTTCTTTTTGTTGATCTTTCCCCATTTTCTGCTGCCCAGACATTACGTTCTTGAACTTGCGTCATATACTACTTATGTCAATATAAGTAGCACACACACCACAATATCAGTTATGATGTTAACATTCTATTTAGCTAAATGGTTGTGTGAATGTCACGCCAATAATCCAAGATCTGTTATCTTATACCATGATTGATTTGTCCATCATATATAATCTTGCCGGTAATTTTTGTGTGTGTTATTGTTTAGTTTTATTTAGTTAATTCATTTAATGATATAAAGGTTTCATTGTAATTAAACTATTGAATTTCATAAAACATTTTGCATTACCATTAAATATCTGGTTAAATTATTGAAAGATCAGTTATAAACAATAATGATTATATAATAAATGATACACGTATGTATAGGTGTTATGTGTGTGTGTGCGTGTGCGTGTTCGTGTATGTAGTTGTTATGTTCAGTTGGCATTTTATGTTACTCTACGTCAGACAATGTCTTCATTTATCCTCGTTTTTTCTTGTTTTGTTTTTGTTTTTGTTTAATCCTTATTTCATTTGCTTTAATCACTCAACAGTTTAATGTTCTGTTTGTACAGTAACATACTTTTCGATTACTTCTCTTTTTTTCGGGGGGGGGGGGTATTAGTGTTTTTCTTTATCCAGTTTAGTCATAGTTTGAAACTCCGAAAAAAAAAATAATGTATTATTATTATAATTATTGCCTTTATTCAATGTTATATTTCTGGTACAGTATTAGAATTCTCAACACAACGTATTTCAACAAGTCTCCATTTCTTAATTCCTAATTGATCGTGACGATTAATATTTGAGTAATTGTCAGTCAGATGTCGGCAGTTCGGGAATCGACATTTGAATAATGTATATTCTTTTCAATGCATATCGCCAGCAACTATGATGTCTTTGATTGGGCTTTTTTTTAACTTGTATAACGAGATGGTGTAAACTTTTCATAAACGCACCTGATTAGGTTATGCGATGAATAGACATGATGAGATGGTGGTTGGAGGTAGTCGACAGGAAACCCTGGACCCGGGTTTCGTGCTACTTGGCACTCGTTAGCAAGGTGTACCTGTAATCTTGAGGGAACTGGTGCTCCCTGACGGATTCGACCCCGTGTCACCCATCTTCACAGTCAGAGACATTACCACTGAGCTATCCGAGCCGCGACCGACCTCCTGTAGGACTGAGATGTAACCACAATTGATTGATCATTGGGTGTTGATCAATGTTATGTATGTCAAGTCGTTATTAGTGCAGATTGAATGCTATCGACTATTTTGCAATGTGGCCACCAGCCTAGGTGACTCGACACTGCATGGACTATTGAAAGATTAGATGGTGGTTGGAGGTAATCGACAGGAAACAAACAATCAACAAAACAGATAACTTATTGAAATATCTAGATAGCAGGAACAGGTAGTTCAGATATTCAAACAGGCCACCTTAGATTGTATGGATAGAATCAGTATAAACTATTTCAATGTGTTAATTCAAAGTTTTTAAAGGTGATTAAATATATATATTTTTTCAACCAACTCATAAACTTACACTTTAATAAATGTCATTTGATTGTAGTATAAAGAATTGAATATGAATACGTAATAATAATAAGAAGAACAAGAACTGCCTCAGGTTATATACTTGATGATGGTAACAATCATGATTTCACAAGCATTTAGTATACATTCACTTGGTATTGTTTTACTTGAATCTTCCCATTGATGTTTTAGGACTGAAATTGATCAGTCTCTTATTGGCATATGTGCATACTGTGCGTATGCCTCGATATTGCCTTGATTTACAAACATTATAAGCAAAGATGGTTAGTGGCTAGCAGTGCAATCCAGGACGCGCGTTTCGTCCTTTTAGGGGCTCGTCAGCTGGAGGTACCTGCATCTCAGAGTTGATGTTCACTCTGGGACTCGAACTCAGTACCATTCGGTTCAAGGGCATCGCGTTATCCACGAGTCCCAAACAGGACGAAACGCGCGTCTTGGATTCCACTGCTAGCCACTATCCATCTTTTCTTATAATTTAGTATACAGTTTGATAATCAATGATTGAGAATTTTGAATAGACCATTGAATACAAACTATACCTAACCCAAAAACTCGGTCTACATGTTTTCATATCACTATTTATGAAAACAATTGAAAATATTACAGATATAGTTAAATATCATTGTAAACTTTTCATAAACGTACCTAAATAGGTTATAAGACTGATAGTGATAATTATGTGTTGAAACAAAAAAAAGAAAACAAATAACTTGTTGAAACATCTAGATGACAGGAATAGGTAGCTCAGATATTCAAGTAGGCCTCTAATCAGAATCTTAATGCACAGATATTGGATTATTATTACTGTTATTATTATTGTGCCCCCAAATGCCCTGGTATGGCCGAGAGTGGGGTGGACCCGACATCCCTCTTGAAATGCTCTCACATGGCCACGTGCATACAACCACTGACAGGGGAGTCTTACTCACTGACTTCTCGTGGCATTACTGTTGTTTACGAGATTGAGAGGACGAAAAGCGAATGTCCGGCGCTTTAACCGGATTCCAAACCAATGGTGCACATGGGCTCCAGTATCCTGCGGGATCAAATGGCGTATGAACCAGTCGTTGGTCACCGGCTACCATGGGAATGCATCTCCTGACGTTGCTCCACTGCCTTGTGTGTCAGACCTTTAGGTCCAAGGCTCGAGGTGTGGCCTCCTTAGATAACCACCTGCTTTGGTCTGAGCACCCGGGCAGTATCACAGCCCACACAAATATAATGATAATGAAAATGTGTGGTGCATACATATTTGGTGCCCACTTGAACCAATATTTATGTGTTCAAATAAAAATAAATAAATAAAACTTATGCCAATCTGGGCCATCATTGGCGCCTTCGTTATGTTAGTCTGGCTGTAAAAGGTCGGATCTACAACGCGTCGGTGAGAGCGGTTTTGCTCTATGCTTGTGAAACCTGACCTCATCGAGTCGAGGATGTTAGACGACCCCCTGTGTTTGATCATCGTTGTCTCCGAACGATTACTGACATCTAGTGGCAACTCCATTTTAGTAATGCAGAGGTTCTGTATCATGTGTTTGGGCACAATCGGTGTCACTATCTTGAAACACCGACTTCGGTTTCTTGGACATGTTCTACGAATGTCTCCACAGAGAATTCCACGTCATGCATTATTTGGCGACGCTGGGATAAGTCGGAAAAAACGGAGGTGTTGTCAGTGTTTGACATGGTGTCGTACAGGACTGACTTCTATCGGTCCTTCACTTCTTCTTGGTTGGTGTCTTAGAGATGGTGCTACACAGTGGCTATAAACATTATCATATATGGTTCACAATGGAAACCAGTGGCGATCCTGCTGTAACCTTCTTTTACTTTCTTCATAAAAAGTGGTTGTTTCTTCCTTAACTGAAAGATTTCTTTTGGTTGTACCATTCAGTTTCCCCCGTTATTACTATTATTATTACACTACCTTACACTAATCTGTTCGTTATTGTTCTTTTTTTCTTACACACCTTACCTTCTTTTCTTCTCTTCGAATTCTCATTGTTTTGTGTGGCGCCTATATATTTCGTGCCCTCTTGTACCGACATTTATGTGTCCAAATAAATAAATAAAATATTATTATTATAAAAACAACCAATCTCCAATTTTGTTTTTATAATTCAAATGAATATTTTCGCTGTAAACACGAAACAAAATTGATCACTATATAATATCAGGTTTTCCCATAATAAGTATATTGTAACTAATGCAGCGTAGAAATGTTTATTTCCAATGATTATGCTGATTTATTGTAGAAACTAAAGTGAATTAACTCACAATAGCAAATGTGAATATTCAAGTCGAACTAATTGAAAGTAATCACTACAAAGATCTCGTTAACTGATATTTATCAACACTATATCTGTATAGTGCTGAAGAAATTGATACTCTGTGTAGAACTTGAACCTACGTACTCAGTGGCATAAATAACAAAATGTTATTATTGAACTATTCAGGTTACTATTGTTGTGACTTTATGACCCGCTAGTTATCATGTAATCTATTCGCCAATCAAAATATGACTTATTCGCTCTTATACTGTACTAAACTAATGACGTCCGACCGGTCTAATTAGCCTAGCGTCCTATTGGTCCGTTGCTCGCCTAGTCCGTCCAGCTGAGTCCAGAATGCCAAAAACAGCCTCCACTATGCGAATTATTTATTTCAGACATACTGAGTTTATATACCAAACAAACAGACCGCAACGCAGCATAAAATAGGCAATAACATTCATGCACAGTAACGTCAAAATGTGGCTATGAACATTGGAGGCAGTAGTCAATAAACTCAACATAGCTTAAAAACAGTCAATCGTACAATAATAATCTATAGGTCAAAATAAATCTTATAACAAGGAGAATATAGATATACATAATCTAGTTACTGAATATTTACAATATAAGAATATATAAATAATATTGGTACATTAATAGGTCTCAGACGTTACTCATAATGTAATCTTCACTAGGATATAATAACTATCGAATATCATTGATAATATGGTATAAACGATGTTGAATGACTTAAACTAGAAGTCACTTTGCAACTTGATTGATAGAATATTATCAGAATTAAACATGCATGACATTAGTTACTATTTGTACGACCACTAATATCCCATGACATTAATCAATATTTATTATATATTTCTATTTGATATAAAAATACTGGTATAGAGCTGGACACTAAGATAAATATACATCACATGAATCAAATAAGAGATGATAGGAGTATAATAAACAAAAACATCGTTAATCAACGAGAACAATATGTAGCGGAAATAGTTTAGTTAAAATATAAGGTCGATTTACTGAAGAATTGTCACAGACTTTTGTTACATCTGAAACCATGTCGATGATTCTAACTACATAGATATGTAGAATATATATATAGTGTTACAGGAGAACTGGAAATACTGTACTGGTTAAAAACTGTACAATTGTCAGCTTATTGAATGTTTAGTTGAATGATCGTGTATATTTAGAGCCTATAATAAGATGAAGTTGATCAATCATCTTCCTTAATATTGGGTTACCGTTTCGAAAGTTCTAAAGAAATCCTAGCTAATGAATAGTTTACAATTTGCAATGTGTATTGTAGTAAACACTGAGAGCATATTGTAAACTCTTTGTTAACATATCATATGTTACTGTCATTGATCTAATGTAAATCATTCATATTTGTGTATATGATAGTACAGTGTATACTTTTTCGAATGACAATCGTCCGAATTCTCTGTTAATTGATTTTATCTTCTGTTTTCAATGTTGTCGTTGTTGTGTGCGAGTGTGTATTACCATTGTCTGTTGGTCAAGTGAATTGAATGTAATCATAGGTGAAAAGTCAAGATAATATTCTCTCTAATTTGGTACATATATTCCTTCACATCAAGCGGAAGGATGAGAAATCTTTACACACTGTTACTTTACCTCATCGTGTTTGTGATTCATTCATGAGACTAAACTGTATTCAGTGTCAGTCAGTCATCTTACGTAATCGAATATCTCGACAATTTCAGGCTGACTTCATTTTTCTCATTACCAAGGCAGTAGAATTGAACAAATTTCATTATCTGAAGTGTGAATCAGTTAAAAAGTGTTTTGTTCGCTAATTGAAGTAGATCTAGTCTGGCAGATGAAAATAGGTATGAAAATTAGAACCT
Organism: Schistosoma bovis; assembly: GCA_944470425.2. Taxonomy (NCBI): domain Eukaryota; kingdom Metazoa; phylum Platyhelminthes; class Trematoda; order Strigeidida; family Schistosomatidae; genus Schistosoma; species Schistosoma bovis. Next base: position 3,155,989 of record OX103961.1, on the reverse strand, counting down.
CAGAACTTAGTTCATCAACTCATGATGTTTCCCATTTACTGGTGAAATCAACAGTAATGAGAAGATGCCGACATCTTTAACTGAAAGTGTATACATGAAGATAGAGTTGAAGTAAATAAACAATCATAAAATGTTTGATAGTTGACTCTTATCAGCTTCTTGCAAATCTACTTCTAAAATGGTTTATTTTTCAGTGTCACGTATTTACACTTGTTACCTCTTGTGGAGCAGCATAGACCGCCCGACAGTTCTTTCCATCCAACATTATCCTGGGCAATCATTTACAATTGCTATTCATCCTTTTCATATCTCCTTCCAATTCTCGATATGATGTGTTCTTTAGTCTTTTTCTTTCCCGTTTCTCTTCAGGATTATAAGTTAGTGCATACCTCGTGGTTCAGTTTGATGGTTTCCACAATGTAGGTCCTATTCATTTTCAGAATCTTTTCCTAATTTCCTCTTCAACCTGAAGCTGATTTGTTTTCTGTCACAATAGGCTACTGCTGATGTTATCAGGTAAACGGATATTGCGTATCTTGCGTAGACAATTGTTTATAAGATGGGTGACACGAGATCAAATCCGTCAGGGAGCACCAGTTCCCTCAAGATTACAGGTACACCTTGCTGACGAGTAGCACGAATCTCGGGTTCAGGGTTTCCTGTCGACTACCTCCAACCACCATCTAATCTCAATATATAGTGCCCGCAGTGTCGAGTCACCTAGACTGGTGGCCACATTGCAAGATGATCGATAGCATTCAATCTGCACTAATAAGGACTAGACACGCATGACATTGATCGCCACCCAGTGATCAACCAATTGTGAATATGAATATGCATTGTGGAAATGCTTTGTATCCTCATATTGAATAAAATTTCGACATTTTTCCTTTTTACACAAAAATAGATGTCGTCGTCGTTGTGAATATACTGGCTGAGATTGATTAGTCACTCGACGGGATAATAATAAGAAAGTTGGGCTTGTTGCGTATTGTTATAGTGTCATATACTACTGCGTGAAAAAATGCAATAGATTATGTAGGCTACCGTCGTCTTCACAATACTATATTAACTACTAGAATAGCATTTACCGAATCATAATAAACGTTTGTGTAGAGTTAAAGGAAATTTATTCAAAGCTATTGGTAATGACCCGTTTATTGTGGCATGACACTTACTAAGTATGTACATCATGGTTAAGCAGGCCATAAAGGATTAGAAGGAGAATGTAATAACAAAGAATAAAGAAGTGGGAAAAAGGGGGTCGTTCGTGGTTTTGTGAGAAAGGGAAAGTACAATGTATCGTATTGTTTGATTAATATAGGAGAAAACGCAAGCGCCAGTAGTACAGTTCACAGTTGTATTCATGTGACATACACAGATAATAAACTGTACATTTGGGTGTTGTGTTTAAGAGTCGTGCACATTATAAAGGCTAAATAGTTTCAAAAAAGGTTCATGGCCAATGAGCATGTCTGCCAGATTTGGCTGTTATTTCTGATTCAGTAGCTGATATTCTAATAGAGGCTGAAGATGATTTGACTTGTTGTGGGATTATTTTCCAATGAATTGTTAATTACTATGTAATATCTGAATGTTGTAACGGGTGGGACTGCAGATTTTGATAAGCAGCGTTCTATTGATCGGTTCGGTGGACACGTAGTGAACGACCTAGTGCCCTGATTGGCCCTGCTTCGCTGTCTGTCCTAGCCAGTTGAGTCAAGATCGCAAGTCACAGCTTCTGAGTTATGAATCATTATATTTCAAACATACTTTGTTTATATACTAATCAAGCATACCACATCGTACCATAAAATAGGAAACAACATTTACAAAATATTTAACAAGTGAAGTGAACATCGACCAATAGGAAATGTCCATTTAAAGTCCAAGGACACCACTAGACTTAACATGATAATGAATTGTTAATTACCATGTAATATCTGAATATATTCTACTGTTATATGTACATCAAATGCTCGGTTATTGGTATATCATCAACGGTTATAAGGAATGCTAGTTATGTTCTGGATATGGGTTCGACAGTTTGTTATGTTCGCTCGAACTCCCAGTATCTTACAAGTAGCTCTTAAGTCAGATAGTGCTAGAACTCCCAATAACAGATGGTTAGCATGCAGTAAGACTAAGAGTTGCATTTAGATCAAGTACATGAATTATGAATCTCAGTAATGCATACAAGTAAACCTACGGAAACCGAATTGAATGAATTTATATATTATTAACCCCTCACAATGTTCACGGACAATGAAAATGCACAATAGTTGAAATCCTAATACTTATTCATTTCAAAAGGAACAATTTTCTCCCACCTATTTCTGGTAAATAACCACAATGACAGATATGGCAAGTTTAATCAAAACAAGGTTGAATATTTGTAAGGTACGCATAACTTTCTCGATCAACTGCTCTCTTCCAAGTTGATTCACTTGTAAGGTACGCACATTTATTCACTCGCTAACAAAAAGCTTGTGGACCAATGAGAAGTCGTCCTCTATGATAATTAAAATTAAGGCGTCCAAAACTCTCAGAAACGCAGCCTACAGTAGAGATGGGACGTAATAACGGTAATTGTACTGCATGCTCGTCGTTCATGAGTACCATCTACTCAACATTTGAATATAATTTCTGTAGTGCCTGAAACTATCATCATTGAACGGCTCCCTTCCTGATAAAGAGTCGTTTGCCGTTATTTGGAAGCCCTACGACCCTGATATAAGCTCACTCAAGTAGTAAGATACACACTTTGTAAAGGAATGGGGGCTTTGTGTCCTGTGTTAGTCCTGGTAATAATGATCTCTCAGTTGATCCGAAGTTCTTTTGAAAGAGTCGACAGATAGAGCCTTAACCACGTACTGGGGTAATGAAATGCACTCGTTGACGATTCGATGGGAAGGTCAATAGTCAGCTGACAAGTTATTTGTCCTGGGCTTCAATGTGACTAAGGGCCCTACGTATTGAACATAGGATTCTAAGACCTTTGGCGGCTATTGCACGGCAGTGTGCAGTAGTCTTTAAGTCTTGGCTATCGATGACTCCTAAGTCGTGTGTGTCTGAACAACAAGTATCTCAGTGTTATTCATCATGTATGTATCTGTACCTTGATGATCGATATGTATCAAAATGCACTTGGAAGTATTTATCGGCAACTGCCAAGTTTGAGACCATTCAGATAATTTCCCCAGGTCATTTTAAAGTTCAGAACTATGACCTTTACTTCTTATCGCTCTCCATATCTTGACATCGTCAGCATGTAGCAAGACCGGTGATGACAAGAGGCAAGGAAGGTTATTTACATACAAGAGGAATAACACTGACTTGAAAACTTTACCCCGAGGCTCTTCGCTGAGCACAGTTTCCCAGCTAGACAACCCGGAGTTCACCTGTACTCTTTGTTGGTGCTCAACTAGAAAGTCTTTTATCCACTGCGTCAACCAATTTCTGCGGCTGCAGTTGTGTCTGGATTTGTAGAGTCAATCTATACATCTAATTCCTACCGCTTATTGAACAATCTTCGGGTATTTGTGTAACGAAACCTAGGCCTATTTAAATGGCTTCGTGCTGCACCCATAGAGGCTTCAACATCATTCTCTATGGAAGCCTCACAACTCGAAAATTTATGATTTTTAGGTTCTTTTTGCTAGCCTCTAACCTACGTTTTAGTCCGTTTCCGGCTTCTCGTTTTTTACACGGTCTGCCAGCGGCAAGTCCATATGGACGAAAACTCCTGGACCATTTACTTTATGTTCATTCCTTAAATTAAGTCCTGTTCGTTTGCAGATTTGAACACTACTTTAAGCAGCCTGGGTTGACTAGGTTTCCAGTTCGCTTGACTACCTAATCTATACACCCTTAGCAAGGTGATTTCGGAGATATCCTGAGGTATAAGTTGATTTAGTAGCCGTTTTATCAACTCACTGTCATGCTCAAAACGAGTTTTTGGTTCAGGGCTTTCATTCTCTTTGATTCTTTGAAAAATAACTGACCTGTCACTGTGGTCAATCTTCAATTTCCCGACTACTTTTGGAAGGGTAGGATTCGTATCGTTATGTCGTTTCATGCTTACAACCTGTACCCATTCGTCAATTATGGTTGGAGTAGCAACCACAGTCGCGTCAAACATATTGTGGAACTCCGGAGGGCTATTGATGACTTGAGAAGTCAGGTTGCGTTTCCCATTAGAAACCGATCGAGCCTTGCGATTGCGGTTCCTAGGCGTTTCCTGCTGTATACCATTTGGAGGAAGGGGGACAGAGGAAACTTCTTTTCTCGAGTTTTTAGTCAAGACATACCTCTTTGAAGACTGTCTTTCCTCTTTTGGTCGATGTGAGTCAGCTGTCTCCAAGCTCACTCGAGTTTGTTTCACATCGATTTGCGTGTCGACAGAACGAGTGCTGTCCGATGTGTCCCGACCGGGCTTGCTAAAACACCTCTTCGCAGCATTGACCATTGAGATGGCCTCGGTTAGAAAACTGTTTGCGTTCGAACAACACTGCTGAAAAGGCCATACAAAACAGATTTTACTGAACCGTTTTAAAGCCGCAGGCGTCGAATTTGTGCAAACTTCGTGATACCAGCCTTTGCACTCATTGCACTGCATGACGCCGGATATCGACAGCCAGGACGTTGACAATAGCTTTTTTCAAAAAAGGCAGATACAATAGTGCCTAGAGATAAAAATGATCTATGACCAAAAAAGAGGCGAAGTGTAAATTGTTAGAAGCAAAAGTACTAACAAATACAATCGAAAACAAAGTACTCGAATGTATCGACGATAAACCAATTCAAAAACAAAATGTATGCTCTAATGATATGCTTCAATTGAAATAAATTAAATTAAAGTGTAAACAGTAGTTCTAATACGTATTAAACGATCAAAAACAATAGAATTTAGTCGGCGAAGAAAATTACCACTGTCCTTTTTAAATAGCGCGTATAGTGACAGAGATATGACTAATAAACTGATTACAATCCGTGCAGTATACCACTCATTGAAAATAGGGCGAGCGCAAAAAATCGTACGGTTTATACAAGCCTGACGAAGATATTGGATATAGAAAACTCGAAATTGACCAACCGTACTATGTAAGTGGTATTACAAATATAAACGGTACTTCTCCTTACTGTTGCCTGTAGGGTGACTTCTTTGATAGACGTTTACGTAAATTATTTTACTTTGAATTCAGTTTCATTGCTTCCTGATAGTTTACCCTTGATTTTAGTGTGCATTGTGTACAAGGTTTATTTTTGTATTAATTTTGTTAGGTGATATATTTAAACCCTTCCCAAGCAAACAATAAAGGGGAAGTAAAGGCGAACGAAGAAAAAAAATACGTATGGAAATGATGGGGAAATGCATTAAAATGTCTGGTTTTGCGCCTGCTATGTGGGAATAATGAAGATTTTCCTTTTTGCCACTCAGTGTTTCAAATGTCGCTAAATTGGCTATTTTCGCCTAAATACCCATTGACCTATCTACTATTCGCCCAAATACACGCCAACTTATCTACGTTGGCTAACATCTCAATGTCCGCTTCATGTTTCACTTGTTACGTGACCTCAAATGTCTCATATGTTCGCCTTCGCTTCCATGACAAGCCACACAACTGCATTCGACAGTGTTAAAAATGGCACATGTTTAAAAAGATATAACTTATAGCCTTGTGCCCAGTGACACATAGACCTGTACGAGCAGTCTAGAGTTCTTGTCGGTTTTTCTTACTGCTTAGCCCTCCCTGTTGAGTTCAGAACATAAATCTCAGCCTCCGCGATGTGAATCATATATTTCAATAAATACTGGGTTTGTATGCAATTTAAACAGACCACATTACACTACATAATAGGGAATAACATTTGTACAGGATATAGCCAAGTGTGACTGTAATTGTAGGAAATTGTAATTAATAAACTGGGCAAAACTTAAGAATAGTAAATGGTATAATAATATCTCATAGGTCAAAATAAAGTTTATAATGAGAAATGTAAATATACATAGGTTAGTCACTTAACAACTATACAAAAAAATATGTGGATAGTATTATTCCATAAATAGATCCCAACAGTTACCATTCATTATTCTGGTCGGGACATAACAAGAGACTTATTGACAAAAAAATCGTCATATTGTACAACATTATGAGTAGTACACAGATGCCGAGCAACGATCGTTATGGGTTTCCATTGTAAATGCCAAGTCCTATCGTAACTTATGAAGATCTACAAAAGAAAGAACAGGTTATGGGTTATTAATTAACAATATGTCTATACGAATGTGCATATGAAGTCGGACGGGCTTTCAAAACGTTCACTTAGAGAGTTTTACATTAAAGTTATAAAATCAGAGCATGGTAAAAAAAAGTTACATTGAAAACCAAGTTAAACATAAAAAGTGTTTCACTGGTAATGTCTTTTTTAAATGGCTGTTTGACTATTGCGAAGCAATGTAGTCTTTCTGCAAATTCTGAAATTTAATGGACACGAAAGACTACAACGCTCGCTAACTGCCATAGTTTTTTAAGCAACTATCTACATGAAGCTTTACTTACGGTTATATTTGTTAATACTGAATATTTCACCTATAGAACAGCAATGAGTAGTTACAAGTTTAGATTTGTACATACATATTCTTGTTTTCTTCGATTGCGCTTTTGTGTTTTGTCTCCAATGTCGTGAAAGTATCCTTGCGTATCGATAGAGTTAACTACAAGTTTCTTGTGCTATACAACCAATTTTGGGGAAGGTGTATATATTTTTACCAAAATTTGGTTTTTTAGGTTTTTGTGATCTCGGATGATATGTGTTTTTCAATTCGATTTCTCTTATCTACAGAACTAACAAATCATCCATTCATCCCTCATGAGCAGTAAAAATCTTACAGTGTTGTGGTCCAAAACTTCTCAATGTAACTTCAAAGTTCTTTCTCCAGTTACCTTACACTCGGTCATTTCAGTTACTGAGTAATGATAATTTACATGAATTCACCTAAATGTATAAATCGATTTATACATTGATCAATAAATATATGTGCACGGTTCAGAACGTGTGTTTCTATAACCTTTGCACAAGTGTTATTTTTTTCTGAGATTCTGATTTAAAGTTCGATTCATTTAGGAACAAAGCTTTTATTGGTGTTCCAGGTTTTCAAAAAGATATTTTATACAGTATTTACAAAGTTTGGGCTATATAAATGTTTTACGTAAAGAAGATCGGGGCTTTAATGTATATTAATGTTGTAACGGGTGTGGACTGCAGGTTTTTGATAAGCAGCGTTTATTTATCGATCGCTTCTGTGACAGTGACACGGAAAACACGTAAGGACGACCTAGTGCCCTGATTGGCCCTGCTTCGCTGTCTGTCCCAGCCAGTTGAGTCAAGAACGCAAGTCACAGCCTCTGGGTTATGAATTATTATATTTCAAACATACTTTGTTTATATACTAATCAAGCATACCACATCGTACCATAAAATAGGAAACAACATTTACAAAATATTTAACAAGTGAAGTGAACATCGACCAATAGGAAATGTACATTTAAGGTCCAAGGCCACCATAGACTTAACACGATAATTATTGGTATATTTTTCCGACTATCCTAACACCTCCCCTTTTTTTGAAAGATCCGGAGTTCATATCTGCATTTTAAAATCTTCTGGGTTCATCCTCCCCCATGAAATAATGTTGGGTCCTCATATCCCCAAGTTAAAATTAATTTGACTTTATTCAACAATTAACTTCATTGATGTCTGTATTGTTTGATTGCATTGGTTAGTTAAGTGTATGAATAAGTAGTTTTTTCAATTTAGTTTACTGAAGAACGTTATTTTTAGAGGACGCTATTGCTAACGACTGAGCACCAGTTCATTTTAGCATACGTTCGAATTTGGTGTTATGTGTTTAACTTCATGAGTACATATATTCTCATAGTTACAGTTAATTAATGGTAGAATCCCCGTTTTCGTAACAAATATGTAAGATTTTAAGCACAGGTTGTAGCTAGCTGTCATAGAAAGTATGGCCCCCAAATGCCCTGGTACGGCCGAGAGTCGGGAGAGTCCGCTCTCGGTCGAAATGTTCTCACATGGCCACACGTATATAGCCTCTGCCAGGGAAGTCCTACTCACTGCCTTCTCGTGGCGGGGGTGTTGTCTATGAAATTGAGAGGACGAAAAGCGGACGTCCGGTGCTTCAACCGGGTTGGTGGACATGGAGAGTCCACCTAGAAGAGTTGGAAAACCCTGATTCCAAACCAGTGGTGCACATGGGCTCGAGGATCCTGAAGGAACAAATGGCGTATGAACCAATTGTTGGTCACCGGCTACAATGGGAATGCATCTCCTTGCGATGCTCCACTGCCTTGTGGATCAGACCTTCATGTCGAAGGCCCTGGGTGTGGCCCCCTAAGAAGACTACCTGCTTCGATTTGGGTATCTGGGCAGTATCACAACCCTCACACATATCAAATGAGATCTGTGTGGGTCATATGTATTTGGTGCCTCCTTGTACCAATATCTATATGTTAAAATAAGTAAAATAAAAATCGGATGTTCATTGCTTGTAAAAAACTGTTCAGCAAACAGGCATGATCACATGCTACCTTATACAATAGACAAGAAAGTTGATGTCCAGGAAGAATTGAATATTCATTTATTTGTTAGTTTCTTTAAGGTGTATTTATTTGAATTTTCAACAGTGGTTAACAATAGTATGTAGTAAATCTCATGTTGTTTACGTCTATCTATTTGAATTATGAAGAGACCTCCCTTAAAGCCTTATTTATAATCTAAAGTTGAAATTACTTGTCAGAGAAATGTAGTCAATGAACAAGGTAGGTAAATTCGAACGGGTTGTTTCTGACAGGATTCAAAACATTACTTCTGAAAGTAGAATACCTGCATTAGTTTTCTTGAATTGTTGATATGTTTTTGAGATATTTCACGGGAAATGTAACCACTGATCATCTCGTGCTAATGTAAATTACGAGATATGATGAATTGACTCATGAGATCATGAACGTTTACTGATTAAAGTGTTTAAGAATTCACTTATCAAATATAAGTATATTTACTCTGCTCTTAGATGTTTTTTATGTGAGAGGTAGTAAGAATACCTAGCAGCTCAAACCAAGTGGGTGTTGTAAGTTTGGAACCTGCTATTTAGTGGTTGGACTCTGGGTGCTCTAGATATCCAGTCATTATCCGTTCAGGGATTTTTCACGCATATTTAGTCATCGCGTACCACATCACATTAGACTGGACATCATAGTAGCAAATCGAAAGAGGACTGATAATAGCCAAACGGATACATCATCAATCGTCAAAGTAGTTGACTGTTAGTCTGATTGGCGAAACGGCCCAACACAGGCCCTAATGTCATAGCTATGTTCTTTCTTTACTCTCCCACAAATCTCGAGGTTTATTATTTTCGTTGTTGATTTAATTCGTTTCTTTTAGACCCTATCTCCAGTCTTACATTTTGACTCCTAATGACACTGTCATTTCGAATCCCATGCTTTATTTTACCTCGATAATGCCCTTTTGATGTCTTTTTGTCAGGTCTGGTTACTTTTGTGAGCAGTTAATACAGGTCTCACATTTAGTGGTCGGCGATAAAGAATGATCAGTGACACCAAACATCTTTAATTGTATCTCGTATGGTAGTTTGATATTGAAGTGTATAATGATACTGTAGGTTGGTTTATTAAAGGCTGAATCTTAAAAACCTCATAGAGAGCTATTATCTTGTGTAGCTATATCTATATGTTTGTTAGTGGTTCTTGATTTCACTATATTCATAAATTTTAGCCATAAGTAGGTCTCACCTCTCGACTTTTAGTAGTTTACATTCTTACTCAAAAATCGTTTAATTAAAATATATTACACCATTTACTTAAGGGTACTCAGTGGTTACCCCAAATTAATAATGTTTTATGAAGTTTTGAACCAAACGGTACAATCGCTCGTTAATTTTTTCTCCTCAAAAGACAGAATCTTGGCTGATCGTATGTGGAAAATATTTAGTCATACTAATAAATCATTCGTAGATTGCATAAAACCTAATAGAAGCATCATGATGGATTCCAGATTCCCGTCTAGTTTTCGTTGACTGAGGTACTGGGAACATATCTATTGAGTCTATATAAACCCGGTTGAATTGTGAAGTACTTGGTGTTATGGGCATACACTAAATAGCATATGTAAGGTTCGTCACACTACGACCTACTTTAGCTAGTTCAAACAGATAAAAAGAGCCTCATGGTGGTTTGGTCAGCACATGAGTCTGAATAACTTCACTATGAATGGTGTCTAGGTTTCGATTAGCATCTTGTTGAATTTCTTAGCTCACAATTATTCTTAAAATCGTCGTAAGAATATTTAGTATCAGTTTAGTTTTTGCTAACCTTTCAATGCACTCTAGATTGTGTCAACTTTAACCACTAAGGTGTTACGTTGTTTCACGACCGATGTTTAGTTGGAATAACTACACCTTCACATACTATGTATTACTTCTAAGTTGCAGTAGAGTTTTATAATATGAATGTGTTTTAGCGGATATACGTATTAGATTTATTGGGAATTTTCAGTTATAAATCCCTGACTACTACTTTTTTAATCGATTAGATTCTGTGTTTCAGGAACCATCAAGTTTTCCGTCGAATATGATTATACCTATCCATGGACCAAAGTAAATCATACAAATCTTTTTATAGTATTATTTTCTAGTGGAGAAGTGAGTGAATGGCTAATGATTGAGTTACAAGGTGATGTTTTGAGTAAAACAAATAGTCCATTAGCAGGGAAAAATTTAGGCGATCTTCATTTTTCACAAGAGGTTAGTTAATTATTTCTTTCTATCCTGTTTAATATTCATTTTATAGAATGGCGATCCAGTTCTCCTTATTGGTCATCATGTACTTTTCGGGAAAGTAGTTGCTCTTGAAAAGCCTATGCTTGTCACAAAAAGAAACACCACATCGGGAAGCTTACAGTATGATATCGTTTCTGTTATTCGGCGTAAATTATTGTTTAAAACACGACCTAAACCGATCATCTCATGTGCTTCCAAAAAAGTTTGAAAGAGCTAATAGTATTTTACAGATTGACATAAATTATCATGTAAATATATCCTTCAAATTATGTATTTCTTTGTCATATACATGTGTTGTAGTTAGCCGAGGTGTTGTTGGACAAGAGGGTTTCTCGTGTACTAATTAATCCAATTGTACTATATAGGAATAGTATTCAAAATAATGATTATCTGCTACAACTGCCCTACTCTCAGTACAGTTGAACCCTATGGATAACCTCCAGAGATCAATTATCCTCATGCTCCTTCATTATATATGTTAAATATTTTGGTTTTGAATGGCATAGAATACACTATTCAAACATAGAAGCGATTCCATTTATCACTTAGTCAATAATGGAAATGGAATTATGCATGTCACATAGTATCTTTGTATATGTAAACCCATATCAACCTATCCTTTATGTAAGAGAATTTTGAGAAGCATGGTTTATTTGTCCTATTGACGTATCTGAAGTAGTTTCTTTTATAACTACCGTAAAGTCTGACAGAAGTTTACTTATTTGATATTACATATAAGCAATCGGATAGTTCTGTTTGTTCTGGTCTAAGGGCAAGTCGTTGGATTCATATTTCGAGATATCTGGCAAGCTTGTGATGTTGGTATACTTCAGCTGGAATCAGTATTGTCAATAAAGTCATGAGATTTCATTTTTTTGAAGTGGCCAGTATATCATTTTCGAATACTAACTGCGAAGTCTAGTATTTACTCATAACAAATGAGGCTTAAAGATATAAGATTTCTATGGTGCATCCTCTTTTTAATGTGCCTCATTGAACTTTGCTTTATACTCATACGATAAAAAGATATTTCAGGATTTAAGCTGCGCTGGGTGTCTATGTATTCAGCTTTATTCTTGAGACAGTCTTAGGATACATATTATACGTTTATTAAATAAAGCTTATTGTTGAGTACAGTTAGTTGGTGTTCATATTAAATACAGGATTGATATATCACATAAAGTTTGGAGTAAATAAACGTTTTGAAAGTTTATGAGCTTTCGTCTGGTTAAACTGCATGCTTTTAGTCTATTTTCAACGTATGGAATACTTTGTCAATAATTGAACGATGTGTTTTGCTCTTTCTCCCTCAGAATGAAAATAAGGTTCTAATTACCATTTAGATTGTAACTTCATAATATTCCGCATGGAACATATAGGTTAATCTGTCAATAATTTCTCTTGGAATTAACTAAAAAGTGTAGCCCAAAGAGCAGTCTGACTTAAGCTTTTATGTCAAACTTCAATGAGTTATTTTAAAAGACGAGGTCCCCACATCTAAGAAACATCAAAAATCTGTCATAGAAGCAGTTTTATTTTAATTAAGCCTCAGTGTCAGGTTTGAACTAGAAAAAGTGGAAGCATGTTACTTTTACGTACGAAGGACAGTTTTTTACATGTCTGTCTCAGGGACTTATGAGACTGGCGCTTCCAATCCTCTACCTCAGTCAATTTTAACATCAATATAAAGCTTCTATTGGCCAGTTAAACCGCTTAAGAAGCGAGCCTTGAGGTCTTCTCGCTACTTCATATTTGTCCAGTTTATACTGGGGCAGTCCAGATCTCCATCCAATCATTCTACTTGTTGTTTGTGGGATGGGCTTCGGTGAAGGTTCCACTTTTATGTAGGCTGAGATAGGTACTGCTTCGGCAACTCTCAAATATTGCGGGATTTCAACCGGTTTTCTGTTCGGATCTATCAGCTCGTGGATTTCATCTTTTAGAAGCTCCCGGGGGGTTAAAGTAAGGAAGCTCCAATTCTTGGACCATGCTTTAGATGCGCTCGCCTCCTTAACGCAGTTATCGCGCCTTAAAAACATCAGGCAACTGCTAAGACTTACCAGATCTTATCGCTTGCTACATAATTGCAGAGTGGGACTTCTAAACCGATTTTGCTAACTTTGCCTTCCATTAGTTCAAATGCCCGGTGATGTGGTTGTCAATGGTTACAAAACTTGCCGCGCTATTTAAAAAGGACAGTGGTATTTTTCCTCGCTGAGTAAATTTCATTGTTTTGATCGTTTATTACGTATCAAGACTACTGTTTTTCACTTTAATTGAATTTATTTCAGTTAAAGTATTCGACTAAAGTATCGTTTTTACGGTTTTGTTGTTGGTACTCTTTAGTACCACTTTTTCAACTGTATCTGTTAGTACTTTTGGTCCTAGCAATCTACAGCTCTTCACTTTTTTTGGTAATTGATAATTTTTTTTGTTTCTGGGTATCATCGCATATTGAAAAAACCCCTCCTAAATGACCGGACAGTGTAAAAAAAAGCAGTTGCCAACGTCCGGGTTGTCGTTATCCTGTTGAAAGCGGCATGCAGTGCGACGAGTGCAAAGGCTGGTACCACGAAGTTTGCACGAACTTAACGCCTGCTGCTTTCAAACGGTTCAGTAAGAAGGGTTGTGTGTGGCTTTGTCAACAGTGCTGCTCGGATGCAAACAGCTTGTTAACCGAGGCTATCTCACTGGTTGATGCTGCAAAGAAGTGTTTCAACAAGCATAGTCGGAACGCGTCAAACAGCACTCGATCCGTTGACACGCAAATCAATGTGAAGGAAACTAAGGTGAGTCCGGTGATAGATGACTCACGCCCGTCGAAGAAGGAAAAGCAGTCTCCAAAGGGGTCTGCCTTAAAAAAAAAGCTCAAGGAAAGTAGGGTCTTCTGTTCCCCGTCTCCCAGATGGGATCCAACAGGAAACACCTAGGAGCCGCAATCGCAAGGCTCGATCGGTTTCAAATGGTAAACATAACACGACCCCTCAGGTCGTCGACAACCCCCCAAAACCCAACACTAGTTTTGACGCAACTGCTATTGCTTCTACCAGCAGCGTTAACGAATGGGTAAAGGTTGTAAGGAAGAAAAGTATTGATATAAAAGGGAAACCTGCCCCCGTAAAAGTGGTTGAAAAACCGAAAGCTGATCATACCGACAGATCAGCTATTTTTCATAGAATTAAGGAGAGCGATAGCTCTGAACCTAAAGCTCGTTTTGAGCATGACATTGTACTGATTAGGCAGCTGCTTAATCAACTCATGCCTCAAAATATGACTGGGGTCACCTTGCTAAAGGTGTATAGACTAGGGAGTCTAACGGACTCGAAACCAAATCATTCCAGACTGCTTAAAGTAGTATTCGGCTCTTCAAACGAACGTGACCTAATTTTACAAAATGGACACAAATTAAAGGGTTCGGGAGTCTTTATCCGAAAGGACCTACCGTTGGCAGACCATGTTAAAAGACGGGAAGCCGAGAAAGAACTACAACATAGGTTAGACGCTGGCGAAAAGGACCTGAAAATTGTAAATTTTCGGGTTGTAAGACTTCGACAGAGAATGATGCCGAAGCCACTCTGGGTGAAGCACGAAGGCACCTAAACAGGCTTCGGATCTGTTACACCAATGCACGAAGCTTACTTAATAAGCGATCGGAACTAGGTGTACAGATTGACTCTATAAAGCCAGATATAATCGCAGTAACAGAAACCTGGCTGACACAGGCTATAGATAGTATAGAACTTGATTTCGAGGGCTTTACGTTAGTAAGTGCCGACAGAACACAAAAGCGCAAAGGAGGGGGAGTAGCTCTATTCATTAGGAATGCTATCCCATTTACCATTATCGATAGTGTATCCCATGAGAGTGGGACGTGTGAATTAGTTAGTCTTCGCTTAAAATGCAAGGGACAAGAGCTGCTGATTGGTTTGGTCTATCGCAGTCCAAACTGTGAGGCAAATGAGATCCTGTTAAGCAGTCTCAATACTTGGTCCCAAAGTGGTCGATGTCTTATCCTAGGGGACTTTAATGCACCAATGGCAGACTGGGAAAATCTGCGAACTGAATCGTCAGAAAATTCCTTTGAGCAGGAACTAGTTGATGCGGTTATCACATGTGCCCTGGTGCAACATGTGAAAGAAGCGACTAGGTACGACCCGGACACTGAATCATCCTTATTAGATCTTATACTGACTCACTATGAGGATGATGTTGCGAACCTCCACCATATGCCACCCTTAGGTAAAAGTGACCACGCAGTTTTAACTTTCGACTTCCATATAACTGCCAGTCATGAGGACGCGTCAGTCCAGTCCAGACCCAACGTCTGGAAAGCAAACATACCAGACATCATGCACTCAGCATCGTTAATAGATTGGACAATAGACCCAGAGTCCTCCATTGAAACGGCCTGGGACACATTTCGAAAATCATACTTAAAAGTTACCACACCTCACATCCCTTGGACTATACCAAAGGGGCCGAAAAACTCACCACCATGGTTCAGTAGGGAGGTCCGTATCCTTCTCCGTAAGAAAAAGAAAACGTGGGATAGATTTAGGTTACTGGGGACTGATGAGTCAAAATCTCAGTATCGAAAGGCTCGGAACACTTGTGCCTCGACCCTCCGTAAGTCTAGAAAATTGTACGAAGAAAAACTTGTTAAGGAATCCATAGAATGTCCTAAACGCTTGTATTCCTATATAAACCAAAGGAGAAAAGGAAATATTCCTGCTCTATGAGGAGACAGTACTGCTTCATCATTAGTGGAGGACGACTTTGGTAAGGCTCAAGCGTTCTCGAACTACTTTAGCAACGTGTATACCATAGAAGCGCCCTTCTCGTCAGCGTATACAGATCCCCCCATACATACACTGGATAGCGTGACCATTAAAGAACTCGATGTCTTTGGTCTGCTAAATAAGCTTGATATAGGTAAATCCACGGGGCCCGATGAATTACATCCTAGGGTACTGAAGGAATTATCTAACTTCGTTGCGAACCCTTTAAGTACATGCTTTAACCTATCCGTTACGCAGGGTCGCTTACCGAAAGATTGGAAAAACGCCATAGTAAGTCCTGTCTTCAAAACAGGCACGAAACACAAACCTGAGAACTACCGCCCCGTTAGCCTAACTAGTGTGGTTGTTAAAATATTAGAAAAGATTATTCGGAAGGAGCTGTTTAAGTATTTTAGTAGCCCGTTGATCTGACTCCTATTTAGAGTGTACATGATGTTTGCTATCGCTGATTCTCGTATATCATCGTCGACTTAGATCGCGTTAGTCCATAACGGAATTAAATAAGTCAATTAACGAGAATGGCATTTGAATACATATATTTTGTATATGAAGTGAATGAAACAGAGCCAAGCAAAATGACGCACAGGGAAGATGGCTGGGAAGCCAACTCCCTTTTAATTAAGCGTTACTCAGTATTTATAGTCAAACAAAATAAGCTACAGACATACAATGAATCATGGGACATGAAGTGTACACTCATATACGCTCATATAAAAAACAGTCAAGACTGACAAGCAAATAATTGACAAGGTCAATATATGGCTCAAGTAAAATGAATAAAATAGGATGTCCGGAAGTTAGAATAAAGGTATATGGGCTTGCCATAATAACTGACACTACATAGCCCCCTCGTAGAAAATAGCACATTTAAAAAATGTCTGTTTTCGAAAATAACACTGAAGTGATATGAAGTTAACGCTAATACTAAGTAGCCAAAAAAAAATTGTACAACACTCGATAAAGTACAGTGTCACATGAGGGGTGAGCGTATTATATGAAAATGTCATACTTATGTAAAAGAATACATGAATATAGAAAAGGCGCGGACAAAAATGGAAACGTTAATATGCGAATATGAGCAAATTAATGAGCGTACAAAAAATTTACATGTACTAATGCTGTGATTGTCTGAACAATAAAATAACACGTTCGTATGAGCGATTCAAAATATTGTGAAAGTAGTGATAAACTGTTTGTGGGTATGACAGCGAAACAAATCGTGAAAATAAGTAGAGTAGAATACGACAGATATTGGTCTGTGATGCTGACAAAATAGTGAAATATGCGAAATATATGTTCTGTTGAGCCGCAGCAGAATAAATCGCATTGACTAGTGATGAGTGAATTCGAATTCAAATGCGTAGGATGATAATAGGAAAGTCGTGAAATATCTGCACCGACGGGTGATATTCGTTGCTGTACTGCAATTGATAATAATCATAAAATTTGAAGTCAGTGAACGTTGTCGTCTGCGTTATGACAGATGCATCGAGTTATCGTTGAATATGTATTAGTAGAATGACCAGAGGAACAGAATAGTGACTGAGTAGACGAGGTACATAGAGTCGTATTCCTTTTTGGTCATGAAGCCTAGAATGGTTTGTGTGGTTTGAGGGAGATGCGCTCGATCTCGTTTGTTACAAAACCGTACCAAGGCATGACAAAAATACCAATACATATGATTAGTGATGGCGACGTATGAGACTGACTTGGATGTGACGAACAAGAGTGTATCTTTAAGAGGCTAGCTCTAAACTCTATGTTCTGATATACCGAGCGATGGGTATAGAATAGAATAGTAGTTGCAGTACTCGAATAGCGTTTTGGAGTGATAAGTGATGCAGAATGTAGTTATGCACGTGGAAGAATAGATAAAATGAGCGTAATGGTTACTAATCAGCTAGTCAGAAGCATCCACAGACATAATAGAAGGCGATTTCGAAATGAAAAATGTATGTTGTGATAACATAAATTGCGGACCTCGACTAAGTGAATGAATGTAATATTAGATCAAAATGACATGAAAAAAATTGGAACGAACTCACTTAAAGCAGGAAAATTTCACGTTTTTGAATAGAAATATTCCAATGAGTTTTAGATGTCATTACGTAGAGTGGAATTTCCATAAAATGATAATTTTTTCAGTGAGTAATATGATTGCGAAAATGTCATAATTTAATGACAGCATGAACATGATTAATAATTCCACATTCGGTCATGATATTGATAATAATGTAATAATAAGCATATAATGATAATTTGAATCGTAATGGAACAATCCGAAAAATGTATCAGTGAGGATAATTGACATGAGGACAAAGTATCGATAAGATAATACGACTTGAGCATGTCCATGTCATGTTGCACAGGCTGTGCTGATTGCGTCGGATTGGAGATTGCGCTGGCTTCGCTGAATATGTTCGTCGAACGTATAGAGTGCAGAAGTGCCTTCATCGACGTAGCTTGCTGCGTTGCGTTCGTCGTCGGCGGGCTTACCACTTTTGGTAGCCCTTTCGCATGCAAAGCGAGCGAGAGCCATAACAAAGCAATTTTGACACGTATGGAAGATGGCTGGGAAGCCAACTCCCTTTTAATTAAGCGTTACTCAGTATTTATAGTCAAACAAAATAAGCTACAGACATACAATGAATCATGGGACATGAAGTGTACACTCATATACACTCATATAAAAAAAACAGGCTTGCCATAATAACTGACACTACAGTATCTCGATAAAAACCGGATCCTCTCGGACAAGCAGCATGGCTTCAGAATAGGTTATTCTTATCTTACTAACTTATTAGTGGCTCGTGAAAGCTGGTGTGCACTTAAGGACCAAAAGCTACCTGTAGACGTCGCCTTCATTGATTTCAGTAAAGCTTTTGATAAAGTTCCGCACAACAGGCTGTTATATAAGTTAAGACATGTCGGGATTGGAGGTAATTTATTGATGTGGATAAAAGACTTCTTAGTTGGGCGTCAACAAAGAGTAAGGGTGAACTCAAAGTTATCTAGCTGGGAAACTGTGCTTAGTGGAGTGCCCCAGGGTACAGTTTTGGGGCCAGTGCTATTCCTCTTGTATGTAAATGACCTTCCTTGTCTCCTATCATCATCGGTCTTGCTATATGCTGACGATGTCAAGATATGGAGAACGATACGATGTAAGAGTGATAGCTTAGAACTCCAAAATGACCTGAAGAAGTTATCTGAATGGTCTCAAACATGGCAGTTGCCGATAAATACTTCCAAGTGTGTTGTGATGCATATCGGTCATCAAGGCACAGATACATACACGATGAATAACACTGAGCTACCTGTCGTCCAGACATATAATGACTTAGGAGTTATCGTTAGTCAAGACTTAAAGACTACTGCACACTGCCGTGCAATAGCCGCCAAAAGTTTTAGAACGTTATGGTCAACACGTAGGGCTTTTAGTCATGTCAACACTAAGACGTTTTTGACTTTGTATACAGTGTTCGTTCGTCCTAAACTTGAGTACTGCATACAAGCGGCTAGCCCCTGCTTTAAAAAAGACAGTGAGCTTCTGGAAAAGGTTCAGAGAACGGCGACTAAACTGGTTCCCGCAATAGCGAAGCTTCCGTATGAATCTCGACTGGCCAAGTTGAACCTTTTCCCGTTGTCATATCGCAGAACTAGAGGCGACTTGATTACAGTCTACAAATTGCTTAGTGATAAATTTGCACCTAACATGCCCTCATTTTTCTTGTCTTCCAAAACAGAGAATTTACGAGGACACTCCAAAAAAGTTCATAAGCCGAGAACAAATTACTTGTCAGCTGACTATCGACTTTCCCATCGAATCATCAACGAGTGGAATTCACTACCTCAGCACGTGGTTGAGGCTCCATCCGTCGACTCTTTCAAAAGAAAGTTGGATCAACTGAGAGACCACCATTGCCAGGACTAACATAGACCATCGAGCCTCCTGTCCTTCTCAAACTGAAACTGAAACTGAAACTGAAGTGAATTTGAAAAAACAATAATCCATTGACCAGCAAAACGTTGAATGGAACAGTCAGAATGGCCATTTGCACGCAGCGCTTTATTTGATATTACACGCGATAATGGTGAGTGATGTGTTCTTCGACGTTTTCGAGATTTGTCATTTTCAGTGGAAACCTTTCTTATTGTATTATTGGTCGAAAAGTTCTGTTAGTAACTTCATACATTCTTCAGCATTAGGAATAGTAGGTCGCTGAACGTGTGTTAATCCTTGTAGCCTGTTTTCCAGTAAAGATCCAGCTTCTCCCCATCAATGCTCGTTGATGGGCCTGAGAACACTTGTTTGGTTAAGGCGTTTCAGTCATTTACTGCTCTATAGGGAAACGAAACCTCATTCTGAGTTTGTTAGATTTCGCTTTTCTAGTCCTTGTTGTGATCTTGGAGATGGTTAGTTCTGGGGAAGCAAAAACGTTAAATATTTTGATACCTTAATCATTATAAATGGTTCGTAATTCTTATACAACGTCACTCCGCCTTCTACAATAATATACGGGGAAAAGTTTCAGGCGTTGTGAGAGCTCATCATAAGGAAGTTGTTAGACTTTTCACTAACTTTGTTCCCACGCCCTAATGTGTTATTATCCTTATTAAGACATGGGTCAGCTGTTTGGATACAGTTTTGTAGTTAGGGTTTTACATGGGTAGTATATATTCTTCGAAACATCCTCTCGTTAAAGCCTTGAAATGCGAAGTGACCGTAATGCTCGGAAACTTTAGCGGTTGCTGTGTTGCAATTCACGGTTGTTTTTAAGTCACGACTTACTGTCACTACTACGTTTTTGTGTTCCTGTATGCGCGAAAGATATGTGCTTTCAAAAGTGTACTGGTTACTAGTGGACATCAAGATTATTAGTGCCTGCACTATGATTCGCTGGCATTGCAGGTAGTTCGTGTTAGAGGTATAAAAGTCGAGATATCAGAGCACTCGAAGGGTCTGGAAAGTCACTGTAACTCTCAAAACTCTTCACTAGCAATGAGTGCTCTTCAAATCACATCTTCAGATTATCTCTCTAGTTTTGCGTTGGATTTGTAGAAAAGTTATTCCATGGGTAGAGTACTTTTGAATCCCTGTTACCGGTGTTTATTAGCACATTGCAATTCATCTTTCAACTTTGGGGATAAATAACGAACTGAATAATCATAATTTGCTTGGGGTTGAATTTTTTGGACGTCATTACTTATTATTTCCCAGGCAGTTACGTCTGCAAAAGGTTCGAAATTTTAAAGTTTTGACAATTAATAGGCATCAAGTATTAATATCCCTGTCATGAATGACACTTTTAGGCCCTAATATTTGTGCATAAGTTCTCAGTAAGTCACTATAAATTCCTTGCTAAACCTGTTTATACTGGACAGACACCACTATTTTGAACAGCTACAATCTATCTTATTGAGAAAGTTAGTCGAGCGGAACCGTTCCGTAAAATCCTATTTAACCTTGAAATCGGGAGGTTTTGCGATTTTAAGCGATTACTTATCTATTTCTCTAGTTAGGTTTGTAGGTCAGTAGTCATCTACAAGCTGTTTTATTCTTTATTATTATCATTTAAACACTAACATTAGTATAAGGAGGCAGTAAATAGATGTGCTACGTAAATCACTCGATTTGTGTGAGAACTGGAATACTATCCAGATGCTCAAACCGAAGCAGATAGTTTATTAAGGGGCCACACCCTGAAACTTTCATATAAAGGTCTAATCCACAACGCAGTGGAGCGACGTCAGGAGATCCAGTCTCATGGTAGCCGGTGACCAACAATAGGTTCACACGCCATTTGTTCCTTCAGGATAGTGGAGACCATGTGGATTATTGGTTTAGAATCAAGGTTTTCCAACTCCCCGAAGTGGATGCTCCATATCCACCAATCCGCTTAGAGAGTCGGACATTCGCTTTTCGTCCTTTCGATGCCGCGAGGTAATGCGTAAGACTTCTGTGGTGGTAGTTGTATGCCTAATAGCATCAGGAATAACCTAATATCGAAAAACGAACCAGCTTCTAGCTCAAGAGAAATTGCAGACACATCAAAAGTACGAATTAAATGATAGAACTCGACAGAGCTGGAGATCTCTAGTTGGCAGCCTATTTTCCCTGAGGGTTAATCAACGTAAGCCAATAAAAAGCTGCCTTCGTGATAAGGTCTGATAGTTTTGATATTAGGGCAGTATTATTAGTATTAAGAGAGAAGACCTCATTATATCAATATGACTAGATTTTGGCTACATGCAAGTCTAAATTCTTATACAATTGTCAACAAACTTCCATTACTTCATTTAGTTCCCGCTAGTATGGGGAATCAGACGTTTCAGTCGTGTTTGTGTTACTTTTCGTAACCAATGCTTGATTTCGCAGTGACTGTCTTCACAACGGATATACAACACGTGGAAGTTGTTTCTTGATATCCAAGGTTTACTGAATCACTTCTAATTGAGCTAAATAACCTTAGTGCACTGTCATCCACATTGATATAAACAAGTTGATCAAAATAATGTGGGTTTACAGGCTGGATTAATAAATGTAAATGGGTCCGTTGTTCCTTTGCGTTACTCGAAATCTAATAATTATTGTCCCCAAATATTTGGTATGTTTAATAGATTTCACTAACTTGCTAATGTACCGCTATAGACGAATGGCTTCATTAATCGTACGAGTTACGTCTGAAAACAGATATCGTTTGTGTTGTGGCAGGAGTTATACCCAGAGTAATTCTTAGACTCAAGTGATTTTGTTGCAGCATCATTTCTTTTAGATTTAGACGAACTTCTTTTGGGAACTAGTATTCCAGTATGCCTTTTAACTGATTAACGTTCTCATTAACTAC
Organism: Schistosoma bovis; assembly: GCA_944470425.2. NCBI lineage: Eukaryota > Metazoa > Platyhelminthes > Trematoda > Strigeidida > Schistosomatidae > Schistosoma > Schistosoma bovis. The sequence goes on along the minus strand of OX103961.1, from coordinate 3,133,463 downwards.
TCTCAAACTAAGTTGATTATACACTTAACCACAATGTAGTTCGGTAGTCTAATTTTCAGGGCTTGAATTCCAATCAGTTAGTTACAAGTTCAACCCATAGTAGGGCCTCGGTTTCAATGACTGGGAAATACCACTGGCCATCACAAACCTTGTATCTCATAGCCGTACACATTAATGTGTACTTTGTCAGTAGTTTAGATCACTTTATGACCATGTACTATAGGTAACCACATAAAACTCAACGATCTCAAACAGAATTACCATTACTGTTGATCAACCAAAAATAACAGTTAAAACTAGTGTTACAGAATAAAATTCTCATTATTGTGTTTGTGAAGAAGGCTTGGAGTAGCTGCCATATACTGATATTTAGGTGATTTCCACATGAGATAACTTCTCATTGGGTTTCCACCCTCCATTTACAGCAACATAGTTATCTCGCGGTGGTTTTTAGCTTTTTCGTCCGTTTTTGTGTTTTTAAGGTTTTTTTATCTTGAACACAGTAGTCGTTGTACTTACATTACTCACATTATTATTTCACGAAATAATGTGGATGAAGTGTTCTGATTCAACACTCATCACTGATTATCGCCCTGCATTGTTGCATATACACGCCCTCAACTCCAATTAAGTTGTTGAATTCAGCTTCGACAAACATTTTAGTACTCCTTGTCGCAATTAGGAGAGTGTTATTAAGTAAGCTGGTTACTTACAGCAAATTTGATGATACGCTTTCATTTTCGGTATGATCTGACAATATGTGACTTTCAGGTGTATTCAAGGTATGTTGATACGCCTGTATTCTTTCTTCCCTCATCCAAGGAACACTTAAACTATGTAGTCTTTCTGTGTTTTTGTTACTTCCGTTATTTTTCATACTATGGGCATTGTATTCGAGATGACATAGATTTAACGAAACAACTAACTCGTTAGGAGTACGTCCTATGAAGCTTCTCATCATTGATTCGGACATTAATTTTTTACTATCTTTATATATTTCGTAATGTTTAGAAAATTTATACTTAAAGTTGGTGCAGATATGCTACTGCATATCCTGTAAAAATACTTTAAACAAATGTTGCGAAGTATAAATAATGTTTGCATGAACTTCATGATGTTTCGTACACTAAATGCCCATCGCTGCATCCATAATCCACCAAATTTGACCAACAAACCTCAGATGAGAACGAAATTGCAACATCTGACGAGGTTTAAGTATGGTTTCACGCGACTCAACAAACAGCATTACCAAGGAGAGCGAATTTCCTTCACCCTTGAGCGTACTTATGATCACCGTTTAGTCCTACATTAACCTATTAATGTAGTTTCATCAACGGATGTGGCTAATGCACATGCTCTCTATAGATTTGTAAATTTCTTCCCTTTTTATCCACACGAAGTGTAACAGCTGAAACAAATACATAACTAAGGTAATGCGTGTTATTATTATTATTATTATGCGCTATCTCTGTTTACCATGAGAAATTACGTATCTTTATTGTTTGTAAAAATTGCGATTTTTTACTTTCAGGGCAGAAATAAAAAGAAACAAAGTCAAACTATTCCTTTAATTCCTACTTCACAAAACAAAAGAGCAAGACGCAAGAAAGCCAAGAAGCTTAAAAAGAACTTGGAAGGAACAAATGCAATCATATCCAACATGCCTTCTATAAAAGTCAATGAGAGTAAAAAAAGTAAAAAGCGAAGATTTTTAAAAGAACAACAACAACAGAAAGCTTCTGTTTTAACAAATTCCAATGTGAAAATAACAAACAAAAAACGAGCCGGGTTTGGTGAAGCATCCAGTGAGAGTGATTCTGAGCCTATTGAAGCTGACTGGGGGAGTGCAAACGACCATTCAGATAACGATGATGAACAATGGCAAAGTGAAGAAAATGTCACAAGATCATTCACTAATTCCAATGATGATGAACAAAGTGATTCGGGGTCTTCAGACAATGACCTTGAGGAATCTGAAGAAGATGAAGATGAAGAGTTAAGCGAAAATGAGCTGAATACTCTGATACAATCTCAGAAGAAACCAATGACTAAGGATACTTCAAAACAAAAAATCAGTGGTCCGAAAAAGAAACCTCTAAAACGAACTCGTGGTATGTTTTATCCACATTTCGACTGTCGAATATTCAATCTCGAACTGGAATAAGATAGAAACCTATCCGTTACTAATGTAACTCGAATAACTCGTTTTATTTGGAACACCTCAGTAGTGTTCATGTATTCACTGGTCGATTCCAATACTCTCAGTTTTCAGGATGTGCACGTTATGCTTGAATACTTGAGTATTTTCCAAAGATCTGCAATTTTCCTACGTCGCTTTGTCTTAGTTGACTTCATTGTTGCTGATCGTTTGTTAAGTATCTGAAGTAAATTGATTCAGTAAACAGTTGCTCAGTACTAGTTATTGAATTTTGTCAAATTTTATTTATAGAGCTCCACTCATTATACAATAAACAAAGTTCGCTATACAATATTAGTTTACTAAATACAGTTTTAAAGTAGATTCAACTTGCATCAATTGAATCAACACCCATAGTAAATCCAAATATCTGTTCACTATTCCCTTACTTTAAAGGGTTCTTCAAATATTGTTGTTTTCAAACTATATGCAAGATAAGACCACCTATTCCAACTGACATTGGTTCTGGAGTAGGCTGGAACACATTTGGGGTCAGCTAGACCAAAACGTAACATTAGTTTTTTAATTCCCTCAAGACTGTCGATCCGGGCCAAATTCGTGGATACTGGCCGCCTGGTCGCGATCTGCGGTCGGAGACATTAGGTAACTTGTATTTTACACCGAGCCGTAGTTCTCGCTTCAAGCATTGATAAATTTACAACATGTGTAGTACGTGTAGCTAATTTGTATTGAATGCATAAAAAATTCATACCGCTTAAAGTGCCTTCAGTGCGGTTCCACTTTTGTCTTCTAAACTAATGCAATGTACTTTTAAGGCAGAGATGAATGATTGCTAATAGTAGAATCCTGGACGCGCCTTTCGTTCTGTTTGGTATTCGCCAGCTAGATGTACCTGCACTCTGTAACTCGAACCCAGTACCGTTTGCTTCTAACGGCGTCTCATTGTCTACTTAGCTACGGAGTTCAGATAGCCACTGGGTTATGCAACAGAGTAAATTTTAGTTCACGTTCGTTGGTTATTTGAATCTTCCAGTGGTTATCTGGACTCAGTAGCTAAGTGGGTAATGGGACGGTGCTGGGTTCGAGTTCCAGATGGAACGAAGCGCGCGTTCTGAAATCCACCGCCAGTCACCATTCATCTTCACCTAAAATGTTTGTGACTTACTGGCAATATCAAGACAATCCGCACAGGACCCACATATACTAAAAGTGACGGATCAATTGTAGTCCTAAACATCAACGGGAAAATCCAAGCAACCAATATTTATAATGAATATACTTCACATATTTCGCCCGTTTATTCAATTAAACTTACCGTCGGCTTATTGTCTTTTTAGAATCTGTTGAAAACACTCCAACGTCCGCAAAGAAAATGAAAACAGTTGGAGAGTCAAAGGTAATTTTCTTCTTCTGCAAGTTTTCATTATTTGGATCATTAAAAGGAAATTATTATTTGCTAATTTTTATACATGGTAATCATTATATTGGGTTACGTGGGAAAATTATGTTATAATTAGTTATACTGCCCAATCTGAGATAGAATAAATCGAATCTCTGGTCTGAAACATTGACTAGAAATCAAGTTTGTATGTGAACTGATCAAGTATATTTCTTCGCTAATTATACCCATTCTTTGTCACTTATGCTTCTTAATTTCTTGCTAGATACCTTGTCTTTGTAACAGGTTTTCTTAGTCGCCTAATTCATGTAGACATATATATGTTCCAGCCGGATATGTACGTCAAATGCTGTCATCAATATCGCTACAGTAGCTTTCTTAAATAACAACATATCTGAAAAGTCTATTTAAACTACTTTACTTGATCTTAATGACCACGAAAAATTTCCATGTAATTCATCTTCTCATTTACTGTACCCCCTATTGTTTACTTCATGAGTTATGAGAACCGTCAGAACGTGATAATGAAATTATTACTTTCTCAATCCTTCTTAAAAAAAGTCTGTTATAAACCGTGTAACCACGTTTGCTTGTGTTGTATAATTAAGGTTCAGAAGTTCACCCCAATTTTTACAAAACCTCAATAATAGAGCACTGTATATAATTCAATCACATTTTACTATTATTAAATATATTTATTCGGCTTTTATGAATGAATTGCATTTGGTTACTAAACTATGGTTCATCTGTACAGAAAGTCAATCACGGATTGAAAACAATTTGCATCTTTGATTACACAATAATCTATTTACAATTAAATATAATAATTATGAAATTTCATTAGGTTTGATTAACATTATAAAGTCTATTGTTTAATGGATTTGGTATAAACCTTTTGATAGCTTGAAAATATTTTACATTTTTACACGTTTTAATCTTGTGTCTTATTCAACATTACAAATAATGCACGACGTGAAATTCTCTGGGACAACATTCGTAGAACATGTCCAAGCCACCGAAGTCGGTGTTTCAAGATAGTGACACCAATTGAATTATCGTTGCTGTGCCCGAACACACAATGCCGAACCTCTGCATTACTAACATAGTGTTGCCGCTAGATGTCAGCAATCCTTCGGAAGCAGAGATGATCGAACACAGAGTCGTCTAACGTCCTCAACTCGGAGAGGCCAGGTTCCACAAGCATAGAGCAAAACTGCTCTCACCGATGCGTTGTAAATCCGACCTTTTACAGCCAGACTAACATCACGAAGGCGCCAAAGATGGCACAGATTGGCATAAGCCGCTCTGGCTTTCACTATTCGTGAATTGATCTCATCACTCACACCCCCACCAGCACTTATGCAGCTACCCAGATACACGAACTTCTCGACTACTTCTATCTGCTCACCATCCAGGGTGAGTACAGGATTGGAATCCTGCCAGTCTTGTAGAGGTACTTTGCACTTCGAAGGTGCAAAGCACATACCATACCTACGGACACTAATTGCCAACTGAATAAATGTGGACTGCATGGCTTGGCTATCACCTCACAGTGAGACAATACCATCCACATACTCAGGGTCGAGAAGTTTTTCTCCAGGCAACAGATCCACACCGGTATTACTTACATCCATCAGAGCTGTTTCCAGAATGTCGTCGATGGCAAAGTTAAAGAGGAATAGTGGGATTGGGCAACCCTGTCTAACCCCACTGCTCGAATGGAACAATGAAGAGAGGTGGTTGTATGCACTTACTCTGTCTGAAGTGTTTGTATATAGGGCTTTTAGGATGTTAATAAACTTCTCAGGCACACCCTTCTTCAATAGACAGTCCCAGCACACAGTTCTGTCCAACGAATCAAAGGCGGCTCTAATGTCAAAAAACACCACGGTTGTCGGCTTGTAATAAGTATGACTATGTTCTAACAATTGGTGAAGGGCAAAGATACAATCAATACATCCTCGACCAGAACGGAAACCAATCTGCTCCTCGCGATTCAGTCTTGGGTTGTGAACAATCTACGAAGTATGATGGCAGCCAATAGTTTGGACGCAATCGGAAGTAGACTTATCCCTCGATAATTGTTGTAGAAATGAAAAAAAATTCAAATTTACGAATCTAAACTTGGAAATAATTTTCTGCTCCGCGTCAGTTTTTTAAAAAAAATCTTAATTCTTACCCACATATTGAATTTCCCATTTAGTCGGGTTGCTTTTTGCTTGTATTTTTATTCTTCATTCTCTTTATTTAGCAATCAATCGTAAAACCTCTTGATAAAGGTGATGATCATCAAGTGTCTGTGTCATATAGTTGGAAAAATGAATCTATTATAATTGAGGAAATCAAAAAACGTGCAAGTAAGTTATGAATGTGTAAATTTCTATAGAGAATATACATTGCATAATATTATAAGACAATTAAGAAAATATATGATCACATGCTGTTAGTTGCATAATAACATATACACGTTTGCAAATATAGATTTATCAATCCACATTTCTCGAACCATTTCAATTCTCAATTATGATGGTAAAGATATAGATTGTAGTCTTAATATATTAATTAACAGTGATCAAGTTAACTTCTATCTAAAAAGCCAAATATGATATATCTAATGATATCCGTAATTTCATTAACCTTATCCTTTATGGAACTCCGTTCAATTATGCTTATAAATTAATTAATGTCAAGATTTATTGATAGTACTTTCGTCGAATTTTTAATAACTTAAGATGATGATGACGGCGGAGAATGGAGAGAGTAAGTTATTCCTCTAGAAATGCTCTCATATGGCCACGTGCATGCAGTCACCGCCAGAGAAGTCTTATTTACTGCCTTCTCGCTGCATTACTGTTGTTTAAGAAATCAAAAGGACGAAAAGCGAATGTCCGACTCTTTAAGCGGATTGGTGGATATAAAGGATCCATTTAGTGGAGTTGGAAAACCCTGATTCCAAACCAATAATGCACATGACCTCTAGTATCCTGAGGGAACAAATGGCGTATGATTCTATTGTTGGTCACTGACTACCATGAGATTGCATCTCTTGACGTCGCTCCACTGCGTTGTGGATTAGACCTTTATGTGAAAGGCTCAGGGTGCGGCCCCTTAATAAACTCTACCTGCTTCGGTTTGAGCATCTGGATAGTATTCCAGTTCTCACACAAATCGAATGATTTACGTAGCTCATATCTATTTACTGCCTCCTTATACTAATGTTTATGTGTTTAAATAAATAAATATATGCCTCAAATTCATATAATCCTTCCAAATTGGCAAGTTATTTTTGTTAGTGATTTGCTATAAACGTATCATGTATGTAGAGTAACAGAGCTATATAATTTATATTTTGCTGTGATAAAGACATTTTGAAGTCTGCATATAAATAAACGTATTTTCGCATGATTAATGGAACTTTCTTCAAATTATGTGTTCTGTGTATGTTCATGTTCATTCGTCTACATTTAATTTGGTTTTTTTTTCGTTTCACTAGTTGAACTTTCATCTGCTACGTTGCATGTGAGTCCATTACCACCGGATCATAACGAGTCTATGCTGAAATCATTGTCACCGAGTATGATGTCATATCGATTTTCAATAAGGAAAAATAAAAGGATTCGAGAGTAAGTCTTTATTTACGTGTGAATGTATTTCAGAGTAATTTCCTTTTTTTTTAGTAACTACTCTCACGATAAAGCAAGCTTTAAGTATATGTTTGTGAGTAGTATAAAATTATATGACAGTAATCTGGCTGATTTTATGGTTGTAAAATTTGACCTTCATGGTAGGTTACACTGCAATTCAATCACGTTTTCAAGGCATTCGTCTCATTTGGTAGAAACATGTAATGAGTATTGCTATGTTTAACTATAAAGTGTGAGATGTCAATAATTACTCAGTTAGTGAAGTTATGAAGCTTTATCAACTAATACAGATGTGTTACCCATGTCAAACCGCCATCTGTTTCGATAGAAAATCCTAGTTGATGTCGGAATAGGTTGGAAGATAGCTAAGGGTTACCGAATCATGAAGTTGTTGACTATCAGTCTATGTTATTTGGTGAATAATTAGGTTGTAGTTAAGTAGATGCTTTCATTTTATTATCTTCTAAAATGTTGAATATCCAATTCCGATCAACCTACCGATTTTAATCATGTCACAGTGTAATTATCTACATAAACCAATTGTTCAGTCCATAGTGAAGTGCAGAAAGTTACATTTAGTGTGTTAAATTGAATAACTCATAACTGAGTTTTGCATGACCCAACAGGTAAGACAACTAATACCAAATGCAAATGCTGTTCATCCTTGAGAAAAAGTCTATCTTCAAGGTTAATGGGTATCATGTTTGTTTGTGACTTGACACAAGTTTATCAACAAAAAGGTTTGAGAGTGTATTGACAGATTTTCAATATATTTAATCAAACAGTATCATTTTATAGTATATCTGGTGTAAAGTGAAATATTGTCACTGAAATACTTTATGAATCCTAGTTTTCTATAACAAGTATTGGTTCTCCGTTAATTAACTCAAATGCTGCTATAAAGTTTCAACTTATCATTTTAAGTTTACGAAACATTCAAAACACAATGATCATGTTAAAGAGCTAATTGTTTATTCATTTATTTTAACACATAGATATTGGTACAAGGATGCACCAAATACATATGCGCCACACAAATCTCATTTGATATATGTGAGGGATGTGATACTGCCCGGGTGCCCAAACCAAAGCAGGTGGTTTTCTTAGGGGGCCACAACCGGGGCCCTCGATATGAAGGTCTGGTCCACAAGACAGTGGAGCATCGCAAGGAGATGCAATCTCATGGTAGCCGGTGACCAACGATTGGTTCATACGCCATTTGTTCCTTCAGGATACTAGAGATCATGTGCATTATTGGTTTGGAATGAGGGTTTTCCAACTCATCTAGGTGGACTCTCCATGTCCACCAACCCGGTTAAAGCGCCGGACATTCGCTTTTCGTCCTCTCAATTTCGTAAACAACATTAATGGTGCGAGAAGGTAGTTAGTAGGACTTCCCTGGCAGAGACTATATACGCGTGGCCATGTGAGAGCATTTCGAGAGGGAGAGCTGACTCTCCCCACTCTCGGCCTTACCATGGCATTTGGGGGCTAATTAAAACCCGTCAATATTTCTATATTAAGACACTTAAAACTAATAGACATAGAAAGGACTGATTTGTGATCTTTCAAAGATAATTCAAAGGTTCTTAATACTTGAAATCAAAGAACTAGATTCATATGTATTCATTTATTTGGCTATAAAACACTCTTTACCCTACTCTAGAATTTCAACACATTCTTACCTTTTCTAGGAATGTTTTGTCATGAATTACTAATCTATATAACCTACATTCTTATTGACGTGGTTATTTCAAGAGTTGTTGATTAAACACTGAGTAATGACTAATGTTGCTAATCTCCTAAGCATTGGTTGAATTATATCGATTAAGTCTCTCTCAATATAATCATTAGTCTAAGTGACTAGACATTGTGTGCAGTGTTAATTTTCCAATTGTTTGGAGGTAACTGACTACTTTCGAATCACAGGTAATATCAATTTCGTCAAAATTACAAGTATGCTTTATTAAAAAAAGTGTTAGAGCACAAAACTCAGGTTTAGTGTATCCTGTCGACTTATTTCGGTCAGCTAACATTTGTATTTGCCCACCGTAAATAAATATATGGTGATCATCAAAAAGCTTACAATTTCATTTGTTATTAACCAGTTTTTTTTAAAATTTGTTTATTCAATATATATCCATCTATCTAGCTTTGTGTTTCTTCAATACGTTGATGCGGATACAGCTGAAGCTGCAAGAAAATCTATATCTGGTCGTCTATTTGCCGGTAAAACAATCTCTGCTCAACCTAATCGTTTGTCATTTCCTATCAGTGATTTAAAGTTGGATAATATTAATCGAACACAACTTTTTGTGACTGGTTTCAATAGTTCAACAACTAGAAATGATTTAATACATATATTTCCAAAAGGCACTGTTGATTTTCCATTGACCATAGATGGAATGACATGCGGGTACGTCGTATGATAATACAATCACATTGGGTTATTCTTTGATTTTATTTTTGCACTAATGATCCTTGAGTAGATCAGTTATTTAACATGTTTTAAAAACAGTGTGACTATAATTTATGAACGAACCAATCAAATTGAGGATAATTGATTTTAGATTTTAGCATCGAATCCATTCATCCACTTGGCTTAATAACGTAACGTCACGGCAGTTTAGATTATATCAGTTTGTGATGAAAACCATAAATGTAGTTCCTAACCTTAACCATTAACTATAGATCATAGTTTTAAATCCTCAAACTGATTTACAACTTTTACTTAACTCTAGTGAGTCAGTGGATATTCCCAAGATCAGTTGAGCATTGCTCAAAGGTTGTCCAAAAATTATCGTCTGATTGTTCTAGTATATGATTAATTATTTATCTGGGAGAAAAACATTAGATTCATCAATCGACTAACTCTTATATAACGGATAAAAAGAAAGTGTATAAATCGCATATGTGTATGGATAATTGTTGTGGTGTCATATGGTATTCTATGCGCTAACCGCCCCCCCTCCATTTGACTGCTTGGGTGAGCAAGTGTATTAGACTATTGAATAAAATTCACAAATACTTATTCATATATATTTACCACTATATACTTAGGAAATTGACCTATTGACCCTAATGAAATGCACTTAACATTTAGGTCACTTCTAATTGCCATCGATTGACCTTTCGGTACTTTTGATACTACAGTTAAACAATACAAAATACATCATAAAACTAATGTATACATTGTACACTATTTAATAGTTGTTTGCAAACATTTAGCTTATTGACTGACTTCAGGAAAAACTCCCGAAGTTCTAGTGAGAAGCCGTTACCAGTGGAGTTCAACCAGGTCTGTTGTGAGATAGGAACTCACTGAAGACAATGGTGTACGGTGGCGCAACTTCGTGGATTGGTTGAAGTTAGACATTAACACCGTTGGATGCCGGCTCAGTGGTCTAATGGTTAAGTGCTCGCGCGCGAAGCCAGTAGGTCCTGGGTTCGAGCCCCGCGTGGTGCGGGATCGTGGATGCGCACTGCTGAGGAGTCCCATACTAGGACGAAACGGCCGTCCTGTGCTTCCAGGTTTTCAATGGTGGTCTAGCTTCAACTGACTCATGATTTCAATCTGTGAAATTTATTGGCTAAATGTTGGGGATGTTGTTAGATCCCCAGAACTCACTTGGTAAATACTTTAGTTTTGTAAATGTATCTTAAAAAATTAAGTTTCTTGTTTTCGCGTCAAAAGCGCTGATTTTCACCTTTATGCCATATACCTGAAGTTTGTGCTGGTGATGATGTCGTTCAGGAGAACGATAAAAGCTCCACGACTAAACTATTCAGCTCAGACAACAAAACTCCATCAATATTATTATTTTTAGTATTTTCTTTTCATTGACTTCCTTTTTTTTGAGGGGGATTCTATAAAGTTATTTACACTAACCAACTACATGTTTTTATTTATTTTTTTAAAGTTATGCAGTTATCAAATTTGTCAATGAAGATGTATCACTTGAGGCGTTTTCCACAACACATAAACGACTTGTTCGTGGTCTACCAATATTTGTCAATTTTATATTTTCTCGTTCTAAAGTAATAGATCAGAAACAAAATAATGATGAAAATCAATTAAAGGCTAACAAATCTAAAAATGATCAATCATTGGAAAAAATGAAAGAGAAACAATTGAATAAACCATCATCATCATCATTGGAAAAGACTTCTAACATAGTAATTCAGAAAACAACAGTGAATACAAAAGATATTGGTAATAAAGAGAAGGGTAGTAATACAAAAGTTTTAGTCCAACAATTACCTGAATCTGAAAATGATTTCAAATCATCAGCTAGTGATGAATCAAATGATGAAAGTAAAACCGATGAATTATTTGTTCATCAAACCAAAAATAAAAATTCAACCACTAGTAAAACATCTGTACTAAATGATCTTGTATCATCGAAAATGTTGAAAGTGTCCCCCAAAAAGAAATCCAAATCTGAAATGAGTAAACTAGATGATGATGAGGATGATAGTGATGGTCAAGATGATGATGATGATGATGACGACGACGACGATGATGATGAAGACAATGAAGATTTAGACGATGAAGATGAAATTAGCGAGTATGATGAGGATGACAGCGGTACTGAGGAAGAGGACGATGATGAAGATGTAGATGATGATGACGAGGATGAGGAAGATCTAGGCGATACAGATAGTGATGATGCGTCTGAAGATAGCGATGAGGTGGTTAAAAACGATTCCAAGCAGAAAAACACAGTTAATAACAAGAATAAACCTTCACCTTTAAAAAATAATAGCCAAATCATTTCCGTTGACGAAGAACAAGCCTCATCAGCTGATGGTAATAATAGTTCCGATGAGGAAATTGACAAACAATTGATGACAGTTATTCAAGCTAAGCGTAATGCTAAAAAATCATTCAAGTCACCTAAGAATGCTAAGCGTAATTTGGACTCAGCAAAGCACTCTGGAAAAAAATCTCAACCTCAATGGGTAGGTTAAATCTTTCCACTTTTTTTTAAAAATTTCTAATGCATTATTATGATTTATTATTTATCGATAGCAAATCAACCTCATTTATTTATTTATTTAAACACATAGATATTGGTACAAGGAGGCACCAAGTAGATATGCGCCACATAAATCATCCGATTTATGTGAGGGCTGTGATATTGCCCGGGTGCCCAGACCGAAGCAGGTGGTTTTCTTAGGGGGCCACACCCCGAGCCTTTGACCTAAAGGTCTGACCCACAAGGCAGTGGCGCATCGTGTGGAGATGCAGTCCTGTGGTAACCTCATTGACACTAATTTCACGATTTGGAAAAAGTGTACAACTATGTTATTTTAAGCTACAACTATCTCACAGATCTTGGAATCTAAAAGTCTATCTAACTAACAATGAGACTTGTGTCGACAATCAATTACTTCGTGAACTGATATGACGTTTAATTGTTTAATAATATTGAATACAAAACGACAAATCAGCATTATTAGTGATGACGCTAGTGGTACAAAACTAAGCATCAAATAGATGATTTAACAATGTCATGTTCTACTTTGGAAGTAGATCTCTTCACTGTATTCCCTGTTTTCAATATCCATTGACAATATAACTAGCAAATAGAATAGATTTTCTCTATTGTTAAATGACATGAGATTTGGGAGATAAAAGTTCGCAAAACTAATCATTAATGATGAATATACCACAACTTGAATTGTTACAAAGGATTTAAATAATCATGTGGTTGATAATCTTGACTTGAATCATAATCAGTCTTTGTTGGTATATGTTGTCATTTTGCGCGGATTCCTTCGATGTCGTCATTTTTCACAAGTTTATTGAATGAGATGAATTTGTAGCTAGTAGTGAGATCCAATACATGTATGTCATCCTACTTGGGATTCGTCAGCTGGATATATCTTAGATGTATATAATACATCTGGCCAAAATCCATCTACTCTAAAAATTATATTTTTTTTCTCCATTATCAAATTGTATTAGATAATTGAAAGGTATCAATTTCATAAGTCAATGATCCAGAACCAGTAAATTTAAAACGTTACCTAATTTTTTTGATTCCATTATCAGTAGTATTTAATACCAATTAAAAGTAGTTGCAAAAGTTTGAGAAGATAGAATCAAAGTGAATGGGAATGTAAGCAAATAGTAATTGTAATAACAGTGATCAGACGATGAAATTTGAGACAATTGATGAGAGATTTGCGAATAAAGTAGTTACGAAACAATTCTGCAATTTCGCATTGAATAATAAATTGATTGTTCTTAGCTGAAAAATATATGACAATCACACATCAGCAAGTGAAGCTCATCAACTGACTGATCTACTTCAAGTCAGAAGTTACACTTTTTAAGGATTATTTTAAAAAATTATTCACTTGAATAAGTTCCTAGTTCTTTATGTGTTCTCTCTTTACGTTTGTTCATTCTTTCGGTTTCAGCTTCGTGTACCTGAAACTATGAAGGGCAAGAAGAAATAGATAAAAACTAATTATGAACGGTCAAATATACTGTATATATAGATTCATATAATGAATAAAAATTATTATATTTGGTATGTATCTGTGTTTTGACTCATTTTTATGGATGAATGTTATGGGGATTAAATGCTATTATACTAGTGACCGCAGTGCCCAAGAGACAACTGCTTAAGGTCGGTCACACATGACCTTTCTGTGAGTAGTTTCCGTGTTAGCTTCGTACTTGTTGAGACCTTACCGCCGGAGACAGATATCCGTGGGATAAGGCGAGGTGTGCATTTTTAGGGTCGACCTTTTCTAACCTCACCCCTCTTCATGGGAAGGCAGCATCGCTGTCACGCTGGCTGTCCGAAGGAAACACCACACCTATGTACAGTCAGCAGTACGACTTCGCCTTCGGACCTTGGGTTTGTTGCTTTTAGTCTTACCGCTCTTCAACCGACCTGTCTGACATGGTAGGACCTTGAGGAACGGTTGTTCCAGCCAGTATGGCTCGGTTGCTTCATCACGATAGGCAAGCCCGACCACCACATCAAGGTAGCACTAACGGTCGGGTAGATACGACTACCTGGTTGGGGCTCGCGTGACTATCGTAACCAATGTTTGGAGACTGGGTGACGGCTCAGAATCGATCACAACGGCATAGGTTTATACACTCTGTCTTCCCTTAGACTAAGAGATTAAAGTAGCTACATATTTTTCTTCTTGTACTATATCCTTATATGCAATCTTTCCTTTATATATTACACTATTGAGTTAACTTCTTCTATGAATCCAGTATTCATCTTATTGTGCTAATGCGGTGTGGCAACTTGGACCGATGCATATATGTGCCTGGTCCTACGTTTTAGCTGACTGACTGATTCTACTTAAGTTGGATAATCTTGGTTTTGAAACTTTCATAAACAAAGTATCAGATTTCAAATCAACTGAACGAGTGTTATTCAGCCGTTTGAAATTCTAATAGCGTAATTTCTCTTGAAAACGTTTACTGATTTTATCTAGAAAGACAGTGAGTCTCATGAATTAAACAATCCAACTCAGAAAACAGAACACTCATAAAGCAGAATAAGTTTGCATGTTAAAATTAACCGAATAAACATAGTGTTATGTTTATCTTTACAGGCTATGAAAAGTACGAACCAATGTTTTGTAATACTAGAAATGATCACAAGGCATTGATAAATTAGGTAAAAGACAATTGATAAGGGATCATTAAAATAGTCCGTAAAGGTTGTTTTCGTATATAAAGAGACGAATCGAAAGAAGTGATGGAATCTCATATTTGGTATGGGAAATTTTGCCAATATTCGCAATACACGATTCCGCTAAAACCGTAGCTGATAGGAATATGATCATGGCAATGATGCTTGTCAATCGATCCTGTAGCTGTTCAGAAAGGAGCTGTCATATGATTGCTTTAACATCTCAAACCAAATAAATCCAGTGGTTCTGACTGTAAGATCCATTTTGAATGTTTGTGTGTGAATATTCCTCCATGTATGCACCTACAGTTTGTTCCTATTTATTAGTTTAGTTATACATTTTGTTAGTCTTTTTGATTCTATTTGAGTTGGTAATATTTGTATTTTATTATAGTTTCCATTTTTCTTCCTGAACTGCATTTATCTTGTTTTACTTGATAATTAGTCTTGGCGGCAGCCATATTAGTTTGTTCCTTCTTTTGGGTTTTTTGCTTGTATTAACTGGAATTGTACAGTTTTTGATTGTGAATTGAAGCACACCTCCAGAATTGGAAACACTTTGTGTTATAAAGCAACCAAATAGTATCTTTTGAACGAATCTGTGCGTAGTCTATCCAGACAGGATAGAATAACATTTATTTCTTGTCATTGGTAATTTTCTTACATCCCTTCTCTACTTCCTTATTTATTATAATTTAAATCTGATTAATTGAACAACTATTGGTTGAATAGCTGGGTGGTCATATATGGTTAGGAAACAATGTACATTTAAATTTATAATGAATTTCAGAACCGTCATTTTACTCAATCATTTTGTTTTGGTTTCAACCGGGCAAGGGCGCGTATGTGACTCACCTAGACAGTTATTCTTCAGTCCAAACCTTATTTTGGATCTAACTCTGATGACATTCATCCCCGAATTATGAAAACTGAACTGGCAAGACTGTTTGTCATATCTTTGAGCAGTCTAAACTGCGAAGAGATTGAAAAGACTCACTTATCAGTCCAGTCTACAAACCTGAGAGTAGAGACTTAGTAAATATCAACCGGTTAGTCTAACATGTGTAGTCAAACTGATGAAAAGATTATTCGGTGGGCTGTTCCAGAATATATGGAAGGAAATGTCATTTTAGACAAAAAACTACAGGGTTTCAGTAAACGTCCTTCATGCTTTACGGGGTGATCTGATATTGACTTACCTTATACGTAACAATTATTTTGAAAATTTTGTCATATATTTTTTTCATCTAGTAATAATAATGTGAATGGACATTCTAAGATAGCTCAATGACCGGGATTAGATCGTTTTCGTCTGCGGTTCCATTTCTCTCGCCAAGTAGTGAATTACTGGAAATCTTTAGCAGGAAATGTAATATTAGCACCTGTTGATACATTCAAAGAGAGATTAGATCTTCACTATGATACAAAGACCAATATCAGTTGGTTAGCCTCCTATACTTTAAGAAAAATAACCGCAGTTTATTTAAATGACGGAACAGATGATAATTTGTACTTCAAATTAACTGCTTGGTAGCAAACATCGTTGTTAATTCTAAAGTGAGCTGCAATAGCCTATATATATTCCTCCACCTGAACTTTAGTGGGATGTAAGAGCAACAAACATACTGTTAGTCGACAGCTCGATCTTTAAAAGGAATAATACACATTTAACTGACTGTTTTCTTCAACTGGGAACCTTCACATCAATGTAAATGCGGTTTGGAAATGATATAACCATAGAATGCACATTTTGCAATCGCTGAAATTCGTGACCTATGCCATTAGTGCACGCTTCACAAATGAATATTATTTAGACAGATAGTCAAGATAAAACAGATGATCATCATTCGTATTTTCGTCTACAAAAACATGTGAGGCTGCCGTTACTAAGTAGTATATCTGGAAAGCATCTACATCAGAGGAATACATATCATGACGATGACTTACTTCAAACGTGTGTCAGTTTGCACTGAGCAGTCTACTAATAGGTATCAGTATCCATTCTCATAATAAATCATATTAACAGAAAGTTTAACGACCAGACTTGATGACGTAGCAAAAATTCTGACAATACTCACAAGAAAGCTTGATTAACACCTTGACATTACTTTAGTGTTTGTGTGACTCAATAAATATGAAAAAAGAGATTTCAATACCTCAAAAATTGAGCAAAAAACACAAATTTACGAAAGTGATCATCATAAGTTTTGGATATTAAGCGTATAATTAACAACGTTTCATGTCAGAGGGTCGAACTCGCTAAATGTTGCAGCAGTAGGCCGCCAAAATGGCTCAAAAACAACTTACACGTACGCGGAAACCCCGGACTCACCTTCTAGTTCATGCATTTTTTAGTCATGCGCCAGGTCTTATGCACTGCGCGGTCTTTCAATCTGACGTGACCTCGTCGGTCTCTCATCGATAATCGGAAATATGCAATTCTCCACCACCATGTCGGAGTATTTAAACATGTTCGACTATATGAACTGCGTATTCGCCTTGCTAGTAGAAAATCGCGATGACAAATTTGATAACCATGACTGTAACAGTCTTAAGATTCTTTTTGAAAGGTTCGTATATAAAAACCTCTCCTTATAAACACTCATGTGATTTATTCTTTTTGATTCCTATGAGTGTAAATGTAGTTGATCTTTTGATTCTGTTTGAGATGGTAATATTTATATTCTAACATAGTTTTTGTTTTTCTTAAGACATTACTCAATTATTATACTTTTTCTGAAGTACATCTATACTTTTTGAGTTGATCTTTGGTTATGATGATTATCATGCTGGTTCGCTCCAACTGACTAGGACTGTGCAATTTTCATTATGAATTGAAGCACTATTCCAGAACTGGAAACAATTTGTGTGTAACAAAATTACATATTATCTTTGGAACAGTCTGAACGTGATTTATCCAGAGAGGATAAAATAAGACTTTTGTGTTGATAGGAAAATTAGTTTGTTGCACTTGGTAGTTCTTTTATATCCCTTATCAGTTTATCTGTTTATTATAATTTAGATTTTGCTAATGATTAAAGAATGATTGGCTAAATAACTGAGTGCTAATATTTGTTGGGATAATAATATACACTCAAACATAAAACGAAGTTTACAACCGTCATTTACCCAATCTTGTTAAGTTTGGAAACTGTTGATGTGGGTAGAGCTGTCTAGATCAACTAGTCATTCCCAGTTGCTCCAACTATAACATTTATACATCTATTTTCTTCCGAGCACAGGACTTATGGATAGGTTGCTAGATTTAGGCAAAGTCCCATACTTCAGCAGTTATAGTTAATGTTGCAATATCAAGTTTCTTCAGGTTTAATTTTTGTATAACACACATTCACTTATCTCTGTTACTTATTTATTTCTAAACTGTCGTCTCTCGTACTTTCCCCCTACATCATCTCTCATTTTACTTTTTAGTCTATTGTAGTCACAGCGTTGCCGCCAATACCTACACCATACCAAAACGACGACCGGTGGAGGTATAGGTCTTAATTCAGAAGTTGGCAGTAAGTTGAGAATCCTCATTTCAGGATGTAGGATTTTAAGAACTATAAAATAATATCAGATAGAAAGCCCCAGAGTAATGTTTGATCAGGATTACATTCTTACCTACGTCCCTACTCCTAATAAGACAAGTGTGCACAAATATATGGGAGAACAGAACTTCTGAAACTACGCGTAGTGCTAACATTTTGCGCATAACAATAAAAAACGATAACTATCTCTTGCTCATCGTTCGTTAAACCAGGGACTCAGCATTTGAGCGCGATTTCCTCGGCGGCTGGGTTCACTGTCGCTATAATACAATAATCTTTCGACCATGGCGGGTACATGCCATTTTTATAGACATGATCTATTAGTAATAAGGCAGTACTACATATAACGGCACATTTTCAACGGTGTAGAATAAATATATCAGCTGGGCCAAGGAAAGAAGTAAATAAGACCCCAGTGGAAACAATCGTATAAATTCCAACAAGTTTATTTAACTCATCAAGCACATATTCAACCAGACGTGGAACTATGGAAGCCGTAATCCGAGCTCGTACGCTGATGAAATTATCGGTTGCAACTAACACCTCAGCATCTGTCAACCGTAGATGGTAACGGATGATCGTTGGAAAGGAAGCCGACACAAGTATAGCTTTCAAAACACTAAAAAAGAAGGATGAATAGGTTAGACAAAACTTCCTTAACTTTTTCCACAGCCCAGCGTTGAAGTGTAGCTTATTAGAAGATGGGGCGGTCTTTGAAGACAAACAGTGGGACAAATATCGTGCAGTGCCAGGAAAGGGTACCCTGTCCTCATCAGGGTCAAAATGTAACAAAAGATGAACCACTCGCACTGAAGGTAAACTTTACGCACAGCACACATTACGGAAAAGATTTAATTCACATCTGTTTTATCCGAAGATGAAATTGTGGGTAAATTAGTGGATCATATTATATACAATTATTATGTATATGTATATTATTACAGTACACCAATTGAGTAAAGGGAACCCTCATATATGCTTATATCCCTTTTATCATAAGCCTTCATCTGACATATTGACTATCACCAAAAGATTAACTATATCCAGACTGTTAGATTCAGTCCCTCATACTCACGGCCGCTTCTTTCCTGATCCCATATAATCACGATTGTTATTTTATGGTTTGGTGTGGTCTGGTCTGCTTGTATATAGACCCAGTATGTCCGAAATATATCACTCATACAGTAGAGGCTGATATTGTGTCCTGAAGTCAATGGACTGGAGTAGATGAGGGGTTACTAAATTGACGACCAAAAAGTTTCGAGGTTGACGCAAGGCTGCTAGTGCTGATCGATATGTCATTGGTCTGACACAGTAACAAGGATACAGAAGTCCGTATTTTGACTGGCGATTTGGCCAAGTGAAAATTGACACGGGTAAAGACACAACAACAATCCAGAGACCACCTGTTAAACGACATTCTCGAATCCGAGTTAGACGCGACAAACTATGGGCCGTAAGAGATACCGCCTGTAGAAATACATATTACGCATTAGCAAACACCAACAACCAACTAGTGTGGTTGCTCACTGAGTGCCTAAGCTAATAGGTAGTAATCGGGATAAAGTCCATGAACACCGTATGCAACAGTAGCTTCGGCCATAACATATAATAAGCCTCCACGCCGCTACGATAGTCCGTGTATGTAGAGCAATCTCGTTCATTATATCGCGTGACCATTAGGGCTGCGTGTCTGACAGCCGTGAACGTGGAATACTTAAAGAAAGTTACTGAGGCACTTTGAGCCTGGTAAAACTCGAGGACCGACCTCTCCAGCCACACCAGATGTCGTGGGAGACAAATCAGATCGGAGAGTTCAAATCAGAAAAGCATAATACATCTTTATCAACAACCGCCGGTACAGAACGCATAGACCACGGTCGCGTTAATGAAACACGTTACACAGATGAAATCAGTAATTACGGCAGTTCTCATGAAACTAGTCAACACACCTTAAACATCAATCCGCTTATAACCAAGAAGACAGTTGTTGCTGTAGAGGAACACCGGGTGATGAGACAAAGCATCAAATGCCTCCACAACGACCATAAATCCTGGATAGTGTGTGTAACTCATCGGAGCACCTGTATGTGAGCTTTTCTGTGGTCACTAGATGAATACTAACTCATAAGGTGATGACACATGCCACACTCTCCTCAAACTTTACATGGGAAGATACAGACAAAAACAGACTCGTTGCATCACTCCAAATACTGTCAAAGATAATGGAAGGGCTGGTCAACGAACAAATGAGAGAATAAATAGAAAAGAAAAACACCCCACATGGAGCTCATCATGTGTTCCAGATGGATCCGTCCTGTGCGTCCAGCCTTATCATAGCATGTGAAAACCAAACGACCTTCTTGGATCATAAGATACCGGTTCACGTAATATTACTAAATTTCGCAATCGTCTTTGGCACAGAGACTCACATAATCTTCATATCAAAGATTTCGAGGATGGGTTTCACAGACCCACATTTATTTTCGCTCTGGAGCTTCCTAGAGAACAGAATGTTTTACATGTGGAAAAATTGAGTGCACAAGACTTGGAATGTTTCACAATCGGAGTGTCATTAAAAACAATCTTGGATCCAATTCTTTTCTTGGTGTTAACGAACATCCTGTTGGATAAAATAAAATCGACAACAACGATCTATATAAACAATGAAAAGATCTGAAGGTTTGTTAAAACTTGACCCGTAAGAATGTCATGTCATTAACATTCAGACTTATTTGAAATATAGCACTTCCATGGAAGTTCGCCTGCAATTGACTCTTCATAGCGTTATGTCAGGCTTGTAACCACAGGAAGCCTAGAAACCAGTTCAAATTATACACTGAATTCAGCTAAGGCAAATGTCACTCTCCACTTTATGTGTGGAAGACTTGAAACAATCACCCACGAGTTGTTCTTAACACTGTTTTATACCCATTCACGACCCCACCTTGAGGTTCACAATGTCTCTGTCCCCTCATTTCAAAAGATGTATTACTAAGGCAGGAAACCAATTAAGTGAAACGCCTAAAACATAACCTTGGGTTATTCTCGCTGAGATACAGGGGAATACAAGGTGGTCTAATAATAGCATACGACAGATTAAGTATGCCAAACCAACCTGACGCGAGCCTATCACCGAAAGATAACCATCACCCTCGTTGAAGCAACCCTTAACAAATGCACGCTTGGAAGAGAAGACTCGGATACTCTCCTCCGCTCACTAACAATTGCCCCATTCGGAATGCTCTCCCAGCTAAAGTGAGGAGTAGACTTGAATAACACATAATCATCTGTGGATTGTCACCCCATCTCTTGAGCCAGTTGTGTTTGATGCGTGTCTGAAAATTTTCTACAGTTGTCATCGCCACATATCAGTAACTAATTCCTATCTCTCTTACTGTAATCTCCGTTCCCCTCCTATTCTTTCAATTCCGTCTTCTCACACACCATCAACCAAGTAAATTGATTATTTACTCTCAAAACAGTCGTCTTCTCTTAGCAATTGAGTTATCATGTTATTGTCTTCACATAGCGACCGAACAACCTCCTACCTGGTATTATGATACTGTCCTGTGATAATAACACTCAATCTACAAGATATACAAACCCATAAATAACTACTACTGTCTAGTTGCTAGGCTATCACTCACTTGATATAACCAAATATTTAGAACGGTACCGAAACTGCAACAAGCTAGTGCAAAGTAATCCATTGGTTTATACAAGCCTGTGAAAAAGATATTGGACAATTGAAGGTCAACGCTTTGGTGATTAATAACTGCGCAGATTTTGATGCCGATACATTATCACTAAATAAAGTTACAAAGTTTGAGTGTCTCTTGCTTACGAAGAGTTTACAAGTGAGCTCCCAAAATGCTTGTAAACCATGCAAGTCTAATTTATTTCTTAATGCTAAATTATAGCGTGAATCAAAAATAACATTTTTAAGTAGATAAATTTTGTTAACAATAGCTTGTTAATTACTTACAATGAAACACACATATTTATCACCACTTTATTCACTGTTCCTGTTTATTGTGACTTTAGAATTAGGTTCTGAAATCTATTTCAGGTGTTGACATTAGCAAAGCCTAGTCTCCCTATTTCGGGGAATAATTTGTTATTTTTTTTATAGCAAACCATTAAATGTCGATTTCTGTAGAAAGTCGACGAGTTGAAAACTTTAATTTGTTATTGATGAGACATTTCTCCTCTATGTAAAAACTTATGGAAATAATATTTACACTATTTACCTTGAAGTATAGGAAAAGACAACTTGTTGCATTGTTGCTTATGTTTACCCCTACGTTTCTTTAGAATTCTCTATAGTATCTTCCAAATTTTTGCAATCTTTTTATTTCGTCACACGTTGCTGTCACTCGTGACGGTTGTCCATACATCTTCATTGCCACAACTTGTTATCAACACGACTCATTGTCGCTGACTTCCCAACACAAATATATGTGCACCTTCATTTTCAGATTCAGACTATTTCCAGTCAACAGTAGGCTGAGTTAACTTTCCAAGTTTTGAATGTGACATTCTCCCGTTTGATCCGACGTTTTTGAATGCACTGACAGATGGAGTTTCAACCACGTGTTGAGATAATGAATTCCATTCGTTGATGATTTATTGGAAGAGTTTTTAGTCAGCTGACATGTATCTTTTTCTGGACTCTTGACATTTTTTGGAGTGTTGTCATTTTAAAAAACACGAAAAATGAGGGATTGTCGAGTGCAAATTCACCACTAAGTAAATTAAAAACTGCTATTCAGTCAATCCTCGTTCTTTTAAACGATAGTTGGAACAGGTTTAGTTTAGTCAGTTTCCCTTCATGCAGTAGCTTTGCGTTTCGGAAATGAACTAAGATGTGGTTCTCTGATTTTAGTATCAACATGTTTAGAGGCTTTACATACTAATCATGGGGTTCCAAAACCTCTATTGGCTCTCCAACGACAGCGTGCAGTAGTTTTCAAGTCTTGACTAACGATGACTTGTGAGTCCTTGTTTGTCTAAACAACGGGTAGCTCAGTGTTATTCACCGTGAATTTATGCATCATAATGCACTTGGAAGAGTCTATTGGCGACCGGCAAATTTTGGACCACTCAGATATTTTCTGTAGGTCATTTTGAAGCTGAAAACTATCACTTTACTTTCCATCACTCTTTATATCTTTATATCATCAACATGTAACAAAACCCATTATGGTAGGAGATCAGAATGCTCATTTACGTACAGGCTCAAAAAATCAAATCCTGAAGTACTTCGCTAACCACAGTTACCCAACTAGGCAAACTGGAATCAATCCATACTTTTTGTTGGTGACCAACTTGAAAATCCTTTATCCACATAATTAAGTTGCTTCCGATCCCGATAACTTGGATAACATCCAATTGTGAGGATCTTTGTCGAAAGCCCTACTGAATTCAGTTTAGGCTGCATGTACAGGTAGCTTTTGAGGATCAAGAGCGTTTCAACTCTCACGAGTTACTAATAACCTGTTTTCAAACTGTTCTTCTCTTTATAGCAAACCTTGTTTCCACCTAGATACTTCAACAACCCCTTCTGAATAATCCTTCTAAAATTTTAACAATCACTCTGGTTAGGATTACGGAACAAGGAACCATCTTTACGTAGTGGACTAATTATATATATGCTTCATTCAATACCTGTTCAAATAGTTACTGATATTTTTGTCGAGTCGGCTTGTTATTCAACAACAGGACTGAACCTTCGCATGATTTCCTCCCTGACTATTTCACGCTGATGGTGTTTCGTAATTAGATTTTCGCCCTTTGCACACATGGGTCAATATTGATAGAAAGGGCACACACAACAATACATTGGTTATTTATTGCGCTATCTCCGTTGGCAATTTTATAGACCCTGGAGAATATATTGTGAACTTTTGGCTTTTGTTGTATTAACCCTTATGAGTTTAAACTTGTCTAATATCCATATTCAGCCACATCTCTGCTCATAATTCAGCCAATGAAAACTCTAGTAGACGTTGATGACGACTTTTATTTGTACAAACTATTTGAAATATCTTACAGCTTTCGGCGCATTCACAAGCAAATAGCATAACTCTCACTTCCACATTTTCATTATATATTGGATAAATTAATTGATTATAGTAGAAGATAATGTATTATATCAGTTGTAATGTTGAAGTTCGGCTTTTATTGGAGTTTTGGTATTTCTGACAACTGTGAGTGTGAATGATGTGAATAGCTGATTTATTTCACAATCATTCTTGTAAATCATGTTGATTGTATTGACAATTTGTTCTTACTAGGAACTGATAGGAAACTTTAGAGTTGTTTGAAAGAAGATAGACTATCCAGCGTTAGATATTGGTTGGAGGTAGTTGACAGGAGACCCTGGACCTAGGTTTCGTGCTACTTGGCACTCGTCAGTAAGGCGTAACTGTAATCTTGAGAGAACTGATGCTACCTGGCAGATTCGAATCCACCATATATCTCAACATGGTGCACACCATGTCAAGTCACCTCGACTGCGAGTCACATTGCAATGTAATTAACAGAATTCGATCTACACCTAGAAGGACCTAGCACACATGACATTAGTCATCATTCAGGTATCGATGTAGCATAAACAGTCGGTGTTAATTTAGGCTAGAAGTAGGCAGTTTGTACAAAAATCAGCTGATTGGCTACATTTACGCTATAGACGAGAGTTGAGCAAAGTAGACTATTTTGTGTTAATTTAAATTAAGCAAAAATTAAGATGTTAAGTTTGAAACGTTTTTTCTCAGTGGGAGAATTTAAAGCATAATCAGAATCTTTTGCTCCTGACTGGAGAAAAAGGCGGAAACTTGGTGTATTGTTGCCTATGTTCACATCGATCTTTCTTAAAGATTTTTCTCGATATTTCCCTAAAGTTGAGCTTTATTTCTCTTATTTGTTTGCTTTCTGTTGCCGAATATAATGCGTTTTATTCCACAATGTCATATTTGATAGCGTCACTGATCAATGGCTACAAATGTCTGTCGGAAAAATTCACATCATCTTTTCTTAACTCCCTTCTAAAACCATCAGAAGTATATAAATACAGCTTTGACAAGTTACTAGAGCAGATAAAATGAAAAAGCAAATGACTGATCACCTGAAAACAAAGCTCAAAACATATGCAGTTTGTGCAGCATCTGGTTCAGTACTAAAATATCCAACGTAACTTCAACTTAAAAATCCATTGAGGTGCTACAAAACCATACGCCTATATCCTTTGAGATATTGTCCAGATTCTAAGTTGCGTTTGACTGACTGAATGACTGACTGGCTAGTTGTGTAGATTTCCTCCACCTCTGAACTCATAGCCCATTACAGAACACAAACTTTTCTAACAGAGTAAAAGAGAAAGTCATTTTCTCCCCTCGATTTCCAAAGTCATTACCAATCCAACAGGTCGTCTTATTGTGTCACGTATAAATTTCTTATAACACACACGTCACTCGATTCTGTACACTTATGTTTGTTCTTTTCAAGTGTTTGCAAGTTGACGTTAAGTGTTTTTATATCTGCTTATGCATGCACGTTTATCTATCTTTATTTATAAGTTACTTAGTTGCCTATCTATGTGCATGTATTGGATACATCTTTTATCCAATATAAATATAATTAACCCTTGACTAACTGAGTTTTGTTTTCGGTTAACAATAATCAAAGACCATACTAAATTGGTTTGTTAGTCTGTCCTTTGTCCTTGTCTGTTCTTTTGAACATGGATGTCTGAAATAAAATTCGTCTCACTTAATTTGTATCGGAATTTTATTGCTAAAGTCTCTTAATAAGGTCAGTCAAAGTATAATACATGGAATTAAAAGAGAGATTTCTATTCCATGGTTCATTTGTCATCGTCTATAGTGAAGTAGGTCCGTTGCTAAAGCTTTCATATTGTAAAAGGTTATAGAAAGTTTGGTTGACGATTGCATGGTACAGTATATAATCGGGATGAATATCTCTCACATGGTTTAATATCTTTCGTTCAGAGAAAGTTAGGTTGTCTCGAATATTTTGTCAGTTTGGGATAAATTTATATACTACTGAAATTATAAAGTTTTCACTTATGTTCTATTCTTCGAGTGCACCAAAGCTTTAGACATCAGGTCAATGAAATATGGTGGATACATTTTAAAGACTTGCTTCTTTCTTGGCTGAAAGCCACCAAATGCCCTGGTATGGCCGAGAGTGGGGCGGGTTCGCTCTCCCTCTCGAAATGCTCGCACACGGCCACGCGTATACAGCCTCTGCCAGGGAAGTCCTACTCACTGCCTTCTCGTGGCATTACTGTTGTTTACGAAATTGAGAGGACGAAAAGCGAACGCCCGACGCTTTAACCGGGTTGGTGGACATGGAGAGTTCACCTAGGGATGTTGGAAAACCCTCATTCAAACCAATGGTGCACATGAGCTCCAGTATCCTGCCGGAACAAATGGTGTATGAACGAATCGTTGATCACCGACTACTATGGGACTGCATCTCCTTACGATGCTACACTGCCTTGTGGGTCAAACCTTTAGGTCAAAGGCTCGGGGTGTGGCTCCCTATGAAAACCACCTGCTCCGGTCTGGGCACCCGAGTAGTATCACAGCCCACACACACAAATATGGTGTGACGCATATATATTTGGTGCCCTCTTGTACCAATATTTATGTGTTCAAATAAATAAAATAAATGGCTGAAAGCCTATTGTGATAGTAATTACAGTCACTGATTTCATATTTATATGTATGACTTTAAATTGTAAAGGATTCTCAAATTATCTTGAAACAAATTTGATAGCATAGGGGAAATAAGCGAATGGGGAACTGTACTGAAATATATTCTTTTACTTCATGAATAGTAACAGACTGCTTACAACTAGTCTCATAGGTAGAGGATATGCTTTACATATTTTTCGTCAGAGATAGTTGTCAAACTTCTTTGTGTTACTTTGTTATGTTGATCTCTGAAATTCATGATATGCAAGACGTCCCTACAACTTCATGTTGTGAGTAACAGTATTTTTACACATTCTATGCTGAAAAGTAAATCACTTGGGGAGAGTGCTATGTTTTTTTTATAACGAAATGAATTCATTCTTAAGTACAGAACTGTATGGAAATCACTGTTCTAAACTAATCTTGATTATCTACAAAAGAGAAATAGCAAAACCATATCATAATTTACAATAGATTAAGTAACATAAATCATCCTAACAAAGTGATACTATCACAGAGTTAACAATAAAGATTTACCAGTTTAGGTGTTGTGGAGATTGTTAAGTTTCTGATTGAAATCATGAGTCAATTGAAGCTAGACCACCATGTCAAACCTGGGAGTACTGGACGGCCGTTTCGTCCTATTGTAAGACTCCTCAGCAGTGCGCATCCACGACCGCGCACCTCGCGAGATTTGAACCCAGGACTGGTCAGTCTCATGCCAGACACTTAACCAACTTTACAGCTGACCAACCCAAGATAGATTAGTATAAATAATAATCCAGAATAATTTTCTTGTTACATCTTAATTATAACTTTCTACTTTACTTTCATAATCTCCTTATTACAATTGCCTTTTTCTTCCACAGAATAATCTTGAACATGTCGGCAGTATATAAAAAAAGTCGAAAACTTCCTAAAAATACATTAATGATACGTAGACGTGTTTCAAGTTCATTCTCTAAAAAATCTGATTCAGAAAAACGTTTATCAAGAGCAACTATTCGTTTAATTGATGAATCTGGTATAGATTTAACACCATTACCATTATTAAGTGAAGAGAAACGTATTCATGATGATAAAGATACTATGGTTAGTTTATAAATGTTTATATTTATAATCATCTTTAATTTAAGAGTGCTGATATCTCTCAATCTTCAAATCTTGGTGGAAGTAGTTTACATATTACAAATCCTTTTACATTTACACGATCATATATAAGTGGATCAAGTCCAACTGGTGAATCACATTCAGAGACTAGTGAAGAACATGATCGTTATCAAACATTTACGGGTAATTATATTACTTTAAATAAAATTTTCGTTGAATCAATATTTAGAAAATAATGATTTTAATAGTTGAATTCATGAGTCCATTGAAGATAGATCACTATGGAAAACTTAACAGTACTGGATGACTGCTTTGTCCAAGTATGAGACTTCTCAGCTGTGCACATTCATGGGGGGGGAGTTAAAAAACCTTGATTCCAAATCAATGATGTATATGGACTCCAGGATCCTGAAGGAACAAATGGTATATAAACCTATTATTAGTCACTGGCTACCATGAGACTGTATCTCCTTACGTTACTCTACTGCGTTGTGGATTAGACTTTTAGATGAAAAGCTCGGAGTATGACCCTTCTAAGAAAACCACCTGCTTCGATTTTGGGATCCGGACAGTATGACAGACCCACACAGAAATCAAGTGACTTGTGTGGCACATATGTATTCGGTACCCCTTTGTATCAATATTTATCTGTTCAAATAAATAAATGCAATCTTCACAAATTCCCATACTATTGTTTCCCCTTTTGTGCCAGATCCCATATAAATTCAGTAAATAATTAATGTATACTTAAGACAAAACGTAATCCATATGACCGATGCAAATTCTTTCAAAGTTTCATATATTAGATATAAAATACTTTATTAGTATGGGGTTGTAAAGATTGATTAAGATCATGAACTGATTGATGTTAGATCATCATTGAAAACTTGGAAGCACTTAGTAGGACGAAACGGCCGTCCAATACTTTCAGGTTTTCAATGGTGGTTTCGCATCAATCGGTTCATGATCTCAAATGCAAATACTTTTGAAAAAGCCTGAGATCAGGGTTTTAATTTTCCGACTATTTTTTTTATCATTCAAACTGCATCTATTTTGATAGTCGATAGAACTCAGATGTAGTTGATTGATTAAGATACTAAGCATTTACAAGATACAATGCCATTTTGCTTATTTCACTGATGATCAAGTTAAATGTTTAAAATAACCTTTGCATACAAACCATGATTTGTAAGCAAAGATGGATAATGGCTAGTAGTGGAATCCTGTTTGATGCTTGTTTCATCCTATTTGGGACTGGTCAGCTGGATTCACCTGCATCCCACAGCTGGTGTTCACTCCATGAAGGACTCGAACCCAATACCGTTCGCTTCAAACACCATTGCCTGATCCACTTATCCACCGAGTCCTGATAGCCAACAGCTTGTACAATGAAGTGAAGTTTTAAATTCACTTGTTATTGTTGTTTAGGATTACAACTGATCAGATTGTTATTATTGGCATATATGCATCCTGTGCGTATTGCCTTGATATTCTCTTAAGTCACAAGCATTATAAGCAAAGATGGATAATGGCTAGTAGTAGAATCCTGTTTGATGCTTGTTTCATCCTATTTGGACCTCCTCAGCTGGGTGTTCACTCCAGGATTCGAATCCAGTAGTCAAGTGGATTACTCAATGGAGTTGGCATAGCAACTATAGTTGATAGTTTAGTGAAACATCTAAGAATTTCTTCAATTATTGTTTTTATTATTATTTTATTAGAAGTTAAAACACTTATACAACCAAATCAAGAAAGTTTAACTGAAATTGATTTAAACAAATTAATCAATATAATTATTGCTGAAACAGAAACATTTTGGATATTTGATCAACCGCCAAAATTTATTCCTGAAGATTCAATTCATTTAGAAGAACAATTAAAACAAAATGAAATTTATAAAACAGTTGAGTATTTGAAATTAGTTTTCCTCCTTTATTGTTTTCTTTTACTATCTTATTATGTTTAATATTAGACATCAACACCATTGGATGTTAGCCGGCTCAATCGACTAGTGGTAAAGCGCATGCGTGCGAGACAGATAGGTTCTGGGTTCGTGTCTTGTATCTGAGATCGTGGATGTGCACCGCTGAGGAGTTCCATAATAGGACGAAACGGCTGTCCAGTACTTTCAGGTTTTCCATGCTGATCTAGCTTTAATTAACTCATGAGGTCAACTATTAAATTACTATAACATCCCCAAAATACCCTTCTTTGATTATAATCATCATATGCTGAGTAGTGACGGTCTCCAAGAATTGTTTCCTGGAGTTATAGTAAGAAGCAGTGGCCGTTGGAGTTCAACCGCGTCTGTTGTGAGTTGGTAACTCATTGAACACAGTGGTGGATGTTTCGCTTAGTTTCGGGGATTAATTGTAGTTCGACATGGCTCAGTGGTCTGGTGGTGATGCGCTTACGCACGAGACTGATAGGTTCCGGGTTCGAGTGTTGTATGTGGGGTTATGGATGTGCACTACTGAGGAGTCCCATAATAGGACGAAACGGCCATCCATGATGGTCTAGCTTCAATTGACTCATGATCTCAACTATTAAAATTTGAATAATCCTAAGGTAAGCGTTGATGATGTAGTCTATGATAACAATGAGACCATTTGTGATTAAACTAACCAGCTTATAAAACATAACACCAATAAGTTGAGTGAATGGGAATAAAATTACAATGTACATTACTATTTTGTACACAGCGTGAATGACATAGCTAATTCAGCCTAATGTTTCTTAAGTAGAAAACTTGACCAAAATTAAACAACACTTAAAACCTATCAATCCAGTATAACACACATTGAAATGTTGAAGAAATAATGCTAAAATTGAAAAAAAAACAGAACAAAATACGATGAATTTTGTCCATAAATGTAGAATTGGTTAGTTGCAGTATTCTTGATAGAAAAATGATTACAAGTAATTGATTCAGATCATGAACCGACTGATGTTAGACCACCATTGAAAACCTGGTAGCACTGGACGGCCGTTCCGTCCCATTGTGGTACTCTTCAACAGGGCGCATCCACGATCCCGTTCGCGAGATTCCAACCCAGAGCCTCCAGTCTCGCGCGCGAACGCTTAACCTAATAAACCACTGAGCCGGCCGAGCTCCAACGGTGTTAATGTCTAACCTCAACCAATCCACAAAATTGCGCGGCCATCTTCAGTTGTACTGAGGTAGACACCTGTTTCTACCCGACACGGATTAGCTCCACTGGTCACGGCTTCTCACCAGAACTACGAGAATTTTCTCACGAAACTAGTCACTAGTGAGCACATGGTAATTACAAGTAACTTAAACTACTGTTTATAAGCAAGTAGTATAACATATAACACAAAGAAAGTTCAAACAAAGGAGAAATGAAATTGTATGACATTCTAAAATAACCAAAATAACTATTCAGTACTTAATGATCAATTATACTCCTCTTTTTGATTTCTGCTTGAAATATACTCAGTCAGTCAGTAAGTCAGTAACAACGTAGAACTTCGTACGTACGTACATCAGTTCGAGTTGACATACCACATTAGCACGGAGATGCAGTTGTCGATTCAAATCCCGTAGTGGTAGAGGTAGTAAGAATATAAGCAGTAATCGGAAAGGTTAGGATTTGCAGATGTTATTTAAAGAGTATAATCCAGTGAAATAAATTTGGGAAGAGGAAAAAGAAGGGGATATAAAGAATTCAGAAGATTATAATTTGGGAGAACACAAAGAGTGGATGCACCTGCTTACACCATTGCAAACAATTTTGAGCCATGTTATCTAGGGTCTCTAACCATCGGTTGCTATCATCTCACGGTTAATGTACTTCTTTGGTACTCCTTTCAGTGACAAACACTGCCATAGAACCTTACGATCAACAGAATCGAATGTTGCCTTAAGGTCGAAAAATACTACGATTGTGGGGCGTCTGAATGTGTGTCTGTGTTCGAGAACCTGACGTAGTGTGAATATCTGGTCTGACACTTAAAATAATCTAAGTTTATAAAACGATTCCTTTTTTTGAAGAGTTCAGATTTTCTTAATCTTAATACTAAAAATCAAATCGGATCTATTTCTTCTTGGATATGAATATGCTGAACAAATTGTCTCGATATTACCATTAAGTCTTAAATGTTCAAATAAGTTTGGATCACATTCATCATTCGAAACCAGGAAGATCAATTCGTCCGACGTTACTTTAAAAAGAATTGCAATTGAATGACTAGATCAAAGTCATCTATCTTGGATAGACATATGCTAAAATAGACTGATCCAAATAGAACCCTTATCATTTAAAAAAAGGGAATATTCTAACCTTTAGGAATCAATAATACGAATCTAATGTTCGGATGAACTCAGTGTATGACGTTGAGATTTTTAAACAAGAAGTATTGGGTTCGAGTCCCCGTATGAATATTACCACTGGGATGAAAGTATATCCAGTTGATTATTCCTATCTAGTACGAGATAACATACTGGATTCCAATGTTAGACACTACTCAACCCTATATGATAATTAAATCATATTGTATCTCCTCATTGTTGTTTAAGATTACAATTGATCAGATTGTTATTATTGGTATATGTGCATAATGTGTATATTGCCTCGATATTGTCTTAAGTCACAAGCATTATAAGCAAAGATGAATAGTGACTAGTAGTGGAATCCAGTTTGACGCGCGTTTCAACCTATCTGATCATCTGGATGAACTTGGATCTCAGAGTTGATGTTCACTTCAGAAATCGAAACCAGTAGCCAAGTGGATAACGCAATGGCGTTTACATAGCAACTGTAGTTTAGTGAAAAATCTTTAAAATTCTTTAATAACCAACCTTATTTAATAAATTTGTGCTTTATTATTGTTTTATTAGAAGTGGAATAAAACACAATCATTTATGATAGATATGAAATCGATTTTCAATAACTTGAAACTAATTAAACCAATCACTGGTATTCATTTCACAATTGGACACGATGTCGAGTCACTTAGATCAATGACCACATTGGAATTTGGTCGATAACATTCGATTCACACTAAGAAGGACCTGACACACGTGACACTGATCATCATACAGTGGTCAATCCATTGTGAATACATCTCAATCTTACTAGAGGCCAGTCGCGGTCCGGATAGCCCAGTGGTAACGTCTCTGACTATGAAGCTGGATGACATGGAATTTAATCCATCGGGGAGCGTCAGTTCCTTCAAGAATACCGGTACACCTTGCTGATGAATGCCAAATAGCACAAAACCTATGTCTAGGGCTTCCTGTCGACTAAATCCAACCACCATCTTATTTCAACATAGTGTACACAATGTCGAGTCACCTAAACTAATGACCACAATGCAACTTAATCGATACCATTCGATTTACGCTAAGAAGGATATGACACATGACA
This sequence comes from Schistosoma bovis, assembly GCA_944470425.2. Classification (NCBI taxonomy): domain Eukaryota; kingdom Metazoa; phylum Platyhelminthes; class Trematoda; order Strigeidida; family Schistosomatidae; genus Schistosoma; species Schistosoma bovis. Next base: position 3,099,815 of record OX103961.1, on the reverse strand, counting down.
TTAATCATCACTTAGTGATCAATCAATTAGGAGGATATTGAATTGAATGTATTGTTAGTGAAGATGAACCTGTTAGATTGGTTTCCATGAATAAATATTTATCGACGAGACTCTAATTTATGGACGATCTTTGAATGAGTCTTAAGTGACCTTGAGTAGTATTAGTCAATCGGCAAACAGTCAGTATAGAGTAAAAATATGTTATACAAAACCAAGGAAATAAAGTGGATACACTTCTTATACGTGGTTCAAAAACTTGTCAAGATTAGAAAGAGGTTCAGAGGTTCTAAAATTGTAATGCATGCAGTAGAGGAAATCACCCATACGGCTACAGAATAGTCGGCCTCTGGAGTCATGATAAAGTCTCAAAAACTCTTTCAGCCGCGACCATATGCCTTCAATATCGTTTGTATGCATTGTGGTTGTTGGGTCCACAAAATGCCACTTGTGGATAACGACAACATGCACATAACCAAGCCTATGTAGGCATCTGTATGCTCTCCAAACATCCGTATAAATAGTAATACCTGGCTGCAGCCAGTGTTACTGGTGCTTTTATGATCCAATTCGCAATGATTGTCAAAATTTGCCTTAGTTAGGAATTATATATGCGGTTTTCATCACGAACTGACATCAGCTATAATGCCAGAAATCTATTTCACCAAATGGATGAAAGGCTTTCGCGTCAAAATGTGAGATCTATTATCTTATACCTGAATGATTCGTCCACAAATTATAGTCCCGCCGTTTTATTTGTTATAGCCGCTCAATTATCATGTTTTGTACAGAATTCCCAATGAACCGATCGTACGTTAACATTAAGCACTGAAGTTGGTGCCGTAAGCTTGAACTCCCTCAAAACGCTTTTGATTGGCTCATTCATAAATTACAGTCTCGTTGATTTACCTGATTAAGAAAGATATTTTATTGGTACAGTTAGCAACTACATAGTTTCATTAGAATTTCTTAAAAAATGTTTTACTAAGGTATTTCTAATCTATTTAATAGTTGATCACATCAAAAATTGGTAATGATCGATTTATTGAACGAGGTATGAATACATTCAATTTACCATTAATGAATAAATTCATTCAAACGGATTATATCAAGTTACAAGATAAATCATGTATGGCTAGTAATTGGGATATAATCGATACATATGAGAAAGAAAAAGAAGAAGAAGAAACAAGAAGAAATTTGTTAACAGGTAACAATCACTTTGTAGGATTTCCTCTTTTTTTTCTTGAATGAATCTATGAACAAGATCATTCTTTGTTCTCGTTCTTCGATCTTCTTAACCTTCTGTCTCTAGGTATTTCAGTTTCGGTTGATGATATATACTACTTATATCTACCAATCGATATCGGTAGCATGCACCACACTTGTCCCCTCTTTAAGGTAGTCGTTCGTATGGTGGTTCTACTCGCCGTGCTACGTTCTTCTTCACTGAGGTATGTGCCATGCTCTCAATCAAAATGTCGAGTCTACGGCGCGTTGACCTTCATAGCTCCGTTATCCTTCCAGTACATTAAAATCCGATGTACGCCCAACACCCGGGACGTTAAACACTTGAGCTCCATAGATCTGCTGAGCCATCTACATTCGAGGTCCGCCCAGAAGCCGCATCTCACAACTCTTCTCCGTCGACAACACTGGTTACAGCCAACACCGCGAGACAGAACACTTCATTTGACGTTATCTCGCACCAGACCACTCGAACTAGTACCTTGGATCCAGGTTCTCAACGGGACTCGCAGAACATTACCATCTCACCCTCCTGATTGTCGGCGACACCAAATGTAGTGAACGAGAACACCAGTGAGGACAATCGAATATATGTGATTATAAAACTACAGAACATCTTACTAAAATCTGAGAACCGTATAGTTAGTAATTCATTTGCAAATTCATAATCAATCGTCTCAGACTTCATTATTCCTGCATTTTCATAACAATTACTTTCTCTTCCTGTTCTTTTCTTTTTGATCTTCTGCTGTCAAACATCCTAATCTTGACTATCGTTACATACTATTCATTTCGATGTAAGTGGCATTGATTACACTAGTAAATAAGACACACAACATATTACCTAAAGATTACAAATATCAGAAAGGGTTTTGTGGAGATTGTAATAACTTCAATAGTTGAGATCATGAGTCAATTGAAGCTAGATCATTATGAAAAACCTGTAATCACTGGACGGCTGTTTTGGTCCTATTGTGGAACTCCTCAACAGTGCGCATTCAATGGTGTATGTACCGCTCAATTTCGTGAATTGATTAAAGTTAGACAATAATACCGTTGGATACCGGCCGACTCAGTGGTCTAGTGGTTAAGCGCTCACATGCGAGACTGATAGATCTTGGATTCAAGTCTCACAAGGTGGGGTCATGGATGCGCATAGCTGAGAAGTTCAACAATAGGACAAAACGGCCATCCAGTGCTTCTAGGTTTTCCACGATTGTTTAACTTCAATTGACTCATGATCTCAACTATTGAGATTACAGATATATTATTATTATTAGAGGCTTTATTCAACATTATATTTTTGGTACAACATAGAATTCTCAGCATAAAGTATTTCAACACGTTTCCATTTCTTATACCTTGATCTATTGTGACGATAAATTTTTTAATGATGACCAATTAGATGTTAGGAGTTCGATAATCCACATTTGATTAATGTTCATTCGTTTCAATGCATATTGCCAGCCACTATGATGTCGCTGATTGTACCATTTTGTATCCAGTATAGCGAAAGGTTGTAAACTTTTCATAAACGCGCCTGAATAGATTGATCGCACAATAGACATAGTGATGTGCTAAAACAAACAACAAAACAGATAACTTGATGAAATATCTAGATCGGAGGATATTTAAGCAGGCCGCCGGTAAGCTCTTGAAATATGATTAGGTATCATTGATGAAGAATAAATCACTTTGTTTTGTTTTAATAGTTTCAAAAAAGTTTATTTTTTTTCTTTTTATCTTTCAAATAACAATAAAGATAAGTCATATAGAAACAAAAATGGGATCAATTTAAACAAGAACAAACTTGACACATCAATAAAATCTGCATTGAATGATAAGAATATTCTATTACAATCAGATGATGGTGGACCATTAGAAAGTAATAATTCATTAATGAATAGTTTAATTAATGGGAAAACTAAAACAAGTCAAGAATTTGGATCAACACAATATGTAACAAGTAAGTGAGAGAAAAAAGAAATACTATACTGACATAATTCATTAAATTCAAGAGTAATGTTGAGATGAATCAATCTAAACCTGACCGTTGTTACTACCTTGATGTGGTGGTTAGGCTTGCCTATTGTGATGAAGCAATTGAGCTATACTGGCTGGAACAATCGTCCCTCAAAGTCCTACCATCCCAGACAGATTGATTGAAGAGCGGTAAGACTAAAAGCAACAAACCCAAGGTCCGAAGGCGAAGTCGTACTGCTGACTGTACAGAGGTGTGACAGTAGTAAGGTGTTTCCTTCAGACAACCAGCATGACAGCGATGATGCCTTCCCACAAGGAGGGGTGGGGTTAGAAAAGGTCCACCCCAAAAATGCATACCTCTTTTTATCCACGGATATCTGTCTCCGGCGGTAAGGTCTCAACAAGTACGAAGCTAACACAAAAATTACCCATAAAAAGGATGTGTGTGATCGACCTCAAGCAATTGTCCCTTGGGCACTGCAGTCACGCTTTCAGGTCACTAAGACCACTTCTAATCCGATTTCCTTTCCAGGTACCTCCAGAAGAACCCTTCCATGGTGTGGGCAACTAGGAAGTGATAACCGCCCTCATACCTCTAACAGAACTCAAGACCACTGAATCAATCTAAAAGACCGAATTAGAATGAAACTTATATTGTGAAAATTCTCATCTTAACATTTGGTAAATAAAAAAAGGAATGAATCAAGCGAAGAAATTTCTTTTTGCTTAGTTTTCCATCATTGTCATCATCATCATCAATGAGTTGCTGGTAGATACTGGGTTCGAATCTCGCGAGGCGGGGTCTTGGATGAGCACTGTTAATGAGTCCCACAATAAAACGAAACAGCCGTCCAATGCTTACAGGTCTTTCGTAGTGGTCTAGCTACAATCCCTTCTGAACTTACTAATGTTAAATATCGCTAATTTACACTGTAATTAATAGTTATGTAATCACGATAAGCTCTAATACTTGGTTTTTCATATATAAAAATCAAACTTCTTACCTTAAAATCTCTCGACCTTAGCTCCTAAATCCTAACTTTAACACTTTTGATCCAAAGATATTAACTTTCAAAACTCGTTTCACAATAAGGTTAATATATAATCCTTTTCGAAACATGAAATTTAGCGAAAATCATGTGTGTTTGTTATGTTTGAAACAATTACGAGTTCACTTAGTCTGCGAACGGAACAAAGACTTTGTGAGTAAATACCAATAAGCTAGCTATTCTGATGCATTCAAGCCCCGCTAACTAAAGAGAGAAGTCCAAGTTCAAAACGGGGAGATATACTCCACAATCAGCCAGAAGCACGAGCAAATAACAAATAGGCACAAATCAAACGTATATATATATACACCATAAAATTGTCCTTGGGAAGCATTACGAAAGAGCATACTAAAAGATACAACGAACCAATAGCGTTTAAGATTCTGTCAACTGGGAAATACTACGTGAAGGTGAAAATGAGCGCTTTTGGCGCGAAAACAAGAAACTCAATTCTTTAAGATAAATTTACAAAAGGCATTTAACAAGTGAGTTTTGGAGGATCTAACATCCTCAACAGTATTTAGCAACAAGCTATTCTGAACAGCATTTCAAATTCGTTCATTGGTTAGCATAATTTTGATTGGTTGTCAAACATTTCACTTCTACCTGAAGTTTGTGCTAATAATGATGTCATTCAGAAGAACAATGAAAGCTCCATAAACAAACCATCCAGTTCAGAGAAGAAAACTCCATCAAAATCATCTACATGAGTTACAAAACTTTTTCACCATCTTATAACAAGTTCCTTTCTCTGAACACGATAACATCTTGGACCGACGCCTGGTCCTACGTTGTAGCTGACTGACTGACAAACTTATCAAGTTTTTACACAACATCATATATACATATAATTACGGGAGACGTTTGAAACGCCCTATCTATCTTACTTATCAACATAGTTTATTTCTAGGGTATTTGACGTATTATCCTTAACCATTACCATCAATGATCTCTTAACTTATTATTGTTCATTTATAGATAATACAATGAATACGAATTCGGAATCAGATCTTACGTTAATTCATGACAATTCTATAACTCAACTCAATCAATTAACAAATGAATTAGGATTACTTGAGGTCAGTATTAAAAAATGTTTATTTTCCAACTTTTTGTTTTTCATAATCATGGATAATCTAATGTAAATACACAAGCAGGTGCCTATTAGGACTCATTAGCTAAGTGGGTAACACGATGACGTTTGAAACGAACGGTATTAGGTTGGAGTCTCTCCCCGAATGAACATCAACTCTGAGATCTAGGCACATCCAGCTGACCAGTTCCAAATAGGATGAAATGTGCCTCCTGTATTCTACTACTGGCCACTATCCACGTTTGCTTATAAGGCTTGTAACCTTAAGGCAATATCGAGGCAATACATATAGGATGAAAATATACCAACAAGAGACTGATCAATTTCAGTCTTAACACAACAATGGAAGGATACAAGTAAACACCACTAAGTGAATCTAATTTAAAAGTATTTACTTCCATCCGTTTTTAAATGCTGGAATGAGCAATGAAACAAGCTTTATGGACTAGCGTTTCATGGCTGTTAACTCTCGTTATCAATGTATATCTGAGCTCTATACAAAGATTTAATCTCAGTATAAAATACTAAAATTTATCAAATTAATATAGACTTATCATCACTCTAAATCAACTTCATTGACTACGAAAAAGCATTTGATAGCATGGACAGAACAACACTATGGAAGCTTCTTCGATACTACGGCGTGCCTCAGAAGATAGTCACTATCATACAGAATTCCTATGATGGATTACACTGCAAAATCGTGCATGGAGGACAGATCACACGTGTCAGGCAAGGTTGCTTACTCTCACCCTTTCTCTTTCTCCTGGTGATCGACTGGATCATGAAGACGTCAACATCTGAGGGGAAACACGGGACACAGTGGACAGCTGGGATGCAGCTGGACGATCTAAACTTCACAGATGATCTGGCACTTCTGTCGCACACGCAACAACAAATGCTGGGGAAGACGACTAGTGTAGCAACAGTCTCAGCAGCAGTAGGTCTCAATATACACAAAGGTAAAAGTGAGATTCTCCGATACAACACAGCATACACCAATCCAATCATAATTGACGGAGAAGCTTTGGAAGATGTAAAAACCTCTAAATATTTGGGCAGCATCATTGGTGAACACGGTGGATCTGATGCAGATGTGAAGACGCGGAACGGCAGAACAAGAACAGCATATTTACAACTGGAGAACATCTCTCAAATCATCTTTAAACTTCACTTAATCTTATAACATGAGACAACTGAGATAAAGCTAAACTCGGTCTTTGATTTACTTTGTGACATTGGCTCTCATGAAAAAAGATACATTCTCCGTAGAAAACTTAAAACTTTTTGCTAACATTAAAGAAGTATCAGATGTGTTGTATTACTTTAACACTCCATAATATGATACGAGTTCTGTCTTGTGATACATTTTGGTGCCAAATCAAGTCTTTAATGTTAATTGAATTCACTTGATAAAGATGCAATGGTACCGTTGAGCTAAGCAACTCGATATCACTTATTCGATCAGTTATACTCAACATTAGAGCCTGAGATGAATGTAAGGTAGTTCAAGTTACCAAATAATAGTAGCATGATGAGAATGCATGAATAAGATGAATGGCGAACGAATCGAAATAATGAGAAAAAAACTGAACACTGGAGAATATGGTTGAAGTAGTTGAAATAAAAAGATATATATGAAGAGATACTGGAAATTAAGATCTAGAGGGTGAATGCAACTGTGCCATTATGTGGTGGATTCTGATCCATGTTACATAACATTTCCGACTATTGATCATGATTATTGTACAAGCCTTAACATGGTAGTATATATCTATTAACATGGCTTGTACCAAGGACTGATAACGCATTTTATCTTGCCTGTTCCTAGCTTTCTGCTAACTCTTATGTCAACAAACGTCACTCCTCAAGGTAGACTGTGATCAATATAGTCGGTTTAGTGTATACTTACAAAAATCTGAGTATCATTCAGTAAATTCTTCATTCGTAGAATGTCATTCAATTGCCTCAGACTTCATTGTTCTTTCGTTTCCACACGAATCATTCTCTGTTCTCATTCTTTTCTCTTCGATCTTCTTAGCATTTTGTTGCCAGTCATTTTCAATTGATAATACATACTACTTATATCTGTCGATATCAGTAGCACATATCATAACTCGTTTAATTATATTCTAGAGTGAGGTATTTTCGAAACCATAACTTTAATATTATAATTAATGTATACTGATAGTCGTTGGTCCCTAAAATAAGCAAGTAAACCGGTTAAATTAAAAACAATATCTGTTTAAATGTCTCCCGAATTCCCTGATACGGTCGAGGGTAGGATGAGTAAGCTTTCCCTCTTGAAATACTCTTGTATTGCCACGTGCATACAACCACTAACAGGGGAGTCCTACTCACTGCCTTTTCGTAGCGAGAGTGTTGTTTACGAAATTGAGTGGACGAAAAGCAAGTGTCCGGCGCTTTAACCGACTTGATGAACACAAAGGGTCCACCTAGGGCTGTTGAAAAACCTTGATTCCAAACCAATAGTGTACATGGGTTCCAGGATCCTGAAGGAACAATTGATGCATCAACCAACCGTTGGTCACTGGCTACCATGGGACTACATCTCCTAATGTCGCTCCACTGCCTTGTGGATTAAACTTTTAGGTCGAAGACTCTGGGTATGACACCCTAAGCAAACCACCTGCTTCGGTTTGGGCATCCGGGCAGTATTCTAGCCTTCACATACATCGAATGATTTATGTGGTGCCTTCTTGTATCAATGTTTATGTCTTTAAATCAATAAAACTCAGAATTGTCACTTTTTAATATTTCACTATTGAAATTTACTTTGCTGATGTTTTCAGACCCCAAAAATGAAAAATGATTTGAATAATATGGAACGTGCATTAAATATCAATATATATCGTGATAAATTATTCAAATATCAAAGTTTATTATTAAAGGAATGTAAGTTTATCTTGAACATTTAATTGTCTACCATTTCAAATAGCATCTATGTGCATCTTGCGCGTATTACCTCGATATTTCCTTAAGTCACAAGTATTATGAACAAGGATGGAGGTTGGGTTACCGTGGAATTGAGGATGCATGTTTCGTCCTATTTTGGGACTCGTCAGTTGGATGTACCTTTACACAAGCAAATGGTTATCAAGACTCAGTAGCTAAGTGGATTATGCGATGGAATGTGAAGCGAACGATGTTGAATTCGAGTCTCAGAGTGAACATTCACTGTGGGGTGCAGGTACATCCAACTGTCCAGTCTCTAATACATTGAAATGCTTGTCCTGGATTCCACTCCTTGCCACTATCCATCTTTGCTTATAATATTATTACTAGTTTAAGGTAGAAGTAGGCAAATGTTTTGTTAAAAAAGTTCCATCAACACAGTATATCAGGCCTCATACATAAAATATTAATATACTTTTATGAATATACTGATATAAATCGTTTGATAAATGAAACTAACACTTGCAGACACGATCATCAGCGTAAAATAATGTTGTTTTATCAAGGAGATGAGTTCAACTATTCAAAGATTTTATTAATCTATATTTAGACATAAACATTAAAGGATACTGGCTCAGTGGTTTCGGAGTAAATCGTTCGCGCTCGAGACCAGTAGGTCCTGAGTTCGAATCCCGCGTACAGATTCGTGGGTGCGCACTATTGAAGACTTCCATACTATAATGAAACGTCCATCTAGTACTTTCAGGTTTCCCACGGTGGTCTAGCTTCCACTGACTCATGAATTCAACTATTAAATTACTCCAATCTTCCCAAATCTTCATTTAAAACAGAATATAATCTAGCTGAATGTAAGCCCCTACGTAGCTTATTTAATGAAAGATTTTCTAAGAATTTAATATAAATTAACATGTTTTTTTTATAGAACAATTTAAAGTTACGTAACTATCTACTTTTATTACTTACTTACTTACGCCTGTTACTCCTCGTTGAGGAGCATAGGCCGCTCACCAGCATTCTCCATCCAACCCTGTCCTAGGATATCCTTTCCAGTTCCTGTTGATCCTTTTCATATCTGTTTCTGTTTCCCGATGTAATGTGTTCTTTGGCCTTCCTCTTTTCCGCTTCCCTTCAGGATACTTACTTCTTAATGACCTTGTAAAACCTCATGTAATCATATTACGAGTCTTAATTAATCATTATGCCTTACATCTATGGAATTCAACATGAAAGGATTGCTCAAATATGTCTATACTGAACACTGTTTCTTAATAAATTAATCTCGGAGAATTTAACCTACAGTAGTGAGATAACTTTAGAGACTAGCATTCTGTGTTAGAAGATAACTAGATTCAATTCAGATGTCATTTGATTTTACTTATGCTCTAACTAATGGTTGGTAGTTTAGATATTCTATTCCCAAGAATTTCCTAAAACTAAAGTTATTTCATTAATCCCTATGTAGTGTACGAGAGTACAGGCTGGAACAATCATACAATAAATAATTCATTTGTAAAATGTCAAACAATTGTCTCACATTTCACTGTTCCTTCGTTTCCACACCAATCATTCTTTGTTATCGTTCTCTTCTCTTCGATTTTCTCAATATTCTTCCACTGGGTATTCTATTTTCGATTGATAATACATACTACTTATATCGGTCGATATCAGTGGCACACTTACTTATGCCTGTCACTCCCAATAGAGCATAGACCGCCATCCAACATTCTCCAACCTATTCTGTCATGGATCTTCCTTTCTAGTCCTATCCAATTGTTATTCATTCTTCTCATATCTGTCTCCATTTCACGGAGTAATGTGTTCTTTGGTCTTCCTCTCCTCTCTTGGCCTTGAGGATTCAATGTGAGAGCATGCCTTGTGACTCATTTTGGTGCTTTCCTCAATATGTGTCATATCCACTTCCAGAGCTTCCTCCTGATTTCTTTCTCCACTAAGATCTGGTTTCTTCTCTCCCATAGTAGGTTGTTGCTGATAGTGTCTAGCTTAACGGATCCGAAGTATTTTGTATAGACAACTGTTAATAAACACTTGTATCTTCTGTATGATGACTTTCATAGTTCTTCAAGTTTCCGCCTCATACAGTAAGACTGTCTTGATATTTGTATTGAACATTCTGACCTTAGTGTTGGTTGACAGACAATTGTTTTGAGTTCCAGTAGCATACATCACACCTAGATAATAGATATGTTTCAGAGTCTAATATACTATTGAATATAAATAAGTAATTTGTTGACAACTATACACATTTTAGGTCAATCTAATATAGATTCATGTCATACAATGAAACTTAGCCCTGAATTTACTCAAACATTAACAAATGATACATCAAATGATATTCATTTAACTGGACATGAATCATCTTTATCGAAAGTGTCAATGTCTACATTACCAATAACAATAATAAGTAATATGACAAGTGTAAATTCAACTAGATCTACTATAAATGATGATCATACCATAATAAGAACAAGTGAATTATCTACAAATAAACATAATATTAGTCCACAAATACCACATGTTATTCCATTATGGCGTTTTCAATGTTCAATGACTAAGGTAAGTAATGATAATTTATTGTTTATTCATTATAAATCTAAATGTGTTTGTTATAACTCAGTGAAGAATAAATGACGAGGAACTTCTGAGACCTGTTAATGGACTAATATTAAATATATATATTCCTACTGTATAACTGTTCAGTAATTAGATCAGGTATATCTATATTCCTCTTATTATAAGCTTCATCATAACCTATAGACTATTATTATACCATTTATTGTTCTTAAGTTATGCTCAGGTTTTGATTGAGATCATGAACCGATTGATGTTTCCTAAGGTGGTTTAACATCAATCAAAAACTTAATAATCTCCATAATCCCTATACTAGTAATCAACATGTGCTCACTAGTGACTAGCTTCGTGAGGGAATTCTCGGAGTTCCGGTGAGAAGCCGTGACCAGTGGAGCTTATCCATGTCGGGTAGAGATAGGTATCTACCTCAGTACAATGGCAGATGGTCGCACAATTTCGTGGATTGGTTAATGTTAGACAATATCACCATTGGATGCCGGCTCAGTGGTCCAGTTGGTTAAGCGTTCTTACGCGAGACTGAAGGCCCTGTGTTGGAATCCCGCGAGCAGGATCGTGGATGCGCACTGCTGAGGAGTACCACAATGGGACGTAACGGCCATCCAGTGCTTCCAGGTTTTCAATGGTGGTCTAACATCAATCAGTTCATGATCTCAATCAAAAACTTAATAATCTCCACAACCCCTATACTAGTATACTCAGTTTATTGATTACCGTCTCCCACATTCACAGCCAATGTTTGGCTTGATCTTTTACAAATGTTATTTCTTATTTTATAGTGTGATATGGTCTATTTAACTGGTATATAAACCAAGTATGTTTGAAATACATGATTTGCATAGTGGAAGCTGTTATTGATGTTCTGAACTCAATTGAACCGGACTAGGAGAAAAAAGGACCCATAAAGACAATAGGCTGCTCATATCGGTCGAACATCATTGTTCTAGCACAATACTAACATCGTATAACTCTCATTGTGATTGATAAATAAATCACGTGGTAAATAACTGGACATAAAGTCACAACAGTGTGATTTTCTGTAGTTAGATGCATAGAATTTCACAACACCTAACTCTTAAATAAACTATTTACGTATAGTGTAAAGATCGGAACCATATATATGAAAGTTCCTTGTCAAAATGTCAGTATCATAACTGATAAACAATAAATGTATAAACATAGTCAAACTGATTTAAATAACGATGTATAGTATGTGATGATGTTGGCGAGACTATACTTTATGGACGAACCAATCAGGTATAAGATAATACGTCTCCGATTTTGGCGCGAAATTCACCCCTCTATTTGGTTAAATAGACTTTTGGCATTATAGCTGATGTCAATTCATGATAAAAACCCTAAATCGAATTCTTAATTCTAACCATCAACTGTAAATCATAATTGTAATTCCTCACGCTGGTTTATAACCTTCATTTAGTCCTAGTTATCAGATGGACACTCTAAAGGTCACTTCAACGTCACTTGATGGTCGTCCATAAATTATACTCTCATCATGATATGTAAGTAACCATTCCCAATTGTTCAGTAATAACCCGAATTCCATTTCAGGAAGAAGCTTATTGCCTGTTAAACCCCTTTCAGAATATGTGTATATCATCTACTTTGATGATGATATTGTTGTTATTGATAGGCTCACCGCTTTTAGTAACCCTAAATCTGACTACAGTTGGATCGTATGGTGATCTTCATTGAATCAGACATTCCAACTGTCCTCGTACAATTCATCAATATAACTTGCGTTTATGAATAAAGGAATAAAATAAGTCAAATACGAGAAAGAATTTTTGATCAGAACATATAATCAGGGAAATGATGCGAAAGAAACGAACAGAAGAGTAATAGATGAAATGAATCGAAGAGAAGTCATGTGAACTAACTTGATTTAATCAAGCGTGACTCAATATTTATAGTTAGACCAAAAAGAATGTGATGAATGTAGCAAGCAACACACACACACACACACTATCATATAAAAGCAGCTCAAGAAGAATGAATAAATCGGTCTGTTCAGATGCTAGAATAACCTATATGGGCTTGACATAGGGCCAGACACTACAGGTTTCTTCAAGGTTCGAGATAATTTTGAAAAATCTTACACTGTTTAACATCATAGTCAGTAGTGAATGTTTATGAGAAGCGAAACTCAGTTGACAATACTAGTGAGACTATCATTTATCGACGACCATCAAGCGATGCTGAAGTGACCTTGAGAGTGTCTACCTAATAACTAGGACCAACTGAAGGTTATAAACCAGTGTGAGGAATTACAATTATGATTTTCAGTTGATGCTTAAAGTTTTTATCACCAATAATATCAAAACCCTTATTTAGCCAAATGGATGAATGAATTTCGCGCCAACATCGTAAACCTGTTATCTTACACCTGATTGGTCCGTTTATAAATTATAATCCCGCCATAATACTTCTTTTTGTTAGTACACATCATCTATATACTTTTTAACAAATTAGAAAATTAAATAAATAATTGATCACAGAACTTTCTAAACCTAAATGTTTAATCATATTTTGAAGAAATCTAATATTCACAATAGAAACTCTAATTGATATTGATATGATGAATGATGATCGAATCCGCCTCGGAGCACCTGTTCCCTCAAGATTACATGTACACCTTGCTGACAAGTGCCAAGTAGCACGAAACCCGGATCCAGGGTTTCCTGTTGACTACCTCCAACCACCATCTAATCTCAATATATAGTGCACGCATTGTCGAGTCACCTAGACTGGTGGCCACATTGCAACATGGTCGATAGCATTCGATCTGCACTAAACAAGGACTTGGTCACCACCCAGTGATCAATCAATTGTGAATGATGATATAAAAACATTTATACTGTACGGAGGTGAAACTTCGATAACTACCATAACCATCATCTAAAAGGTACAAGTATTTATAAACAATTGTCTACCGAAGACATTCAATGTTTGTTGACCGGATACTATCAGTAACAGTCTACTGTGGGAAAGAACAAACCAACTTCCAACTGAAGAGGAAATGAAGAAAAGACATTGGAAGTAGATAGGATACATAATGAGGAAATCATCACGAGGCTGATAAGTCTTGTTAATTTGAACGCTATATTCGTTTTCTAAGCTATTCTGTAACCTCCAAGTTAGAACTATACAGCAACCTGAACAACGAGAGAGAAGACGCTAAGTATGCGAGAAGTACTATACTCCAAGGTTCATTTTTGTACAGAAAAACACGGGTATTTATAGATGTTAACATTTTGTTAAATCAACATCATATTTTGGCCAATCCGCTAAAAGACATATTATGCTACTGACCAATAGTAGCACACCACGTTGACATTTTATAAAGCTCCATCATGCTCTGATTGGTTAGGACTCTTCGGCTCCTTTAGGGCCTCTGGAGGTTCCGTTGCACTTCTCGGAAAGCCGACTCAACAGAGGCAAGTGCTAACTTGGAATCTTGAAAGGAAACGAAAAAGAGTAAAGCCAAGGAACATACTGCATCAAGAATTGGAGACAGATATGAAAAGGATGAATCGCAACTAGAAAGATCTGGAAAGGATTGCCCAGGACAGAGTTGGATGGAGATTGCTGGTAAGCGGCCTATGCTCCTCCACGAGTGTTAACAGGCGTAAGTAAGTAAGAAATTTGGTATTTTCTTTAACTAAAATTAATTACTACATCAATGATCACTAACTATATTCTTTTCTTTAAAACAAACAAACAAATAAACAGGGTCATAATATATCAGATATGGCATGGAACAAACAAAATCCAAATATATTAGCTATTGGTTATGGACAATTTGATTATGATAATCAACAGAAAGGTTTAGTATGTTGTTGGTCATTAAAACTTATTGAATATCCTGAACGTTATTATGAAACACCAAGTAGTGTAACTGCTATTGGTTGGTCAAAAATTCATGCTAATTTATTAGCGGTAAGTTATAATTATCTTTTTTTCTTTTATATATTACTATCATTGAAGTAACTACTTCTATGAAGTCGATGTTGATGTTGTTGTACTAATGAGGTATGACAACTTGGATCGATGTACATATATGTGCTTGGTCCTATCTATATCGAAGCTGACTGATTGAATCTATCCCCCTCCACCTACGCCTACATGAACATCAATTAGCAGTCAAACGCCATGATATCTCTTCACTTATATCAATACACGTAGATAACTACGGACATTCATTCGATTGGGAAAATGTAGAAATCTTAGACAGAGGAAACTCCAAAAACACCAGAGAATTTTTAGAAGCTTGGCACTCAGGTCAATCAGCAATCAACAAACATATTGAAATCAATCCAATTTATCAACCAATCAGAAAAATCATGCACAAACATAAGAACAAAAATCAAACGAATGGGAGACACAACCAAAACAAAGAAGTAAACAATGATAAATTTAAGGTCAACAAGAACCAATCAACATCGAGGTGCACAGAACAAGCTGTGAAACACATATGGAGAAATTCCAACACTTCACTTCTATTTGAAGTTTGTGCTGATGATGTCGTTCAGAAGAACGATGAAAGCTCCACGACCAAACCATCCAGCTCAGAGAACAAAACACCACCAAAATCAATCCCAGAAATGACCATTTAAAATGTCATATAGTGTAGAACTAGTAATATAGATCTTAACTTATTATCATTTACAATGAATAGAATATAACTACATTCCATATGGTTGATAATACTTTTGTGAAGAAGAAGAAGAAGAAGAAGAGCAAGAACAAGAAGAATCATCATACTTTTCTTATTTAAGATGTCTAAATAGTAATGCAAATCAAGTATCAAATAAGTATCATAGTGTACTGAACGAGAATACACAAGTGAAGATAAGCGAATGTAGTTGAATGCAACCATAACAGAACATGTTAGTCGAATCTAAGAATCATACAGTAAATTCTTCATTTGTAAAATGTCAATTATTCGTCTCAGATTTCATTGTTCTTTCGTTTCCACATCAATCATGCTTTGTTCACATTCTCTTTCCTTCGATCTTCTTAACCTTCTGCTTCTAGGTATTTCACTTTCGATTGATGATATATACTACTTATATCTGTCGATATCAGTATTTATTTAGTTAGTTAAACACATAAACATAGGTACAAGGCGGCACTAAATAGATATGCGCTACATAAATTATCCGATTTATATGAGGGCTGGAATACTATCCGGATGTCCAAACTGAAGCAGATGGTTTCTTAAAGGGCCAAACCCTGAGCCTTTCACTTAAAAGAATAATCTACAACACAGTGGAGCAACGTAGAGAGATCCAGTCTTATGGTAGCCGGTGACCAACAATAATTTCACATGCCATTTGTTCCTTCAAGATACTGGAGACCATGTGGATTATTGGTTTGGAATCAGGGTTTTTCAAACTCCCCTAAATAGATTCTTTATATCCACCAACCCGCTTAAAGAGCCAGACATCCGCTTTTCATCCTTTCGATTTCTTAAACAACATTAATGCAGCGAGAAGGCAGTGAGTAGGACTTCTCTGGCAGTGACTGTATGCACATAGCCATATGGGAGCACACATTGCAATAGTAATATTCAAATAGACATTCGTATATAGAAGATTTAGTTTTCTTCACAGATGTAGCTTTTATTGGGTGGTCATAATTTATGTTAGTCCAAGCATAAGAATCCCCATTAAAAACAAGATGCATATTATAATAAAGATTAACATTGAAAGGATAATACAGCTTTTTTTAAAGCATTCAAATTTCGTCAGCTTAACATCTATTTCTTTGTCTCTACGATCAATCATACATAAATGTTTAATGCAATAGTTTACTTTCAACGAATACTGTGATACTTTGAAACTACCAACAATGTTTCTATTGATTGAGATCGTAAATCGATTGATGTTAGACCATTATTGAAGACCTAGAAGTATTGGACAGCTGTTTCGTCTTAGTATGAGACTAGTGAGTAGTACTCATCCACGATCTCACACGCGGGATCCTAACCCTAGGGCCTTCGAGTTCACTTAACCTCTAGACCATTGAACTGACATCGAATAGTGTTAATCTGCCTAGATCATTCATATTTCTATCTGATTTTAATCATATTCATTATTTTAAACAATCTAGGTTGGAATGTTCAATGGTGTAGTTTTCATTTATGATGTAAGGAAAAATGATCCTCTCCCAGTAATCGATACTACGTGAGTATTTGTTTGTTTTTTAACGTAAAGTTCTTTATACTTGATCAGGCTACCATAAAAAATATATAAAAAGACGATAACTGAATGAAAGATTATATTATAAGGATGAAATTGTAGTGTGTGCTACTGATGTCAACTGATATAAGTAGTGTGTATGGTCAATCGACAGTGAAATATCCAGTGGCAGAAGATTGCGAAGATCGAGGAAAAGAGAACAAGAACAGAAAGTGATTGATATGGAAACGATGGGACGACAAAATCTGAGACAATCGATTGACATTTTACCAATGAAGTATTTACTGTCTGTTTCTCAGATTTGACTAAACTTTTCTGTGTGTGTGTGTTCAAATATGTTTGGTTCCTCCCTCGCTTTGTGTTCTCGTTCACAAGAGAATCTCTTTCAGGTTAATATATGTCCGGGCTAACTAATAGTTTACTTGCTCATAATAGTAGTGTGCTTACACTTGTATCCCTTATTTACTGTTCGATCTTCCAATAGCTTTTAATCTCTCTGGCTTTGAAACAGCATACAATCTGTCTGGTTTATACCTATTTACCACTTCCCGCTTCTTGAACAATCTTTCTCTTCATATTTGACTTTGAGAACGTGTTCAGTCACCGGAGATTCTTGAAACTTCTAGAACATTTATGTGACATTTATTTTATAGAGCGAATACTTTTAAAAAACAACAGAACATAGGGATAAATCTTACTGTGTTAGCATTAATAAGGTCAATTATTCAGAACTATTTCTACTATTTACGTTGGCTATTAAGCTTTATTCTTGATCGCGATCATGAATCTATCAATGTTAGACCACCATTGAAAACCTAGAATTACTGGACGGCTGTTTTGTCCTAATGTGTAACTTCTCAGTATTGCGCATCCATGGTCACTCACGTGGGATTCGTATTCAAGTCCTTCGGTTTGGCTTGCGAATGCTTAACCTCTAGACCACTGAACCATCCAGCATCCAACGTTGTTAATGTCTAACTTCAACCATTTCATGAGATTGCGCAACCATATTATATTGTACTGAGCTTCATTCTCTCCACTAGACAAACTGGCTTCACTTTTGTTGGATACGATAACAAAATGACTGAACTACTATTCTTAAGTTATCCTAAGTGATAGGATTCGACTTAACGACTTCATTAATATAGTGATTAGTCGGATAATGAAAATGAATTAAGTGGATATAAGATGTGTAATTAGTATGAAGTAGTTATCCATGAATTAAGTGGATTTCATTTATATACATACATATAATTATGTCATAAATCGTAATTCTATTCCAAAGCACTTTATTCTTTCTTCTAGACATGCTTCAGGAAGACATTTAGGACCTGTACGTAAACTGCAATGGATTTTTAAAGAATCAGGTTTAGCGGAAAATCTACAGGAAGTTTTAGTATCAGTATCTAACGATGGTCGAGTAACTCAATGGTTTATACGTAAAGGTTTTGAAAGTGCAGGTATATTTTCATTTTTTGTTGTTGTTGATATAGATATAGATATACTCAGTACGGATACAGAAGGCTCGATTAGCTTTTGCCAACTTGCGTCATTTATGAAGTAGGCGGGCTATCTGTCTATCAACCAAAGGACGTGTTTACTGCGTAGCAGTTCGTTCCGTCCTACTTTATGGCAGTGAAACATGGCCGGTAAGAGTAGAGGATATTCTTAGGTTACTAGTATTCGATCATAGGTGTCTTAGAAACATTGCTCGTATATCCTGGGACCATTGAGTAAGTAACGCAGTTGTTAGGAAACGGGTACTAGGTGAGGATGGCAAATCAATTGATGAAGTAGAGAAACTTCATCAGTTGAGATGGCTGGGACACGTGTTACGTATGTCCAACCACCGACTGTTCCGACGTGTGATGTTTCATGGTATAGCAGTAGGTTGGAAGAAATGTAGAGGCGGTCAGACCAAAACACGGCTCAAGTCCATGAAATCACTGACAAGTGGACTGATTCATGTTGGTAGGTGTAGACTAACTGGTTGGGGACCGCGAGATGATAGCAACCGATGGTTAGAGACATTGAATGACATGGCTCAAAATCGCTTGCAATGGCGCAGGTGCATACACTCTTTGTGTTCTCTCAAATTTTGATCTCCTTATTCCTCTTTTTCTCTTTTTTCTCTTCTCAAATATATTTCACTGTATTATACTCTTTAAATAACATCTCCAAACCCTAATCTTCCCGATTGCTGCTTATACTCTTATTACCTCTACTACTACGGGATTTGAATGGACAACTGCATCTCTGTGCTAATTTGGTATGGCAACTCGAACTGATGTATGTACTTACGAAGTTCTACGTTGTTACTGACTGACTGACTGATGCTCTCATTTCATCCCAGGTTAAAGTCTCTACAACACTACTCCTCCGTGACCCTACATAGTAGTTGGATTGTAATCGTGAATAAAACAATGTTAAGAATATGAAGTGATGGATACAAACTCAGTAGTTTAAATTAATTAAGCTTCCTACGATATTTGAAGTCTTTATCCGTAATCATCTGCATAGTTGCGCGTGTACAATGTCGAGGTAGAATGAAATACATATCTATATATTGTATGGTCAATCATGAACATGCATAACTTCTAAACATAAATTTGAGGTCATTTTCACCATGGAATCACACAGAAACAAGAAAATCTGATTGCTTCTCTCATCCTCTTCTGGAAGCCTATGCTGCAATCTGGGGTCGAAATCAATGTCTCAAAATCACGCTGGGGGCTTGTTAGCTTTAAGCCACTACTCTGGCATCAAATGCGTCCTATTTTCAATGTCATCCAATACGCGATATGCAGAAATGATTAACTAATATATCATCATCAGGATAGTTAACTTCATACATGGTTGAATACTATGACCCATGACATCTAACCTTGGCTTCATGAATTTCTATTAAAGCTATTAATTAATAGGTGCATGACTGGTCAGTTACGAAGGTGCATCATAGATTCACTGACTTCAAGGGGGTGATTTTTTTAGTTTTAATTCTAACTACTTATAAAACATAAGTAGTGCAAAGACAGTGTAAAATCTTCAGGGTTCGGTTTGTTCAAAACATAAATCTCCCTTAAAGTAATAACAATTCAAAAAAATCTTTGTATCAACTAATACAATATGCAAATAGAGTATTTGCCATTCCAACCAATCAGATCATTGCTGCTAGGTCCCATCTCAGTAAAGGAAATAGCTTTTTTTCCTACGATATTTGTATCGATTACCAATGTTCATTTAAAAGTTTTTTTTCTCTATTAGATCTGATGGTACTTAAACAATCATATTCAAATGTTCTAACACCGATGAATACATCTCAAAGAAATGAAGCTTTAATATCACGAACAGCTTTTGCCACGAGTATGACTTTTAATAAACGTGAACTAAATATGTAAGTTCAGTAGTGTATGTCAATATTGAGTTAGTATCAGAAGGAGTTTTGTGCAGATTGTAGTTGAGATCATGAATCAATTGAAGCTAGACCACCATGAAAAACCTGGAAGCATTGAACGGCCGTTTCTTCCTCGAGACCGATAGGTCCTAGGTTTGAATCCCGCGAGGTGGTGTCGTGGAATATAGAACGTATCACGTTACTAACCTTCGTTTTATATTTATTGAAATATATCAACAAAAAACATATGTCAAACAACCAATACAAAAATTAATTAAACATCACCCTATTACATAAGCCGGTGTCTGTCTGAACTCAGTAGCTACGTAGATAACTCGATGACGTTTTCAAGCGTACAGTAATGGTTTCCAGTCCCGAAGTGAACATCAACTCTATGATGTAAGTACATCTAGCTGACCAGTCCCAAATAGGACGAAACAAGTATCCTCGATTCTACTGTTAACCACCATCCGTCTTTAATTAGAATGTTCGTGATTTAACTCAATATTGAGGCCATCCAAACATCATGCACATATGCCAAAAAACACACTGATCAATTGTAGTTCAAAAGAACTATCGGAGGATTTAAACAACCAATGCAGAAGTGAACTGGAAACTTCACGACATTGCACAAGTTAGTGATCATCTGAACTCATTAGCTTAGTAGATAACTCGATGAACAGTAATGGGTTCTAGTCCCAAAGTGAACATCAACTATGGGATGTAGATACATCCAACTGTCCAGTCCCAAATTACTTTAACAAATAAACAAACTATTCACATTTATTTATTAATATAGACTTGTCCTACATATGAAAAGACTTAATCAAGCTTTGTTACTTTCTTTTCATATTAAAGTTATGTTGTTGGCACTGAGAATGGATCAATTTATAAATGTTCATATTCTTATAATGAACAATATTTGGATACTTATATTGCTCATAGTGTAAGTCGAACTACATTTATATTCTGATCATTTAAGCTTATTTTCATTAGTACATATGTCTATATGCAGTTTAGTGAATGAGAACACAAATGGGGAGAACCAAATGTATTTGAATACGAATATAACAGAACATCTTAGTCAAATCTGAAAACCATGTGGTAAATAGTAATGGGTAGAGGCTAGCAGTGGAATGAAGGACGCGCGTTCCGTCCTATTTGGGACTCGTCAACTGGGGGTACCTGCACCTGAGGTGATCCCCACCCCGGGACTCGAATCTAGTACCATCCGCATTAAACGCCATCGTGTTATCCACTCAGCTACTGAGTCCTGCTATCCAACTGCTTGTGCAATGGGGTGAATTTGAATTCACTTGGTATTGTTTGGCTTGTATCTTCCCAGCACAGTATGCACATATGCCAATAACAGACTGATCAATTGTAGTCTTAAACCTCAATGGGAAGATACAAGCCAAACAATGCCAAGTGAATTCATATAGTAAATACTTCATCAATCATCTCAGACTTCATTGTTCCCTTGTTTCCACATCAATTATTCTTTGTTCTCGTTTTTTTTCCTTTAATCTTCTTAACCTTCTGCTGCCAGATAGTTTGTACTTGACTGGTGATATGTACTACTTATATCCATCGACATCAGTAGCATACACTACAATAGTACGTTACTAGTATTTATATATATATCTTTATTTAAAAGTGAACAACCGTTTCAAATTCTTTTTACAGATCAATTGTTTCTCAATTCATCACATCACAGTCTTTCAAGTATGTAGATTAAGAAAATTGGATAATGCCTAAGTTGAAGAATAAACAAATACATAAAATCAGAAGGGGTTTTGTGGAGATTTTAGAAGTTTCACTGATTGAAATCATCAGTCAATTGAATCTAGACCACCATGGAAAACCTGGAAGCACTGGAATCTCGTGGGGTGCGGTATGGTGGATGCGCATTGCTGAGGAGTCCCATACTAGGACGAAACGGCCGTCCACTGCTTCCAGATTTTTTATAGTGGTCTAGATTCAATCGACTGATGATTTCAATCAGCGAAATTTCTAAAATCTCTACAAAACCCCTTCTGATAATAATCATCTGCTCACTAGTGACTGACTTCAGGAGATACTCCTGGAGTTCTAGTGAGAAGCCGTTACCAGTGGAGTTTAACCATGTCTGTTGTGAGATATCAGTTCACTGAAGAAAATGATGTACGGTGGCGCAACTTCGTGAATACATAAAATGTTCTTAGTTTTGTAAAACTCATAGATGTGGACTGCTGAAGGGTTTCATACTGTGATGAAACGGACGTCCAAAACTTCCAGGTTTTCAATGGTGGTTTAATATTGACTCATTCATGATATCAATCTAAAATGTGTGAGACTATAATTAATAGGACGAACCAATCAGATTTAGGATAACAGGTCTTGGATTTCGGCGCGATATTCATTCACCCATTCATCCAAATAGCGTCTTAACATTTTAGCTGATATCAGTTCATGATGAAAACCATAAATCTAAATCTTAAACCTTATCATCGACTATAAATCACTATCTTTATTACTCAAACTGCTTCATAACCTTCATTTAACCCTATTAAGTAGGTAGACTTTCTCAAGGTCACTTTGGAGTCGCTCAAAGGTCGTCCATAAGTTATAGTCTCACCAAATCACCCTTATGCTATATATTTTTTGAAAATAACCGAGATTATACACTTGTGTTTAGAGAGCCTTTAACGATGAATTCTACATTCACTCACATTCACTTCTAGTTTTGGTAAAAGTTTGGATGATACCTACGATTTGAGCGCAGTAGTTGCCAAGGAATAACTTCATTTGGGGTTTGATTGGAAACCTAGTGTCTCTGTTCAACCGTTTCACCCTAATATGTGGCTCCTCAATGACGTTTACTCTTGAGTCCACTGTAGACCTATTCCTGAACCTCCTGGTTTCATGAATGGTTTCTAATTATTAAGTCGAGATCTAGTGGTACATGTTTCTAACTTTAATTAATTAATATTATAATGGAACAACCAAATACCGATAAAGACTACGATCTTGCTTTTGAAACTTGGACTTTCCGAGTTCAGTCCTTGACGGGGATGTAGTTTTACACTTTTTCGTGACTCCATACTAATACTAAACAACCCTTAAGTGATCCTCTGGTACCCAAGTTAACGTCAGTCTTCAAAGTAAACTTTACCCCACAAAGACATATCATATGTACTAGTAACTGGCTACAGGGAATACTATAGTTCATTGTTCCTCTTTGTAACTATTATCTTGTTAGGTTGCTACAAGGTGTACTACCAGACAACATTTCATATCCCTATTCATACTTGTGTATTTATCTGTTCATATTCACAGTTACTTACTTACGCCTGTTATTCCCAATAGAGCATAGACCGCCGACCAGTATTCTCCAACCCACTCTGTCCTCAGCCTTCCTTTCTAATTCTATCCAATTGTTATTCATTCTTCTCATATCTGTCTCCATTTCACGGAGTAATGTGTTCTTCGATATTCCTCTTCTCCCTTGGCCTTAAGGATTCCATGTGAGGTCTTGCCTTGTGACTCATTTCGGTGCTTTCCTCAATATGTGTCATTCACTTCCAGCACTTCTTTCTGATCTCTTCATCCTATGGGATCTGGTTTATTCTCTCCCATAGTAGGTTGTTGCTGATAGTGTCTGGACAACGGGTCCAAAGTATTTTGTATAGACAACTGTTAATAAACACTTGTATCTTCTGGATGATGGATTTCGTAGTTCTGCAAGTTTCCGCCCCATACAGTAAAACTGTCTTGACATTTGTATTGTATTGAAAATTCTGACCTTGGTGTTGGTTGACAGACAGTTCTTTAGAGTTGCAGATATTCTTCAATTGTAAATATGCTGTTGTTGCTCTGCCGATCCGCGTCTTCACATCTGCATCAGATCTACTGTGTTCATCAATGATGCTGCCTAGATATGTAAAAGATTTTACATCTTCCAAAGCTTCTCCATCAAGTATGATTCAATTGTTGCATTCAGTGTTGTATAGGAGAATCTTGCTTTTCTCTCTGTGTATATTGAGACCTACTGCTGTTGAGGTTTCTGCTAGACCGATCGTCTTCTCCTGTATTTGTTGTTGTATGTGTGATAGAAATGTCAGATCATCTGCTAAATTTAGATCGTCCAGCTGCATATTCACAGTAATTTCACTTAAATGTGCAAACGAATTAACTACTCATAAGTAGTATATGTATAGATATCCCTAACATAAGTAATTGTAATTATTCTAGAAATTTTATACCTAATCATTACTACTAATTTGATTTCGATTATTTCTTTCTTTCCCTTTTTTTGGGCTCTAATTACTTTTCCATACATTTCTAATCTGGTAAAATCATTAAAATCATAAATTTTAGTGTTTCTCCTATTAGCTTACCCTTTTTCCCCTATGGGTGGATACAGATTCATTGAATGACTTTAGTTCTCTTTCATTGAAACGTTCTTTTGGAACAAAAAACAATAACCATCTGTAAACAACATAAAAAAGTAGTCAATTTAAGAAGAAAATCTTTGATCACTACTTCAGTCTATTTACTTTGAAAGAAAGAAATGAAAAAATCGTCAAAGATATAACGTACACTTGTTGGAGAAGATTTGTAGTTCAGGAGGATTATTTTGATGGAGTTTTGTTTACTGAACTGGATGGTTTAGTTGTGAAGCTTTCATTGTTCTTCTAAATAACATCATCAGCATCAGAAACTTCAGGGAGAAGTGAAGTATTCGAATTTCTCCACATATGATTCACAGTTTGTCCTGTACACCTCAATGTTGATTAGTTCTTGTTCAAAATATCAGTCAATCATCTCAGACTTCACAGTTCTTCGATTTCTCTACCAATCATTCTCTTTTCTCGTTTTCCATTCTTCGATCTTCTTAAACTTCTGCCACCATGTATTTCAGTTTCGGTTGATGATATATACTACTTATTTCTGTCGATATCAATAGCACACATCATACTCGTCCCCTCTTCAAAGCAGTCGTTCTTGTGATGGTTTTGCTCACCGTGCCACGTTCTTCTTCTCTGAAGTTTGTGTCACGCTCTCAGTCGAGTCCACAGCGCTTTGACCATCGTACCTCCGTCGACCTTCTAGGCCATCAAAATCCAACGTACACCCAGCACCCGGGATGTTAAACACCTGCGCTTCAGCGATCTGCTGAGCCATCTACATTCGAGGTCCACCCAGCAGTCGAATGTCCCACCGCTCTTCTCCGTCGACAACACTGGCTACAGCTAACGCCGCCAGTCAGAACACTTTACTTGACGTTATCTCCATTGCACCAGACCACTCTAACTAGCACCTTGGCCCCAGGTTCTCAATGCGATTCGCAGAACAGCACCGTCTCACCCTCCTGATTGTCAGCCACACCAAATGTAGTGAACGAGAACACTAGTGAGGACAATCGAATATATGTGATTACAAAAGTACAG
Source organism: Schistosoma bovis (assembly GCA_944470425.2). NCBI lineage: Eukaryota > Metazoa > Platyhelminthes > Trematoda > Strigeidida > Schistosomatidae > Schistosoma > Schistosoma bovis. Next base: position 3,073,854 of record OX103961.1, on the reverse strand, counting down.
AACATCTTATCATACAGTAAATACAACACTTGGAAAATGTCAACCAGTTATCTCAGACTTGACTGTTCCTTCGTTTCCACAGCAATCACTCTCTGTTCTTGTTCTTATATCTTCGGTCTTAACCTACTGTTTCCAAACATTTCACTTTCGATTGATGATACCTACTACTTATATCTGTCGATATTAGTAGCACATACTACAATATGACTTTAGAGAAAATTGAAAATACACAAATTAAATTGCATTTACAGTTTGTGTTTTTTTTATTCATTTAACACATTGTAAACTCATTTCATAATGTTACTTTCACATTTCACATTTCACATTATAGTAATTCATTCATTCATATTAATCACTGGTAATAATTACTACCCAAGGGATTCATTTGTTTCTTCCCAATTAAATAAAAACATTTTGTTTATTGAATAAATGGGAAAGACTTTTTCTTGTGCTTGAGTGTTTGTGTGTGTGTGCTTTGATGAAAAGAATGAAAGTAGTTATCATAGCATAAAATCAATCATTGGTGGAATATCATGGTGAAGTAAAGATCTGATGTTTGAGATCCAGACGATCTGAATAGTAGACCTTAATCCTGTGGTGTAACCACACAGATACACAGCACCCTAGTGAAACAAGTAGTCATCATAGCATCAAATCAATAATTGATGGAATGAGCATTATGAAGTAGTAGAGATCTGATAATTGAGATCTAAACAATAATTATAATCAATCGTTGAGAATTCTAAATGAAATGAATGAATAGTCTCACTGGTTGAAATCATCAGTCAATTGAAGCTTGACCACCATGGAAAACCTGGAAGCACTGGACGGCCGTTTCGTCCTAGCATGGGACTCCTCAGCAGTGCGCACGCACAATCCCGCCACCCTCCGCGAGTTTCGAACCTAGGATCTATCAGTCTCGCGCTAGGCGCTTAACCAACTAGACCACTGAGCTGGCCGACATCCAACGGTGTTAATGTCTAACTTCAACCAATCCTTGATTTGACAAGATTATTGTTTCATTCAATCCTTTTACTGATTTCTTCTTTGTACTATGACCCAACTATTACACAAGGGATTCATCATTTTCACTCAATTCAGTAAAAATATTTTTGTTTATTTAAAAGTTGGAAAAGACTTTTGTGTGTGTGAGTGTTTTAATGAAAGCAATTTGCCTTCTATTCAAATCATCTGAATAATGATTCTATGCAATTAAGCATTACTTTCTACATAATCACGTTTCATATATGGACAATAAAGTTTGATGAATGACTAGTTCATACGTTTAACTATTATCCCATACACATGAACAAATGTAGATGAAGATGACTAGTTTAGCAGCAGTCTATGTATCAGTAAGCCTCAATATATATTCAAGGGAAAATGTAAGATCCTTAAATATAACATGGAGAACACCAACCTGATTACACTTGATAGAAAAACTATGGAAGAGGTGGAAACATTCACGTATGTGGGTAGCATGATCGATGAACAAGGAGGATCTGATGTAGACGTAAATGTGGGGATTGGCGAAGCAAGGACAGAATTCCTACAGTTCAACAACATATGGAACTCAAAACAACTGACAACTAATATCAAAATCACAATCTTCAATACGAATGCCAATACATTTCTACTGGACGGAGTTGAAACTGAGAGAACTACCATAACCATCATGAAAAAATTACAAGTATTTATAAACAATTGTCTGCATAATATGCTCAATGTCCGTTGGCTGGATAGCATCAACCACAACCTACTGTAAGAGAGAACAAATCAACTTTCAACCGAATAGGAAATGAAGAAAATACATTGGAAGTAGATAGGACACATAATGAGGAAATCACCAGACTGTATCACATGACAAGTGGTAACTTGGAATCCTGAATGGAAACGAAAAAGTGCAAGGTCAAAGAACACAGTGCACCGAGAATTGGAAGCAGACATCGAAAGGATGAATAGCAACTGGAAAGAACTGGGAAGGATTGTCCAGGACCAAGTTGGAAGGAGAATCCCGGTGTGTGACCTATGATCGTCCATGATGGGTAACAGGTGTCAGTAAGTAAGCTGTGTGTGTTTATCTACTTTTATCTACTTAAACATCTAAACAGTTGAATATTAAACAAAGACAGAATATATAAGTTTTAATCAACTTGAACATTTTGATGGAGTTTTATCTCTCTGAACTGGATAGTTTGATTGTGCAGCTTTCATTGTTCTTCTGAACAACATCATCATCAGTACAAACTTTAATAAAAATCATCCAAGTGAGCTAAAAATCTTCTCCATCATCTCAATACTTGAACATTTTGTTTTCAATCAAATTTCAATTCCATGTCATTGTTGTCATGGTAACAATAGTAATAATAATAATAATAACATGAACAATTTGTAATTCACATAGTTTTCGTGGATACGCACTTCTGTGGAGTCTCATACTGGAACGAAACTGTCATCCAGTGCTTGCAAGTTATCAATGGTGGTCTAACATCAATTGATTCATGATCTCAATCAAAAATTCCGTTTCGTAATCATTAATAGAGGTCTCCAGGTTGCTATCCAAAAGAAATTAATAATCTATGGTATATATATCCTAGATGTAAAAAGTATAAAGACTAACTTCCGTAACGTACATACATTCCTTTATTTCTGTTCCATCAAATTTTAAATTCTACTCATATTGTTAATTCTCATCCATGGCACTTTGAAGGTAGTCGACAGGATACTGTGAACCAAGGTGTTTTTTTCTTTATGACACACGTCAGCTAAGTATATCTACAATCGTAAGAGGAATGGTATTCTTTGGAGGATTCTATTACGTGTCACCCCGTTTCACATTTAGACAAGTTACCAGTGAGCTATTTGGGTAGAGACTAATCTCTTTTAGGTTTGGAATGTATTGACAAATGATTGATCTCTGACTAATGAACAAGATCATATATATGACGTTCTTCTTACTCTTGATCAAATTCTATCGATTAAGTTATAATGGTGATACTAGTGTTACTGACTTGATATCGCGTGCACTATATTATTATTTAAGGTGGTCGATCAGAACTAAAAAGGACTTAACATGAATGATAGTGGTCACAAATCAGTGATCAATCAAATACACAACTTTAAAACTCATGAGTCTTACGATATATTCAAATTACAGTTTCGTACTAAGGAACACATGAAAAACAATAAATAGCAAAGCAAGCGTGTAGCGAAAAGAATTCTGTACGTTAGATCAAACTATGTACATGAAATAAGGATGAAATGTGAATTTGTTTCTAGATGAAATCATACATCTTAAGCACTAATCTGTATCAGGTAGTGACAAGTATCTACTTCAGACAATGAAAGGTGATCTCACAATTTCGTAAATTGGTTGAGGTTAGACATTTAAACCAATGGATGACGGCCTAGTGGTCTCGTGATTAAGCATTCGCGGGTGAGACCGAAAGTCCTAGCTTCAATTTTCGCGTGAAGAGTCGTGGATGCGCGCTGCTAAAGAGTCCCATCCTAAGATGAAGCCACCTTCCAGCACTCCTAGGTTTTCAATAGTGGTCTTCTTTATTTATATTTTATTTTAACACACCAAATACATATGCGCCACACAAATCTCATTCGATATGTGTGAGGGTTGTGATATTGCCCGAGTGCCCAAACCAAAGCAGGTGGTTTTCTTAGGGGGCCACACCCGGGGCCCTCGACCTGAAGGTCTGATCAACAACGCAGTGGAGCATCGTGAGGAGATTCATTCCCATGGTAGCCAGTGACCAACGATTGTTTCATGCGCCATTTGTTCCCACAGGATAATGGAGCCCATGTGCACCATTGGTTTGGAATGAGGGTTTTCCAACTGCCCTAGGTGGACTCTCCATGTCCACCAACCCGATCAAAGCGTCGGACGTTCGCTCTTCGTCCTCTCAATTCCTTAAGCAACAGTAATGACGCGAGAAGGTAGTGAATAGGACTTCCCTGGCAGAGGCGTGGCCATGTGAGAGCATTTCGAGATGGAGAGCTGACTCTCCCCACTCTCGGCCATACCAGGGCATTTTGGGGCCAATGGTGGTCTTACATCAATCGATTCATCATCCCACTCAAAAAAATTAACAATCCCCACAACCACACACTAACAGTTAAACACCTCATTTCACTCTCACCAAGCTGGTCATCTTAATCATACAAAAGAAATTTCGTCGAAGAACTACATACAAACTAGAATTATACTTGATTTATTCAACTTGATATAAAGTATCATTTTCTAATGAATGATTGTACATTAATATTATTATTAGTAGTAGTAATAATAATAACAGTAGTAGTAGTAGTAGTAGTAGTAGTAGTAGTAGTAGTAGTAGTAGTAGTAGTAGTAGTAGTAGTAGTAGTAGTAGTTGGAGGAGGAGGAGGAGTGGTAGTGGTGGTGGTAGTAGTGGTAGTAGTAATAGTAGTAGCAATGGTAAGAACAAGAAGAAACCCATCCGTTTACACCAAATAACTCCCCCCCCCCAACGAAGATTCAAATTAACATAATCCGACAGAAAAATAAATCATAACTGAATATGAAACGAAATAAGTAACATACGTAGTTCCCTATTTTTCTGAAGAGGGGGAGTAGGGGAAGGAGAGGATAAAATTTATAATCTATAACTAAAATTATTTATAAAATAGAATTGATTCTAATCTCTCATGGTATTCACTTTCAATGGCTATTATAATCAATAAAGTAAAAGAGAAATAAACAGGAAAAGATAATAATAAAGGAGAAGAGGAAGAAGAAGAAGAAGAAGAAGAAGATTGTTTTAATCAATAAATGGACAATAGTTTATATCCATATATTTTGTTGTTGTTGTTGTGGTGGTGGTGGTGGTTTTGGCTGTTGTTGTGGTGGTGATGGTGGTTGTTTTGGTTGTTGTTGTTGTTGGTGGTGGTGGTGGTGGCTTTATTCTTTATCTTAACATTTCTCTCAAGTCGTTTGTATTTTGGTATCATGGAATTTATTTGTTTTTTATCTGTTCTTAGTGAAACAAAGAAAAAAGTTTGTTTTACTAACAATCATCAAAGTAATTGATATGGGATACGCTGACTAAAATAGGTTGTTGTTGTTGTTGTTGTTTTCTTTCTTCTTTATTCCATTGTTCATAATCAACTATTTTACAGAGTATGGAACAGTTGTCATTTCTTGCTTTTGATCATAATTCATATGATAAATACATGGAATAATATGCGGTTTATCATGATTTATGTATAAGATGTATTTAGTATGTGAATAATTCTTGTTTTCAAAGAGGATATAACATGAAATTCAATGGAAGAGATCTTGTTTATAATGAATTTATTATCAAGTTGGACAATTGTATGCATACATGAACATTTTCCTTGTTGTTATTGTTGTTAAAGTACTAGTTCAATGAGGAAATATGAATGATTTTGATGTAGTTTTGTTCTTTGAGCTAGATGGTTTTGGTCGTAGAACTTTCATCGTTCTTCTGAACACAAACTTCAGGGAGAAATGAAGTCTTCAAATTTCGCCACATATGATTCACAGTTTGTCCTGTACACCTCAATGTTGATTAGTTCTTGTTCAAAGTTTAAGGTTAACAAGAACCAATCAACATTGTGGTGTACAGGACAAACTGTGAACCATATGTGGCGAAATTTGAAGACTTCATTCCTCTCTAAAGTTTGTGCTGCTGCTGATGATGTTGTTGTTCAAAAGAACAATGAAAGCTTCACAACTAAACCATCTAATCCAGGGAACAAATCTCCATCAAAATCATCCACCTGAACTACAAATGTTCCCCATCATCTTGAAATATGATCAAAGAATAACCACATTTCATAACGAAACTAGAACTTTAAAAACCAACCAAGCAAAATTTCATATCTAAAGGAAGACAATATCATACCAAACATGCCAGTATTGTTGAATAAAAAGGTTAGAAGAATGCATCATATCATCATCTTCACCAACACAGGTCTATGTCATCTACATATTGTAAGTCATCAGTGAAATGTTCCAGCTCGAGATATGCTCGTAGTGTAGTGGATGAGAACATAAGTGGGAACAATCGAATGTATTTGAATACATAATCTCTTAGTAAAATGTGAGGACCATACAATAAATATATCATGTGCAAAATATCAATTAGTTGTCTCAGATTTCATTCTTTTCTTTGTATCCGTATCAACCATTCTCTAACCTCGTTCTCTTTTCTTCGATCTTCTTAACCTTCTGCTGCCAGACATTCTATGACTGACTTGTACTTATGTCGACATTAGTAGCACACATTATAGTAAGAAGTTCAACAATCAGAGAGTTATCTCAGAGATCTCTCTTAAGAAGTTAATTAAAGTTAAATGAATTAATAAACTTGTTCAACAGTCAGTTCAATTAATAAATTCGACAATAATTAAGAAACTTCCAAATTTTCTTTCAATCCAATCATCTTGTCAGATTGTATTCAAAAACATCCATCTACACTGGTGAATAATATTAAGTATTCTTTTTCTGATTCATCTTATGAATAATCAATAATATATATAGTGATTTTAAACTTCACTCCATTGCACAAGCAAGTGGCTATCAGAACTCAGTAGCTATGTGGATAATGCGATGGCGTTTTAAACGAACGGTGCTGGGTTCGATTCTCTGCCGAGATGAACAACAACTCTAAGTGCAGGTACATCCAGCTGACGAATCTGAAATAGGACGAAACGCTCATCAAACTGGATTCTACTGCTAGCCACTATATATATTTGTTTACAATACTCTAGATATAACTAATAAACTATTAAAAAATGAATTTCAACGAAAGAGATCTTTTTTCCAACGAATTCATTATCAACATATACAATTGCGTTCACGCAAAATATCAATTATTCGTTTCAGACTTCATTCTTTTCTTTGTATCCACATCAACCATTCTCTATCCTCGTTCTCTTTTCTTCAATCTTCTTAACCTTCTGCTATTAGGCGTTTCACTTTCGAAGGAAGATGATACATACTACTTGTATCTATCTACATCAGTAGCATAAATTATAATAGTAGTTCCCCAAGTTTCACCTTCATAATTCATATTCACTGAATTCAACTGTATATTTTACATTTAACGATAAAGTAGAGTTAAATACTTTAATTTAGTTATAAGAAATAAACGTTTGAAATGTTTATCTATTGAATGTTTGTTTTAATGAATTCTAAATGATTCGATTTAATTACATAACAATAACAAAGTGAATTTTGTTTATACACCTGTAATTTACATTCTGTGTCATTATTTTAATGATAATCGGAATCAGAGTTTAGGGAGATTATAATTATGATTGAAAACTTGGAAGTACTGGACGTCTGTTTCGTCTTTGTATGGGACTCTTCAACAGTGCACGTGGGATTCAAACTTAGAGACCTAAATTTCGCGCGCGAATGCTTAACCTCCAGAACACTGAGCCAAGATTCAACGATGTTAATGTGTCAATTCAGTCAACCCATAATCTTGTGCGACCATTCATTTATTGTCTGAGACAGATACCTGTCTCTATCCGACATGGAATGAACCCCGCTGGTCACAGATTCTCACTAGAACTCCAGGAAATCTATCTTGAGATCAGACACGAGTGAGCACATAATGATAATCATGATAATGGGGTTTTTAGAGATTGTAGTGATCTTAATAATTGAGTTTATATGTCGATATAAGTTAGATCACCATTGAAAACCTGAAAGTACTAGACAACGGTTTCGACTCCTCAGCCATTTATGGATCAATGAAAGTTAGACATTCACACCGTTAGATGCAGGCCTAGTGGTCTAGAGGTTAAGCGTTCGCACTCGAGACCGAAGCTCTTGGGTTTAAGTTCCGCGTGTGGGATCGTGAATGCATACTCCTGAAGAGTTCCGTACTAGAACGAAGCAACTGTCTAGTGCTTCCAGGTTTTCCATGGTGGTCTAGCTTAGATCGGCTGATGAATTCAATTATTAAAATCATTAGTTCGAATCCTTAAAAGTGTAATTTATCAATAAATGTACGATTGAAATGTTCGTAATTAGTGAATATCATATGTCATCGTTAAAAAAAATTTGAATATATGTTTTATCGTGAACTAATATGATCCGATTCAGTGAGTTACTTACTTACTAAATTACTTACGCCTGTTACTCCGAATAGAGCATAGGCTGCCAACCAACATTCTCTAATCCGCTCTGTCCTCAGCCTTCCTTTCTAGTTCTATCCTATTGTTATTCATTCTTCTCATATCTGTCTCCATTTCACGGAGTAATGTCTTCTTTGGTCTTCCTCTTTTCCTTTGGCATTGAGGATTTCATGTGACTCATTTTGGTGCTTTCCTCAAAATGTGTCATATCCACTTCCAGCACTTCTTTCTGATCTCTTCGTTTTATGGGATCTGGTTTGTTCTCCCCCACTGTAGATTGTTGCTGATAGTATCTGGACAACGGATCCGAAGTATTTTGTATAGAAAACTGTTAATAAACACATGTATCTTCTTGAAGATGGCTTTCATAATTCCCCAAGTTTCCACCCCATACAGTAGAACTGTCTTGATCTTCGCATTGAAAATTCTGACCTTGGTGTTGGTTGACAGACATTTCTTTTGAGTTGCAGATGTTCTTCAGTTGTAAATATGCTGCTCTTGCTTTGCTGATCCTCACCTTCACATCTGCATCAGATCTATCGTGTTCATCAATGATACTGCCCAAATAGAAGTTTTAGATCATCTGTGAAGTTTAGATCGTCCAGCTGCACCCTAGCTGTCCACTGTATCTCATGCTTTGCTTCAGATGTTGACGTCTTCATGATCCAGTCGTTCACCGAGAGAAAGAGGAAGGGCGAGAGCAGGCAACCAAGCCTGACACCGGTCTTTACCTCGAACGAGTTTGTCGATTGTCCTCCATGCATGATTTTGCAGTTTAATCCCTCATAGGAATTCCGTATGATATTGGCTATCTTGTCAGGCACGTCGTTATGTCGAAGAAGCCTACACAGTGTTGTCCTGTCCAATGAGTTAGATTATCGTGAATACCACCACGAATACTACCTAAATAGTTAATTATTATTTAGTGCTTATTAACAGTGCGTTATGAGATGGATTACTTAAAATTCTAGTAAGATTCCATTCTAGTAATCAAGTCATGTAATAAGATGACAAAATAGTTAGATAAGAGACGGTAAACATATTAATCGATTATAAATGTTTAGACTAACGTTTCTGTCTGATAAGCAGTATTTTTCTACCACTACTGATAACGACAGATATAAGTAGTATATAACACAGATTATAAATGGAAAGCCTGGTAGCAGAAGGTTAGAAAGATCGGATCAAAAAGAAGTAGACAATGAATGAACAATGATAGTTGGGACAATTGATGGAGTATTTCGAAATGAAATATTGAATGTAGGATTTCTTCACGTTTTACCAAAGAAGTCTGTAATTGTATATTGTAATATGTTTGATTGTTCTCAATTGTGTTCTCATTCACTACACAACTACTACCAGTCTCGTGCACGAGACTGATAGATCCTGGTTTCGAATATCATGAGTTGGGATCGTGAATGCGTTCTGCTGAGATGTCCCACAACAGGATGAAATCGCCGTCCAGTGCTTCCAGGTTTTTCAAAACGATCTAGCTTCAATTAACTCATGATCTAAACTATTAAAATTGAATAAAATCATTATTGAAATGAATCAATCTTAAATTTGTCTATGATTCTTTATTTTTTTCATTGTGTAGGCATCAGTTTATCAAATAGAATGGTCACCATTTGTACCAGAGATATTTCTTTCTTGTTCTGCTGATATGACTATAAGATTATGGCACTTAGACTATCAAAAACCATTGATTACTATTCAAAGAAATATGGTAAGCAAACAATATTATGTAATCATTTGTATGATACACTTTGATTTGTTGTACATTTTTTTTTGTAAAATATTACCGATTCAACGGTTAATCGATCTCGACATTGGTACTAGATTTATGTTCGCATAATTTATGCCGAACTCCACCTGGAGCACCTCTTGGGCTATTGTCGGTCTCAAGCCCCGGTAAAGGAAGAGGGTTGAGCGTGGGGTTAGCGACTCCATCCCGTAGAAAACTAACTCGCTAAAATAACGCTAACCAGAATACTGGTCGACAGCCGATAGTCTATTGGGAGTAACAGGCGTAAGTGAGTAAGTGAGTATACTGTATATTGTTTTACATACAATATAGAAACAAAAAAATATATGTAGGCTTTAATATAGTTCCAAATGAACTTTTGTGAAGATTTGACAATGTACAATGAAATCACAATGTGAGTACTGCTGATAATTGGAATAGTTCAACTTATCATTAGGTTTAGTTTATTAAGGCTTGTGTTACGCATATATAATCACTAACCACTTTGATATGTAGTTCTAGTTATGATCAGAGTAGATTGTATCAAGTTATATTAAAACAACAACATGAGTTTGCAAGTTTATCGACTGTTGGACTGAATCTTCTTTATGGATTCATACATTATTGTTTGATGGTGATAGTCAATTCGAAGATACTGGCATATTTTGATAGGGATGACTAAAATCTTGCTAACTTTACCTGCTTCGAAATCATCTTATAATAAACAGAACCTGTTCATCCTTAACTTATTAAATGGCTGAATAAACCTTGAACTCCAATTCTGTACTATTTGATACTGGTTAACAAAGTGAAACCTTGATGCTTCCTGTAGTATTTCAACCTTTATCGCCTACTGTAAGAGCTAATGATACTACAGCTGTAACTGAATTCTTGTAGGACCAAAACTGTTGAATACTGATAGGTCCTTGAATAGCAATAATCTTAGTATCAGAAAGGATTTTGTAGAGATTGTAGTAAGTTCAATAGTTGAGATTATGAGTCAGTTGGATTTAGGCCACCATGGAAAACCTGGGAGCACTGAACTGCCGTTTCATCCTGTCGTGGGGCTCCTCAATAGTGAGCATCCACGACTCCATCCCTTGGGACTCGAACCCTGAACCTACCAGTCTCGCGCCCGAGCGCTTGACCACTGAGCCGGCAGGCACCTGACGGTGTTGATATCTAAATTCAAATGTTTGATCCTGGGTCCGAATCCCGCGAGACGGGATCGTGAATGCGCCGTCCATTGCTTCCAGGTTTTTGATGGTGATCTAGCTTCAATTGACTCAAGCTCTCAACTACTGAAGCAATATTCTTGTTATTTAGATCTTACTAGACATAGAAAGAAAACATATGTTAGTGTATAATGTATAACAGAAGGAATATGGAGGAAGTTGAAACTATGTTCACGATTATTATTATTATTCACATCTTTGTTGTATGATAGGTAGGTAAGTATGTTTTTACATTTCTATATCCCCTTTACTGTAAGTTTCTGAAAAACCTATTAACTGTTACCAAACATTCTTACAAATCCTCACTTACTGCTAACTAATCATGTACTGTTTGTTCCACTGTCTATCACTTATGGTATGATTATTTTCCGAATGTAATTTTTTTATTTGGAGTGCTGTGTGGTTAGGCACATTCAGTATACTACTGAATCAGTTTCTAAGGATGAATTGAATTAGGTATAATAGAGAACTAAACTGCCTTCTATCATAGTCTTCTGATTAGCCATTGGTTTAGAAGGAGCTTCAAGGTACTGCTTTCCGTTGATTGATCTTTTTGAAAATCCTTGACATCAGTCATTGGTCCGATTAGCAATATAGTATGTGATATAGATTAGGAGCTCTCAAACTTAAAGAAATCCATCCCTCTTTTTTTGCCAAGATGATAACAACAAGTATGTTGTAAATTCTAAGGGTAATGAAAACAAAACAAGCATCTACGTTACTGAATAACAATGCTAATGAAATATTTCATGTAAAATGTTCAATTTTAACATGCATCGGTGAGATGATAGTTTATGAACGACCTTGGAGCAATTCTAGAGTGATCATGAGAGTGTCCATTTAGTAATGAGGATCAAATGAGGGTTATAGACCAGTGTAAGGAATTATAATTATAATATTCAGTAGATAGTTAAAGTTGGGAATTAGATTTAGGGTTTTCATCACGAAACGACATTAGTTATAATGTCAAAAGCCTATTTAGTCAAATGGATAAATGGATTTCGCGCCAAAATCAGAGACATGTTATCTTATACCTGATTGGTTCGTTCATAAATTATAGTTCCCGTCATACTTATTCCCTTTGAACCTAAAAAACCTTTTCAACATTGAAAATAACATATACATGAGTTGATATTATGATCATCTAAAAAAAAGCAAATTAGATCATTAAATTCACTTGGTATTGCTTACTTGAATCTTCCCATTGATGTTTAGGACTGCAATTGATCAGTCTCTTATTGGCATATGTGCATAATGTGTATATTGCCTTAGTTCAAAAGCATTATATGCGGAGATGGATAGTGACTTGTAGAGTGGTATCCAGTTTGACGCTTGTTTCGTCCTATTTGAGACTTGTCAGCTGGATGTACCTGCATCTCAGAGTTGATGTTCATTCTAAGATTCTAACTCAGTACCGTTCGCTTCAAATGCCATCACGTTATCCACTTAGCTACTGAGTCTTGATAACCATTTACTTGTGCAATAGAGTAAAGTTTAAATTCACTTGGTATTGTTTACCTAATTCTTCCCATTGATGTTTAGGACTGCAATTGATCAGTCTCTTATTGACATATATATATATATATCCATCCTGTGCGTATTGCCTCGATTTTGTGTTGTATCACATGTATTATAAACATTCCACTCATTAACTAAGTGAATAACATGATGGCGTTTCAAACGAACAGTAATGTACTAGGTTCGTGTCTCAGAGATGCAAGTACATCCAATTGATGAGTCTTAAATAGGACGAAATACGCATCAAACTGGATTCCACTACTAACCATTAACCATCTTTGCTTACAAATTACATTGGTTTACATTTCTTTCAATATTGACTTTTAAACAAATGATACTAGGAGATTCTTCTTTCCTTTTTTCTTTCTTTTCTTTTCTTTTCGTTTCTTTTCTTTTCTTTTAATAAATGAATGAATATATATTGAATTCATGAATCCATGTTCTTCTCCTTTTACCGTATTATACTAATTGCTATAAGAAATAAATTTAGTTAAGACAAATTATATTTCATGTTTATTGAAATACTTCAATTGTAATAATACTCTTGTATATGTATAGTTGAAAACAAGAAAGAAAGAAAGAAAGAAAGAAAGAAAGAAAGAAAGAAAGAACTGAACAACTGTTTAAAATTTGTATCTTTTTAATGTAATATATGTATCATGTTCAATGTTGAAAGTTTACATGATATTCCCTCCAAAAAGTGTCCTGGTACTACTGAGGGTGGTGGGGAGAATTCACTCTTTCTCTCTCTCGCGCGCGCGCACTCTCTCCAAATGATCTCACAAAATTATGTACATAAAGCCAATGTCAAGGAAGTCTTATTCACTACCTTCTCGTGGCTGGGGTGTTGTTTATGAAATTGAGAGGACAAAAAGCGAATGTCTGGCGCTTTAATCAGGTTGGTGGATATGAAGGATCCACTTAAAGGTTGTTGGAAAACCCCCATTCCAAACCAATGATGTACATAAGCTCCAGGATCCTGAAGGAACAAATGGCGTATGAACCAATTATTGGGCACCGGCTAAAATAGGATTGCATCTCCTTATGATGCTCCTTTACCTTGTGGATCAGACCTTCAGGTTGAAGGCTCCGAGTATGGACCTCTAAGAAAACCACCTGTTTCGGTTTGGACACCCGGGCAGTATCACAGTGATAATTGCTACTGGCTTCATTGTCATTATGTGACGCATATGTATTTGATGCCCCCTTGTATCAATGTTTATGTGTTCAAACTAAATTAATTAAAATAAACATTATGTAATTACTAGACTGTAATGTTTTGAAGAAAGAAAAAAGGTATAAAAATAGAATTAGTTTCTTTTTTTGTTGAAAAAACGAAGTGTAATAAAACAGTTTTCCAGTTCTGTGTGAATGTATAATTCTTTTGATTGAGATCATAAACCGATTGATGTGAAACCACCATCGAAAACCTCGAAGCACTGAATGGCCGTTTCGTCTAACTGTGAGATTACTCAGCAATGTGCATCCACGATTCTGCTTACGGGATTCCAAACATGTGCTCACGAATGACTAGTTTCGTGAGGGAATTCTCAGAGTTCTATTGAGAAGTCGTGACCAGTGGAGTTAATTCGTGTCGGGTAGAGACAGGTATCCGTGACAGTACAATGGAAGGTGATCACACAATTTCGTGGATTGGTTGAGGTTAGACATTATTATCGTTGGATCTCGATCGGTTCAGTGATCTAGACATTAAGCGTTCACGCGCGAGACTGGATGCCCTGTGTTGGAATCCCGTGAGTGGGATGGTGGATGTGCACTGTTGAGGAGTCTCATAATAGGACGAAACGGCCGTTCAGTGCTTCCATGTTTTCGATGGTGGTCTAACATTGGTCGGTTCATGATCTCAATCAAAAACTTAATAATCTCCACAACCCCGATACACAATAAACCTGTAATAGTAGTTGAGTTAATTAAATCTTGTAAAATGATGTATTATTTAGTTTGTATTCAATCTTATTAATCATTAGAAGTAGTTATTTTGATTAATAATGAATTAGAATATTGAATATTATGTGTAAAAATTAGTTTGTTGACTAGATTCAAGATGAATTCCTTGAAGTTATTCCATGAAGTCTTGAGTTATGAAATCAATCAACTAATGAATGTAACATCGAGGTCACTATTTACATTGTATTGATAAGAAAAGGAATTATCACAAGGGAGTTTTGTGGAAATTTTATTCATTTTAATAGTTGAATTCATGAGTCGATTAAAGCTAGATTATCCTGGAAGCACTAGACGACCGTTTCATCCTAGCGTCAAACTCAGAACCTCCAGTCTCGCGTGCGAACGCTTAATGTCTAGATCACTGAGCCGGCCGAGATCTAACAGTGTTAATGTCTAACCTCAACCAATCCATGAAATTATGCGATCACCTTCCATTGTATTGTCATGGATACCTGTCTCTACCTGACACGGATTAACTTCACTGGTCACGACTTCTCAATAGAACTCTGAGAATTCCCTCACGAAACTAGTCATTAGTGAGCACATGTTTGGAATCCTGTAAGCAGAATCGTGAATGCACACTACTGAGTTATCTCACAATTAGACGAAATGGCCGTTCAGTGCTTCGAGGTTTTCGATGGTGGTTTCACATCAATGGGTTCATAATCTCAATCAAGAGAATTATACATTCACACAGAACTGGAAAATTGTTTCATTACACTTCGTTTTATCTCAACAACAACAACAACAACAACAAAAAGTGATGTAACCAAAAGTAGTAAACTTCTGTTTCTAAAAAACAAGAAACATACCCTAACTTGTGTTTATACACAATGTGAATATACTACCATGCACATATACACATATATATACATATAATAAACATTTCTAAGTTCTCCCTTCTGTTTATCAAGTTAACCATCTAGTTTGTTTTTTGCCAGTGGGGGTGGGGGTTAACTTATCATTAAATTAGTTTATGAATACCGGGTTGTTTACACAAGTAACTGGTTGAAATAAACATTCCAACAATTCAATATAATCAATAATAATCAATAATAATAATCTTTCATATTTGTTTATTTTAATTATTGATCAATGGGATTACCATTATTGAACATTGAAATGTTTCATTATTTTCTTTTCTGTATTGTTTGTTTTACTTTATCGAATAATTTTCAAGGAAAAAAAAGTCGATAATATACAATAAATACTAATAAAAGTTATATTTTCAATGGTTAAGATCATGAGTCAGTTGAAGCTAGACCACTATGGAAAACCTGGAAGCACTGGACGGTCATTTCGTCCTAGTATGGGACTGCTCATCAGTGCGCATCCACGATCCCGCCTCTCGAGACATTCGAACCCAGGACCTATCAGTGACGCGCGCGACCGCTTAACCATTATACCACTGAGCCGACCGGCATCCAACGGTGTTAATGTCTATCTTCAACCAATCCACGAAGTTGCACCACCGCACACCATTGTCTTCAGTGAGTTGATATCTCACAACAGACCTGGTTAAACTCCACTGGTAACGGCTTCTCACTAGAACTCCAGGAAATGCCTCTTCAAGTCAGTCACCAGTGAGCAGATGATTATTATCAGAAGGTGTTTTGTGCAGATTTTTACAAATTTCAATAGTTGAAATCATGAGTCAGTTGAAGCTAGACCACCATGGAAAACCTGGAAGTGCTCGCGCGCTAAACCAGTAGGTCCTGGGCTCGAATCTCGCAGAAGGCGAGGTCGTGGATGCGCATTGCTGAGGAGTCCCACAATAGGACGAAACGGCCATCCAGTGCTTTCAGGTTTTTCATGGTGGTCTAGCTTCAACTCACTCATGATCTTAACCATTGGAACTATTACAATCTCCACAAAACCCATCTGATATTAAAAGTTATATTATTATGTAGAGCTGAAGGTCTCATATGACACTGGAGGTTCGCCATTGATATAGTGAATGGTTCGGCATTACTTTGACAAGTTTTGTTGACTGTTCATGCATAGAATTGTTTTGCTGGTTAACCGATTTCATTCATACTGATGGTTGCATTCCAATGTTCTCAAGGGTCATTGTCATTGAGATATTGTAAAACATTTCGCCATTGCTAACATGAATGAGTTTGATTGTTGTGTAAGTAGAATAGGTCAATTTTGGCCTGTTCGTGCTGTGCACAATTGATTCACATGATCATTTATCGGAATAACTATACATGTGACGTGAATGTGGATATGAATAGTGCGAATGGTCCACCAGGTTGTTTGGTACCTGTGCGGTTTCGCCACAGGATTGAGCTGTACTATTCAGATTGTAGCGTTAAAGCCTATAGTGTGTCTAGTTCTCTTGTAAAGCGGGATTGAGTGGTACTTTTTGGGTTATAAAATTTAAGCCTGGGTGATTTCGGACTCTCCTGCAAGTAGGATTGAGCTGTACTGCTTGGGTTGTCACTTGAAAGTCTGGATGGTGTCTGGTTCTCCTGAAGACCATTGTAAAATTATTCTGGCCCACAAGGGTTTATTATATAAATAGAAATAATCCGATAACCTTTGAATTTATAAAGAAAAATCAATTACTTTTTTAGTTTATCGATACTTATTTGATGATGGTTCATATTAGAAATAGTCAATATTAGTTGACACAGTAAGTCGTGTGTGACCGACCTCAAACAGTTGTCCCTTGGACATTACGGTCAAGCTTTCTGGTCATTAAGACCACCTCTAATACAATTCCCTTTTCAAGTACCTCTAGAAGAACCCTTCTACGGTGTGGGCAACCGGGAAGTGATAACTGCCCTCATACCTCTAACAGCACTCAAGACCACTGACTAACTGACAGTGGAAAATTTAGAAGTTACCTGAACAATCGATTAATAATAATTTCTTGATATGGTGTTGAATAGCACGACATATGTCTCTTTGAATGCAAGTGTACAGTTCAGCAGATAATTCTGTATTGCTCTACAATTGAAAAGCATTGCTTGGGAAGGTAGATGGTACGATTAGACTTTTAACATATCGTCGAATATGCTTTCGAGATATTACTTGTTTGTAGTTAAACCACTAACTGTATAATGCTGAGGTTTTTTATTTTAATGGTTGAGATCATGAGTCAATTTCAGTTGGACCATCACGGAAAACCTAGAAGCACTAAACGGCCGTTTCGTCCTACTGTGAGACTTCTCAACAGTGTGCATCCATGATCTCACATACAACACTAGAAACCAGGACATATCAGTCACGCAAGCGCTTAACCTCTAGATCACTGAACCAACCGGCATCCAACAGTGTTAATGTCTAACTTCAATCAATCCACGAAAGTGAGCGAAACATCTCCCATTGTCTTCAGTGACTTACTATCTCACAACAGACTCTGTTGAACTCCACTGGTCACTGCTCCCTACTAGAACTTCAGGAAATACCTCTTGGAGACCGTCACTAGTGAGCATATTAAAATTTGTCAATGATTTGTCTTAATTATGTTAACCATGTATAGATCTTGGTATCGATCCATTATTTAACTTAATTAGTAGGATTTCTAAGTTGTACAAATCATTTAGAATAGAAATGTGTGAAGGTTGTTGAATTCTTTAGTTCATTATGACATATGACATTATAGTAGTGAACACTCATGATCCCATTGATGACTGAGCTCAAGATCTTCAGGACTCTAAAATAGTGATTTTGCATCAAAACGTATATTTAAACTGAAATCATGATTCCTACTTATGGAAACTCTAGATATTTATTCACTATACTGTTGTTGTCTCTTTTATTTAGACTACAATTCCATCAATTTCTTGGTCACCTCATAATTCTTTGATATTTGCTTCAATCGCTGATGGTGTTCTTGAAATATGGAACTTAGATTATTCAACGTAAGTTACAATCTTTTTTCGGTGAGACTATAGTTTATGAACGACCTTTGAGCGACGCTAAACTCACCTTGAGTGTGTCCACTTAATAACCAGGACCAAATGAATGTTATAAACCAGCGTGAGGAATTAGAATTATGATTTATAGTTGATGATTAAGGTTATGAATTAAATTTGGGCTTTTCATGATGAACTGACATTAGTTATAATGCCGAAACGGTATTTTGCCGAATGGGTGAATGGATTTCGCGCCAAAATCTGAGACCTATCATCTTAAACCTGATTGGTTCGTCCATAAATTATAGTCTCGCTAGGATGATCATTTCGTTCAAACTCTAACTCTCTAGTTTGATGTGTCATTACCCCTAATGTTTATACTCTCACTTCGACTAGAATACATTATCCTCTATATCCCAAAGCACAAAGTCAAAGGAAAAAAACGCATCAATATTTATTTACAATTAACCTGATTGTAGTTTCCCTCTATTGATATTCATCGCTGAATTGAGATTCTTGAATTGATTTTTTAACACTACTCATTAGTACTCATTAGGTACATGGAAGGTCCGAACAATGTGGGAGACCGGGAAGACCAGTCAAATAGCAACGGAAATGAGAAGATACAACTTGGCAGTACTGGGAATCAGCGAAACTCATTGGACCCAAGCTGGACAACAAAGGCTAAATACGGGAGAGATGCTGCTATACTTCGGCCACGAAGAGGAAAGTGCTCCAAACACTCAGGGAGTTGCTCTAATGTTGTCCAAAGTAGCACGAAATGCACTTGTAGGATGGGAATCTCACGGATCCAGAATCATCAAAGCATCATTCAACACTACTCATTAGTTAATTATTATTTACTAAACACTCGTTGAATGGACCTTTAAATGCTAATAGAATCTAATCATCCTCATTTGGAATATCAACAATGGAATAGTACAAACATGTACAATTAATACTTTGTATCTAACTTCATTTCATCTTTGAATATATTGAGATAAATTTTAGGTTTCACTTAAAGTCCTTCATTTCAGAATTTTAGGTAATCCAGTTTTGTGTTTTTTAAGCAAATATGGATTAGTGGCTAACAGTGGAATCCAGAATGTTCGTCCTGTCCTATTTAGGACTCGTCAGTCGGATGTCCCTGATTCTCAGAGTTAATATTCAGTTCGTGACTCGAACCCAGTAACGTTCTCCACTAAGCTACTGAGTCTTTATATCCACTTGCTTGTGCAATGTGGTGAGGTTTAAATTCACTTGGTGTTGTTTTACTCGTATCTTCCCATTGTTATTGAGGACTGTAAGTGATCAGTCTCTTGTTGGCATATATGCATCCTGTGCGGATTGCCACGATATAGCCTCAAGTCACAAGCTTTTTAAACAAAGATGGATTAGTGGCTAGCAATGGAATCTAGTATGTGCATTTCGTCCTATTAAGGTCTGATCAGCTGGATGTACCTACATCTCAGAGTTGATATTCACTCTGGGAGGGACTCGAACCCAGTACCGTTCGCTTCAAACGCTATCTCATTATCCGCTTAGCTACTAAGTCCTGATAGCCACCCGCTTGTACAATGGGGTGAAGTTTAAACTCACTATACATATTATTGATTATTCATAAGAATACATGTAAGTAATTCATGGTAAACTGATATTCTGGTGTTTGCTACTGATGTCGACAGATATAAGTAGTATATATCACCAATAGAAAGTGAAATGCTTTGGGGCAGAAGGTTAAGAAGATTGAAGAAAAGAGAACGAGAACAGAAAATGATTGGTGTGGAAACAAGGAAACAATCAAGTCTGATACAATTAATTGACATTTTGTAAATGAAGTATTTATTGTATGGTTATTACATTTTACCAAGATATTCTGTAGTGCTATATTGAAACACATTGGGTTGTCTTTACTAGTGTTCCTGTTCACTACAGTACAATTAACTGTATAAAATATGCATTGAAATCACCTTACAGTTATGAACATAAGAAATTACCAAGACTTTAAGACAAGACTCTAAGGTCCAATTCAAATCACATAGTCTCTAAAAGAATTGATAACCCTTCCAAGACACCTAATCCAAGCAGTACCTTGATTTAGAGTTTACAATAAATTAAACTATTTAACAAAAACAAAAGGTTGCGAAATATCATGGATCGATCGAAGTTACACATTAACGGTATTAGCTCAGTTCTCCAAAGATTAGGCATTCGCGATCGAAACTGAAGTTGCTGGGTTCGAGTCTCGCGTGAAGAATCATTGATGCATACTCTTGTAGAGTCTCATACAAAAACGATATAACTGTCCATTACTTCAATGTTTTCAATGATGATCTAGTTTAGATTGACTTATGAATCCAACTATTAACATGACTACAATCTCAATAAATCCCCATTTTGACAAAAAAAGAAATCAAACTAAGCAAACTGATAAACGAGCTTTGGCATTTCAGTCAGTCAGTAACAACGTAGCACTTCCTACGTACGTACATCAGTTCGAGTTGCCACACCACATTAGCACAGAGATGCAGTTATCCATTCAAATCCGATTGTGGTAGAGATAGTAAAAGTATAAGCAGTAATCGGAAAGATTAGGGTTTATAGATGTTATTTAAAGAGTATAATACAGTGAAATAAATTTGGGAAGAGAAAAAAGAAAGGGATATAAAGGATTCAGAAGATTAGGATTTGGGAGAACACAAAGAGTGGATGCACCTGCGCCATTGTAAACGATTTTCAGCCATGTCATTCAAGGTCTTTAACCATAGGTTGCTATCATCTCGCGGTCCCCAACCAGGTAGTCTACACCTACCAATATGGCTCAGTCCACTTGTCAGTGACCTCATGGATTTGTGCCATGTTTTGGTCTGACCGCCCCTAGTTTTCTTCCAATCTACTCCTATACAACAAAACACCGCACATCGAGGCAGTCTGTGGTTGGGCATACGTAACACGTGTCCTAGCCATCTCAACTGATGAAGTTTCTCTACTTCATCAATTGGTTTGCCATCCTTACCTAGTACCCGTTTCCTAACAACTGCGTTACTTATTCGGTGGTCCCAGGATATACGTGCAATGTTTCGAAGACACCTATGATCGAATACTAGTAACTGACGAATATCCTCTACTCTTACCGGCCATGTTTCACTGCCATTTATTATGGTAACGTTTTATAATTTTATACTAAATATTTTTTTATAGTGTTGATCCTTATATTTCGGAGACAATATCTACTGAAGCAAATATGACAAGTGTTCTATTCTCTGAAACTAGTCAAGTAAGTGTTGTATCTATAATTTTAATGATTGTAAGTATTCAATAAAGAACTGATACTATTATTTTGTGACCCTATATCTGACGTCAGATAGATTGTATAAATGGTTGTTATTGAAATATAAATCCTGGCTAGCCTCCTATAACCTCGTATCAACAATCAAATCACACTTGATGGTGAAATTCTAGTAGATGTAGAATCCTTCATGTACCTGGGAAACATCATCGATGAACAAGGAGAATCTGATGGAGACGTAAAGGCGAGGATTGGCAAAGCAAGGGCCCCATTCCTACAATTGAAGAATATATGAAACTCAAAACAACTTTCGACCAATATCAAAGTGAGAATCTTCAATACGAATGTCAAAACGGTTTTACTGTACGGATCTGAAACTTGGAAAACTACTACAACCATCATCAGGAAGGTGCAGTTATTTGTAAATAATTGTCTGCGAAAGATACTCAACATCCATTGACCAGATACCATCAGCAACAGCTTACTGTCAGGGAGAACAAGCCAGCATCTGGCTGAAGAGGAAATTAGGAAAAGACGATAGAAATGGATAGGACATACATTACGGAAATCACCAAACTGCATCACGAGGCAAATCTTAACTTGGAATCCTGAAGGAAAGTGGAAAAGAAAAAGGCCAAAGAACACTTTACGTCAGGAAACAAAAACAGATATGAAGAAGATAAATACCAACTAGAAAGAGCTGGAAGAGATTGCCCAGGACAGTGTTGGATGGAGAGTGCTAGTGGGAGGCCTATGGTCGTCCACGAGGAGTAACAGGCGTAAGTAAGTAAGTAGTTATCCTCGTATATTATTATTCACTTGATCCGTGTTAGTGAATAACGTAATTAAATAAGCCAAATACAAGAGTGAAGTTTCGAATACGTATATTTTGTACGATCATCAATCTGCAGAGACATATAGAAGGATGAAGCGAGGAGAAGAGAGTGAAGTGAAATGACGTGCATTGGAGACGGTGTGTGAGCCACCTCGATTTAATCAAACGTCGACTAATATTTATAGTCATACAAAAATAAGCTACAGCCATTTGATGAGTAGGATAAGATGTACACATCAAGCTATTCAAAGTTGGAATTTACTGTTATAAAAGCAGATATTACTGAAATTTTCTCTAATATGGTTGAAGTTAAACGTTAACACCACTGGATGATAGCTCAGCTATCTAGAGGTTAAGCGTTCGCGTACGAGACAGATCTTATCTTAGAATCTCGCAAGCGGGATCGTGGATGTGCACTGCTGAGGAGTCTTATGTTATGACGAAACGATCGTCTAATGATTTCACATTTACCAAGGTGTTCTAGCCTTAATCAACTCATGAATTCAACTATTTTAAAAAAATTTCACTGATTGAAATCATGAGTCAATTGAAGCCAGACCACCATTGAAAACTTGGAAGCACTGAACGGCCGTTTTGTCCTATTGTGGGACTCCTCAGCAGTGCGCATCCACGATCCCGCCTCCCGAGATATTCGAACCCAGGACCTATCAGTCTCACCCCAGACGCTTAACCAACTAGACCAACTAGACCGGCATCCAACGGTGTTAATGTCTAACTTCAACCAATCCACGAAGTTGCACCACCGCACACCATTATCTTCAGTGAGTTGATGCCATCTCAGTGGTCTAGTTGGTTAAGCGCCTGGTGCGAGACTGATAGATCCTGCGTTCGAATATCTCGGGAGGCAGGATCGTCGATGCGCACTGGTGAGGTGTCCCATATTAGGACGAAACGGCCGTCCAGTGCTCCCAGGTTTCCATGGTGGTCTAACTTCAATTTTCTCATGATTTCAATCAGTGAAATTTCTAAAATCTCCACAAAACCCCTTCTGATTAAAAAAAACTCTGAGATGCAGGTATATCCAGTTGACGAGTCCTAAATAGGACGAAACGCACATCCTGGATTCCACTGCTAGCCACTATCCATCTTTGTTTATAATAACAAGGAGATTTCTTTTTTATTCATGAACAGTCAAATATTATTCCTATTGAGGTTTCGACGTAGATGGGGGGGGGCAGTTAAAAAAATATTCCGATTTTTTTTTCAGACTAACTATTCCATTAGGTTCTCATATTTCATTGTGCAAAAACAAAAAACACAAAAAAATGTTTCCTTACATAACCAGTTCTCTGATTCCTTTATTAATTCTTTAATCTTCATTGTGACTAAAATAAACAAGATAAAATTTGTTATTTGATATGTTTGTTTGTTTGTTCTGTTTTGTTTTTGGATGAGCTAAAAATGTACAGATAACAAGACTGTATTATAGATAATGACTAACAATGGAATCCAATTTGACTCACATTTCGTCCTATTTAGGACTCATCAATTGGATGTACCTACATCTTAGAATTCATGTCCATTCCAGGATGCGAACCTAGTAGCGTTCACTTGAAACGTTATCATGTTATTCATTTAGCTAATGAGTCCAGATAACTATCAGCTTATTCAATAGAATGATGTTTAATTCATATTTGTATTGATTGCTTGTGACCTAAGGCAATATCAAGGTAATTCGCTCAAGATGCATATATATATCGATAAGAGATTGATCATCAATGGGAAGATTCAAGTAACCAATACAAATATAACATTTCATTTTGAATTCTGTCTCCAAGGTGATCTGATACAGGAATATTTAAACTGTGTTAGATTATATATATATGATTAGCACATATCGGTAATTACCCTTTATAAGCCATATATATATATTGTAATTTAGGACTGCAATCGATCAGTTTCTTGTTGACATATGTGCATCCTGTGCGGATTGCTTCGATATTGCCTTAATTCACGAGCTTTATAAACAAAGATGGCTAGTGAATAGCAGTAGAGTCGAGGATACACATTTCGTCCTATTTGGGACTCGTCAACTGAATGTACCTGTACCCTAGAGTTAATGTCCATTCCAGGACTCGAATGCAGTAGCATTCGCTTGAAACTTCATTGCGTTATCCACTTAGCTAATGTATATAACTGTAATATCTTAATGACTGACTAGTTGATTGAATAAGTAGAACAATAAATGTCTAACTTTTAAATACTTTTTTAAGTGAGAAGATAGTTAACATCATAGACGGGATTCGAACAAACAAACCAAAGAAAAATAAGCGATCATTAATGAACTGTTTTGTTCTATTTATGAGACTCCTTGATATTGTGAACTTTTCTACTACCACGAATACTGTTACTACTTATACTACTCTGACATTTCTCATGCTAAGTTCATTTTTCCTTATTGATATAGTGTGCAACTTGAACTAATGCTCATATTCATCAGGTTCTATGTTGCACAAATTAACATCCAATAATTCACAACAAACTTCACATTCAGTTGAATGTATCTTGTTCAAAGAATAAACGACTTTAATTTCAAGTTAAAACGAGTTTTCACAGTAGACCATATAAGTCTAAACGTACAATGCTCAGATACAATTTTGTTGAATACTATTTTTATGTTGTTGAGGTCGAAAATTATTTCATATATATTTAACTTACACAGTCAAGAGTTCTAGTGAGACGCCGTGACCAGTGGAGTTAATCCGTGTCGAATAGAGACAGATATCTACCTCAATACATTGAAAGATGGTTGAGATTAGACATTAACATCGTTGGATCTTGGCCGGCTCAATGGTTTAGTAAATTAAGCGTTCATGCGCGAGACTGGATGGCCTGTGTTGGAATCCTGTGAGTGGGATGGTGGATGCGCTCTGTTGAGGAGTCCCACAATAGTACGAAAAGGCCGTTTAGTGCTTCCAGTTTTTCAATGGTGGTCTAACATCGGTCAGTTCATGATTTCAATCAAAAACAGTCAAGTGTGTACACAGATTTTAAACAAACATGAAATTAACATTATGACCCCATGAATATATATATTCATAATCAATTTACAACCTGATGCACATATACGTTGACTTGAGTTGCCATACAAGATTCACACAACGAAATGAGTGTATGAATATGGTGTAGTAAATATATCAAAATAATGCAACAACAGTGACGATAAGAAAAATCGGTTAATAGAGATTGAATATACGTAGCATATGCTTTGACCACTTCATCAACCTACTCCTTATCCACATCTACTACCCTATACTCAACATCGAAATTACTCGATTCATGTGTTGTGACTTTAAGTCGGGCTAGTTATCGCGTAATTTATTCACTAATCGAAGTATGATTTATTCACTCTTGTACTGTATTAAACCAATGACGTTCGACCGGTCTGATCAGCCTAGTATCCTTATTGGCCCTTTGTTCGCCTAGCCTATCCACTTGAGTCCAGAACACCAATAACAGCTTCCACTATGTGAATCATTTATTTCAGACAATAATTGGTTTATATACCAGCTAAACAAACTGCATCGCATCATAAAATTCGAAATAACATTTATACAAATATAAAGTCAAAAGTGGCCGTGAACGTAGGAGACTGTAATCAGTAAACTGAACAAAAGAACAGTAGATTGTACAATAATAATTTATAGGTCAAAATGAAACTTATAATAAGATGAATAGTTATACAATAGGAATATATATCTAATATTAGTCCATTAACAGGTCTCAGACGTTACTCGTAATTTAATCTTCATTAGGATATAACACTATGGATCTATGATCGACAAGTATTGCTTATCGAACATCATTATCTTCTACTTTCATTCTTAACTCCATGAGGAAGAAAACATAACAACAAACAAATTCATTCTATTGGTTCTATACAAGTTAACATTAGGATAACTATTTTAGTTAGACAATTAAATTTGTTAAAAACCTAGTCTTTCCTGTTAGTAACGGCTGTATACTTATAAAATATCATTAATCTATCCCTAACATCTCAATAGAAACTGTTGTTTGTTTTGTAACATGACGAAATTACTTACTTATGCCTGTTACTCCCAATGGAGAATAGGCTGCCGACCAGTATTCTCCAAACAACTCTGTCTTAGGTCTTCCTTTCTAGTTCTATCCAATTGTTGTGCATTCTACTCATGTCTGTTTTCATTTCTCAATGTAATGTGTTCTTTAGTCTTCCTGTTCTCTTTTTGGTCTTGAGGATTTCAAGTGAAGATTAGCAACATTACTTATTTGGAATTATTATCATCTTAAGATGATGTAATCTAGAATTTGATATCAGATGGTGGTTGGAGATAGTCTATAGGAAGGGTTTCATGTTGACTACCTCCAACCATCATCTAATCTCAATATATAGTGCACGCAATGTCGAGTCACTTAGACTGGTGGCCACATTGCAACATGGTCAATAGCATTCGATCTGCACTAAATAAGGACTTGGCACACATGATATTGATCACCACCCAGTGATCAATCAATTGTGTGAATTTGATATCATTAACCCTTTAACCTATCAAGAAAACTAAATCATTACAATTCTGATTATTTATTGAGTTATATTCAGTGAAACAAAACTATACCTTAATATTGAATCCTTTCATTTCAATATAATTCCTGAACAATCAGAATGATCAATATACATCAGTCAGTTAGTCAGTCAGTCAGCTACAACGCACGATCAATCACATATATGCATCGGTTCAAGTTGCCATACCGCATTAGCACAGCAAGATGAACACCGGATTCATAGAAGTCGTTAACTCAATGGTGATAATATATAAAAGAAAGATTGCATATAAGAATATAATACAGGAAGAAAGAATTAGTTCGTAGAAAGAAAGATATGAAACGATTCTAATCTCTTAGTTTAAGGGAAGACAGATAGTGTATACACTGACGCCATTGTGATCGATTCTGAGCCATGTCACCAAGAGTCTCCAACCATTGGTTACGATTAAATAGCTATAGATGACCAGATAAATACTAAATAGTTCTTTTATCATCTTAGTATGAAACTCGTCAATAATTCACATCAACCATCTCATTAGACATAAAATCCAGGACGTTCAAGACTGATAGTTACATTCAAATAAATGAATTAACATCCAACTGACATGATAATGATTATGTCTAATGTTATAAGTATTACTAATTCCCATATAAGTAATTTAGCACCTTAGACGATAAAATAAACTGATTTACTTTTAGAATGGGGGGTTTATGGAGATCGTAGTAATTTTAATAGTCGAATTCATCAGTCAATCTAAGGTAGACCACCATAAAAAAAACTTAGATATCTGTTTCGTCTTAATATGGGACTCGTCAACTGAGCACATCCACAATCATGCACGTGAGACTTAAACAAAGGAACTTCAGTCTCGTGCGCGAATGCTTAACCTCCAGAACACTAAGCCAGCATCCAACAGTGGTAATGTGTAACTTCAATCGGTCCATAATCTTGAGCAACCATTCATCCATTATCTGATTTAGATACTTGTCTCTATCCAACAGGGATTGAACCCTGCTGCTCACGGCTTCTCACTAAAACTCCAAGAAATCCATCTTGAAGTCAGTCATTAGTGAACACACAATGACTATGATAAGGATGGAGTTTGTAGAGATTATAATGATTTTAATAGTTGAATTCATGAGTCTATCTAAGATAATAAGTTAATAAACATCTCAAATAGCCACATGGAAAAAATTATTTAATGGTTCAATTCATGAGTCAATTTAAATTAGACCATCATGGAAAACCTGTAAGTACTGGATGGCCATTTCGTCTTTTTGTAAGACTCTCCACCCATAATCCAGCTCTGGGAGATTCGAACCCAAGACCTGTCAATCTTGCACGCGAGCGCTTAACCCCTAAACCACTAAGGCTAAAACTGATCCTATGAGCGGAATTCAAATGACTGAATGAAATGATCATTCAATACTTCCAAGTATTCCATTGATGGCCTACCTTCGATTGACTCATGATCTCATCTATTAAAATCATTACTATAATATTCATAAAAATAACCCTTTCTTATATTTAAAAATAAACCTATACTTTAAATGTTTATTTCATTACAATACAAATGACAATATCAACTCAATAATAATCATAATAATTAGATCTTAATCACTATACTACTCATTTTGTTTATTCTAACAAATAGTAATAACCATATTCCATTAGAATTCTATTACCTTCATAGACATGATTCATTAGATCCAAGATCATATTCCATAATTAGATCATTGATTGATTCATTGTTGAAATATCATTCGATTCCTTTCATATTCAATAATCATCAATATCTTCCATGTTTATTTATTGATTCATTGAAACATGACAACCACAACCACCACCACAACCACCACCACCACAACAACAACAACAGCAAAAAGAAACAAAAATGTCAATTCAAATGTTAAAGAGAAAAACAAAAAGAAAAAAGAACAACAATAAAAAAAATCAATAAACAAACAAGCAAACAAACAAACAAAATAACTGTACATCAGTTTTTGATTAAGATCATGAACCGATTAATGTTAGACCACCACCTATGGAAACCTGGAAGCACTGGAAAATGATCTAACATCAATTACTTCATGATCTCAATCCACAAAAACTACAACTTAATCATCCATAGAATTTTATTGTCCATTTGATATAATTGTCTCTTTATTCATAGTACGTTGATGTTGTTTCATTTCAGTAACACAAAATGTACATACTGATCTATTATTATAACGTTTATTAGGATTAAACATGATCTGATGTTTATCGATCAAATTCTCATGAATAGGATTAGGAGGAGTAGTAGTAGTTGTCGTCGTATTAGTACTACTAATATCATTATGAGTAGTTTCTAAATGATAAATTTGTTGATGTTTTAAACATGGTTGATCTGCTGGTCCTGAACCAGTGATCAATATAGCATGTAAATGAGATATATAAGATGATGCTAAACGTAATGTTTCAATTTTTGATAATTTTCTATTCATTGGTTCTGTTGGAATTAAATTACGTAACATAAGAAATGCATCATTTACACTAGCTGTACGTGTACGTTCACGTTCATTAGCAACACGTTTTATAGGAGGTTGATATTGTGATAATGAAGTCGAAGATGATGAGGATGATGATATTGGTATATGTTCAATAGTATTATCACTACTACTATTAGTAGTAGTAGTAGTAGTAGTATCATGTATTGTTGAACATTGATTGAAATGATCTGTTAAACAATAAGATAGATTCTTTTGTTTATCATTATAATGTTGTGTATAATTTGTTAATAAATAATCTTGATTACTCCAATTACGTTTACCATATGAATTCACAGACATTTTTATAAATAAGTAGTATCTTCCTTTATTTATGAATTATTCATTCAAATGAAATAGATAGATAGATAGATAGATAGATGGGCTAACTTATAGAATAGTGGCCTGTTTTTTCTCTACATTTTATATACAACTTATGACTTGCACATTTGCATTGATAGGATAAATAGGATAAGGAATAGATTGTTCACCAATATATGTGATGGTGCACATATATATATATGTGTGTGTGTTTAATGCACACAATCATTTTCATTGGTTTAATTGTTACTATGCTGATGCGCTGTTTTTTGTTTTGTTTTATGGCTCTTACATATTGATGATCGCATGATGTTAACCAATCGGTCTTTTTTTCATATTCCCTTCTCTCACTTTTCTTTTTGTATAACAACAATATGTATTTTGTAAATATATTGAAGTACTTAACAAATGAGAGATGGGGGGAAATGTAAATAATGTGGAGATTTACATTCAATAACTGGTTCATTTTATATTGGAGTGAATCGATATCAGTATAGATTATTACAGTTTTTAAATTTGTTAATAGTTGCTTAGATCACAGGGTGATCTCTAAACAAGCTTAAAGAACCAGGATAGTACTACATAGCAATATACACCACCATCTAATCTCACAATAGTGCACGCGGTGTCGAGTCATCTAGACTGGTGGCCACATTGCAACATGGTTGATAGCATTCGATCTGCACTAATAAGGACTAGACACGCATGACATTGATCACCATCCAGTGATCAATCAATTGTGGTTACATCTCAGTCCTAAAATAGGTCATTCGCGACCTGGATAGCCCAGTGGTAACGTCTCTGACTGTGAAGCTGGGTGACACGACATCGAGTCCGTCAGGAAACACCAGTTCCTTCAAGATTACAGGGAAACCTTTCTGACGAGTGTCAAGTCAAGTGTTTCCTGTCGACTACCTCCAACCACCATCTAACAATCAAGAGGTGTCTGTGTATGACATAAATCTCTTATTGTTGTTGGTAATCAATGATATGGTATTTTTGCAATCTTTAAAGGATTAATATCACCTCTAGGAAGAAAGCTAATGTTGTCATCTAATGTTACACTTAGAGATGGTTTGTTCTGTGTTTATTCTTTACTTTATAAAGGAATATATTCCAATGGTTATAAGCAGAAAAAATTGACTTCTTCAAAACAAAATCATCTGAAAGTGGAGTTTTATGGAATTCTAATGAACAATATTAAAAACAGTTAACAGATTAAGTAAATGGGTTTTGTGAAGATTAGTGAAGATAAGTGACTTTCTTTATAGAACGATTTCATTTTAGGATACCCATAAAAGTCTCATAACACTGGATTGTTGTTTCCTTCTGCTACAAGATCCCTCAATAGTGAATACCGTAAGGTATCGAACTCTGAATTTTTGTTTCTCGTAATAAACCTATGATCATTAGAACTACTAAATGGTACAGTACTAGCCTCACCCAATTTGTACAACAATCATATATTGTCACTAGGGTCAACTGTTTCACTTTCAACATTTTCAAACTCCGCTAGTTATGACTTCATAGTGGAACTTCAGGAGTATCTTGAATCAAACCAAATATTGACCTGAGTGTTGTGGTTTATTCGAAGGAGTTTTTTTTAAATTCACATAGCCCTGGTTGGACTATGTATATTACTAAAATTAACGTATCAAGAAATAGTTTACGTCTATAAATGATTACATAAACATACCATTAAGCACTTGTTCAATATTCACTTGGTATTGTTTTGATTGAAACTTCTCATTGATGTTTAAGACTACAATTGATCAGTCTCTTATTGACACATTTACATCCTGTGCAGATTGCCTCGATATCGCCTTAATTCATAAGCTTTATAAGCAAAGCTGGATAGTGATTAGTGGTGGAATCCTGTTTGACGCTTGTTTCGTCCTATTTGTGACTCATCAACTGAATGTACCTGCACTTCACAGTTGATGTTCATTTTGGAATTCGAACCCAGTACCATTTACTTTGAACGTCATCTTGGTATCCACTCAGCTATTGAATGCCTTGTTCAATATATCCTCATTAAAATTATTCATTCATTCATTCATCAACGAATAGATACCCTTATTCTGGATTTGTTTTTTTTGTGTCTTGTCCTAACGATGTAGAACAATCCTATCTTTTAACTACATAGGCCCTGAATTCAAATTCACCCCATTACACAAGCAAGTGGCTATCAAGACTCAGTAGCTGAGTGGATAATGCGATGGCGTTTGAAGCGAATGGTACTGGATTCGAGTCCCAGAGTGAATATCAACTCTGAGATGCAGGTACATCCAGCTGACCAGTTCCAAATAGGACGAAACCCACGTCCTGGGTTCCACTGTTAACCACTATCCATCATTGCTTACAAATAGCTTGTGAATTAAGGCAATATCGAGGCATACGCACAGTATGTACATATGCCAATTACTGACTGATCAATTGCAGTGTTAAACCTCAATGGGAAGATACAAGCTAAACAATACCAAGTGAGGACATAACCAATGTCTATTAAATGAAATTAGCTAATGTATTGAATCATATATTAGCTTAATGGTGATTATTAGTGTAGATTTGATATTGGATAGTAACTCAGCGGGCTATTTTAAACACAGTAGGTCATAAACTTCTTTCAACATATAATCTTTATTGACATTTTCAAGATTTAAAAAAGAAGTACTTCCATTAAGAGACAATTGAACCATCACGACATATTGAATTGAACCTCAGAATTTCAAATCTTCTGATGAACATAAAACCTCTTGATAGATGTGTTTTGTATTGAATCGTTAACAGTGTATGAACTACCCTTGTGTTTATAGAAAAAGAATATGCTATAAATCCATGAATAAAACACTTAAAAATTTTATCATGTTAAATTCAGATTGTTTTCTCATCATAGAACGTAGTAACTAAAATGCACTTGTATGTGTGTGCGTGTGTATGTGTGTGTATTGATCATAGCAACTTATTTATTTTATTTCACACTAAGACACATTTTCCATTCCACAGCTTAGTTACTATACTTTTAATGTCAAAATCAATTTTTGTTAAAATTCTTATCGAGAATTTTTTTTTTGTAAAAATAAAAATAGGGAGAAGGGAACCGAAAGGGAGGTGGTAATGAAAGACAGAGAGAGAGAGAGAGTATACACTAAAACACCACAGGGAGGCAATAAAATTCCATTTTAAACATTTCTCCGACTGATTTACACACGTATACACACAAACAAGCACACACACACACACACTCTCTCTCACACACACACACACTCTCTCTCTCTCTCTCACACACACTCTCTACAACTGATTCTATCTGTTTCACTTAAAGTGGAATGGTGTGAATGTAGTTACACAGATAAATAATGTTGATAATAATAATGATAATCATCATCATAATTGGTAAGATGCATGCAGAATATCGAAGAAAATGGGATAGAGAAAGGGGGGAAAACTAGTACAACACTAATACAAACTGGAAAAGAATTGATTAATGACTAGTCGTCATTTTGTTCGATGAACCACATTTCATGATAAGAAGATGAACTATAAATAATTTTACAGATTTTATGTCTACTTATTTGACATTTACTTCATGAGTGTCTCTCTCGCTTGCTCGCTTGCTCGCTTTCTCTATACCTCTCATATCTAATCATTCATTCACTTACTAATACACATACATACATTTATATCCTGTTGTGTGTTTTATTACTTAGTTGGTTAGTTAGTTACCTTGCTTAAAGATTTAAATAATAATATTCATGTATCCAAGTAAGAAAATGGAATTTAGTTAATAACTAGGCAACTATATCTGTAACTAGTCAGAATCATCAATTGTCAAACTGTTCTTTAAAAAGCAACAACAACAACAACAACAAGGGAATGAAAACTGTTCAATAAAGACATAAATATTTATGTGACAGACAGTTGGCATTCTATGGTAGAATGACTGTGGAGGGGGGGGGAGAGGAAAGATGAAAGTAAGCTGGAAATGTGTAGTATTCATTACTACTTATCAAGGTTAGTATGTGATGTCGGTGTTCAGTCTAATACAAAAGACTGACCAACTTATCTTATATGCTTTTATTAGGTATGTTAAATATGAACCATGGAAGCTAAATCTATATTTAAATTCATTTTGTATTGTTCAGTTGAACCATCCCATTGATTAGTCTGTTATTGGCATATGTGTATCTTGTGCAGATTGCCTCAATATTCCCTTAAATCACAAACATTATAAGTAAAGATGTATAGTGGTTAGTAATGGAATGCTGTTTGACGCTTGTTTCATCCTATTTTTTGGCCGATCAGCTGGATATAACTGTATCTCACAGTTGATCTTCACTCTGTATTTACAGAATCGCATAGAACGGTGATTATTTACAACTGCGTGATATGACATAAAGTTCTACTCAGTAGTCCACAAGTAAGGTGCTGGCCTTTCAGCCTTATTGTTTATAAGTCGAGTCTCCAAGAGGATAATAAGGGTACATTGTTGAAGAGTGCTATGCTAGAAAAAAAACTGATACATAATACCTTCTGATACTTGTTGATTGTTTAACTAAAACGTTTCCACAAACTTCAATCCTAATGATCATATCTGACATCTGAAAATAAATGTTATCAGCTAACGAAACTTTGACGAAAACTCTAACAACACTGGACAGTTGTTTACTCTTAGTTTTAAGCTCATTAAAACTAAACACAATCACTACACCACATAGGAATAAACATAATTTATCAAGTGTTGTATCAAGTATGATCTCTAACACTGAATATGTATCCAGCAGTTTATGCACTTCAAATCGAAACAAGAATTTGATTCAATAATGAGATCTTTTTTTAATCGACATAATTCTCAGAATTTTTGATTGAAATCATGAATCGATTGATGTTAGACCATCGTTGAAAACCTGTAAGCACTGAGCGGCGGGTTTCATTCTAGTATGGGACTCCTCAGAAGTGCGTATCCACGACAACTGTGTGAATTACAAATTCTTTATGTTATTATTATGATTATTGTTACCATGACAACAATGACATGGAATAAAAATATGATTAAAAACAAAATGCTCAAGTAATGAGATGATGGAGAAGATTTTTAGCTCACTTGGATGATTTTTGATGAAGTTTTTACTGATGATGATGTTGTTCAGAAGAACAATGAAAGCTGCACAATCAAACTATCCAGTTCAGAGAGATAAAACTCCATCAAAATGTTCAAGTTGTCTTTGTTTAATATTCAACTGCTTTTGAGATGATGAAGAAGATTTGTAGCTCAGGTGGATGATTTTGATGGATTTTTGTTCTCTGAACTGGATGGTTTGGTCGTGGAGCTTTCATCGTTCTTCTGAACGACATCATCATCAGCACAAACTTCAGATAGAAGTGAAGTGTTCGAATTTCTCCATATGCGTTTCACAGTTTGTTCTGTACACCTCGATGTTGATTGGTTCTTATTGACCTTAAATTTATCATTGTTCACTTCTTTGTTTTGGTTGTGTCTCCCAATCGGAGACACAACAAAAATCCATCAAAATTCAACTGCTTAAATATTTATGTAGATAAAAGTAGTTGAACACACTGCTTACTCACTGACACCTGTTACCCCTCATGGACGATCATAGGCCACGCACCAGGATTCTCCATCCAACTCTGTCCTGGAATGCTTTTCCAGTTGATATTCACCTTTTTCATATCTGTCTCGAATTCCTGATAAAGTGTGTTCTTTTGCCTTACTCTTTTTCGCTTCTTTTCGGGGTTGCAAGTTACTACTTGTCTCGTGATACAGTTTGATGATTTCCTCATTATGTGTCCTATCTACTTCCAATGTCTTTTCTTGATTTCCTATTCGGTTGAAAGTTGATTTGTTCCCTCTTACAGTAGGTTGTGGTTGGTGTTATCAAGCCAACGAATATTGAGTATCTTATGCAGACAATTGTTTATAAATACTTGTAATTTTTTCATGATGGTTATGGTAGTTCTCTCAGTTTCAACTCCGTCCAGTAGAAATGTCATGACATTCGTATTGAAGATTGTGATTTTGATATTAGTTGTCAGTTGTTTTGAGTTCCATATGTTGTTGAACTGTAGGAATTCCGTCCTTGCTTTGCCAATCCCCACATTTACGTCCACATCAGATCCTCCTTGTTCATCGATGATTCTACCCACATACGTGAATGTTTCCACCTCTTCCATAGTTTTTCTATCAAGTGTAATCAGGTTGGTTTTCTCCATGTTATATTTAAGGATCTTACATTTTCCCTTGAATATATATTGAGGCTCACTGATACATAGACTGCTGCTAAACTAGTCATCTTCATCTACATTTGTTCATGTGTATAAGATAGTAGTTAAACATATGAACTAGTCATTCATTAAACTTTATTATCCATATATGAAACGTGATTATGTAGAAAGTAATGCTTAATTGCATAGAATCATTATTCAGATGATTTGAATAGAAGGCAAATTGCTTTCATTAAAACACTCATTCACACACACACACAAAAGTCTTTCCCAACTTTTAAATAAACAAAAATATTTTTATTGAATTGAGTGAAAATGATGAATCCCTTGTGTAATAGTTAGGTCATAGTACAAAGAAGAAATCAGTTGAGGGATTGAATGAAACGATAATCTTGTCAAATCGTCGATTGGTTGAAGTTAGACATTAACACCGTTGGATGTCGGCCAGCTCAGTGGTCTAGTTGGTTAAGCACCTGGAGCGAGGCTGATAGGTCCTAGGTTCGAATCTCACGGAGAGGGCGGGATCGTGGGTGTGCACTGCTGAGGAGTCCCATACTAGGACGAAACGGCCGTCCAGTGCTTCCAGGTTTCCCATGGTGGTCTAGCTTCAATTGACTCATGATTTCAACCAGTGAGACTATTCATTCATTTCATTTAAAATTCTCAACCATTGATTATAATTATTGTCTAGATCTCTACTTCTTCATAATACTCATTCCATCAATCATTGATTTCATACTATGATGACTAATGGGTCCACTAGGGTGCTGTGTACCTGTATGGTCACATTACAGAATTGAGCTGTACTATTCAGATTGTAACGTTAAAGCCTAAATGCTATCTGGTTCTCCTGTGAAGCGGGATTGATCTATACTGCTCATGTCAAGCCTGAGAAGTGTTTGGCTCTCCTGGTATACGAAATTAAGCCGCGTTGTTTAGGTTGTCATATGAAAGTTTGGATGGTTGTCTCCAGATCTCTTGAAAACCAATGTAAAATTACCCTAACCGATAAGGGTATAATATCTAACTAATGATAACTACTACTTTTTTCACTGTGCTTTAATAGAATCAAATTGGTAACTATATCATCTAAGAGGCTAGTAATACTGGATATACTACGTTAGTCTAATAATATGATATGGGAATCTTTCTAGAATTTTTCAATTTCTCAATGAAAATCAAAAGATAATAATAAAAAAAACGATATTGCCCTTTTATTGGGACCACATATCAGTCAGTATCTACTTGGGTTCAAACCTAAGACTTTCAAGTTTAGCATTGAGTGTTTATTCTTTAGATTAATTGTTATACCCCCAACGAGAATTATGAATGGTAACTGTTAGGATCTACTTCTGGTTTAATACTATACATATACTTTTATTGTATAATTATTAAGTAGCTAAACTATGCGTATTCATATTCCTTCTATTATAAACTTTATTTTGACCTATGAACTACTATGATACTATTTGCCATTCACGAGTTATTCCCAGTCTATCTCCCACATTCACAGCCACATTTG
Organism: Schistosoma bovis; assembly: GCA_944470425.2. NCBI lineage: Eukaryota > Metazoa > Platyhelminthes > Trematoda > Strigeidida > Schistosomatidae > Schistosoma > Schistosoma bovis. Next base: position 3,036,097 of record OX103961.1, on the reverse strand, counting down.
GCCAAATCTTGTATAAATGTTGTCTCCTATTTTATGGTATGGTGTGGTCTGTCTGATTGGTATATAAACCCAGTATGTTTGAAATACATGATTCATCTCGCAGAGGTTGATTTTGGTGTTCTGAACTTAACAAGCAGAACTAGGCGGGAAGCAGAACCGATAAAGACTCTAGACTGCTCGTACGGGTTTTATACGTTATAGATCCGGTCGATAAGCCATTGTTCTCTAATTGACAGTATCATTACATGATGTATACTGATAGAGACACAAGGCCACAAGTTATAACACTCATGATCTAGTATTCAATGTTTTTCATATCTAACCTCAATCAATTCTAATAAAGTTTGTGTATATATATATATGCCATTTTTGTTTTTAATCTTTTATTTCAAGAGTGTCCTAATAGGTGATGACCAAGGTACAGTTCATGTGTACACTTTAATAGATTTCCCTTATTCATTATCAACAAAATCAGAACAGGTAAGAAATTATTTAAAGTATATCCATACATTTTGTATTTGATAATGAAAAGTGCAAGATTTGCATTTATATGTTTCAGGGTAGAAGATATTCAAATCAGAAGAGGTTTTTTTTGGAGATTTTAGTAATTTCGATAGTTGGGATCATGAATCAATTGAAGCTGGACTATCATGGAAAACCTGGAAGCACTGGACGGTGGTTTCATCTTATTATGAGATTTCTCAATAGTGAGCATTCTTGATCCCATATACAACACTCGAACCCAGAACCTATCAGTTACGCGCGCGAGCACTTGACCACTAGACCACTGAACCATGTCTAACTTCAAATAATCCACGAAACTGAGCGGAACATCCACCATTGTCTTCAGTGAGTTACTATCTCAACAACAGATCTGGTTGAACTCCACTGATCAGTGCTTCTCACTAAAACTCCAGGATATACCTTTTGATGCCAGTCGCTAGTGAGCATATGTTGATTCATATCAGAAGGGGTTTTGTGGAGATTTTAGTACTTTTAATAATGCATCCAGTGCTTCCAGGTTTTCCATGATGGTCTACCTTCAGTTGACTCATGATCTCATTTATAGAAGATATTCATCAGTTGAATTGAATTTACATCATTAAAGAATAAGCTTGAGATACTTCGTTAAGAAAACATTATGATAATGATTATCTATGATTCAAGCGATTGATTTTTCTTTAAATGAAGTGTAGTGAATGTTTGTTTAATGATATGAATTACTTGTATAATGGAGAATAGTTTGAAATTCATGTTATAATAAGAATATCAAGTAATGAATAGAATATAGGTCATAGAATTTTGTCAGTCAGTCAGCTACAACGTAGAACCAGATACATATATGCATCGGTCTAAGTTGCCACACCTCATTAGCACAACACGATAAACACCGGATTCATAGAAGTACTTAACTCAATGGTGGTAATATATAAAAGAAAGATTGCATATGAGGGTATATTACTGGAAGTAATAATTAGTTCGTAGAGAGAAAGATATGAGGCGGTTTTGATCTTATAGTCTAAGTGAAGACAGAGACTGTATACACCGACGCCATTGTGATCGATTCTGAGCCATGTCACCAAGAGTCTCCAATCATTGGTTACGATAGTCACGTGGACACTAACCAAGTAGTCTGCATCTACCAACATGGTTAAGACTAGATGTAAATGACTTCAAGCACTGATGCCATATTTTGGTTTGACTACCCCTAACTTTCTTCCAGCCATCCACAACACCGGTTAGCATTGTATGTCGTGGTAATCGGTGCTCAGGCATACGTAACACATGATCCAACCATCTTAGTCGATGAAGATTTACAATCTCATCAACTTTTGAAGAAACATCACAAATAAAGTCCATACAACTAGAAAACATTATTCTGTGTTCTTGGTAACAATAACAAGAATAAAACTACAAGTTCAAAAGTATTTTTGAGGATGATATCAACCAATAGTCCTCTACAAATGCATAAAACAATGTTAAACTTTTTGAACAAAAAGCTTAGGTAGTAAAACAATAGTGGACAACATAATCAAAAAAAGCATGAAATTATTTTAGCTATGGTAAAAGTAAATGGAAATCCACTTGTAGTTCTTCTAGAGTTACTTCCGGTCCCAAGGCCGGGGAAAGTAGGAAGGTTGGACATTGGATTAGTGACTCCATCCCATAGAAAACTAACATGCTAAAAGAATGCTAACCAGAATCATAAGTGTAAAACACTGAACTATCTTGAGAATGATATTCATATACACTGAGACTGAAAGTCGTATCAATCAAAACGGAATCTGGAAGAATAGTAAAAGCTTAAATAGTTTATTAACTATACCAACAATTCAGTTGTACAACCAATAATAGCCAGAATTCAAGTTGTAATATTAAAATAAGATGATGATGTTGATAAAGGTTGATAGCATTCGATTTTCACAAAGAAGAACCTGACACACATGACATTGATAACCACACAGTAATCAATCCATTGTGAATACATCTCAGTACTACAAGGCGTCAGTCACGGCCCGGATAACTCAGTGGTAACGTCTCTGACTGTGAAGCTGAGTGATACGGGATCGAATCCGTCAGGAAGCACCAGTTTCTTCAAGATTACAGGGACACCTTGCTGACGAGCACCAAATAGCATGAAACATTCCTGTTGGCTACCTCTGACTACCATGTTATCTCAACATGGTGCACGCAATGTCGAGTCACCTAAACTAGTGGCCACATTGCAACTTGGTCGATAGAATTTGATCTACACTAAAAAGGACGTGACACATATGACATTGATCAACACCCAGTGATCAATCAATCAATCAATCGTGATAGTGGTTATCCCACATTGAATGTAATTTAAATCACAGAAGATTTATATAGAAAAGTTCCGGAAACATGAAGATAATCGACAAATGATTCATCTAAGCATCGGCGTATATAAAATTATCGATTCAATTTACAACTGTCAACTGAAGTCAAAAGTTTTATATCCTTTGGTAAGACCTACAATTTTAGACGAGTGAGCTGATATCCGACGATCTAAATATTCATCTTCCGTAGACTAATGATATTGTGTCACCTCTTATAACTCAATACATAATGATTGACCTATCACTCAAATGATCTTGTTGTGAACTATAACACAAGTGGGGAAAATCGAATATCTTTGAACACAACATTACAGCACAACTTGGTAAAACCTGAGAACCATACAGTAAATACTTAATTTATCTCAAATATGAAAGTTCATATTACAAAAATCAGTTAACTGTCTTACAATACATTGTTCCTGCATTTTCATACAAATTGCTTGCTGTGTCCGATCTCCCCTTCTCGACAATCGCCTGTCAGTCATTCTAATTCTGCCTATGGAAACACAATACTCACGTTGATATCAGTAAAACTCACCGACATTACAAGATAATGGAATGTTTGTAGTACCAAGTGATGAGACATAAAAATTAATATTCATCAGAAATATTCCATTTATTAAAGCTTCGTCAACATTTTCTCCTCAAAACTCTACATCACCATCATTCTATCAACAAATATTACACTTGATCATCTATGTATATATGTATATCATTTCGTAGACTTATCTTACATAGATATACTATCAATTTACATATATCATATACTCTGAATAACAATCTCAAGTAGCCTCGATTCCTCATCCAAACTGTCGGTAAACCATAGATGTAGTAGCATGATAGAAAGTGATTGGTAAATTTTCCGTATGAATACATTACAGACTAATCAGAAATTATGAGGGGTAGTTCATGGACATCACAAGAAATAATACCAACATCAATTATACTACTTATTCTCCTCAGTAAGTGGCTTGAAAAACTAAAGTGTACTTTTTATATTTCAGGCCTTCCAACTCAGTCAATTTCTAAAAACTTGGTTGAATGATCTCCCATGAAATACAAATACCATGAATCGATAACTTGCATCAACATGTTCCTTACAGAATGTTTTGGTATATATAAATAACATTTCTCAATCATTTTGATTATTCAGTAATAAATGTATCTCATTATTATGCAAAATGTTTTCTTCTAAAATAATGAAAAGAGAAAGAGCAAACGATTTCCCATTGTGAAACATGGTTTCAATCATGTTTGGTTGTTTATTGAAATGAATCAGTTTCATTAGGAAGATGGAAAAGTGTTTATTCTCAAGCTTGTATATATCGAACTATAGTATTAGGTGATGAAATTCAAATTTGTCGTCTATTAACCATAACACAATGGCACCTAGTTACAACAATGACAACAACAACACATATTACTACTACTACTAGCACCACTACTACTACCACTACCACTAATACTACTACTACTACTAATACTAATACTACCAATAATAATAATAATATACTCGATTACAATAAACGATCGTCGGAATAAGATATGCAACATCACTGTTTCACAAGCATTCAACTCGTGAATACTAAAAACACACTAAGCGGATTACCATGGTGTTTGGTAGTAGCCAATAGAAAACCATGCACATAGGTTTCTTGCAAATTAGCACTCATCAATAAGGTGTGCCTGTAATCTTAGGCGAATTGATGCTCACCGATGGAATCAATCACGTATCACCCAGTTTCGTAGTCAAAGACGTTGACAATCACATGTCCGAACACAACTGACCATCATTGTCTGACAATCTGAAGTTCACACATTATAACTTTAAACGATGTACCTCCACCATAACCTAGCCATTTTTCCGATTATTCAGTTCGATATACAAGTGTAGGACCTGAAGAAAAATTGGCGTAAACGATAGTCTTCGTTCATATATTAGTTCCTTAATGTGAAGACGTTCTTTAAACAGTTATAAATCGATTGAGATCTCTTGGAAATCGATAAAAGCTGTCTCCCGTATTCATCGGTGATTGTTGATGATGAGTATGATTGCTCGTTGTTGAATAACACCACTGTTCATTGTCAAGCATACTTCACTGATGAGTTCTATGGTGATTGTTTCCCATTTCACTAAGGGAAAGAGGGAGAAGTCGAGTAAAACAGTGATTCACGATTAGTGATAAACATGGTATTAATGCACGTAAGTACATGTGATTGGCACATTTAATAAACCAGTTAAAATAAACATAAAATGAGACAATTCAAGGCTACAAATGTGTACTTGGAAAAGAGATAATCGACAAGTTTGAACTGGCTTCCAGTCAGTCTGTTATTGGCATTCAGTTGCGATGAGTACTAGGTTACAGTATTCACACGAATGGATCACATTCTACAACTTGTGATATTGATGAGATAAGTAATATTTCTGCTGAAATGTAGTAGTCAACTAAAACATGACTCCATTTGACAATGTCATTGACTAATAATAGAATCATACTAAAACATCAACGAATTCACAACTAGGTTTGCAAGAAGCTGATAAGAGTCAACTATCAAACATTCTATAATTGTTCATTTACTTCAACTCTATCTTCATGTATACACTTCCAGTTATAGATGTCGGCATCTTCTCATCACTGTTGATTTCACCAGTAAATGGGAAACATCATGAGTTGATGAACTAAGTTCTGAGGTTCTAATTTTCATACCTATTTTCATCTGCCAGACTAGATCTACTTCAATTAGAGAACAAAACACTTTTTAATTCATTCATATTTCAGACAATGAAATTTGTTCAATTCTATTGCATTGTTAACGAGGAAAATGAAGTCAGTCTGAAATTGTCGAGATATTCGATTACACAAGATGACTGACTTACATTGAGTACAGTTGAGTCACATGAATGAATTACAAACACGATGAGGTAAAGTAACAGTGTGTAAAGATTTCTCATCCTTCCGCTTGATGTGAAGGAATATTATCTTGACTTCTCACCAATGATTACATTCAATTCACTTGAACAACAGACAACGGTAATACGCATTCGCACACACACATACACAACAACAACATTGAGAACAGAAGATAAAATCAATTAACAGAGAATTCGGACGATTGTCATTCGAAAAAGTATACACTGTACTATCATATACACAAATATGAATGATTTACATTAGATCAATGACAGTAACATATGATATGTTAACAAAGAGTTTACAATATGCTCTCAGTGTTTACTACAATACACATTGCAAATTGTAAACTATTCATTAGCTAGGATTCCTTTCGAACTTTCGAAACGGTAACCCAATATTAAGGAAGATGATTGATCAACTTCATCTTATTATAGGCTCTAAATATACACGATCATTCAACTAAACATTCAATAAACTGACAGTGACATAATTTTGAACTATCTAAATTCAAATGTGGATTGACACATGATTGTTTCACAGTCCATTGAGTATTGACAAACAATGATATCCGTGATTTGTTCTACTTAATTTCAGTACTGACTAATCACACTATCAAGTAGGTGATGGCCAATGACACGTCCATTGAGCTATCATTGTATGTTCTGGTATCTAGAGGCCCTACATGTGTCTTGGGATATTAGGATATCAACGACAAAGAGAAGTTATCGTCCAACAACAACAACAACAACAACAACAACAATTAGATACCACTGGGTATGTTCATCCTGTGGTGACCATATCTTAAGATTGTATTAGAAAAAAGATCACCACGATAATGACCGTTAAGATAGATCTCATATGGAGTAGGGTGAGTTGTAAGCATCTGAGCATAGAAGCCAATCACAACGAGTCCATACAATTGATCCTAGTACAGAAAAAATATTGACTGCCAACGATGCTTAAAGGAAACGTGTATCTATCTCACAACACTGCTGGTTCTACAACGTTGAACAATTCCTATGCATCGAGGAGTGGACTAATCGTTTTACACTTCGGACAATCACTTGAATCAATCTTTTAACTGCTCCACAATTATTGTCTTTCTTTATTCTTCATTGATCTTTAAAAACCAATTTTTCCCATTTGAGGTATCCACACTGTGTTACTTTTTACATAAATAAATAAATAAAACCCGCGAAATAAGTGAACTCACATTATTCTGCTATGATTGACATTTTATTTGCCTGTTTAAAGATACTCGTCGTGTAGTTCTGTTTGACCACATAACATTCAAAGCACACAGTCTTGTCTATACACAATAACTCACATCAAAGACAACACGAAACAAACCACTCACACCTATCTTCATGCTCTTTGGACGTCAGCCAGATGTAGCCGACTGTCCAGTGGTCAAATATTATGTCCCCGGAATGTCTTGATCGCCATTCCGCCCGGCAGGTAAACCGGTCACCAATTGGTGGGAACCCTTTTTATGCCAACCAGTGTAACAAGAATGAGGGTCATATATTTTTCATATGTTATACTAAATCCACAATTTTATTATTATGAAATTCCTGTAAATTCACGTCAGAATAAGTTGAAAAGATATTAAGCACATATTTATTCTGACCAAAAGATTGCAAGAAAAACTACTTTTCTTTCAATTCAAAGTCGAATTATTGACTTATATTATTAATAATTGTAAATATACTACTTATATAAGTAATAACCTTATCAGTAGTGTAATGATTACTCTTTGTCTCTCTCTCTCTTGTCGACTAATCAGGTGGTGGGATAGTCTTCGCTTCCCAACCAAACCCAGTTAGTTTCACTTCATACTGGGGCTTGACTGAAGAATAAAACTATTTTAAGGCCATTAACAAGATGAAGGTAGACAACCATTTCGAGAAAGTAATCTGAATGAATGAAAAGGCGTAAAATATTAAAAAAATGTTGACCAGTTTCCAGACCTTGGAAGTCACTCATTACACTACTGATAAGGTTATTACTTATATAAGTAGTATATTTACAATTATTAATAATATAAGTCAATAATTCGACTTTGAATTGAAAGAAAAGTAGTTTTTCTTGCAATCTTTTGGTCAGAATAAATATGTGCTTAATATCTTTTCAACTTATTCTGACGTGAATTTACAGGAATTTCATAATAATAAAATTGTGGATTTAGTATAACATATGAAAAATATATGACCCTCATTCTTGTTACACTGGTTGGCATAAAAAGGGTTCCCACCAATTGGTGACCGGTTTACCTGCCGGGCGGAATGGCGATCAAGACATTCCGGGGACATAATATTTGACCACTGGACAGTCGGCTACATCTGGCTGACGTCCAAAGAGCATGAAGATAGGTGTGAGTGGTTTGTTTCGTGTTGTCTTTGATGTGAGTTATTGTGTATAGACAAGACTGTGTGCTTTGAATGTTATGTGGTCAAACAGAACTACACGACGAGTATCTTTAAACAGGCAAATAAAATGTCAATCATAGCAGAATAATGTGAGTTCACTTATTTCGCGGGTTTTATTTATTTATTTATGTAAAAAGTAACACAGTGTGGATACCTCAAATGGGAAAAATTGGTTTTTAAAGATCAATGAAGAATAAAGAAAGACAATAATTGTGGAGCAGTTAAAAGATTGATTCAAGTGATTGTCCGAAGTGTAAAACGATTAGTCCACTCCTCGATGCATAGGAATTGTTCAACGTTGTAGAACCAGCAGTGTTGTGAGATAGATACACGTTTCCTTTAAGCATCGTTGGCAGTCAATATTTTTTCTGTACTAGGATCAATTGTATGGACTCGTTGTGATTGGCTTCTATGCTCAGATGCTTACAACTCACCCTACTCCATATGAGATCTATCTTAACGGTCATTATCGTGGTGATCTTTTTTCTAATACAATCTTAAGATATGGTCACCACAGGATGAACATACCCAGTGGTATCTAATTGTTGTTGTTGTTGTTGTTGTTGTTGTTGGACGATAACTTCTCTTTGTCGTTGATATCCTAATATCCCAAGACACATGTAGGGCCTCTAGATACCAGAACATACAATGATAGCTCAATGGACGTGTCATTGGCCATCACCTACTTGATAGTGTGATTAGTCAGTACTGAAATTAAGTAGAACAAATCACGGATATCATTGTTTGTCAATACTCAATGGACTGTGAAACAATCATGTGTCAATCCACATTTGAATTTAGATAGTTCAAAATTATGTCACTGTCAGTTTATTGAATGTTTAGTTGAATGATCGTGTATATTTAGAGCCTATAATAAGATGAAGTTGATCAATCATCTTCCTTAATATTGGGTTACCGTTTCGAAAGTTCGAAAGGAATCCTAGCTAATGAATAGTTTACAATTTGCAATGTGTATTGTAGTAAACACTGAGAGCATATTGTAAACTCTTTGTTAACATATCATATGTTACTGTCATTGATCTAATGTAAATCATTCATATTTGTGTATATGATAGTACAGTGTATACTTTTTCGAATGACAATCGTCCGAATTCTCTGTTAATTGATTTTATCTTCTGTTCTCAATGTTGTTGTTGTGTATGTGTGTGTGCGAATGCGTATTACCGTTGTCTGTTGTTCAAGTGAATTGAATGTAATCATTGGTGAGAAGTCAAGATAATATTCCTTCACATCAAGCGGAAGGATGAGAAATCTTTACACACTGTTACTTTACCTCATCGTGTTTGTAATTCATTCATGTGACTCAACTGTACTCAATGTAAGTCAGTCATCTTGTGTAATCGAATATCTCGACAATTTCAGACTGACTTCATTTTCCTCGTTAACAATGCAATAGAATTGAACAAATTTCATTGTCTGAAATATGAATGAATTAAAAAGTGTTTTGTTCTCTAATTGAAGTAGATCTAGTCTGGCAGATGAAAATAGGTATGAAAATTAGAACCTCAGAACTTAGTTCATCAACTCATGATGTTTCCCATTTACTGGTGAAATCAACAGTGATGAGAAGATGCCGACATCTATAACTGGAAGTGTATACATGAAGATAGAGTTGAAGTAAATGAACAATTATAGAATGTTTGATAGTTGACTCTTATCAGCTTCTTGCAAACCTAGTTGTGAATTCGTTGATGTTTTAGTATGATTCTATTATTAGTCAATGACATTGTCAAATGGAGTCATGTTTTAGTTGACTACTACATTTCAGCAGAAATATTACTTATCTCATCAATATCACAAGTTGTAGAATGTGATCCATTCGTGTGAATACTGTAACCTAGTACTCATCGCAACTGAATGCCAATAACAGACTGACTGGAAGCCAGTTCAAACTTGTCGATTATCTCTTTTCCAAGTACACATTTGTAGCCTTGAATTGTCTCATTTTATGTTTATTTTAACTGGTTTATTAAATGTGCCAATCACATGTACTTACGTGCATTAATACCATGTTTATCACTAATCGTGAATCACTGTTTTACTCGACTTCTCCCTCTTTCCCTTAGTGAAATGGGAAACAATCACCATAGAACTCATCAGTGAAGTATGCTTGACAATGAACAGTGGTGTTATTCAACAACGAGCAATCATACTCATCATCAACAATCACCGATGAATACGGGAGACAGCTTTTATCGATTTCCAAGAGATCTCAATCGATTTATAACTGTTTAAAGAACGTCTTCACATTAAGGAACTAATATATGAACGAAGACTATCGTTTACGCCAATTTTTCTTCAGGTCCTACACTTGTATATCGAACTGAATAATCGGAAAAATGGCTAGGTTGTGGTGGAGGTACATCGTTTAAAGTTATAATGTGTGAACTTCAGATTGTCAGACAATGTTGGTCAGTTGTGTTCGGACATGTGATTGTCAACGTCTTTGACTACGAAACTGGGTGATACGTGATTGATTCTGTCGGTGAGCATCAATTCGCCTAAGATTACAGGCACACCTTATTGATGAGTGCTAATTTGCAAGAAACCTATGTGCATGGTTTTCTATTGGCTACTACCAAACACCATGGTAATCTGCTTAGTGTGTTTTTAGTATTCACGAGTTGAATGGTTGTGAAACAGTAATGTTGCATATCTTGTTCCGACGATCGTTCATTGTATTCGATTATATTATTATTATTTTTAGTAGTAGTATTAGTAGTAATATTTGTTGTTGTTGTTGTCATTGTTGTAACTAGGTGCCATTGTGTTATGGTTAATAGACGACAAATTTGAATTTCATCACCTAATACTATAGTTCGATATATACAAGCTTGAGAATAAACACTTTTCCATCTTCCTAATGAAACTGATTCATTTCAATAAACAACCAAACATGATTGAAACCATGTTTCACAATGGGAAATCGTTTGCTCTTTCTCTTTTCATTATTTTAGAAGAAAACATTTTGCATAATAATGAGATACATTTATTACTGAATAATCAAAATGATTGAGAAATGTTATTTATATATACCAAAACATTCTGTAAGGAACATGTTGATGCAAGTTATCGATTCATGGTATTTGTATTTCATGGGAGATCATTCAACCAAGTTTTTAGAAATTGACTGAGTTGGAAGGCCTGAAATATAAAAAGTACACTTTAGTTTTTCAAGCTACTTACTGAAGAGAATAAGTAGTATAATTGATGTTGGTTGTATTTCTTGTGATATCCATGAACTACCCCTCATAATTTCTGATTAGTCTGTAATGTATTCATACGGAAAATTTACCAATCACTTTCTATCATGCTACTACATCTATGGTTTACCGACAGTTTGGATGAGGAATCGAGGCTACTTGATATTGTTATTTAGAGTACATGATATATGTAAATTGACAGTATTTCTATGTAAGATAAGTCTATGATACGATGTACATATATGCTTAGATGATCAAGTGTAATATTTGTTGATAGAATGATGGTGATGTAGAGTTTTGAGGAGAAAATGTTGACGAAGCTTTGAGAAGCCTTATTAAATGGAATATTTCTGATGAATATTAATTGTTATGATTATCGTTTAGGAGAATTCATTACCGGTGCTGCTAATGGAGTCCGATAAAGTGCCAGCACTTTAGTATCCGCGTCGCTTTTCTCATGCGCTTTAAATCATTCTTTGATCATTAACACATTGGCAATGTAGACTCAAAGACGTCAGCATCTAAGAGGGTTTCAAGTGGATGTACTCTGGTCTTTTTTCTCTGTGATACACACCAACATTAGTAGCGGTCTGTAATTCGGAAGGACCCTCCTGTATGCTGATGACTTGAAGGTACTCTACCCATACCACAGAGATGAAGTACATAACACGACTAATTTTATAGAGGAGAAATTGAAAAATCCGACAGTATTATGTAGAATGTGACAACTTTTTTTAGTATTAAAAAGTACAGCTGGATTAGTGTTGGATGCAGCAACCTAGGCTTCTGTATGAAGTGGATGGTATGTTAATATACTAGTGCAATACTGTCTTAGAACCACTTCAATCACATTGTACTTAAGTAAACCTATGGGTTGTATGTCTCGTAATTTTCACGTGTAAGGTTAGGTGCATACTATATATAAGTTTTTTGTCCGCCTAGTACCTGAATACTCGGTAGCCTTTGTACAAGCAACATTCTCAGAATCAGATGAATGCAGAGATACTATACAAGAAGGACCTTATTAATGTATCGTGGAGAGAGTTACTTTTCACGATGTGGTACATTAGGGCTGGAGAGTCAGGCCCAATCTTACATTTCAATTCAAGCTCGTACACCAGTAAATACACTCTTCAAACCTAATATTAGGCTTTGCCAATATGCCAAATTCCAAACCAAGAAATCACAATAGGTTAGCCAAAGTAATTCATCGTAGATCCAGCGTACAACGGAAATTCTTTTTACATAAGTTTTCTGTCACTTCGAACAAGCTACCAGATGGATTACGGGAAAAAACACAATAAGCCTTTTTATTCATGAGTCAAAAGACTTCCAGACGACCCCAAGACACTTCGACTTTCGAAAAACCCGAGATATTTAAGAAGGACAGTGGTATATTTCCTCTCTGGGTAAATTTTGTTGGTTTGATCGTTTATCACGTATCAAGACTACTTTTTAAACTTTAATTGAATTCATTTCAGTTAGGGTATGCGCTAAGAATATCGTTTTTCTTTCCAAAGTATTTTATCCTCGGTACTTTTGAGTACATTGTTTCTAGTGTATTTGTTAGCACTTTTGGTTCTAACAATTTGGTTCTATACCTTTTTGGTCATAAATTACTTTTCTATCTGATTATTATTGTGTCTAGTTTCTTTTTGAAAACCTGTTTGATGGCTGAACAGTGCAACAAAAGCAATTGCCAACGCCCGGGCTATCGATACTCCGTTGAAAGCAGCATGCACTGTGATGATTGCAAAGACTGGTACCACGAAGTTGGCACGAATCTAACGCCTTTGGCTTTCAAACGGTTTAGTAAATATTGTTACATTCGGTTTTGTCAGCAGCGCTGCTCAGACGCAAACAGCTTGCTAGCCGAGGCCATTTCAATCGTTGCTACTCCAATGGAAGTTGATGAATAGGCACAGGTCAAGAACAAGAAACGACATAACGCTATTAAAGAAAATCCAACCTCCCAAAAGTAGCCGGGAAATCAAAGACTGATCGCAGCGACAGGTCAGTTATCTTTTATAGAATCAAAGAAAGTGAAAGCTCAGAACCTAAAACTCGTTTTGAGCATGAGAGTGGGCTGATAAAACAGCTACTGAATCAACTTAAACCTAAGGTTATCTTCGGAGTCATTTTGGTAAAGGTGTATAAACTAGATAGCCAAACGAACTTGAAACAAAATCAAACCAGACTTTTGAAGGTAGCATTCAAATCTTCCAATGAACGGGACTTAATATTACAGAATGGACATAAACTAAAGGGTTCAAAAACTTTTGTCCGTAAGAGCTTGCAGCTGCCAGACCGTGTAGGAAAATGAGAAGCCAAAAATGAACTGAAACGTAGGTTAGACGCTGGCGGAGAGGACCTAAAATCATAAATTTTCGGGTTGTGAGGCTTCGATAGAGAATGATGTTGAAGCCTTTATGGGTGCAGCAGGAAGCCATTTAAATAGGCTTAGGGTGCGTTACACAAATGCCCGTAGATTGCTCAATAGGCTGTAGGAACTAGGCCTATAAATTGATTTTACCAATCCAGATATAATCTCAGTCACAGGACCTTAGCTGACCCAGCCTAGAGATAGTATGGAACTTGATTTTGAAGGTTTTACGTTGGTAAGAGCCAACAGAATGCAGGAGCGTAAAGGAGGGGGAGTAGCTCTATTCATTCGTAATACTATTCCATTTTCCCTTATCGTCAGTGCGTCCCATGAGAGTGGTACGTGTAAATTATTAGATACCGCTTCAAATGAAGGGGAAAAAGGCTGCCGATTGGTTTGATCTGCCACAGTTCAAGTTGTGAAGTAAGTGAGGTCTTGCTAGACATTCTTAATGCTTGGTCACAAAGTGGTCGATCTCTTATCCTAGGAGACTTTAGCGCATCCACGGTAGACTGGAAAAATCTAAGAACTGATTTGTCAGAAAATTCCTTCGAGCAGAAACTAGTTAGTGCAGTTAGCACATGTGCCCTAGGGCAACATGTGAAAGAAGCGACTAGGTACGACCCGGGCTATGAATCATCCTTACTAGTTCTTATATTGACCCCCTATGAACATGACGTCACGAACCTCGATTATATGCCACCTCTAGGTAAAGGTGATCATGCAGTTCTAGCCTATGACTTCCATATAGCCGTCAGAAACGAGCACGCGCCATATCAACCCAGACCTAACGTTTGGGAAGCAAATATACACTCAGCATCTTCAGTGGATTGGACAATAGAGCCAGTCCCCAATCAAAACAGCTTGGGGTGTGTTTCGAAATTTATACTTAAACGTTACTGCATCCCATATCCTTTAGACTATACCAAGGGGTCTGAAAAACTATCCACCATGGTTTAGTGGGAAGGTTTGCACCCTTTTCCGTAAGCGGAGAAAAGTGTGGAAAAGAATTAGCCTACTGGGTACTGATGAAACAAAATCTCAATATCGAGAAGCTAGGAATACTTTCACCTCGACCCTTTTCAAGTCTAGAAGGTTGTGCGAAGAAACAATTGCTAAGAAAACTATAGAATACCCCGAACGCTTGTATTCATATACAAACCATAGGACTAAAATAAAAGGGAATATTCCTGCACTATGGGGAGGCAGTAATGCTTCATCATTAGTAGAGGATGACCGTGGTAAAGCTCAAGTATTCTTAAACTACTACTACACTGGACAACGTAAGAATGATATAGGCAAGTCTACGGGGCCCAATGAACTGCATCCTAGGTTACTAAAAGAATTAACTAACTTCGTCGCAAGCCCTTTAAGTGTATGCTTTAATCTATCCGTAACCCAGAGTCAAATAACAAAAGACTGGAAGAACTTCATAGTAAGTCCTGTCTTCAAAACAGGTATGAGACATAAACCTCAGAACTACGGACCCGCTAGTCTAACTAGCGTGATTGTTAAAACTTTGGAAAAGATTATTCGAAAAGAGCTGTCTAAGTATCTCGACGAAAACCAGATCCTTTCAAAAAACATCATGGTTTTAGAATAAGTTATTCCTATCTCACCAACTTATTAGTGGCTCGTGAAAGTTGGTGGGCCCTTAAAGACCAAAAGTTACCTGTAGACGTATCCTATACTGACTTCAGTAAAGCTTTTGACAAAGTTTCTCACAACTGACTTTTATATAAGTTAAGAAATGTCGGGGTTGAAGGCACTCTATTATTGTGGATAAAAGACTTTCTAGTTGTGCACCAACAAAGGGTTCAGGTGAACTCCAAGTTGTCTACTCGGGAAACTGTGCTTAGCAAAGTGCCTCAGAGTTAAATTTTCAAGTCAGTGTTATTCCTCTTGTATGTAAATGACCTTCCTTGCCTCCTGTCATCACCGGTCTTGGTACTGCTGGCGATGTCAAAATATGGAGAGCAATAAGAAGTAAAGGTGATAGCTCAGAACTTTAAAATGACCTGGAGAAATTATCTGAATGGTCTCAGACTTGGCAGTTGCTGATAAATACTTCTAAGTGCATTGTGATGTATATCGGTCATCAAGGTACAGATACATACATGATGAATAACACTGAGCTACTCGTTGTTCAGACACACAACGACTTAGGAGCCGTCGATAGCCAAGACTTAAAGACAACCGCACACTGCCCTGCAATAGCCACTAAAGGTTTTAGAAATTTATGTTCAATACGTAGGGCCCTTAGTCACGTTGATGCTAAAACAGTCTTGACTTTGTACACAGTGCTCGTACGTCTCAAACTTGAGTACAAGCAGCTAGCCCCTGCTTAAAAAAGGACAGTGGGCTTTTGGAAAAGTTCCAAAGAACAACAAATAAACTGATTGTCGGAATAGCAAAGCTTCCGTATGATGCTCGACTGGCTAAACTAAATCTACTCCCGTTGCCATATCGGAGAACTAGAGGCGACTTGATTACAGTTTTCAAACTGCTTAGTGGTAAATTTGCACATGATATGCACTCATTTTTCTTGTCTTTCAAAGACAGAGAATTTTCGAGGACACTCTAAAAAATTTAAAAGCTCAGAACAAATAACTTGTCAGCTGACTATCGACTTCCACATCAAATGATAAGCGAGTGGAATTCATCGCCTCAACACGTGATTGGGGCTCCATCTGTCGACTCTTTCAAAATAAAATTGGATCAACTGAGAGATCATCATTGTCAACACTAACACAGGCCGACAAGTCTATATTCCTTTCGAAACTGAAGACAGTCAGTCAGCTGAAACTGAAACTTGATAAGCCAGCAGTGTACTCGAATCACAGCCCTTTTGAAGATATGCTTGACCCAAGCTATGTATAAAATAACCTTACAAAACCTTTCCAAATATTATTGCACGGCTACTGATCACCTCTAAAAAAGCTCTCTAAGAAATTCGTTAATACTTCGCTCCATATACTATCCAAACAAGCACAGTACCTAGCATGAATCACTAGCTTACCAATATCGAAATGACAGACTTTATAGAAAAACCAGTCAGAAGAATATGATAAATGCATAGTATGTTTTATGAGACATCCGAATACTTTTAGGCACTTGCTGTTATCGCTTCTTTTTTTATGGACGGGTATACACTATAAACGGAAAAAAATCGAACTAAAGCATACCATTGGCCTTATCACTCCATGGCGTTGGTATAACAGTGTCCCACAACATTGGGCGTTTGGCAGACTACAAGCGGGATGCAATCGTCAGCGATACTGACCTCCCAGGTATAACTTAAATTTAATACTCATTTAAACATCTAAATATTAGAAACTGCTCAGTTTGACGGTCGTCAACAATACTGCTCCTGAACTGTTAGGCCCGTTTTTCATCCAGAAATCAAACGTTTTTACTGCAATAAATAACGTGACATTTATGACAATTTGATCGTACTCGTAAATTGCCACTCTTCAGCATTCACAAGGGGGAAAGTGAGATTCGGAGTTATGGCGCAACAAACAGGCCAAATAGGAACTGTTGATGAACCTCTCCAAGAGTTGTAAACTTTTAGTTACTGGGTAGTGTTAGTGGGACATAGACGAGATTAAAGCATGCTCAATGCATGATTGCTTTGGTGCACGCTGATTGGCTAATTCTTATCCAATCAGCACTAGCCGATAGTTGGAGAATACTCTGGAATCTTCTTATGTAAAAACTATAAATGTACTGACGTTTTTCCCCATTGTGCTTCTGACTTGCTTCTTGCTTCCATCTAACCTTGTTATTTGGAATATAATCTCCTTCCTGTTCAACCGTGTTCTGATTTGGGGACTTGTCGAGTGAATCGGTGTCC
The DNA here is from genome assembly GCA_944470425.2 of Schistosoma bovis. Lineage (NCBI taxonomy): Eukaryota > Metazoa > Platyhelminthes > Trematoda > Strigeidida > Schistosomatidae > Schistosoma > Schistosoma bovis. Next base: position 3,018,426 of record OX103961.1, on the reverse strand, counting down.
GAGAATACTAAGCAATAGGAATAGCTGGGTCATAACCGGTAAGAAGAAAGGGATTATAACAGGTAGTTTCGTCGATAAACAAGGATGATCGGATATAGATGTGAACACACTAAAAATGCCACAATTATTCGAAGTTTGACAACACCTTAACCAGTAACGTCTTTGTGATTGAAGTATGCCAACCCAACCAAATCAGAAGTTAGAAATGAAGTTCGAAGATATGTAGAATTATAGTCTACTATGATATTAGTACTGCTCTAATAATAGACCTAATCCTAAATTTGTAGATTCGTCATGATATAACTGCCTAATCTATAAGATCTTACGTGGAAGTCACACCATCGACTACGCCAACTCACTGTATCGTATCAATTACCAATACATGATGAATAAGAAGGTTAGTTTAGAGAAGGAACAATATATTTAATATGAATAGAGACCACGCCTGCATGGCCGAGCCATGCCACTCGATCAACTCCAGTCAATTCAATTCATTGTTCGCGCCTTCTCCATTTTTAGGTATTTCTCCGCGTTAAATATTGAATATCTATTTTCTGAGTAGTCTCGTGTTCACAGCTTTGTGGATTGTGTGGCTATTGTCCAATGCCACTACACTACTCTCCCACCAGAATCAACGTGATGTTGGTTCGATACCAAATTGGATGGGATCGTCGTGCGCCGAAGGTTACCAAGACTAGGAAGAATCCCCGGGGTAATGATAAGCTGAAAGATAAATCAAAAAGAAGGCGGCAGCATCTGGTCGGGAAATACATGTAATAATTTTTTTTAAAAAAAAATCTGCCTTCATGCTTAACACACTTAAAATGACAATTTGGGTGAAGATTATTTGAGCTATAAAAAAAATGGGATTACAGTAATAATAATAAAACAATGCGTGTTAATAGCCGTTGGTTAATAACTTGACGTATAGGTAGTAAGTATTTTGTGTTTAGAAATATTAAAGTAATGAATATTATAGAAATGTTAATATTGGTATTAGTTTTGGTTTAAATTATGAAACCAATTAACAATTATGCCGGTAAGTTGTCCATATGTGATTTCCAATTGCATCTGTATTAGTAGGCTAACTGGGAGAACAAAAGTATTACCATGGAAAAGAATTCCAACTAGTGTTCCAGTTAGTTTGATACGGTTTATTTAGTTACGGGGAGATTTTCTCAACTTCATTTTTACTTGACCGTGATAGAATTTAGTAATACTACCAATACACATGAATGGTTATCAAAATAAAATTTAAATACGTGAGTGATAATTATATGAATTTTGGACAGATAGCTAGGAACAAATCGCTAAACATGAGTGTGTTCGTAAGAGACATGCTCTGGACTCAATGTTCTGATCTGCAATAGACTATTTATTTATATTTATACTTGCTGGCTGATTGGGCATACAAGTTAGTTGCAAGTATGCAGTTTATCATAAGGCGGAATACGATTAAATTGAGATATAGTGGTTACAAGTTATTAAAATCAGTTAGACCTGTGTCATATTACGAAGTGATGTGGTGCTGCAAGATGTATTTAGCTAAATAAGTTTTTACAAGATGATTAATAGTGATTGATGCTCATGTGATTATCAGGGAGAACATAAGTTGTAACCAAGGGGAGTACACTCCCAACTCATGTCTATGATAATGGCTTGAACCTTAGTCAGTGTTGGGGTAAATTCGACATTGATGTTTTCAGTTTGCAGGAGATTTGCTCGACTGCTTATACTGATTATTTGCATGCATGATTGTGTCGCTAAACCTCCAATTAGACTGACAAGGTTTTGAGATATCTACTGAATGAGCAACTGATAGAGAAACATACTGTAATCATCCGTAGTGAATGAAGATAAAAGAAAAACAACACTAGTGATAATTATAAGTCAATTTGCTGACCGATTTTGTTAATAGTCTCATTAATTTTATCAATCATATTACGTGATTGTCATGACAATGCTTTATGACGATATCCTGAAACTATTATGTTTAACTACTTATAGTGTTGATTAAGGATTAGTCAGTGGAAAAATAGGTATTGTTGCTTTAGGTGATTCAAAATCATCAGAAATTTATAACGTTAAAGAATCCGAGACGCCTAATTTAACTATAAATTTTAATTCAGAAAGATTAGTTTAGTGTTAATTCTAGTAGGCTACGGAGTTTTGATTTTAAACGTTTGTTTAGCTAACAGCTACCTGAGGATTTAGTTATTTAACTAGTGCAGTTGATAGTACCTAAATTTTTAATCTTATTATCTAAACTATGTTCGCATTTTAGGCTGCTAATATGATAAACCAATCCATAAACCCAAATACGATTAGCAACAACAACTATGATGGGTTTATTGATAAATGCTAAAGGCGACTCAGATGATTCCTAAATTTAGAAGACATGAAGATATAGTGTAACGTATGTGTGGGCCAGGTTAACAAACAGGTTGTTGACGTATATGACAACTTAAAAATAATGAACATGACCAGATAAATAATTTTAAAGTTAAGACTGCTTGTGAAACTTCAGGCAGGAATATGATGCGTTATAAACCTTCCATAAGAAGTTACTGCATTTAGCTTAGTGACACTTACAAATATATGGCAAAAGGAACCGGAAAACATATACATGTTAAGTAAAAAAATCATTAAGTAAAATAGTTGAACTCGCCTGGGTTATTTTTGAAAATTAGATTATTCAGTGGACGACATATATAACGCCATTCGTGATTAGTAATGATCCAAAAGTATCCAGAATAAAACATGCAGTATGGCAAATAATTCTATGGTGCTTGATGCTGTTGACGTTTTTGCCACTCGCTCGGATCAGAACAACCGAATAAATCCAGATAACTGTGTGTGCCATTGAATGAGCCATCTAAAATGAACTTATGATTGCAGAAAACTTATAGCTGGAACTCACCGTATGTTTCTGGAGAAGTGCCATCCTTGATGTTTGGCAATGGAACTCGAGAATATGAAATTAGGCAGGCAGTGGTCGGAAGAAAAGATATTACAGGATAGTGTATAGTTTAAAACAGGATGAGGTAATAAGATAAGGAACACTGAATATTAGATCCAGATAACTATTTAGTCCTTGATCGCATTGTTAGTCAATGTATATTTACGCTATTTCCAGGTCATATTTGCTAGAGCTTGATGTTTAAACAAGACTATGTCGCTGAAGCATGTAAATGCTATTACAGCTTGTTAACAAATCATCAAAGCTAATTAGTTAATATAGACGACCAGTTTTTATTATCGATTGAGCTAGTTTGTCATGAGGACTAATCAATATAACATTACGATAATGCATGTGAGCATTAATCAGAGGACTATTGGAATACAGGGTTAACATAAATATAAAATCGATCGAGAAAGTTGAAGTGGAAATAAGGATTAGTAATATTAGGTTGCGTTTCTTTAGTTGGGCTCACCAATGTAGAATTATAGTCTACTATGATATTAGTACTGCTCTAATAATAGACCTAATCCTAAATTTGTAGATTCGTCATGATATAACTGCCTAATCTATAAGATCTTACGTGGAAGTCACACCATCGACTACGCCAACTCACTGTATCGTATCAATTACCAATACATGATGAATAAGAAGGTTAGTTTAGAGAAGGAACAATATATTTAATATGAATAGAGACCACGCCTGCATGGCCGAGCCATGCCACTCGATCAACTCCAGTCAATTCAATTCATTGTTCGCGCCTTCTCCATTTTTAGGTATTTCTCCGCGTTAAATATTGAATATCTATTTTCTGAGTAGTCTCGTGTTCACAGCTTTGTGGATTGTGTGGCTATTGTCCAATGCCACTACACTACTCTCCCACCAGAATCAACGTGATGTTGGTTCGATACCAAATTGGATGGGATCGTCGTGCGCCGAAGGTTACCAAGACTAGGAAGAATCCCCGGGGTAATGATAAGCTGAAAGATAAATCAAAAAGAAGGCGGCAGCATCTGGTCGGGAAATACATGTAATAATTTTTTTTAAAAAAAAATCTGCCTTCATGCTTAACACACTTAAAATGACAATTTGGGTGAAGATTATTTGAGCTATAAAAAAAATGGGATTACAGTAATAATAATAAAACAATGCGTGTTAATAGCCGTTGGTTAATAACTTGACGTATAGGTAGTAAGTATTTTGTGTTTAGAAATATTAAAGTAATGAATATTATAGAAATGTTAATATTGGTATTAGTTTTGGTTTAAATTATGAAACCAATTAACAATTATGCCGGTAAGTTGTCCATATGTGATTTCCAATTGCATCTGTATTAGTAGGCTAACTGGGAGAACAAAAGTATTACCATGGAAAAGAATTCCAACTAGTGTTCCAGTTAGTTTGATACGGTTTATTTAGTTACGGGGAGATTTTCTCAACTTCATTTTTACTTGACCGTGATAGAATTTAGTAATACTACCAATACACATGAATGGTTATCAAAATAAAATTTAAATACGTGAGTGATAATTATATGAATTTTGGACAGATAGCTAGGAACAAATCGCTAAACATGAGTGTGTTCGTAAGAGACATGCTCTGGACTCAATGTTCTGATCTGCAATAGACTATTTATTTATATTTATACTTGCTGGCTGATTGGGCATACAAGTTAGTTGCAAGTATGCAGTTTATCATAAGGCGGAATACGATTAAATTGAGATATAGTGGTTACAAGTTATTAAAATCAGTTAGACCTGTGTCATATTACGAAGTGATGTGGTGCTGCAAGATGTATTTAGCTAAATAAGTTTTTACAAGATGATTAATAGTGATTGATGCTCATGTGATTATCAGGGAGAACATAAGTTGTAACCAAGGGGAGTACACTCCCAACTCATGTCTATGATAATGGCTTGAACCTTAGTCAGTGTTGGGGTAAATTCGACATTGATGTTTTCAGTTTGCAGGAGATTTGCTCGACTGCTTATACTGATTATTTGCATGCATGATTGTGTCGCTAAACCTCCAATTAGACTGACAAGGTTTTGAGATATCTACTGAATGAGCAACTGATAGAGAAACATACTGTAATCATCCGTAGTGAATGAAGATAAAAGAAAAACAACACTAGTGATAATTATAAGTCAATTTGCTGACCGATTTTGTTAATAGTCTCATTAATTTTATCAATCATATTACGTGATTGTCATGACAATGCTTTATGACGATATCCTGAAACTATTATGTTTAACTACTTATAGTGTTGATTAAGGATTAGTCAGTGGAAAAATAGGTATTGTTGCTTTAGGTGATTCAAAATCATCAGAAATTTATAACGTTAAAGAATCCGAGACGCCTAATTTAACTATAAATTTTAATTCAGAAAGATTAGTTTAGTGTTAATTCTAGTAGGCTACGGAGTTTTGATTTTAAACGTTTGTTTAGCTAACAGCTACCTGAGGATTTAGTTATTTAACTAGTGCAGTTGATAGTACCTAAATTTTTAATCTTATTATCTAAACTATGTTCGCATTTTAGGCTGCTAATATGATAAACCAATCCATAAACCCAAATACGATTAGCAACAACAACTATGATGGGTTTATTGATAAATGCTAAAGGCGACTCAGATGATTCCTAAATTTAGAAGACATGAAGATATAGTGTAACGTATGTGTGGGCCAGGTTAACAAACAGGTTGTTGACGTATATGACAACTTAAAAATAATGAACATGACCAGATAAATAATTTTAAAGTTAAGACTGCTTGTGAAACTTCAGGCAGGAATATGATGCGTTATAAACCTTCCATAAGAAGTTACTGCATTTAGCTTAGTGACACTTACAAATATATGGCAAAAGGAACCGGAAAACATATACATGTTAAGTAAAAAAATCATTAAGTAAAATAGTTGAACTCGCCTGGGTTATTTTTGAAAATTAGATTATTCAGTGGACGACATATATAACGCCATTCGTGATTAGTAATGATCCAAAAGTATCCAGAATAAAACATGCAGTATGGCAAATAATTCTATGGTGCTTGATGCTGTTGACGTTTTTGCCACTCGCTCGGATCAGAACAACCGAATAAATCCAGATAACTGTGTGTGCCATTGAATGAGCCATCTAAAATGAACTTATGATTGCAGAAAACTTATAGCTGGAACTCACCGTATGTTTCTGGAGAAGTGCCATCCTTGATGTTTGGCAATGGAACTCGAGAATATGAAATTAGGCAGGCAGTGGTCGGAAGAAAAGATATTACAGGATAGTGTATAGTTTAAAACAGGATGAGGTAATAAGATAAGGAACACTGAATATTAGATCCAGATAACTATTTAGTCCTTGATCGCATTGTTAGTCAATGTATATTTACGCTATTTCCAGGTCATATTTGCTAGAGCTTGATGTTTAAACAAGACTATGTCGCTGAAGCATGTAAATGCTATTACAGCTTGTTAACAAATCATCAAAGCTAATTAGTTAATATAGACGACCAGTTTTTATTATCGATTGAGCTAGTTTGTCATGAGGACTAATCAATATAACATTACGATAATGCATGTGAGCATTAATCAGAGGACTATTGGAATACAGGGTTAACATAAATATAAAATCGATCGAGAAAGTTGAAGTGGAAATAAGGATTAGTAATATTAGGTTGCGTTTCTTTAGTTGGGCTCACCAATGTAGAATTATAGTCTACTATGATATTAGTACTGCTCTAATAATAGACCTAATCCTAAATTTGTAGATTCGTCATGATATAACTGCCTAATCTATAAGATCTTACGTGGAAGTCACACCATCGACTACGCCAACTCACTGTATCGTATCAATTACCAATACATGATGAATAAGAAGGTTAGTTTAGAGAAGGAACAATATATTTAATATGAATAGAGACCACGCCTGCATGGCCGAGCCATGCCACTCGATCAACTCCAGTCAATTCAATTCATTGTTCGCGCCTTCTCCATTTTTAGGTATTTCTCCGCGTTAAATATTGAATATCTATTTTCTGAGTAGTCTCGTGTTCACAGCTTTGTGGATTGTGTGGCTATTGTCCAATGCCACTACAGATATATTTGGAAGGCTATCGGTATGTCGGGGAACGTTTGTTCTAAGCTGAATAATGGTTGAAAGAGGTGTGTAGAATGGCGTACCCACTAGTGATCCGGTGTGGATGCGTGACCAAATGCTTACAACCAGGTGAGTCCAGTAAAACTAATGATGTCAGCCGCAAATATCGTAGACTGGCAAAGCCACTGATTTTGAAGATATGTTTACCGCTACAGCAAGAATTTTTAAAGCAAGAAAAGTATTCCTACAATTGAAGAACATCTGGGAATTAAAAGAACTGTTACTCAAGACCAAAGTCAGAATTATCAACAACAACGTTAAAACAGTGATGTTGCACTCAGCTGAAAGGTGAGTCTCCCAACACAATAATCAAAAATACACATGTACATATATTTAGTTGCCTGTGTATGTCTCTCCGCGTCCATTAGCCAGAGATCATCAGCAATAATTTACTATGGCTGGGAACCAACTGGCTAGCACCTGGGAAGAAAATTAGGAAGGGAAACTGAAGGTGAAAATCGTTTAATTGTATCACAAAATATGTTTTGACATGGAATCCTTATGATAAAATGAAAAGAAATTAACCAATGAACCCTTGTATTCAGGATGTGAAAGTGGACAACAAGAGTGTGGATAGCGGTTGACAACTCATGGAAAGGAGAGGCAAGTTGATGGTTATTAGGAGATCGCCTGTTGGCTGATTGTTCTGTAGTGTGAGTACCGGGCCCAGTTGGGTAATTTTGTAACCCGGAGTATATTATTAAGCCACTGGAGTTGCATCATTGTAGGTTGTATCTTGAAAACAAGTTTAAAATATAAACCTTAAAATCACTGTCGTACACGCATGACCCATGCACTCGTCAAAACTGTAAGAAACCTTACTCTTAAAGGGTTATTTAAGTACTCAAATGGTATCGAAATGCTCTCTGAAAACCTTCACAGTTCTATGATGTTACTTATGTCTCACAGATTTATTGATAGAAAGCGAAGTGTGATGTGCTTTTATATATCGGACGATATATATACAGCCTTCACTAAATTCGGTAAGCCTTCAGACACAATCCCATATTACAAGATCTTGGTGATATTAGGTAATATCGCAGTCAGTTGTAACTGGCTTTATGAGTACATGTGTAAGAACCGTTTTGGATGTTTTGTGTGTGTGAAAATCCGTCCATGTACACACTTGCACATTGTTCCTATTGATTCCCTTAGTTGTATATTGTTAGTCTTTTGATTGCATTTGAATTGTTAATATTTGTATTTTTTATTATAGTTTTTATTTTTCTTACACCTTCACTAAATTTTTGTGTTTCTTCCAGAACTGCATTTATGTTGTTTTACTTGATACTTGTCCTTGGCGGCAGCCATATTGATTTGCTCCTCCTTTTGTGTGTGTTCTATCCAGTCAGGATAAAATAGCGTTCATTTGTTGTGACTGGTAATTTTTCCTGCATCTTTTATCAACTTTTTTATTTATTGTAATTTAGATTTGGTTGGTTCAACAATTATTGGTTGAATAGCCGGGTGGTAATATTTGTTTAGGTAACGATGTACATTTAAATTTATGATGAATTATAGAACCGCTGTTTACCCGATTACTTGTTTTGATTTTGACGGGCAAGGGCGCGTGTCTAACCTACCTGAACGGCTATTCTTCAGTCCAAACCGTAGTTTGGATTCTACAACATGATCTGTTAATTGTAAACCAATCCAGGGCATGGATTAACTTTAAGTTATATAGCTGGAAAAATGCACTTAGTGAAGTGTCCTATAATACTGCTTCAAATTTAGAATCGTTCTTGCGATGAACTGAGCTTTAAGATCATTGGTCGTGCGAAGCTCTAAGGATATAAATGTTATATCTTACATATTCCAGCTATGGAATTGAAGCTGTTTTGAGCCATCTTTATTTGATGGTAAAGAAAAGCCGATTGCTCATATATCCCGAACTCTTGACTCAGCTGAGCGAAAATATAGTCAGATTGAGAAAGAAGGATTAGTTTTTGCAGTAAAGAAAATTCATAAAACTATTTATGGTCGTCGATTTACACATCCAACGGATCATAAGCCGCTTTTATCTTTATTTGGGTTGAAGTCAGGTATTCCTGCATATACTGCGAATCTATTGCAACGCTGGGCTATTAAATTACTTGCTTATGATTTCTAAATTCTATATAAATCAACTGAGAAGTTTGAAAAAGCTGATGCTTTATCTCGACTAATTGAGAATCAGAAGCAGGAAAGCGAAGATTCTATTATTGCAACAATATCGCTGGAAGAGGATATTCAGCAATTACTACAAGTTACTATAAAATCACCACCGTTATCCACTGAAGATGTTAAACGCCATACTCAAGAAAACGACAAGCTGAGGCGGATTGTTAGTTACCTCTAACATGGTTGGCTCGCTCATATAAACAACAAAAACATTGAAAAAAATGCTACCTATCCATTGTGGTGGGGTGCCTGGTGTTTAAAAATCGAGTTGTTGTATCCACAAATTTAGGCCGTAAGGTGGTGTTAGAACTGCATGCTGTACACGCAGGTGTGACACGGGTGATATTGGCGGAATATTGATGCTCAAATCGAAGAATATGTTGCGAGATGTTCCACGTGTGCAAAAGCCATCAAGGCACCTCGCAAGACAGAAATGCAGAGCTGGGGAACACCGACAAATCTGTGGTCGACAGTGCATGTAGATTTCGCCGGTCCCATAAACGGGAAACAATTCTTGGTGTTCTCTGATGCCTTCTCCAAATGGTCAAAGGTCCACTACATGAAGCCTGTCACAACAAAAGCTACTATCGAAAACCTGAGACAATTATTCAGCTGCTTTAGATGTCCAGATATATTGGTGTCAGATAATGGACCACAGTTTACCTCTGCTGAATTTTCGAAGGTCTGAATCGCCAATGCCGTTAGGCATATGAAGACACCTCCATACTATCCGCAGTTTAGCGGTTTAGTCGAGAGGTTTGTGAACACGCTTAAAATAGCACTACTTAAAGCCGAGGGAAAAGGAACAATAGAAAATATGATTCAAAGATTTTTACTAACCTAGCGCGCAACACCAACCCAGCAACCAATAATCAAGAAAGTCCAGGAGAAGCAATTTTTGGAAGGTTTAGAATACCTATAGAACAAATGAAACAATAACCTGGAAACAGCCTCCGCAAAAATAAATGAATGGAACAGCAATTCAACAAGTGGTAATAGCAAGACATTTCCAGGGAGTAAAGCCAACCTGGAAGTTAAGCATCATGATCCCAAAAAAAGGAAAGTTACCTATGAAGATATGGGTACGACATGCAGACCAGATACAGCCGACAAGATAAGAGTGGGAGACAGGAAGTGATATAAAGCAGGATATACCATTAAATATATTGCTTGAATCAGATAATGGAATTAGAAAGGACCCGAACAACGAGAGAACGTACACAACAAATTAACGACGGGGATTTTGCGGAAAAAATATACCACAATTGGTGAAGTAGGTTTTGGAAAGAAACAAGCTATAATAGTTGCCTGTGCGTTTTGGAGTCAATATTTTTATTATTATTAGCAGTAAAAAATAGAAATTTCTTTAGAACAGTCGCAGTTATAATTACAGAACCAACAGCAACATCACCAGTAGATGTCAGCCTTTCAACAGCAACTATTTAAACCAGTTTTGGGCAGACTTTTCACTCAACCAAACAATAAGGAATCCATTTATGATGCAGACAATGGTACAGTAATGGACATTTCAGAAGCATGTCCTGTAGAGGGTTTAAATGTGTTTATACCTGAAGCAAGTTGTAATATTGGTAAATTACCCGGCTCACAGCAAGACAATATCTTGCTAAATGCACAAGAAGTTGTGACAATACCAGATGATCAAGAAACAAAAGATCATGTAGATGAAGCCCTGGATCCAGAATTAAACGAAGCACTAGTGGCTCTAACTCTGAAAATAAACTCCAACCAGGAGAAAACTATAGTTCACGTGATATTGGTCGGGACTCATACCCAGAAAATAACTGGAGCAGTACGACGAACGCAATTGTACAAAATAAAACCCAAAATTAATGAGAGACAGAAGCTTATAATGAGCCAATTTCTTGTCCGATTTCTCATGTCAATTTACCAGATATGGGTTCTCATAATGATTCACATAATTTCGATCAAATTTCTTATAAAAATGGGTTAGCTATATCAGCTGAATCAAATTATGGCTCAAAATCTAATCTCATTTTGTTAGATGCTGATTTTCCTAGTGACACTTTATCCACCAATGAAATTCTTAATGAATTGAAGGAAAGTGTTTGAAAAGAATCAAACCGTAATAACTTCAAATCTAATGTCGTTCATCATCACCATCTAATCATTTCTAGTGGATCTTCATTCAATATGAGAAATGTTTTAAATGAAGTCATACTTATTGTAAATTTGAGATATGAGGATCTAACATTATTTCGTGGGGGAGGATAATGTTGAAGAATTTAAAGTTAAAGACAAATTTTTTAAAATCAGGATCTAAACTTCGGATCTTGATAAAAGGGGAGGTGTTATATGCTAGCGATGATCAAATTACGATTAACTTCTGAGAACTATTAGTGAACTAATATTATCTACATATTATTATTTGGATGGTAGTTGGAGGTAGTCAATAGGAAACCCTGGACCCGGGTTTCGTGCTACTTGGCACTCGTCAGCAAGGACTAGACAAGCATGACATTGATCACCACCCAGTGATCAATCAATTGTGATTGCAGTACGGGAGTGAATAAGTCACATTCCGATTGGCGAATAAATCACGTGACAACTAGCTGGACTTAAAGTCACAACAATAAAGATATGAAGAGTGACACAAAAAATGAACGATATAGTCAGAACCTTAGAAATGTCTATACAAATTAATCATTCCAATCCAATGCGGATACAAATCTATTGAGGAGTCTCAAAGCAGGTTATAGAATTAAGCGAAAGTTCAGTAAAATTTTGTCCTATGACCAATTTCTTTCATGTAATTCATGTGTATTTATTAGTGCTAAATACTCTGAATCTGGTACATTTGGACACATATAGGCGCTTTGTAAAACTGCTGTAAATTTTACCCCAGGCAATACTAAATTTTATCATTCGGATCCTATTAATTAGGTTAGTTCTAATGATCATATATTATCTATATTTACAACCAACAATAATTCACTTTATATTCAGAAACGACCATATCTGTCCAGTGGTGCTTTTCACGATTTTATAGTTGAAACTAGCAGTAATAAGTCCATTATTTTGGTTGGTAAGATGAAGTCATTAAGTTCTGACGCTACTATTATGCTTACCAAAGTTTCTATTTTGAGTATAACTGGTCATAACCCTTCTATTCTTGGATGTTGTAGTCTGTTGATCAGAGATAATAGATCTTCAACTATAAGTTATGGATTTCTCATCATTGAGCCTGGACCGTCTATACTATATGTAGAAGAGTTAAGAATGTTTCAGGGTCAGCTTTTTTTATTGACTACTGGAAATGATTCTAATGAGGTGTTTAATAAATTGCTGACCACGGAGTTCAAGGGCAGAAAATTACTCACAACTTCAAAGTCCCTTCATTCTCATATACAAGCAGCAGATTTCAAAACTTTAAAAACAAACGCGATTTCTATTACTGCTAAAAAGTTCAAAGACCCGGAGAAGAAAGCATAGAAAGGTTTTCAATGAAGAATTACTAGACTGTACTCAAAAGAAACAATGATAAAATTGATTAAATGAAATAATTTTATGGAAGGACTCCTTTTCCATAATCTATGAAAGGTCTGCTAAAACAGGCCAATTAATCTGCGGTTCATATAAGAGCTCGTCACAACGACCGAATGCGTTACAAGGAACCAGGTCGGTCTGTAGTGGCACTAATTCATAACCACACAATTCTGGAAGCTGGACATATAATTACTGAGAACATTGATATTTAACATGCAGCATTTGGAAAAGGTCCGTGATTGTGAATGCGGAAAGATTCAATCGAAATGGGTTGAATCGATCATACAGGCGTGGTCACATTGCCTCTTGCCTTTCGTATCAAATATATTACTCTCTTCCCAGTTCAAACGTGTTCTTCAAAAATGCTAAACGACGTATTGTTGATGGTCATGTAGAATGAGTCAGTATATAGAACAATGGAACTTCCACGTCAGATCTTATAGATTAGGTAGTCACACTATGATAGGTCTAAAATTTTAAGATTATTTCTATAGTAGCACTAGTACCAAAGCAATTAATAATTCTACGAATCTGTTTCAGTATCAGTTGTTAATCCTAATACTAATGAGTATACTCTAGATAATCCAGAGTGTAATCCAATACATTGCCAAACAGACACGATGGACCTAAGGGTAAGAAATACAGTTGATTGCAGAAATTTTGGTTCTCAAGTAAGCTGTGGCGGATGTGTCATTTGTACAAAACAAGAATTCCTTTGTACTTAATTGCTCACTGATTACGAATCCCAAAGACAATACGTTCGCTTGTGCTCAACTGGTTCTGCAGTATTTCAGAAATTCCTAGTTATTATCAAAATGGCAGTTTGTGGAGAATGTGGTAATTTTAATAGTTGAATTCATGAGTCGATATAAGCTAGATCACCATTGAAAACCTGGAAGCAATGGATGGCCATTTCATCATGGTATAGGCCGCTTCAGCGCGAGACCGAAGGTCCTGAGTTCGAGTGACGAGCGCTGCTGAGAAGTCCGGTATTATTTTACATAATTCTAACAACCAAAAGTACATATTGGTTATCGAGGTAGAGATGCAGACACAATGACTAGTAATGAATTGTTCGTTGTTCGGACACAATGATCTAGATGTATTTACTAGCCTGGACTAAAAAACTTCTGCGTGCTGCCGTACAATAGAACCCTTTGGTCGTTACTTTGGGCTTTCATCCACTTTCATGTGAAAAGATTTTCTGGCTTTATACATCGTTCTAGTTCGGCTAAAACTCAGGTACTGCGTACAACAGCGAGTTCCTGTCTAATCGAAGATGAGTTCTCAGGAAAGATTACAAGAACATCAATTAAGCTGGTTTATGTAATATGTCAGCTAACTTATGACGAAAGACTGACCGAACCAAAACTATTTTGCTCCAGTATCATTATACTGTTACCGAACGATAATGGAATATATGAAGTATAAATCTTACCTAACTTTGTATACATTCTGTCGACTGAGTCAATACAACGTAGAGATTGAGATTGAATACGAGTAGTTTCGGAAAAGCATGTTTCAAACTTCCATTTATGAAGTACACTGTAAGGGGAGCAGAGATATTAAAAGCTTTCCTGTCTGTTACATGCGTTAACATAACCCAAAAATGACAACGTACTGTGTGACCAAGAAGGCAGGCATTGGATAAAATAATAAGTGTACAAATATAGGCAGACTAACATAAGACGTATGTGTGTGAAACTACAAGGACACGAAAAAAAGAGGCATATTTAGTGAAGGTTGTAAATTCTAATGGAGCGAACGAAGTTATTATGAAAGGCGAAAATTAGTCAGCGGTTACACTCTGTCGAAGTTACAAATGTTTATGTTGAAGCTACAATAAATCATGTTGGCGTATAATGGGAAACAATCTACTAAACGTACTTCACTTGCCACTTGTCTGCTAGGACAAAAATTCACGGACTCACTCGATGATCATTTACTACCTCTGAATAAATTGCTTATCAGGCGACTACCGACTATGTCGTCGCACTGTTAACCAGAGTTAATCTCTTCCCCAACGCATAGTCAAAGCTCCGTATTCCGACACACTCGGATCAATTAGGAGGTAACCAACCGTTATTAATATTACAGGCTATCAATCCAAATCAAATTAAATCTGTCTACCATACACAGGTCGCTCCCTATAGGTATGCTATCCACGGAATTTAGCAATCTGGTTGTACAAACCTGTCAACGACTGACGTTATACAAACATAAGAGTTAATAGGGATTCAAGCACTAAGCTCATTATGATTACAAGTTAAGTACATAAGCAACAATAAATTACCGTAGTATGACAGAAGCTAGCTTTTTGAATACTGGCTCGATGTTTACGTCACCCAAGCAATCTCCAGTACAAAATTACAAATGACATAACATAAGACTGTTAAATACCATATACGCGCTGAAAACATTGAATGATAGACTTACCTTGAGTCGTTCACAAGTAAACGTGGTTTGTTTGTTTGACTGTACGACTTTCCCCAATCAGCTGAGCGAATGTTTGGGATGTGCGGGCTTTGAACAACCGTCAAGTTAGGGTCTAGGCGGTTGTCTTACCATCTATTGTTGCTTCATATGCCTCGTTGATATGAAGCATAAATTATCAACCTGTGATTCTCCATCATCCTTTAAGCTTCGCAGGTTGGAAGGAGGATGCTCACGGATCCATCATAAGGGAAACTTAATCAACTCACTACTTGACCTCAGTGCTAGAGTTGTAGCTGAATATCTACCGTTTGAATATGTGGAACGCATGTTGGTTCACATACCAGAACCTGTACAGGAGAAAATCATTTACTACTCTTTTCCTCAAAGGGATAGTGATATTTATACATATGCATCCTTTCACTCGAAGACTGATAAAACCCGTGACAAGATTCCATATTATCAAGGACTCGAATACTTCCTGAATAACTATGTGGAAAATGTTATTCAGATCGGTATGTTGCTTACGAAATCTTATAATTTACAGGATTTCACTTGACTGGATCTGTGAGGCAACAGCCTACAACATGCATTTCCGAAACGGAAGGAAACAAATTTAAAGTTTCTATAACTTTTGACAGGTGATTTGAATTTATCTTTACGAATTAAATGTAGATGCAAAATAATATCGGTTTGCTGCGACTGTGGTAATAAAGGGTTGTCATGGTGTCCTCATGTTGTTGCTCTCGCCTTGTTCCGAATAAGACAGCCCCATCTCGTGGATTATCGTTCACCTATTTCAGGTAATAACATTCGTTCAAGGCCTTTAAATTTAACGTTGCTTGCCACTAATTATTTGAAACTCATGTCATAACATATAACCAACAGTTTATGTGTTACGACTAATTTAATTTTATATATTTTGAAACTAGTGGATTGTTTCTTAAATGAGATTCTAAAGTTTATTCAGAATTATGAAATAAGTATTGTTAGGGCACAAAGTAGATTGTACCTTTATCAAAGGTTCTTGACTTCGTTTCAGTGACTAGTATTTAAATTTTTTTAAATCTATACGACAGTCATTCCTTATATCATCAGTGTAGCTAGTTTTTAACTAATCGATGCGAATTCTATCGGTGTACGTTTATCTCCTTCATATATTTGCAGAAGATAATCGAGGGGTCAATAATACCTTTACCCACAAGTAATTTCAAGTCCTAAAGAGCTGTGTGTTGTCATTTTGAAGTCTGTTAGCCAACCCCACTGTCTTAAAGTCAAGTTAATGTAAAGGAAAAAATGAGACATTATTTGCAAGATCATTGTCATGTCTAAAGTCGACACTCAGGGGGTCTTTATTTTATTAAATTAGAGACATTCCTACAACTGTACGTATCGTACTTCAAGAGCGTTTGTCCAACGTATGTTCCAAATCCACTCATCGTTTAAAGAGATACCTGTAACTGACACTAAACTTTTTATGTTCGTGGTAAAAATGTAAGTGTCACTTCAGGGCGACATAACTAAGTACAAGGACCTCATTTCTATACTTCTAAGTACTTCCAGGTGCCTAAAGATACTACAGCAATCTTTTGTGATTTTCCAGGTGTTGATGTAGTACTGAGTTTTGAAGTAAAAATTTCATTTCTAAACCTATTCTCACTATTAGTTACGTTTGTGCTGTTCAGCTGTTTGTCTTAAGAACTAGGAAAAATCGCTATGTTCATTTTAAACTAGTAATATTCTTTGTTTATACTCCTGCTAATTTCGATCCAAATGACATAGATTGGTTATCATAAGTATTCTCTACCGTCCTCAAGGGGCCAGACGCTCATATACTGTAGTATTAGCAGGGAACTTCGTCAAGTGAGCATACAAAAACATGAAGAGACTGATGTAAGGCTTTCGACACAACAACCCAGCAAATATAACTTTTCTGTAACTATATTTTGGCAGCCAATCATTCCTAGAAAGTAGTAACTATACTAATAAATGATGTTTCACCTGCTAATTACTGACATCGGATCAGTAATAGATATAAGTAGTCCGTACTATTCATTTATTTGAACACAAATATTGGTACAAAGGGGCATTGAACACATGCGCCACACAAGTCACTTGATTTGTGTTTTGGCTGTGATAATGCTTGGGGTGCCCAAACCGAAGCATATGGTTTTCTCAGGTGGCCACACCCCGAGTCTTCGATCTAAAGGTATAGTCCACAAGGTAGTGGAGCAACGTAAGGAGATGCAATCTCATGGTAGCCGGTGACCAATAATTGGCTCATACACCATTTGTTCCTTCAGGATACTGGAGCCCATGTGCACCATTGGTTTGGAATGAGGATTTTCCAACTCCCCTAGGTGGATCCTCCATATCGGCCAACCCGGTTAAAGCGTCAGACATTCACTTATCGTCCTCTGAATTTTGTAAACAACAGTGATGCCGCGAGAAGGCAGTGAGTAGGACTTCCCTGGCAGTGGTTGTATGCACATGGCCATGTAAGAGCATTTCGAGATGTAGATCTAACTCGCTCCACCCTCGGCAGTACCAGGGCTCTTGGGGGCAGTCCATACTACCATTAGTTACAAAGAAGAATCAATAGATATACCGTCACTACCTTTGAAACATGCACTTAAACTCTAATAGTGCTCTAGTATGAACACGTTTATTTTGCCACAGCAATCACAACAGCGCCTTATCTCTGATTTCAGATCAAGAATGCTCTTGAAGGAAGAATCGTATATGAATTAAAATTTTATTCCAAGTTAATCTAGAATAATATGTGAACATCGCCTCGAGTTGCTATGCCCTATTAGCACAGAGGGACGAAATTGTCAGGTCAAGTTCCAGAATAGTAATAGTATGAGTGATTTAGAGAAAGGCTAGGCATCGAATATATGATTCAAGGAAATATAACTTAGTGAAATTAAGAAACTTGGTGAAAATTGTAAATTAGTTAATTAGTCTGTGAATCTTTATCGACTGAAGTATGTGTTATAAATATTCAACCATCGCCTACTCCGACCTATGGTGGTCGTTATCGAAAGCGTTGCTTCAAGAAAGGGTGAGAGCGGTCAAACTAAGTATGATTTCAAACCTTGAACTCATTAACTTTTGACTAAAGGCAGGTTAGTAGGTACATACTTATTGGTCAGGTCTCTCAACAACTATTGGTCTTAAACGACATGAAATCTGACATATATGTGCATCGGCTCAAGTTTCACACCCCCTTCAACACAACGATATGAAGTTATCACAATAAATGCCGAAGTAGTAAGAGTAATAATGGTATCAGGAGAAGTACTAATCGTTTGATTTTCTACTACCATCACTGCTGGGATTTAGATTCTTTTGCTTTCTATCTTTTTATTTTTTTTCCCTTTGTACTTATATAAAACGCAAAAACTCAAAACAATGTACATATGTCTCACGTTGCACATGGTTCATGACTAGCTGTAGATTTCGTATGAATTTATCAGCACAGTGTATGTTTGTATGTATATTTTGGTAGGAAAAGTAGTTTCTTTATATTATGTGATCTTACATTACCCTAACTCCGTGAGTAAGGTTAAGCTTTTTAAGTGAAAGTATAAAAACAACAAGTCAGTGACCTGTGGCAACTAAGGGACGAGTATACTGTGCGGCATTTCGTTCTGTTTTACTTTACGGTTGCGGAACATGGCCATTAAGAGTAGAAGATACTCGTAAACTACTAGTATTGGATCACAAATGTCTTAGAAATATTGCTCGCATCTACTGGGGTCACCGGGTAAGTAATAGGGAGGTCAGACAGCACGGTATTAGGGAATGATGGCGAATCAGTTGATGAGGTTGGGAATCTTCATCGACTGAGATGGTTGGGCCACGTGTTACGTATGCCTGAACACCGATTACCACGACGCGCAATGCTGACTAGTGTTGGAGATGGTTGGAAGAAAGTTAGGGGCAGTGAAACCAAAATGTTGCATCAATGCTTGAAGTCACTGACTTCTAGTCTTAGTCAGGTTGGTAGATGCAGACTGCTTGGTTGTGGTCCGCGTGACTATCGTAACTAATGGTTGGAGACTCTTGGTGACATGGCTCAGAATCGATCACAATAGCGTCGGTGTATACACTCTCTGTCTTCCCTTATACTATGAGATTAAAATCATTTCATATCTTTCTTTCTACGAACTAATTCTTTCTTCCTGTATTATATACTTATATGCAATCTTTCTTTTGTATATTACCACCATTGAGTTAACTACTACGAATCCGGTGTTCATCATGTCGTGCTAATGAGGTGTATCAACTTGGACCAATGCATATATATATATATATATATATATATATGCCTGGTCCTACGTTATAACTGACTGACTGTGGCATATGTGTCGGTATAATTATCAAACTGTAGGTATATACATGATGCATTTCTAAGATTTCCAACTCTTTTTATTGATTTCATGATATAACCTCTAGAAATTATGCTATAGGCAGTTTTCATAATTAAGAAAATCTTAATATCAATTTAAATAAAATACTTATAATGGCGGTCATTAATATCAATTTTTGTGTATAGTAAATTAGTCTTTGTTCAATAGTAATAATAATAATAATAGTGAAGAGAGTTTTTGTTTTCTTAAAAAAACATCTAAAGTTTACACCTTATGGGAATACATTGCCATTCCTATTCTTCTTCCAATGCCTTTAAACTACTGCGTCAGTCTGTTTTTGTCTTTTCCTAATGTACCATCATTATACGTAATTCAAGCGTAAAATAATTGTATTTGTAATTTTCTTTCTTTTCTAAATTGCTTAATTGTTTTATCTTTTCTTAATATGTATCTATATGTCTGTGTATTTGCTCTAAATTCTCTCTATATATATATCTATGGTATTATTGATTAGTCTAACATTCCTAATATTCCTAGTTTAGAATTTGTTCTACCATGATAATTGTCTTATATATATATATATATATATATATATATATATATATATATATATATATATATATATACATATATTATTAGACACGGATAGATTCCTACATACTTGCTCTGTGTTGTCTGTATACTACTTCATTTGTGTTTTTATTCCATTCTTCATTAATACATTCTACACTTAACATCATTAGACTTGAATTGAACTAATTTTGCAATTCATCTTTTAAACGGTTAATAATGTCTTCATTCCTCCTGTTAGTAATGCTGGCAAATAATCATATATACATTTTTACCATTTTGTTGTTGTTGTTGTGGTTGTGGTTGTTGGAGGTCTTTAGGTAGTAAACAATTCGATTATGTTTAATATGCGTATATATACATATATATATCACGTGTACATATCCGTTTTATTATTTTGATGATGATCTAAAATAGACAATATTCACTTCGTGACCTATATTCATTTTTTTTGTTTACTATTTTATCTTTCGTTAATCACTAAACATTGAATAGAATGTATTAGTGGGGAAAAAAACTACTCCTCAGCACTGTGTTAAAACAACAGCATCTAGGTACAGTATATACGCACATCAGTGGTCGTACCCTAAGTTAGTGTCTCTGAGACGGACATATTTTTGTGCATTATATAATTTGTGTTTTTTTTTGTTTGTAAATAGTATCGTGTAATAAAGGTTGATTGAAATCGATCATCTAAACCATTAGTAAAGCTACATCCTAAATGTTCGATTTCAGTAAGGTGTATGCATATGTTGTCCAAAGTATTACATTATAAAGTTAAACAATTGTCTTCATATTATTTCTTATATGTTTGTGGAATGATTAATTCAAGCTTATAACAAAGGTCATCTTCCCTATTCACCATCACTCGTTAGCCAATAAGAAATTAAACATTCGGCTGTCATTAATTACTAGTTTTAGATTGATGAATCCTAGGACTTATCAAATTCCTTATTCTATATCAGTGATATTTAATATCGTAGAAACAGAACTAAAAAGTTTGTTAATAGAGTATGATAAATATTCAGTAGTTACTTACTTCCTCTCCATATATGTGATGGTTCGGTAATTAAAACATTCGTTTTTCAACAGCTAATTCTCAGGTTTCTAATCCCGTCCCACCTATCTCAGCTTATATGTAGCCTAATAGTAACAATAACCCTCTGGCTTAGTGTGACCTAAAGCCTAGCAAATAAAACTGAAGTAGTTGGGATATGCATTACATATCCAAATCACTCTACCTCGACATTCATTTATAGTTTTAAGAAAGCTAGAGGCCGTCAAACTAATTAGCATTAACCCATAAAGTCATTGACTTTTAAACTAAGCTATGTCAGCAAATACAGACTACCTGATTGGAATCAGCGTTAATATCGTTGTAAATGGTTGAAGTTGTCAATAAAATATGCACAACTCATAACAATAATGATGACAATTTATTCGTAGGTCACTAGTATTTGATCATAGGTGTCTTCGAAACATTGCTCGTATATCCTGGGACCATCGAATAAGTAACGCAGTTGTTAGGAAACGGGTACTAGGTAAGGATGGCAAATCAATTGATGAAGTAAAGAAACTTCATCAGTTGAGATGGCTGGGACACGTGTTGCGTATACCCAACGACCGATTGCCTCGACGTGCGATGTTTCATGGTATAGCAGTAGGTTGAAAGAAATGTAGGGGCGGTCAGACCAAAACATGGCTCAAGTCCATGAAATCACTGACAAGTGAACTGAGTCATGTTGGTAGGTGTAGACTACCTGGTTGGGGACCGCGAGATGATAGCAACCGATGGTTAAAGACCTTGAATGACATGGCTGAAAATCGTTTACAATGGCGCAGGTGCACCCACTCTTTGTGTTCTCCCAAATTCTAATCTCCTGATTCCTCCTTGTCTCTTTTTTCTCTTTCCAAATTTGTTTCACTGGATTATACTCTTCGAACCCTAATCTTTCCGATTACTGCTTATACTCTTACTGCCTCTATCACTATGGGATTTGAATCGACCACTGCATCTCTGTGCTAATGTGGTGTGGCAACTCGAACTGATGTACGTACGTAGGAAGTTCTACGTTGTTACTAACTGATTTACTTTTATGAATTCCTATTTTTATTTATAGCGAATTAATATTCAGCAAAAATGTCCTCAGAGGGAATCAATCACTTGATGACTGTACTATTATCACATAGTCATATAATGTTATATAGTGATATATTATACCCATTCATGTATCTATGCTTGTATACATATATACATACATAGGTGTACGTGAAATCAATAGATTGAAAGCAAACATTGTTCTTTCATGATTTATTTTCTCATTTGTGTGTATATATAGTCATGAGAAATTAATCTCCGTTTATACATACATATTACGGAAAATGAAACCTATTCTTATTTTGTTTTTTCTTTCACACGATTTTACAACTAATATCTACTTGTAATTTGTATAATTTATCATTCAATAAATTAACCGGTTTAATGTTTTAAAGGGGAACTCTTAGTACATTGTTTATTTTTTAGATATTTAAAGTGTAATTTAGTGAATTACATTTTTTAATCATTAAGTCAGTTATATGCAATGTAAAATATCCTCACACACATATATATATGTGAATTAGTTAAAGTTACTATGCTAAATTAACACACAGGAAAATAAAATTATCAAAACAAATCGTAGAGTAGTTAAAAGTAGTAACAGTATTAGTATTAATCATTCGATTCGATTTGTGTGAGGGCTGGGATACTGCCCGGATGCCCAGACCGAAGCAGGTGGTTTTCCTACGGGGCCACACCCCGAGCCTTCGACCTAAAGGTCTAGCCCACAAGGCAGTGGAGGATGGTGAGGAGATGCAGTCCCATGGTAGCCGGTGACCAACGGTTGGTTCACACGCCATTTGTTCCCGCAGGATACTGGAGCCCATGTGCACCATTGGTTTGGAATCCGGTTAAGGCGCCGAATATTCGCTTTTCGTCCTCTGAATTTTGTAAACAACAGTGATGCCGCGAGAAGGTAGTGAGTAGGACTTCACTGGCAGAGGCTATATACGCGTGGCTATGTGAGAGCATTTCGAGAGGGAGGGCAGGCCCACCCCACTCTCGGCCATACCAGAGCATTTGGGGGCATTAGTATTAGTAGTAGTAGTAGTAATAGTAGAAAAAATTAAATCTGTTGATTAATGAACTTTTAATCAGTGATATTCTCTCCATAAGAATTGATAATAAACATAGACTTGAATGATTACAATGTGCTGATAAACATTAAACTTGGATAAAACAATAACCAATACTATCTGATTACATAATTAATTCTTCAACTGACTACATATATATATGTATATAAGCTATAAAATCACCCCTGTATATATCTTCTCAATAAGGTAAACATAACAGTTGATAAATCAATCATTTTCTAGTATATATGTGTAAATTAGCTTAAATTTATGCTTATTTTTATTCGTCCAATTGTGAAGGATATGATACCTTTTATTTATTTATATGTACACATGGTAATAGAGGAGGTATCATTGAAAAGCGAGAAATAGTACAGAATGTATATATTGCATTTTACACTTTTAAGTGATGTTTTAAAAAAAATAAAAATAAAACTAACCATAAATAGATGTGTATACAGATTAATTGTTTACAATGATTTCTATTTCTCTCTTCTTAGTTCATCTCGGTTTTTATCTACCGTATAAAAGTATCAAATATAAATAGTATTAATGGTTTTTTTCCTCCAGTTTTATCATAGTTATATTAGTGAATCACACTTATATATAATAATCTCAATATCTTATTCTTGTTATCATCATTATTATTCTGTTTTAATAAATCTTATATTTTATGGCGAGAAAGTAGCTTCCAAATCCCCCTGGTACGGCCGAGAGTAGGGAGAGTCCGCTCTCTCTTTCGAAATGCTCTCACATGGCCACGCGTATATAGCCTCTGTCAGTGAAGTCCTACTCACTGCCTTTTCGTGATGGGGGTGTTGTTTACGAAATTGAGAGAACGAAAAGCGAACGTCCGGCGCTTTAACCGGGTTCGTGGACATGGAGAGTCCACCTAGGGGAGTTTCAAAACCCTGATTACAAACCAATGGTGCACATGGGCTCCAGTATCCTGAAGGAACAAATGGTGTATGAACCAATTATTGGTCACCAGTTACCATGGAACTGCCTCTCGTTACGTTGCTCCACTAACTTGTGAATCAGACCTTCAGATTGAAGGCTCCGGGTGTGACCCCCTAATAAAACTACCTGCTTCAGTTTAGGCACCCGGGCAGTATCACAGCCCTCACAAAAATCGAATGATTTATGTAGCGGCGCATATGTATTTGGTGCTTCTTTGTACTAATATCTATGTATTTAAATAAATAAAATAGCGAGGAAAAGAACACATGCCTGTACATCTCAATTTGTCCGTCCTTAAAACATATGTTCAATATTTGATAGGACATTTATTGAATTATATATTGCTTTGTTGAATTTTCTATTCACGTGCTACTGTTTTGTACATGTTTAAAAATCTTTTGTTGTTGTTGCGAAAACAGTTAACATAATGATTAACAGTTTTTTTTGTAGACCTATAGGTCTTAGACTCGAATCTCGCGAGGCAGGATCGTGGATGCACACTGCCGAGGAGTCCCGAAATGGGACGAAACGGTCGTCCAGTGTTAAAACTATAATTTCTGAACGATTTTTAAGTGATCCCAAATTGGTTTTGAGAAATTTCGATCAACTACTAGTATAAGGAATTGGAATCATCAGTTTAAAGTTAAAAGTTAATGTTAAGGATTAGAGTTAACGTTTTCATCACGAACTAACATTAGTTATAATGCTAGAATTCAATTATTTTAAAAAAAATCTTAAATCTAATTAATTATAGTCTCATCAAAACTATATTCTATACCATTATTTCTCTTGAGAATTTATCACTTCATTTATAAATAATGTTTACTCCACTAGAAATGAGATAAATATTGAATAATTCATAGAACCTCTTAATATTGGTAATATATATAGTACTTGAAAATGATTTATTTTCACTAACAAATGTAGAATATTATTTCAACATATAAATATTAGTACAAAGGGGCACTGAATACATATGGACCACAAAAGTCACTTGATACTACTTGGGTGACCAGTTCGAAAAAGATGGTTTCTTTAGGGAGCAACACTCGAAGCCTTCGACATAAATGTGTAATTCACAAGACAATGAAGCAACGTAAGAAGATGCAGTTCCATGATAACTGGTGGCCAACAATAGGTTCATACACCATTTGTTCCTTCAGGATACTGGAGCCCATATGCACCATTGGTTTGTAATCAGGGTTTTGAAACTCCCTTAGGTGAATCCTCCATATCCGCCAACCCGATTAAAGCGTCAGACATTCACTTATCGTCTTCTGAATTTCGTAAACAACAGTGATGCCGCGAAAAGGCAGTGAGTAGGACTTCCCTGTCAGCGGTTGTATGAACGTGGTCATGTGAGAGCATTTCCGGAGGAAGAGCAGGCCCTCCGTACTCTCGGTCGTACCTGGGCATTTAGGGACAATGTAGAATGTATTACCAACATTCATTCGTAAAACGTTTTTATCCTATGTGTTGCAAAAATGTGCATTAATTTTTGTTAGTTGGTTTACGGTTTACAGATTCTTGTTCCTGATCTCAAGCTACGCTTCAAATGTGATAGTTGGTACTACTACTACTACTATCCGGTTACCCAAAGCAAAGTTATTGATGCTGTGGTGTTGCAACCTGTGATTTATTGTCTGAAAGTCGAACACCACCACCAGTCCACTTTGTGCCATACCTTTTGCGTGAGAACTAATACTGCTTAGATTGCTCTATATAAAAGTTGGTGGAACGGTGGTAGTAATGATGGGCTGATAAGAAAACTGGGTGACAGTCAGAATGTTTAGCATTAGTAAATATATGAACATTGGTACAAAAGAGAACTAAAATACACATGCTCCAACCTAGGTAGCTTTCTTGGGACACCACTCTCCGAGCCTTTCACTCAGGTGTCTAGTCTACAAGACAGTAGAATAACGTTAGATCTGGTTTCATGACCAAGAATAAGTTCAAACGCCATTTCTCTCATGATCCTGGAGCCCACGTGGATCATTGATTTGAAATCAAGGCGATCGGTCTCGTTAATTCGTTAACAAATATAAATTAAAATAATCTGTCTTCAACATACAAATAAACGTTGATAATTATGTCAAGTATTTAAGACTGTTTTAGTCATGAACAATGATATAAGTGGGTAAATGATTAATAACCTGAAAGAGTGGTAATCTACAATTACGATGCTTTCAGCATTATAAACTAGAAACTCCAAATCTTAGAGTAGATTAAAGAAAAGAAAATACTCAAATTTCACCTAGTAATTGGTTTTCTATGCGAACACTGTTGTACGTCATTTAGTTTGAACAGCCGAGTAACTATAGTGTAATTAGTCTATATATTTATACTTCGTAGAGGTAGAGTTGAGTTACATCAAGTTTTTAGAGTAAGCATGTTACTTTTAGACTACAACTATATCTAAATTCAATAGACAATATTCAATCAATCCTATTGTATGTTATAATAGTGACAACAACAATGCACATAATGTTAGCGTTAAAAAAATTAAATTTTAAGTTTATGCTTGTTTCTCCTAATCGTTCATCTAAGTATATGAATGAATCATGTGTTATTAAAATGTTTATTACATATGTTAAGGTATTTATTTCTTTACATCTTTTCTTCCCATTTCATCCCTTTCTTTATTATGTCCGTTAATCTCCGAACAAACTTTAACCGTAAAATTGTTCAATACTTCCTTTTTGAATAATCTTTTTCTCTCTCTCTCTATGTGTGTGTCAATTGGTTCATGTGTGCGAATGCGTGCATGTTTGTTTGTTTACTAATAATCGTACTGTTAGTGGTTAAGTGCTCGCGCGCGAAACCAGCAGGTCCTGGGTTCGAATCTCGCAGCGGGGGAGGTCGTGAATGCGCACTGCTGAGGAGTCCCACAATAGGATAAAACGGCCGTCCAGTGCTTCCAGGTTTTCCATGATGGTCTAGCTTCAACTGACTCATGATCTTAATCATTGAAATTACTATAATATCCACAAAACCCATCTGGTACTGTTAATTCTTGTGTGTTGTCATAAATGGATCTTAAGTATTAATCTCCCTCAATTAATTTTAATATTGAGTTAATTTTGTTTCTAAGACTTTTCAAATGTATTTCAATGTAGTATGAATAGAGACAGCTAAAATAGTGTCCATATGTCGGTTTACAAATCATAACTACATTTATTTATTTGATCACTTAAAGTTTTCATTCATGTCAAGAGATTCGAACTTAATCGACTGGATCAATCTAATAGTGTTTCAACTAAATAGACTGTAATCTTATTAGCTTGAAAATAAACTATGCATACATACATCAGCTGATCATAATATTATAAACACGTTTTAATAAAAATACTACTCAATATACTTTTATGATATAAACTTGATTTCATCAATTATGTCATCTCATCACAGGTGATATGGTTTACAGAAGGTTCTATTTATTCTTCTATATCATATGTTGATTGACTGTAACAAGTTATTTATCTAAATATAAATTAATAAGTCAGGTAGTTGGGACATGTGTTACGTATAACTAATCACCAATTACATCGATGGATGGTGTTTGTTGGAATAGGAGTAGCTTGGAGAAAAGTTACGAGAGTCTAAAACGGAATGTGACATCAGTATGAAATTATTAACTGTTGCCCCAACTCATTCTAGAAATAAAGACTAACTGGTTGGGGTCCGCAAGATAGCTGTAATCAGTGGCCAGAGATTTCAATTGATATGTCTCTGAATCAGTTATAGTGGCAGAAATGCCCATTCACTCTTCAATTTATCTTTTCTTCAAACTTAAATTTTAGTATCTTCTCACACATGCCTTCTCACCCCGTCTTTCTGTACCATATTCCCAAGGTTTAGTCTTTCTCATTACCGTTGCTACCATTTTATCTCAATCTCTTTTACCATACATCTTGTTAATTTGATATTGCAACTTAAGCCAGCATAGTCATGTACCGAGGTATTCTTTGGTCATAACTGATTGACTAATATGATAAATGAATCATTTAGTTAAAGTGGTTTCATGCAGTTTAGTTTACTTTTCAGGTAATATCACAGTTTAATTTCATTTGTGGTACCAATGAAAGCTGGAGAGCATTGAATAACTGTTTCGCTCTAGTATAGGAGGTCATGCGTTCCATTCCTGCCAATGTCATGAGTGCGCATTGTTGAAGAGTTCCATACTAGAACAAAGCAGTTGTGTTTTCCTCTATTATTTTCAATGGCATCCCAATTGAGATCATTCTTTGAAAAAAAACAACTCAAATAATAGAGCAAAGTATTATTTCATAGTTAATTGTGTTTTTTTCCATCTCTAATAAAGCTAGTGATATATATATATATATATATATATATATATATATATATATATATATATAATGAAAAATGAGCTTAAGACTAGATTTTTTTTCTTAATCTCTCTGTATCTAGTCCATTAGAAAGAAAACCGGTCTCAGTTAAAAAATTATTATTCAGTCTCATTTTTCTTCCATATATTTCATTTATTCAATAAAAGAAATTATGTAAACTGAATAACAATTACTCATAGCGTTCATTGTATCAACTTTATGTTATTTGTTAATTAATTCATGTTGTCCAATCTTAATACTTAGCTATGGGATCAATTCCAGTCATATTAATTTGTTGTATGCTTTATCCGTTGAGATGTAAATGGCTTGATATAAGCAACTGATTAATGATACATACGAAATTGAGAGGACGAAAAGCAAATGTTCGGCGCTTTAGCCGGATCCCAAACCAATGGTGCACATGGGCT
The DNA here is from genome assembly GCA_944470425.2 of Schistosoma bovis. NCBI lineage: Eukaryota > Metazoa > Platyhelminthes > Trematoda > Strigeidida > Schistosomatidae > Schistosoma > Schistosoma bovis. The sequence goes on along the minus strand of OX103961.1, from coordinate 2,989,343 downwards.
CCAGTATCCTGCGGGAACAAATGGCGTGTGAACTAATCGTTAGTCACCGGCTACAATGGGACTGTATCTCCTCACGATGCTCCACTGCCTTGTGGATCAGACCTTTAGGTCGAAGGCTCGGGGTGTGGCCCCCTAGGAAAACCACCTGCTTCGGTCTGGGCACCCGGGCAGTATCCCAGCCCTCACACAAATCGGATGATTTATGTGGCGCATATGTATCTGGTGCCTCCTTGTACCAATGTTTATGTGTTTAAATAATAAATAATAATAATAATGACTATAATAGAAAATATATAATTGGACATGGTCATTTGTCTTTATTTTCTCTGTCAATAATGGCAACAAGTTTTATTCATCATCCATAAGAATAGTGATGTTTTTATTTCCCCAATTTTTCTAATTTGTAGTTAGTCAAGCGTAGAATTGCAATTCATGTCTCTTATCTTTAAACTACATTCATTTTAGTATTTTCCGTTGAACTTTGAATCACTACAAAATCTCATTTTGATTTTTAATGGATGTAACTCATTCAGCAATTATTTGACCTTTTACTTAGATTTGTATCGCAATGATTTTGTCCCAGGAATCGCTAACTCCAGCCGTATTATAGTTGTCAGGACGATTAATGCTTCCTAACTGCCGTTATTAGGGAAGAGTTTTCTTCCCCAGAGATTCGACAAAAAACTGAATTAGTGAAGGCCTTACAAATATGGATGAGTAACCGAAGAGCTCCTTGAAATCAGTCACATGTAGAGTCCTTTTGTTAGAGGTTTTTGATGTATTTGGTTTGGGTTTTTATAACTTTACCACTAGTACGTTGGAACTCTGGGTTATTGTAATATAATTTCACAATTGAGCCTTCCTCATCTTCCTTGTTAAAATATGATATCGCTAAAAATGCTGGTTATCAGTGGGAAACACTACTTCCTTCACATCCCAGTAAATTTAATAGTTCATTTTCACCTTCCAACTAAAAGTGTAGTACTTTTAAACTTATTACCCTCCAATTAATTTAAGCTTAGTAGGACCTAGAAGAACAAATATTCCAGACAATATACTAAATTGGGCCAACCACCTCGCCGTACCATCTAGAGTCAGTACAATGAAGTATAATGACCAACACATTGTATAAGCGCTCGTGATGTTATCTGGGCAATTACTGAAACCTATTTCAAACTGCGTTAAACTCTCCAACTGTATGTTATACATATCAGACGGGACTTAATATCTCGACTTGTTGTGTTAGAGTAGACCAATAGGAGATGATTTCACTAACTGATCTCAACATTTTGTTTTCATGTCCTCAACCATGATTCCATGGTGTGGTGGACGCCTATTTATAATTATAGAATATTAACATTTAAATGTTTTCTAATGAGCATTAATAGTGAACATAGTTTTTGTTATTTATTCCTTAATTTATATGAGTATTAAAACAAATGCGAATAACGGAAATGTTTCAAATCTGATCAAGAAATGATTTATTTAGTGTACCCAAAAAGTTATAAACCGTCTTGTGCTACTGTTTTTCTCCATTGTCTAGTTTTTCTTAATATTTGAATTATTTTTATTATTGTCGTTAATTCATTCAGCATTGTTTTCTTGTCCCATTGATCTATCTATCTATCTATATTTATAGATGCTTTGGTTCGTATGAATCGTAGTCAACTGCAGAAATTCGCTCAATATTTAATTGCTTCACATCCAAATAAAATTCTACCAAGTGCACAACAATTAGCTGATCAATTACTTCAACCAGAATCAAACATCAATAAAACATCGGGTAAGTTGTACAACTGATTGTTTTTTCTTTCTTTTGCATCTAATTATTTTAATCTGTTTTTCAATGCAATATGTGCTCAATCTTAGTCATATCCGATAATAATAAATAATAATCCTTTACAATCCACTCAGCTGAATCTATTTTGTATATCAAATCAGCTGTGTCTTTTAAGTGTGTAATATATGGTCTGTAAGCGATCTAAAAGTGACCAATCAGAAATGTCCAAGATAAAGCTTATTTCTAATTGGTTGATTGACACAATTATTTCTTATCACTTGGATACCGTTGTAATATTCACTGATTGTTCCTTTTTCTTACACATTGTTTATGATGATAGTTTTCACTAGTATTCTCTCTTTCAATTTTCAACTAAAACACCACTATGTTTAGTTTTTGTTGTTGTTGTGTATATTCGTTTGTACCATTTGAAATTGTACACAAAATGTGTTTTGTAGATGAATCATTCTTTGTTTGTGTGATTATAAACCTACCTACCTACCTGTCCATCAGCTTTTATTATATTCATAATTCATGACGTGTTTTTATCACATATGTTCTTTACAATAGTTTCTCACCCTAATATTAGATACGATATTTCCTCCTTGTCATATGTGTGTATATATATAGATTGGTTTGTGCGTGCTTCCATTCATTGTAGCGTACATTAATTATATAAATAAATTCTAAGGTTACTTATTATTTCTCTTTTGTCCTATTCCCACCATTATAATTTTATCTTGACCTTATCAGAACGCATTAAATACACATATACTCTGTTAGTGACATAAATATATATATATGTGTGTAGTACCAGTGATAAAATCTTAATTAGATTGAATCACTTGATAGTAGTAGTACAATCATTCTCTAAACTTAATTTATTCGATGAAAAGATCTTTCATTTATTAAGGTCATAATTATTGTATTATTCAACAAAGACATCTGGAGAAATCGTTGCTTGTCAAACATGACTGTCGTCGTAATCGACCCAATTTATATAATTCAATTATATTTGCATTCATAAAGGTGCTTTTTAGTTTTTACTTATTTTGTAGGTGAGAATATACTCGGTTGTTTAAAACAAAGAAATTTACTTCAGGTACCTTTAATATGACTGAGTTAAATATTAATATCTTGTGGTTGTAAAGTTGCTTGTAAGCAGGTACTATTACTTTTGTTAAGTTTCACTAAAGCGCTCGTATTTCAGATTCCACTTTATATCGACAATTCGATCGCATTCCATCTCTATATGTATATGAGATCATAGATTATCATGAGTTTACCTTGTATGCTCTATTTCAGTGTTAACATGTATTTCCATTTGTCTTGACGACCCATCATTCACAAATGTACACACATAACTGAGATGTTAAGCATGAGTCTACGGAAATAAATGATACAGTTTCGAATCTGCTGATGATTGCAGACTAGTACCACCTAGTACGAAACCTAAGCGCAGGATATCATAATGACAAAGGATGTCTACTCACTTGAACTAGCGCCATATTACATTTTTTTTGATAGAACTCAATCAACACTAAAAGACTGGACACGATCATGGTATTTGTCACGCATTTCATTTACTATTGATAGATTTAAAACTCAGCTACAAAAGTACATACTTTCAGAATAAATAATAGTGATAGGTTGCTCAAATCAAATGTCAATGTAACACGAAATCGATCATCATTTATTATAATAGTGGTTTTTTTTAATTTCTCACCAACTGACCGGTTAGTATTATTGGTATCTACAAGCAGCGATATGGTCTATGTGTGTGTGTGTATGTCTCTTTCATGTTATTAGTTGCTGTTATTTCCTTATACCTACTGATTGCTTACTGATGACAATGCACATGATTTTATGTTTATAAAACAAATTCACTATGTGTATCCTGTCAATCATTTTAACTAATTGGTTGATTATTTATTTGGTCAGTTGATCAATCATCGGTTTAATATATTAATAACTAATTTATTTAAACACAAACGTTGATAAAAAGGGGTACCACAATATATCTGCACCATACAAAGTTTATATGAGGGCTGGGATACTCCCCGGTTTCCAAAACCGAAATAAGTGGTTCTCTTAGGGGGACACTCCCTGATCCTTTGACCCAGAAGTTTAAACCGCAAGGCGGTGAGGCAAAGGAATGAGGTAGTCGATGGGCAAGTATGGGTTCGTACGCCACTTATTCCCTTAAGATCCTGGAGCCTATGTACACCAACTCCTCTAGTTGTATCCTTCGTATCCATCAACGTGGTTCAAGTGCCGGACATTCGCTTTTTGTCCTTTCAATTTTTTAAGGAACACCCCTGCTGCGGGAAGGTGGCGAGTAGGACATCCCCAGCAATGACTATATATGCATGGCCATATGAGAGCATTTCGAGAGGAAAAGTGGACTCACCGCTCTCGGCCGTACCAGGGAATTCGGGGACAATCAGTTGTCTCTTTTATGTGTTCGGTTTTGTACATGTATTTCTTCACACAGACTACTAATGTAATGAAGTCGAAAATTACACACAGTGTGCAAATTTATTAGACAAGTAATCTGACTACCATTATTATTATTATCATTATTATTAAGTCAGCTAGAATAAACTCGATTTTACTGTTTAGTCAAAAGGATCCACTAATAAGTTGTATACATTTGGGAGATTTTTTTGATAATTACACTTTTCTACGTATATAATTATAGATTTTCTCTCATGTAATTTATAGATTCCCTCTTTGTAGCGTATTTATCAGATTAGAAGTATACATGTGCGTCCTATTAGAGCGTTAAACACTTAGATTAGAAATCGATGGTCAGGCTTAAATGTAATTATTTAATAAATAATTACCAATTGTCTTGACAACTCATCACTATCCTTTTTAGCCTTAGTGACTACTAGCATGCCTGTGCGTGCACACACAAAAGAAGTGCGCTTGACTAAATACCATTTTCTCAGGCTTTCAATTATACACAAATGTGATTTTATCTGTACATAACTGTTGATTTTTTTATTACATTTGCTACCTTCAACTAATATTTAGATGATAACCATGGAAATTGAAATTGATGGTTGGTTAATTTTGCTTGACAAACTGTTGACATTTTATGGGTACGCGTCCGAATTAAACAGTGTATATTATAACTCTGAATATATAGCGGTTGATTATTTCATTCGTAGACCAAACATTGTACATGATTAGAGTAAGTGTGTTGGTCTATCCTATACAGAATTCCAGTGGTACGTTAGCATAATGGTTAAGATATTCAGCTCACAGTCACTAGGTCACATTTTAAAACTGCGCATCCATTTATTTCTGTCTGGAAAGCTGGTTAATATCAATAACAGTCGTCTATGAAGTGTAGGTTAAAGTCCTAAGTGTATAAACATGTACATAGTGTGTATAAATTACATCAGAGAACAGCATAAATTAACTTCATTACAGGTATCAGTTCTTATCAAGTTATGTATGTGACGACTAAAAGTATTTTGGGTTTTATATTTCAAATTCTTCAACTCTCTGGACATATTCTACCCTATTCGTAGATTACTAATACTCGACCATAAGTGTCTTCGAAGCATCGCTGGTATATTTTGGGACCACTATGTGAGTAATATGAGGGTTAAGCATAGAATGCTATGAAAAAGTGATGGGTTGGCTGATAAGATAGTAGCATGCCTTACCACTGCCTGCCTCGACGAGGAATGTTATCTGGTGTAGAGAAGTCGGTTGGAATGAAGCTAGGGTCAGTCAAACCAAGATGTGGTATCAGTCTGTGAAGACTGTTAATATGAACAGTTTGGGTTGGTGCAGATTATTATTATTATTATTATTTGAACACATAGATATTGGTACAAGAAGGCACCAAATACATATGCGCCACACAAATCTCATTTGATATGTATGAGGGCTGTGATACTGCCCCGGTGCCCAAACCGAATCAGGATTATACGGTTAAAGCGCACGCGATTACTTTGACCAGTGGTTAAAAATGTTAGTTATCATAGTTCAGAATAAGTCACGATGTCTCAAATGCATTCTTTCTTTTCCTTCGATCTTGAGTTTCAAAATTATCCTACACTTTATTTTTCCAATTCATTCTTGAATCATATTACCTATATCTAATGTTTTCTATTACAACTAATATTGTTACTATATCTACAACTCTAAGAAATATCATGACTATACGGATGTGTAGTTGTGCCTGGTTTAGTGTTCCTTATAACTGACCAACTGATGTTCCAGTGATCTTTAAAGATCTTACCAACACCAAATAAATGAATAGAATCTTATCACAAAATATCAAATGAATATTTTTCTCATACGAAAAACCTTATTGTTTACCAAAATCCATTTGATGTGTTGTTTTTATTGTCCACTAATAATACTTGCAACCATTTATTTAAATTATAAATATATGAATTATACTCTTAAAAATTGTTCTTTCAATGAAATAAAAATAATGAATAGGCGCTCCTGATCCAACAGCTGGTGGTAGTCTACAAGATGTTGCTGCATGGTATCTTGATGAAGCAGGTGTACGTGAACAACTACGTGTGGAATTAACTAATCTTGCAAGTAATGGATTATATGGAGCAAATCATAATGTAAATAATTTACGATTATCATCTGGTGGACGATGTAATTCACCAAATGGTGTTTCAAACTTCAATTCTGCTGGACAACAACAACAGAGTAATACCACAAACAGATCATCAACATCATCTTCATTTATACAAAGATCTAATAGTTCACATCGATCATATCCTAATTCGTCCACGTCACTTGGTATCGATTCAGGGATGGGAAGTCAAAATGGTAAGTGTCCTTTTATCATTTAAAATTAGTTGTTAGTCTAGGAAGTTGCTCCCGTGGATAGTAGTTACTTTCAGTTCTCAGAACTCAAAAACCCATCTTGCTAAATATTCAATTGACAAGTTCCAAGCTGTTTTTACACTCTTCTACTACAATTTATTGCTGTCAGTGTTATACACCTCGTGTTATATATGACCTTGTTTGCAGTCGAATCCTCTTTATAATCCAATATCATGGTCAGAAATGTTACTACTCCACTATTCGAACCAGAGATTCACTTTGTGTTTACTTCAATTTATCATGACTTGTTGGTTACTACTCTATGGTAGGTGGTGGTTAGTCAGTCAAGATTCGAATAGTTTAGTGCCGTGATTTTCTTTAACCGTTATAGTAAGTAGTGACATGAATTCTCTACTCTCATCAAAAACACCACTTGTCTTCAGACCCTAAATAGATTCGTTAATACAAATACCAGTTAGAACTAAACTAATGAAACAAGATATCCTACTGATTTACTCTTAACCACCATATGAGATCAAACATTGTACCCTGTAAAGTTATTTTATCTAAACTATTCATTATGTTAGAAGTCTTGATTGATAGAATTTAATCAGTATTAAAAAGATGACATTGGTTTGTTTGTTTTTTATCGTACAACAATTGAATGGATTAAATAATAATGTTATTCTTTATAAAGGGCGATTACAGTTATGTTTATTGTTGTTATCATTATTTAATAGTAATGTGTAACAAACATTAGCAACAAACTTATTCACTATATTCAACACCAATTTTATAAATAAAGGTCAATAACAGATAATTGTGTTTTCATTTAATCAACTATATTGACAATTGCATCTCTCTGCTAATGTGGTATGACAACTCGAACTGATGTACATACGTATGAAGTTCTACGTTGTTACTGACTGACTAGATACTGTTAAATGTTGCAAGCTGAACTAATGGGATATCGATTATGAATGAATAAATGTATTTAATGGTTGTTATATGTGTGTATTTTATTATCTTGGATTAGATCAGTGCTTTGTTGATGATATATAAATAAAATATCTTTACTCGACAGTGTTTTTGTAGTGAACGAGAATTCAGATATGAAAATCATACATTGAATACATCATTCGCACATCTTCCTTCAATTGTCTTTTATCATGCTTCATGATTCTTTCAATTCTGTTATTATAACAATTGCTTTCTGTGTTACCCTTGTCGTTCACTTCACTTCAATCTTCTATTGATAATAAACATTCCACTTTCGATTGGTGCTACATACTACTTATATTTGTCAACATAAGTAGCGCATACACCACAGTATATCTCTTTAGATTCTTATCTTTTATAGATTACTGATATACGCATATATTGGATAAATAGATGAAATAGTAATGTGATTATAAGACAGATTTCGATTTGAACTTTTATGTTAATGATAATTTCAATAGTTCAAGCGTATGATTTATTATCATTATTACTGATCACGTTGTCTAGATTTCAACGGATAGGCATAACTATTTAATTAATTAATTGATTAACAATAATCTAGAATGAATCAAGAACAACAGCATTATTCACTTATTTATGAATTACATAAATACACGTCTCACTGTTAATGTTTGTTGAGCAGTATAGGGTTGTGGAGATTGTTAAGTTTAGATTGCTATCATGAATAGATCAATGCTAGACCATCATTGAAAACCTAGAAGCACTAGACGGTCGTTTCGTTCTAGTATGAGACACCTCAACAGTGCGCATCCATGATCCCGCGCGCGATAAAAAGGTCCTGCGTTCGAGTCCCGTCCAGGTTTTGAACGGTGTTCTAACATCGATCCATTCATAATATCAATTTAAACTTATCTATAATTAGTGAAGATATAAAACAATAATAAAAAATACTTATCAGTCTGTGTGTTAGTAATCTCACTCTATATATTAAGTTTTTAGATTATTCTATTCAATGTGTTACACACATAACCGTATACTTTCGAAATGATGGCGAAGATGAGTATCTAGGATTGCGAGTTTACATAGTCTACACACATCTGATTGGAGCAACCGAGTAATGGTTATACTAAAAGCCATTGTAAGCAAAGAGTCGATTACATATATTACACATTAGGTTATTAAATCATAGTAAATGAAAACGGAGTATATTTATAACACTATTTGGTTTAGCAGTGCATATTGGCCGCTCCACCTTTTAATCTCTTCATCTTAATTGATTATACAGAGATTTCTTTTTTATTCCAAACAATCTTCAACACAGCTCGTCCACGGTGTATACACGTATACATATTAGAACATATAAGCTTAGGTGGTTTGTTTGAAGGTTAGTTGGTTGTAACCGACCTTCAGATGCTCAAATTGAAGTAGCTGAAACGGTGTTCAAATATTTAACTAATCCAGTTTTTACTGTTTTATGTAATATAATCGAAATAATCAATAGTTTCAAGTCACTGTGAACAATACAACTACAATACATCATCTCTGTATGATTAGTTGTGTTACATGTCACCTGTATAAAGTATATTTGTAATTTATAAGTTTTTGTATGTTTCACCTTTCGTTTTCTTCAATAAACTATTTCTTTCTAGATATTGATTATAACGATTCAACTGAAGTTGGCTTAGACTGGTTACTTAGATATCGTCGACTAACTTTAAATCAAAATCTTCTTATTGGAGGTGGCAATAATAACACATGTACCAATTCTTATACTCTAAATGGCTTAGATTTAGCCCTTAATAACTATCTACCATTATCAATTGATCATTCACAATCATCGTCTACTACATCAAATAACACTACTACCAATCTTAATACCAATAATAGTAGTAATAATAATGATCATAACAATAATCATACTACTAATAATAATAATCGTCTTTATTATTCATCAACTTCACCATTTCATCATTATTATTATTGGCCTAATTCAATAGATACACAATTTGATTCTAATTTACATCATTGTGATAATCAATTCAATAATGGTAACCATTGTAATGGAACACAAATTCCTGCTATGTTTGCTAAAGTTCGTGAATTATTAGCAAAACGTGATTCAAATGGTCCACGTCTATTAAGTTTAATAACAGAAGAATTATTAAATTGTTCTAAATTGCCAGTAAGTTTATGATTGAATGACTTTGTTGTTGTTTTTCTATATTTCAAATGAAATAAATTGGATAGTAATAATAATTTGACTAGTAGTTGTTTGTTTGTTTGTTTGTGTAAAGTTCATTCGGCCATTTAGTAATCACTACATATAAGACATGAAATGAATATGTTTTTATGTTTAAGTCATTTTATATGATATTACAAACAATAAAATAAAACAGAGAAAATGAATATTTTGATGAAGTTTTATTCTCTGAGTTGGATGGTTTAGTCGTGGAGCCTTTCATCGTTCTTCTGAACGACATCATCATCAGCACAAACTTCAGGTAGAAATGTGAAGTGTTCGAAAGGTCCACGACTAAACCATGCAGATCAGAGAACAAAACTCCGTCAAAATCATCCATCTGAGCTACAAATCTTCTCCACCATCTCAAAGTGAATTTTTATTTATTTGAATACATAAAAAGGGGTACCGAATATATACACGCCATACAAGTCACTGGATTTGTGTGTGTGTGTTAGGTGTGATACTACCTGAGTGCCCGAACTGAAGCAGGTGGTTTTCTTGGGGGGGGGCACACCCTGAGTCTTCGATCTAAAGGTTTAATCCAAATGGCAATGGAGAAACGTCGAGAGATGCAGTCCCATGGTAGCCGATGACCAGTAATTGGTTCATACGCCATTTGTTCCTTCAGGATCCAGGAACCCATGTGCACCATTGGTTTGGAATCAGAGTTTTCTTAACTACCCTACGTAGATCCTCCTCACCCTTTCTTTTTCTCCTGGTGACCGACTGGATCATGAAGTCATCAACATTTAAAGGGAAACATGGAATACATTGGACAGATAGGATTCAGCTGGATGATCTAGACTTCGCAGATAATCTGGCTATTCTATCTCACACGCAACAATAGATACAGGACAAGACGACCAGTGTAGCAGCAGTCTCAGCGGCAGTAGATCTCAATATACGCAAACGGAAAAGCAAGATTCTCCGATACAATACAACATTCATCAATCAAATCATACTTGACGGGGAAAATTTGGAAGGTGTAAAAACCTTTACATATTTGGGCAGCATCATTGATGAACACGGTGGATTTGATGCAGATGTGAAGGCTCCGATCGGCCAAGTAAGAGTAGTATATTTACAACTGAAGAACAGCTGCAACTCGAAACAACTGTCTGTCAACCAACACCAAGTTCAGAATTTTCAATACAAATGTCAGCACAGTTCTACTGTATGAGGTGGAAAACTGGAGAACTACGAAAGCTATCATCCAGAAGATACATGTGTTTATTAACAACAGTCTACGTAAAATACTTCGGATCCGTTGGTCAGACACTATCATCAACAACCTATTGTGGAAGAGAATAAACCAGATCCCAGCGGACGAAAAAATCAGGAAGTAGCGCTGGAAGTGGATAGGACACACATTGAGGAAAGCACCCATCTACATCACAAGGCAAGCCCTCACATGGAATCCTTAAGGTCAAAGGAAAAGTGTAAGACCGAAGAACACATTACAACGAGAAATGGAGACAGACATGAAAAGAATGAATAACAATTGGATAGAGCTAGAAAGGAAGGCCCAGGACAGAATAGGTTGGAGAATGGTGGTCGGCGGTCTATGCTCCATTGGGAGTAACAGGCGTAAGTAAGTAGTAAGTATGTAAATCCTCCATATCCACCCACCCGATTAAAGTGCCGTACATTCACTTTTCGTTCCCTCAATTTCGTAAACAACAGTAATGCTGCGGGAAGGCATTGAGTTGGACTTCCCTGACGATAGCTGTATACGTGTGGCCATGTGAGAGTATTTCGAGAGGGAGAACTAACTCTACCCACCCTCGACCGTACCAAGACATTTGAGGGCTCCCTAAAATCCATAATTGACTTCTTTAGGAAAGCTGAACAGAATAAATATCGCTTAAAATATAACATAAAATTCTAGTATGAAATGTATACAGTAACTGTAAATTATGTAGATTTATACCATATCATTTAATATATATGTTCAACCAAAAATGTTTACACTTATCAAAAATATTTCTTAGATTATATTATGGATTTGACTTTGTTCTTTGTTTGTCTGCTTATCGTTTCGTTCCAAAATGGCATTCAAATCAGATAACAAAATAAAATATAGTTAGATTTGTGTATTCACTTATTTCATTCACTTTTAGTAAGTGAGGGTATAAAGTTTATTTGTTTTTACTGAATAGCCTACGTAATATCAAACATATCTAATAACGAAGTACAGTATAATAAATATATAACTTGTTTAATTTATATTTTCATATAAACATAACACCTACAGAAAGTCATTATCCTTAACTGAAGCATCAAATGGACCAGCATATTTAAAAACTTCTAGAACCCAATAATTAGAACCTATTGCTTTCTTTTTCTCTCTCTCCAAGTTAATTATGGCTTCGAATTTTGTAACCGATTCGAGGCTCGATATTGATCTTCTGTTTATACTATTGAAGAGTAGTAGGTCAATGTTAATAAGTTATACTGTTCATCAATGTTTTACTTGGTTTGATAGTAGATGATCGTGTTTCCACCTTTTTCAGAGATAGTTTCACTCACATCTGTTTTTTAGCCTCAGTCTTCACAATGAATTTAAATATTGCCCAGTGTTTTCTATTGTCTTTTTTATCTTAGTTACCTTAGTTCCCCATTTTTACTACAGATTATTGCCCAGGCTCTCATCATTATTGTCGTCACTCTTTTTTGTATGGGGTCTCTACCTGATCTGTTAGTTTAGTGAAACCTTTCAAAATCTACTGATCTTTCCTATCTTTTGGTTAGAATTACTAACAGATGTCATAACTGTTTCTACAAAAGATTTCGTAATATCCCAGGTTGAATGTTCTTTTCATAGTTCACTAAAATACCCACCTAGCTAGTACTACTTCGAATATATTCTTGATATTTTCATTTTAACTGAAGTTAAAAAGGTTATTTGTTTTAGTTTTACGTAATCCATTGATGCGTAGCCGAATTAGTTCTCGGAATCTAGACATATACTCTTTAAAAAGCTTTAATCGGGTAAAGTTGTTATCTGAAATGTGAAATGTATTTGTCCATGTCAATTTATGAAGTAATCTTGCTCAATGTACATGTGATAAGGCAACTATTATTTTCTAATATTCCATTAGAATTGTTAAATGCCTTTTTTATAAATCACCGAATATATTCTACTTGTCATTCCTTCTAATTTCCAGGTGATAAAATCCAGACGTAATCAAAGGAATGCAACAATTGATGTACCTAGTCGACTACAAACGATTGCTACTCCTCGTATATCTCATGGTCAACAATCAATAACTGATCGTCAATTTCCCGGTGAAGCACTATCAACCAACTCGGTTAATAATGGTTATAATCATAGTTCATCTACTTCTCTTAATCAATCTCCACCATGGACTGTACGCTTATGGGAAGAAGTCTGTTTATTATGGACATGTGTAGTGCTAAGCCCTGATTGTAGTGTTGAAACGAAAAGACAATGGCGTTATCGATTTTTGACTTGGGCACGTGCTAATCGTTGTCCTCGTGACGAGTCCTATTCAATTCCTAGTCATTTCCTTACATCTATACATGAATTAAACGATGTGGATGATGATGTTCTCGGACAAAATCAACAATCACAGCAAAATCAACCATCTTGTCAACAATCAACTCGTCCTTGCAGACGTGCTTCAGTCTTTCGTTTGCCAATTGAAGCTAGTTATATGTCTTGGGATGATGTCTGGTGGAATCATCTCTCTATTCATGATATGAAATTAAATAAACACGAACATGAACATCGTGAAGATACAAATGGAGGTCGACAAAATCACTCAACAAGCGTCTCTGTAGATGAGAGTAGTAGTGATTGTGGTAGGATATTCCGACGACCATCTTCAATTACTCCTAGACGATCGATTGGATTCAACAGTCGATCATTTCAATCAAACTCTTCTCCAAGAGAATGTCAATGCCCTTATTGTGATCATTCAGGACCACTTAATGAACCATTTCCATTATTGTGTTTACGTGTAGCAGCATTACGAAGTAATGGTTATTTAAGTCAAGCGTTGCAACTTGCTGTGTTTATTAGTCAACGTTTATTACGTTCGGTTAAAATGAAAACTTCATTGGCTGCAACTTCAATTATTAATAATGTTCAACGTAGTCCTCCACAAACATTTCCTTCACATACATCATGGAATAATAATTGCCATCCTAATGATATTGTAGCACGTCGTATGTTGTTCAATACACCACCAAATGGACAAGCACTTCGGGTAAATGGTATAAGTCCACATAATGTAATGCATAATTCTGGATCACGATATTTGTCTTCACGTAAGTTGCAGTTATTATTGGTTATTTTCACTTAAAAATTGTATAATTTGACAGCTGGTGTATGATTACTATTTAAGTCTGTATCTTAGTTGTAGAACGTCTCTGCAGTTTACCAGTAACAAACTCTATGCAGACAGATATGCTTTTGGAATTATAAAGATGTATAGTAAACGAGATCGAAATAATGTAATAGGAATGGGAATGATGAAGACTTTACCTTTGCGATATGGTTCAAAAGTACAGGGTAGGAAGGTATATGTGAAGGGATAATAACGTTTAAGTTCGAAGGAGTGATACAGAGTGAGTGCATCTGTGTTACTATTACCGCTTCAGAGATATATCACCCAAAATCTCTAGCCATTTATTATGCCTACCTCGCTGACCCCAACCAGGTAGTCTCTATTTCTAACATGGGTCGGTCCAACAATCGATAAGTTCATGGATTGATGTCACGTTTCATTGTAGCTTAGTATATATACATATATAATTTTGATGGCATTTCATATTATTTTATTGTTTTTTTAAAATAGCAAATATGCCTCCTTCCCCGTCAATGATACCAAATCACGGAAAATTCTCTCCTTCCAATCGGCTCACATCACCTAGACCAGCATCATTATCTCCACCAGTGAATGTCACTCATCATTCACGTCCTGTCTCTACTAGACGTCATGGTCTTTCACCGAATTCAAATCCAAGTCCTGGTCCATCTTGCACTAATCATCAATCAATTATTATCAGTAATAATAATAATAACAGTAGTGGTGGTAGTAATAGTAGTAACAATAACAATACCAGTAATAATAGTAATAATTGTTGGTCTAATCAACCGTCTTATGTATATAAATCAACTTCATCCTGTCAACAATATGTAAATCAATCGCATCCATTTAGTTCACCACATTGTTCACCTATACCGCCTGCATCAATCTCTCCAGTATCATTTCATAATCCTTATCAGCCTACGACCACAAATCATCATAACTATCATAAGCATATACCCCATACAAATTCGCCTTATTCATCTTATTCGTGTCCACCACCACCTCACGGTATCGGGAGTTCAGTTGGTTGTGCCAATGGTAGCAGTAGTAATAATATAATGATGATGATGCATCCTAGTCATCATAATCGTTCTATAAACTCTCCAACTCCAATGAATAGACACGTTAATGCAAGACCACTTCC
Source organism: Schistosoma bovis (assembly GCA_944470425.2). Lineage (NCBI taxonomy): Eukaryota > Metazoa > Platyhelminthes > Trematoda > Strigeidida > Schistosomatidae > Schistosoma > Schistosoma bovis. The sequence continues at coordinate 2,974,068 of OX103961.1, read as the reverse complement.
TTTGTCATATTCAACTAATCCTAATGTGTTTGCCGGTGAATTCTTCCCAATCACTGAAACTGATATTAATTGTGGTTTAATTTCAACAAATTGTCCTAGTCATACAGATGTTGGTTGGATTGGTCTTCCTGGTCGTCCTATACTATGTCTTGTTGAATGTTTATTAGATGCAGCTGCAATTGTTGTTGAAGCGGCAAATCATCAAACACCACCAATTGCTTTACCATCGTGGGGTCATATGGAAAAGGCATCATTCTATTTATGCTTAGCGGTTAAAGTAAGTTATTCAATGTTTAGTCTATTTTCTTATTAATTGTATAGATTCATCCATGTAAAACTCAATTCAAAAAAGGCACCAATTTGAATTTGTGTTCTACAAGTCTTATTTTAGTTTGATCTACCATTCAAGCAAATTAGAGAAATCAGAATAGGTTTTGTGGAGAGTTTTAGAAATTTTCACAGATTGAGCCCCGCGTGGTGCGGGATCGTGGATGCGCACTGCTGAGGAGTCCCATACCAGGACGAAACGGCCGTCCAGTGCTTCCAGGTTTTCCATGATGGTCTAGCTTCAACTAACTCATGAATTCAATCTGTGAAAATTAGAGAAATGTTTGAATTATATTATTATGCTTACAGTTCATATTATATTTTCTGTATGAATAGAAGCGAATATCGCATGATCAAGTCAGTCAACTTTTAACTAATGTAGATAGGTCACAGGTTCTTTTCCTGTATCATCATACGTATTCAATGCAATATATTGCTTGAAATCTATTATCAGAATGGGTTTTATGGAGATTTTTAAAAGTTTCACTGGTTGAAATCTCCACAAAACCCATTCTGATAATAATCACCTGTTCACTAGTGACTGACTTCAAGAAATACTCCTGGAGTTCTAGTGAGAAGCTATTACCAATGGAGTTCAACCAGGTCTGTTGTGAGATAGGAACTCACTAAAAACAATGATGGATGTGTCGGTCAATTTTATGGATTAGTTGAAGTTAGACATTAACACCGTTGGATGCCGACCGGCTCAGTGGTCTAGTTGGTTAAGCGCCTGACACGAGACTGATAGGTCCTAGGTTCTAATCTCGCGGGGGGGGCGGGACCGTGGATGTGCACTGCTGAGGAGTCCCATACTGGGACGAAACGGCCGTCCAGTGCTTCCAGGTTTCCCATGGTGGTCTAGCTTCAATTGACTCATGATTTCAACCAGTAAAATCTATTCTCAATAAATAGATACCATTAAAGTCTCTACTATATATACATAGAGAGATATTGAGTGTAATTACTTATTATTATTAATCGAGCATAAATTATAATGTCTATTGTTCATGTATACATTGTCTTAATTCTGTTCTTTCTCTCTCTCTTTCTCTCTCTCTCTCTCTCACACACACACACTCTCCCGTCTGATTTCCATGATTATCTATCTTCTATATTGATACATTTCATAGTCTCTATATTGTCACTATCCTCTTTATTCTTCCTATCAATTTATTATTCTATTTATGTGTCCTAAATTCATTGACTTATCTATTTTAATGATTATCATTCTTACAACAGTATATGGTTAGATACGTGTATATGTGTAGGTTTGTTTGTTTGTTTATTTATTTATTTACTTATTCATAGCTTTATTTATCAGTATGGGTGCTTATCTATCATATTAATAGATCATAGAAATCAATATACACCTATCCATATAGATATATAGTTTGAATGAATGTTTACATACATCCTTTATCTGAAATCACTTTTTTTCTCTTCATAAATTTTACGTTTGTGAACTTTACCTCTCTCTCTCACACACACACACACACACACACCCACTCTTGTTCTATCTATCCATGTATCTAACTGTAATTTCATTTCATTTTTATTGATGTTATTACAATATATGGTTTCTGATAATTTAATTTGTTTATCTTGATCTTGTTCGAGAGAATGGGAAATACACCTAGTTAGTTGTGCATTCATTGATTTATTCACCTTTTGTTTTTCTCTCTCTCTCTCCCAATGTTCATTGTTTCCTTTCTTTCTTTTCAATTCATTAAATCATTTAATTTTGTAATATTTATATTCATTTATATAATTGAATAATACTACTAACTTTCCTATATATACAGTTCAGCTTAATCGAGCTGGATATATTGTTCATTGTTTTTCCAGACATACTTCTCTTTGATATATATATATATATATATATATATATATATATATTGATGATGAAAGCTTTACAACTTAAATCATGCCACACAGAGAATACAACGCCTCTCAAATTCTTATTCTGACTTACAAATATTTACTTACTCCTGTTACTGCCAATGGAGCATAGACCGTCGATCAGCATTCTCCAAACCACTCTCTACTGGGCCTTCTTTTCTAGTGCTATCCAATTGTTATTCTTTCTTATGTCTGTCTCCATTTCCCGGTGTAATGTGTTCTGCGGTCTTTCTCTTTTCCTTTGGCCATCAGGATTCCACGTGAGGGCTTGCTTTGTGACACAGTTGAGTGCTTTTCTCAATGTGTGTCCTATCCACTTTCAGCGATTCTTCCTGATTTTTCGTCCACTGGGATCTGGTTTGTTCTCTCCCATAGTAGGTTATTGCTGATCGTGTCTGGCCAACGGATCCGAAGTATTTTGCGTAGACATTTGTTAATAAACACTTTATGTTCTGGATGATGGCTTTCGTAGTTCTCCAGGTTTCCGCACCATACAGTAGAACTGTGTTGACATTTGTATTGAAAATTCTGACCTTGGTGTTGGTTAAAAGACAGTTGTTTTGAGTTCCAGATGTTCTTTAGTTATAGATATGTTGCTCTTGCATTGCTGATCTACGCGTTTACATCTGCATCAGATCTACTGTGTTCATCAATGATGCTGCCCAAATATGTAAAGGTTTTTACATCCTCCAAAGCTTCTCCGTCAAGTGTGATTCGATTGGTGAATGTTGTGTTGTATAAGAGAATCTTTCTTCTCCCTTTGTGTATGTTGAGTCCTACTGCTGCTGAGGTCGCTACTACACTGTTCCCACTCCCTTGCATTTATTGTTGCGTGTGCGATAAAAGAGCCAAATTATCTGCGAAGTCTAGATCGTCCAGCTACATTCTACCTGTCCATTGTATCTCATGATTTTGATGGAGTTTTGTTGTCTGAGCTGAATGATTTGGTCCTGTACACCTGTACATTTCCCATTCGTTTGGAAGATACAACCAAATATTTACTATTGCAATATACATATCTCAGTCTCAAATATCAATTAATACCAAAGTATATTTATAATATTCTATTTAAAAAAATCCTTATTCATGCCTAATGATAAAATGTTAAGCTTATGGGAGTAAACGTATTAAATAATCATTAGTTTTGTTTATCCTAATCACTATCATCTATGGACTTTGACTAAAGAAAACTTATTTCTTATACTGTTTTCCAATAGTGACACTAATCTACCAACCTTTTGGTTGTTAATCAAATTCTATCGAACAAGATGCATTGTAGCTATAATGACATGATACAACAGTATATTGCATTTGATGTATTATATGATAGTGGTGGTAGCGGTCGATGTTTGTCCGTAGGAAATCAACCCTGACCAGTTTCAATTTGTTCAATCTGTTCAGCGTTAACATTATTACTATTATTATTATCATAATCGAAACCTAGTGATAGAAGGTACTTTATACTGCATTTATTGTTACTGCATCCATCCGTTCACGTATATATGTGTGCATGCGTACTAACCGGTTATCTGGCTACTTGTACCAATGTCTTTTGAAAATTAATAACCTAATAATAGAAAAATAATGTTCAGACAATTGACCTATTTATTTTTATTTTAGGAAAAACAATAACTAAATAATAGTTTTACACTGAAGTGCATTCACATTTACACACATCAAAGTATTTCATATCTCTCTCATGCATAAAAAATGGTGTTGTTGTTGGTGTAATGAGAATTTGTGTCTTCTTGTTTTCTTATTGTTGTTTCTGTTGTTATTCTGATGAATTTTAAAAGTCTTCTGATATGCCTTGTCGTTTAATATTACTTTTTATATCTGGTCCTCACTAATTTTAGTGTTAGAAACGCTTATCATTTATATTCGAAACGAGCGACCTCTTCAATTCCCACGACATGAAAGTAAGTACACAAGACGGGTATAAGTGAAGATTTACTAACCCCCCCAAAATACAACGACAACAACGGCCAGATATAAAAAGTAGCATTAAACGACAAGACATATCAGTGACGATGGGCATGGGATTCGAACCCATGCAGGAAAACCCCAATGGATAGATATAATTACCAATTAGTTTTAATGTGATATATTTTTTTTCTTATACATAAATTTACTAGAAACTGAATGCATAGATATTTTCATTCTTCAAACTGTATAATTAATTTATGGTTACGCTGTTGTTCTATGTCAATCAAATTCCTGATTTTAAAGCATGTTCCCATGTTTGTTCTTTTGTGTGTGTAGTAGATAAGTTTAGGATTAAGTGTTCATAAATCCTGTTTCCCGAAATTCTCTTTTCTTATATCTTCGTTGATTTTCTACTTTACATTTAGTGATAATATTCATGATTATTATAAGTTTAATCAGAGGTCATTGTATTTTTTTGTAATGAAATGACCTGAAAGCTATTCATAACCTATGGATTAGCGAGCATACACGCATATATATATATATATATATATATATATATATATATATATATTGCATGAAATAATAGTCTTATCGTGATGGACAGTTAAGCTGTTGAATAATGAAAAAAGCCTACTATGCATTGATCGTGTGGGAAAATGTTTTATATTATTAAGTATAAAAAATATTTTCAATAAGATTTATTTAAGTCTCTCTATACAAAGAATACTAGTCGATAATTATAGATGGTGGTTGGAGGTAGTCGACAGTAAAACCCTGGACCCAGGTTTCGTGCTACTTGGCACTCGTCAGCAAGGTGTACCTGTAATCTTGAGGGAATTGGTGCTCCCTGGCGGATTCAATCTCGTGTAATAAGGACTAGACACTCATGAGATTGATCGCCACCCAGTGATCAATCAATTTATGACTAGTCGATAATATCAGTGTGAGGTCATCATGTAAATGGAATGATCCTGGATTTGACTAGCAAATGTACATATACACATGCATACACAAAAGAACTCAAAATCAAATGCTCCTTGGGTTTCATCATGTTTTTATTCCGTAGCAAATGATGTCAGATCAGTGTAGTTGTACATTTGAACATTGTCAATTGAAAGAACAATAGTAACAAGGAAGTTCTTCTTACTCTTGTGTTTTTCTACTCCTTTAGCATTAGCTAGATGTTTAAGCGTAACACGATACAACACTATTTTCAATGACTTAATAATTACTTCGTTATTCAATGTATTTTGTCAATAGTCAATTTTCTATTGGAGTTGATTCAATCTCCTTTCTTCTTATATTCTTCATCTTTATGCTTTTGCTTTTTGTATATGTTAATGTATGCGATGAAATGTGTGATATTGGGAACCTTTGTATGCTTACATTTATTATAAGTCTATCGTATCCATTATAACCGACTGATATTGAAAGGTTGGTTAATCACAACTATGTGATCGTGTGTAACATTGATTGATTCACTGAAACAATTTGAACGATAAAGAAGGAGATGAAAAGTGCTTAGCAGTAAATAGGGATTTTTTTTAACTGAAGTCTTTTTCTTCTTGATATTCAAATGTGAAATATTTCTCCCCCTTGTTATCGAAATTATCCTCTCCTTTCTTGAAAGAAAAGTATATGTTTATTGAAATGTTTCTTTCATAACATCATTATCTCATTGTAACGCATCTCTTAGTCTTAACAACAAATGTTATTTTTGTTTTTCACTCAAAGTCTATTAATTTTTTTAACCCCTGCTGAAAAATGTAGAATGGAATTATCGTATATCTTTTCTGTGTTTCTTCTTTTCAGATCAGTTTGTTAAGTTTGTTTCAACAACGTCGTCTTGTTGGATCAATTAGTCGATTATTAGCTTGTCAACATCAAGAAACACGTCTGTTAACTTTATTAAATACAATACCAAAAGATGTGACTACTGCATTAACAATGTGTGAAATTCTTTGCCAATTATTAGGCCCACCCATAACATCATCAACATCCCCATCGTCTTTGTCATCATCATTACGTATATTAAATAAATTTGATTATCATCCCACTGCATTGATGAATCTATGGTGGTGGTCATCACTTGGTATAATTGTCCATTCAGATACTTATCCAGTTCATTCTGTCGCTGAATTTGTATTAAATTATTTATTGGATACACAAAAAATCAATCAATTAGTTTCATTCAACACATGTTGGACAAATTCGTTTAATAATAACAATAATGGTGGAAGTAGTAGTAACAGTAGTTGTTGTAGTAGTAGTACCAATAATAATAATAATGTTTCCTCAATTCGTATTGATGATATGGTATTTACATTAGTGACAAGAGCAATGAGGTAAGTGTTAATTATATGTAGGAAAAATAATATAATATCTGTAATTATTAAACGTATGTGGAATTTTATCACTAACTAACCTTAGTTAGATTAACATTGTGAAAACGTGGAAGCACTGGACGACGGTTGTTTCTTTCTAGTATATAACTCTGCAGTCAATGGATAAATGTTGTTCAATGCTTTAATTGAAGTTAATTATTAATACCGTTGGATACCGGCTTAATAGTTTAAAAGGTAAGCACTCGCGCGCAAGACTCTAGGTCTCATGTTCAGGGTCATTGATGAACACTGTGGAAAAGTCTCATACTAGGACAAAACGGATATCCAGTCTTCTCAGGTTTTGAACAGTGGTCTAACTAAAATCAGCTTTTGATTTAAACTATCAAAGTTCTACAATCTCCCCAATTCTCCATGTACTGATATATGGGGTTTATAAAATACTGGATGTGATGAGTTCAATATTTATTATTATTATTATTATTATTATTGTGAGAGTTAATGATATTCTATTAAATGACGTTGATTGAACTAGTCAAAACTAGTTTCTTACCTGAAATTAATTGCTTCTTTTCACTAAGATACCGTTCGTCGTTTTGTATGCTTGTGTAGGTGCATCTTACATGAAATACTCTTAGTTTTAAAAAAAATGTAATGTTATGAAGGTATCAACCATGTTACTTCATAAGTTATACAGTGTAATACACAGGTGATAATTGTAAGTAATGAGTTGATATTCTATCTAGATGGGATATATGTTACATATCTGCAATCACTGCCTACCTCGTCACTTAATATTGACTGGAGTATGAATAGATTAGCAGAAACCTGGGAACAACCAAATTAAGATACTGATCACTTAGTTGGGTTCCAGTCGGTACTTTCGAGCATTAGTTGAAGATGTTTAGTGATGTGACTTTGAACCGATTACAATGATGCAGAGATCACTACATCTTGAACTACAATATTGTTTCATAATATTTGTTCCTCAAATTCAACTCTATTGACTTCATCTCATTGTGTTATTATGATATGACAACTTGTACTAAAGAACTTCTTATTCCAGATCCTATATTGATTATAGCTGACTACTAATTGATTAGATAATCATTGTCAATCAATTTATTTTCAACTTTTGTATCCTTTAAACATAAATTTCTCCTATACATACGATCGAATAACGTTGAAAGTAAAGATTATTGTTTAAGTTCAAATTGTTACCAGTATCCATTTTATTTTGTTTCCTACATTTTCTTTCCCTTTCCCCCTCTTTCTTGTTTGTTAGATTTTCTGTTCTTGAAAATTATTCATTAATGGATAATTCGAGTATGATGGGAACTCATTTAACACGAAGTAACAGTTCACCACAACTATTATTAAATAATAATAATATTAATAATAATAATAATTCCAACACCAACGGCATTAATCAAGGCTGTTTGCATTCTCAACGTATGAATTACAATCATCATGGTTGTTGGGATTATCACAATTATCTTAACAATAGAGTTTGCAATGGTGGTGGTGGTGGTAGTGGTAGTGTGGAAACTGCTCTTGCTGTAAATACAGAAGTTAGTGATCAAGAGTTTGGTATCCCTTCATTAACAACAGCAACAGCGTCAACGGGAACAACAATAATAACTGGAAATATGATGGACTCATCGTCACAATTCACTGGAAATATGTATATGAATGCGAATTATGACAATCATCAAAGATATTCACACCCACATAGTAGTAGTAATAATAATAATTCATTTCGATGGGACCAGTCACAGCAACAACAACAACCAGTTCCGGATTATGATCGTTGTATGATTTCCATACCGAATGTATCTGTACCACCGCTCCCATCTGTATTCTCTATGTCTACACAGAATTGTTTGAAATTTAATAATAGTAATAATAATAATAACCCACCTGTTTATCCAATGTTTAATTTACAAAATCTTGACAGTAATCGTTGGTTCACATCACCGTTATCTTCAGTTACAGCAACATCATCGCCGACAGTTGGACTACCAACGTCTATGACTACTAGTAATAATCCTGTTCATTCTACTTTAAACAATAGTAATAACCGATTCGCAACAATCGATGATAGTCAGTTGATTGTAGGCAATAATATGAATAATAATAATAATATTTTATCATCAAATCAAAATCCACAATATCGTCGATGCTTAGAAACATTGAAATTACGTCAAACTAGATTGGCTGTTGCATTGATTCGTGTCTCAAAATCACATATTCATCGATTAGATCAAATTGTACAAATTTGTAATCAAAATATTCATTCAGCTGTTAGTTTATTAGCTATTTCTCAACAGGTAAATAGTGGATATTTTTATCATGTTTAATATTAATTTTTCCACAGAAAATCATTCTCTTTCATGTGTACATAATACGATTTGATATGCTTAGTAAAATTGGTGAAACTATAATTTATGGACAACCTTTGAGCGAAACTGAAGTGACCTTGAAAATGTTTACCTAGTTACTAGAGCTAAATGAGGTTTATAAAGCAGTTTAAGGATTAAGGATTATGATTTACAGTTGATGGTTAAGGTTAGGACTTAGATTTAGGGTTGTCATTACGAACTGACATCAGTTACAATGCCAAAACTCTATTTAGCCAGATGGGTGAATGAAGTTCGCACCAAAATTTCAGACCTGTTATCGTAGATCTGATTTATTAACACTTAGTTCAAAAAAAGGAGAATATTTTGATAAAGGGAAATAAGATGTGAAGTGAGTACACTGTCTTTCCTGACATTATCCTAATCGTTCGTGTAAGTCTGTTAAAATCATCTCCATAAGTAATCTCCCAAATACACAGTTCTATCGTTAATTTTATATAGTATCAATTTGTCTATTGGAAAGTACAAGACATTGCACACATTCACATGTCAACAAATAAGTTATACATTCATTTCGTTGTTATTAAGTGAATTGTAATGCAGATTGTTGTTTTTTTGATGATCCATTACTATCACTACTAATAATATTACTAAAGTTGTCTGATTGTTGCCAATGTGGAAATGTAGCCTTAAGTTTACGGCATCCAACTTTTGATTACTTTCATTTCTATGACTGAACCCCACTTCGTTTACTAATTCTATTCAGGTAACTAGCTTGTAGTATCACTAACCCTCATACTTATAGTGTGGTTAATAATGGTTTTTAATAATAACAACTTTAATCAACTCGTTTTTTCCCGAAAATAATACTTCAATTAAAAAGTTTACAGTATCTTTGTTAAAATTAGTTTATCAAAAAATAAATGACAATCTATGATTATAAGCAAAGATGGATAGTCTCTAACAGTGGAATCCAGTTTGACACGCGTTTCGTCCTATTTGGGACTCGTCAGCTGCTGGCCACTATCCATCTTTGCTTATCATGCATGTGAATTAAGGCAATACGCACAGTATACACATATACCAATGAGAGATTGATCGATAACAGTCCTAAACATCAATCGGAAGATTCAAGTAAACAATATCAAGTGTATTTAGATCTATGATTATGATTCAAACTCATGATTGATTTGTGAATAAAATTATCGTTTTAGAGATTATATCTATAATCTTTTATTTAATTCATATTTGTATTGGTTGCTTGAATCTCCCCATCTTGTTGTGCTAATGAGGTATGGCAACTTGGATCGATGCATATATGTGCCTGGTCTTAAGTTGTAACTAATTGACTAATTTGAATCTTCCCATTGATGTTTAAGACAAAGTCCTGGAGTGGACGTCAACTCTGAGATGCAGGTAAATTCAGCTAACGAGTCCCAAAATAGAACATAACGCGTTTCCTGAATTCCACTGCTAGGCATCATGAATGCATCTCTTCTTATAATCCTTTATCAGTCATTTTCTATAAATAAATAAAAATTACACATATACATTCATGTGTTTTGTGTAAGTATTCTATTCAATAATCGTTAGTACATTAAACTGTTATAAACAGAAAAATGATTTTCATTTTATTTCTGTGTATACGATATATGTGCTTTTTTGTTAATATCACTGTTTATTCGGTAATTTGAACAGTTAACTTTCTATGTGTATTGAATGTTCACTTATTCAATGTTTTTTTCTTTCACTTCTTACAATCTAAGCAGCTGTGGTTAGTATTACCAGTGTAATAAACACATGTGTACACTTGGCAAATAAGCTTTACATTCATTCGTTAGTAATACTTTTTCCGGTACATTGTCATCTGTTTCATTTATTTATTTTAACACATAGATATTGGTACAAGGAGGCACCAAATACATATGCGCCACACAAATATCATTCGATATGTATGAGGGCTGTGATACTGCTCGGGTGCCCAAGCCGAAGCAGGTGGTTTTCCTAAGGGACCACACTCAGAACCTTCGACCTGAAAGTCTAATCCACAAGGCAGTGGAGCATCGTAAGGAGATACAGTCCTATGGAAGCCGGTGACCAGCGATTGGTTCACACACCATTTGTTCCTTCAGGATACTGGAACCCATGTGCACCATTGGTTTAGAATCAGGGTTTTCCAACTCCCCTAGGTGGACTCTCCATATTCACCAACTCGGTTAAAGCGCCGGACGTTCGCTTTACGTCCTCTCAGTTTCGTAAACAAAAGTAATGTCACGAGAAGTTAGTGAGAGTAAGACTTCTCTGGCAGAGGCTATGTACACGTGGCCATTTGAGAGCATTTTGAAAGGGAAAGCTGACTCTCCCCACTCTCGGCCGTACCGGAGCATTTAGGGGCTATCTGTTTCATAAATACTAGGACTTGAATAATTAAGTATTTAATGAAACTTGTGAATAAAATCTATGGACTGCTTGATGATTGTTTGTAAAGATAATTCACTAAACGAAACAACTCACCTTTAATATACCAAATGTTTCAGCAAGGGCTATGAAGATAGCAAAATGTAATAGGAAGCAAGGATCTAAAATTGTCGATTTGGCGAAAGAGTGCAGCCTTTTGTTTGTGTGTATAGTTTCCAATCTAGAATAAATCACTATCCCAATCCTTGCTGATAAATTCAGTTGAAGCAAAATATTGGTATACAAATATTCTAATAAAATCTAGAATGAGTTAGAAACTAAAAGCCTGTTTGTTTCTTTTATTATTATTTATTTATTTTAACACATGCATATATTGATACAAGGAGGCACTAAATACATATGTGCCACACAGATATCTCATTTGATATGTATGAGGGCTGTGATACTGCCCGGGTACCCAAACCGTAGCACAGTTTGTTTCTAACAATATAAACGAGGATATGATAAGAGTATGGCAAAGTAGAACCGATAGTATCTATCATTTTTATCACACAAAAAAGAAGTTTGTGTATTTATTGGACAAACAACGTCCATATAAGATAATTCAATTGATGTACTTATCTTTGTAGTTGTTTTGTAAACATTTTATTACCATTATTATTATCTTTTTGGAATGTTTATTTTCTCTTATCTGTTGTAAGGCCAGTAACAATTAAAAATTTTTTTTCTTGGTTTCATTTTGTATTTTTCAGGTATTTGCAGAAGCAGTTGGTTGGAAATTAAGATCACCAGTTAATCGTAAACCTAATAATACCAATTTACTGGAATCTACTTATAGTGAATGTGGTTGTTTGTTAAATTCTAATCCTCCACCTGGTTTATTGTTACCGACTGCAACTAATCCAACAATTGAATCATTTTATACACGTGATCGTATATTTCTCATTAGTACTGCATTTCATTTAGCTTTAATAGTTGTTCTACGTACACTTAGTCGATCAGTACACTGGCGTCGACGTGAAATGTTAGCATGGGCAGTTACAACTGCTTTACATGTTGGTCCACCTGCTTGTTTATACTTAATTTATCATTGGTCATCATATGTAAATCCAAGAGAGGCTGTTAGTTGGCTTGCTCCAGCTTTACTTACAGCTGTCGGTACACTAGATGTAAACACACCAACTAATGTTACTCCACGTATGTCGAAATCTTTGTCAACCAATAAACTTTGTCCTACTGATCAATCAAATCCGTCTACTATAGATAATCCAATGTGTTTTGATCATTCTTCACTATTCTTCGGTCTTTCTAATTGGGATGATGATTCATTAAATGGTGGTTGTGCCAGTAGTGGTTTAATGATGAATATGAATCCTACACCTGATACAAATTATTCAATATGCCCAACATGGTATTCATTTTGTCCAACTTCATTTACTTCAAGAAGTCATAGTCATTCGATTATTATGGCGGCTCAACTACTTAACACTGCTGTGCCTTACTCAAAAGCATCACGTGAACAAATTACCAATGCTGTACGACATATGGCATTGCAAGTAAGTTAATTTTAGTAACTTTCTATAAATATAGTTAATTTTTAGTTAAAATTACATAGAAACTTTATCTCGTATGTTTAAGCAGAGATATATGATAGCTAACCGTGGAATCTAAGAGATGGCTTTCGTCCTATTCGGGACTCATCGACTGGATGCACTTTCCAAACCAGAGTTGATGTTTACTCCGGGACTTGAACCCAGTATTGTTCTCTCTGATGACCATCCCGTTATCCACATGCCCACTAAGTTCAGACACGCATTGGTTTATATACATAAAGTAGTAGTTAGATTACTTGATTTTCAGACATCGGATTTCAGACTCGAACCCCATTCAAATCTGAGAATATCATAACATCTACTGGAATTGCTATAGTTGCCTTAAATCTGTTTACTTAAACAATTGGTAATAAGTAGATCAATCCCTAATGTAATTTTTATCGTATCGATCCTTCAATCAATCGAGATGAATTTAATGTTCGAAATCAGCACAATATGTAACATCTTGTTTGTTGTTTTGACACAAACATACATATATCATTCTTATGGAACTATTATAAAATCTCATAGGAGTTGCCTATTTTTTTGATATATGACTCGTACATTCTATTTCGTTTTCGATTTTCTCTAACTCTTACAACATTTATCACTGGAAAATTCATTGTACACCGCCACTTTACATTTTATTTTATGTCACTTAACTCCTTATCCTCTCGCCGTTTTTCCATTCTTCTACTAGTTCAATTCATCTTATCACAATAAATGTGCCAGCATGTATTGTATTCTCCAATCAACTGACAAGTCCCAAAAATAGATGAGGCTAATGGTTTTTTTAAAGTGTATGTAATGATATCTTAGTAGTTAGAGTATCTCATTCAGTAGAATTCCTACTTCTCTCTATTTTAGTTTATAACCAGTCAAGTAATATCACTTTTCTTGGTGCACATAATGTTGTAACTCCTAGCACTCTTGGTAGATCTTCTTATATGACTTTAGTGTATATTTATATAAAAACCTTTAGTGAGTGAATTATTAGTCCTTAGGATCGATAGTTACTATGTAATTATCATTATTCTTTTTTTAATTTTTATTTTCACTACATTCTTATCTTCTTTGTAATGTTTTATGAGGTCATATCCATTAAGGATTTGGATTGTTTTAAAAAGTTTCTTAAATATAAAAAGAAAGATTCCATCATAACACAACTAATATAGTTTATTTCATTTTGCATATCTACTTTTATGAATCCAGTGTTCATCTTGTTGTGTTAATGAGGTATGGCAACTTGGACCGATGCATATTTGTGCCTGGTCCTACGTTGTAGCTGACTAACTGACTGACCGACAATAGTAGTATTAGTAGTTTCACGTATAGATATTTTCTTCTTTTATGGAATAAATGTGGTAATGTGTTAAAAAAAAAGTATAATACATAACGTTATCTAATACGGAGTAGTACTATGCTCACATCTTATTAAGCAGACATATATCTCATTTGTAATATAGACGGTGTAAATTTTTGTTAAAAACAAAGTATCATACCTTTATTTTTTTTTGTACGTGTTGAGATTTTGTCCGCTTAAACTGTTGATACTTTCAAGATAATTCAATGAGTCAACATTCCTGATTTCATTACTGTCTGTAGTTAAACTTGGCATTAACTTTAAAACGTTCTAAAGTAACATTTTGCAGTTATTTGAAGAACTCAACCCAAACATTAACACATTTTCATTTAAGGTGTTTCAGAAGTCTATGCAATTTATTAAAATCGTTGTCATTTCTATATTCTGAACCGATTAGAACTATTAAAGGCTTAGCTCTGAAGAGATAAGCTTAGATAGAACATCATTCAAAGTAACCAATCATAGATCACAGTAGATTACAAGCTATGATTTCAATAATAGTATTTGAATCTAGGACCTTTCAGTAGGTTACTGTAGTTCTTTGCCATGAAAGCTATCGATCGATCTATAGTCAATAGTCATTGTAATGCCAGGGAACACTGTAACAGTTAGTGGCAATTGTCTATAGCTTATTCACTAAATCTGTCACTGAGTAAAGATGAAATCAGAACAACTGCGGTCTTTTTGTTGCCTTCCAGCCGTTAATAATAACAATATAAAAACCAATACCATGACTATGACCTTGACCACTCGCGTCAGAATCCCCCCATAAACTTATCAAGAACACATTGCGACAGCTTCAGTTTTTCCTTACCCGATTTTTAATGTTGGGCAGATATATTTAACCGGAAACCGAAGCTCCTTTGCATTTGACTCTGATGGTTTTATCTAATAGAAAACATCATCCTTGAAGGTTATTAATTCATTATTCTAAGTTTATTTCGTGATATTTAGAACTCATTTTGGAACCTTTCAACATTTAGTCTTTTAGTTTTATTTTGAATAAATATCAATCTAGGGTATTTATATTCTAATTCACAACTCATCGTTTCCGTTGGTGCATTATTCAGAATGAATTAGTAAAGATCAACTAACTACACATCAGTTGTTCTTCTTCAATTCTTTTCTTTCTTTTTTTGATGGAGTTTTGTTCTCTGAGCTGGATGGTTTGGTCGTGGAGCTTTCATCGTTCTTCTGAACGACATCATCAGCACTAACTTCAGATAGAGGTGTTCAAATTTCTCCATATGCGTTTCACAGCTTGTTCTGTACACCTCGACGGAGAAATTCGAACACTTCACACTTCTATCTGAAGTTTGTGCTGATGATGATGTCGTTCAGAGGAACGATGAAAGCTTCACGACCAAATCATCCAGCTCAGAGAACGAAACTCCATCAAAATCATCCACCTGAGCTACAAATTTTCTCCACTATCTCTTTTCTTTCTTGCTGATATTAACTCGAACTAGAAAATATTTCTAAATTGTTAAGAAAGAGATATTGTATAAAATTAATTGTACTACAACTAATAAAGAATACAATTTATAATGATTGCCGGAGGTAACTTCATCACGAGAGTTCATTTATTTCTCTTATATATATATACTTACATAACATTATACTACTGTCACATGGATACTACAGCACAATCTTATTCAATATAAACTATATATGTAACTAGACTTGTCACTCCCACTCATTCCATTTAAATTTCATTGGCCCATTTATTCTCTGACCTTGAATAATAATAATAATAATAATAATAAGTTTTATCACATTATCATCTAATATTATCTCTGATTAAGTATATCATAATGTAATATGTTGAGTAATAAGAATTTGTATTTTATTTATTTAAACACATGAATATTACCACAAGGGGGGCACCAGATCGAGATATGCACCATACTTCATCATTCAATTTATGTGATGGTTGGAGTACTGTCCAGGTGCCCAAACTCTGAAGTAGGCGGTTCTCTTAAAGGTCCACTCCCCGAGCAATTTCACGTATAGGTTTAATTTCCATGGTATCCGGTGACCAACAATAGGTGTATACGCTATATTCGTTAACACGGTTAATGCATCTGAAACTCGCTTTTCGTCCTCTGAATTTCGTAAACAACACCCCTACCATGAGAAGACAGTGAGTAGGATTTCCCTGATCAGTGACTGTATACGCGTGAACATGTGTGAGTATTTCAAATAGAAGAGCTGACATTCTCCAGGGCGTTTGTGGGCGAATAAGTAAATAATAGAGCTTAAATTATGGCGAAACTATAATTTATGGGACGAACCAATCAGATTTAGGACAACAGGTGTTTTATCATGGCGCAAAATTCACTCATCCATTTGGCCAAATAATGTTCTGGCATTTTAGTTGATGTCAGTTCATAATGAAAAACCGTGAATCTTATTCCTAATCCTAACCATCAACTCTGAATCATAATCGTTATTCTTCAAACTGCTTCACAACCCACATTTAGTTAGCCCTAGTAAGTAGGTAAACACTCTCAAAGTCACTTCTGTGTCGCTCAAAGGTCGTCCATAAATTATAATCTTATTAATTGTTTAAATCACACAATATGTTTTTAATACATAAATTTTAATGTTGATTTTTTTTTATCTTTCTCCCAAAGGAGAATAACAAAGAAGTTAATATTACTAACGATTGTGTGTTAGTTTTATGAGTACATTATCATTGCTTAGTTAGTTTAAGAGAGGATTTAGAACTAAAAAGAAGTAGAAAAAGTAGTTGGATCATATAAATTTGTAATACTCTTCGATGAACCATTCATTGACATTTTCATGGAATAATTTTCGAATGTGTTTGAATTTTCTTTGGAATTCAGTCAGTCAGTAACAACGTGGAACTTCGTACCGACGTACATCAGTTCGAGTTGACATACCACATGACAACAGAAATGCAGTTGTCCATTCAAATCCCATAGTGGTAGAGGTAGTAAAAGTATAAGCAGTAATCGGGAAGATTAGGGTTTGGAGATGTTATTTAAAGAGTATAATCCAGTGAAATGAATTTGGAAAGAGAAAAAAGAGACAAGGAGGAATCAGGAGATTAAATTTTGGGAGAACGCATAAAGTGTATGCACCTGCGCCATTGCAAACGATTTTCAGCCATGTCATTCAATGTCTCTAACCATCGGTTGCTATCATCTCGCGGATCCCAACCAGGTAGTCTACACCTACCATTATGATTCAGTCCACTTGTCAATGACTTCATGGACTTGTACCATGTTTTGGTCTGGCCGCTCCTAGCTTTCTTCCAACCTACTCTTATACCACTGAACATCGCACGTCGAGGCAGTCGGTCTATGTAACATTAAGATTTGATAAAGTTGTTGAATTTCATACTTCACCTAATGGATTATTGACATTAGTTAGAAAATCATTGAAAATCAGAAAGCACTAGATAAGTGTTTTATCCTAGTGTGGTTATGGATGCTTATTGCTAATCATAATGATTTGGACACCAGTGACTAATTATGAACGTTTATTCCTAGAGTCTGTGAAACTATAACCATTCAAGTTCATCCACGTTGGAAATCAGCCAATTACACATTAAACACAGTGGAAGATAGTTGTGATCTATTACGAATTAACTAAAGTTAAACAATTCAAACCATTTTAGAAACTGATTCAATAGTCTAAGGATTAAGTACTTACTACCAGAACTGGGTTTAATCATCAGTGAGATCATGAATTCACACTTCTGACTACTAAAATACTAAAATAAAACATCTTAGTTCTAGTTTTTCTTGATTTTTAGTAGAAAATATATGAAATAATCAATGTCTAGTCATGACCTTGGTTAACAAAGTACAAAATTTATCTGATTGAAATCATGAGTCAATTGAAGCTAGACCACCATGGAAAACCTGGAAGCATTGGACGGCTGTTTCGTCTCAGTATGGGACTCATCAGTGGCGCGCATCCACGATCTCGAACCTAGGATCTATCAGTCTCGCGCCAGGCGCTTAACCAACTAGACCAGTGGAGTTCAACCAGGTCTGGTGTGAGATATAACCTCACTGAAGACAATGGTGTACAGTGGCACAACTTCGTGGATTGGTTGAAGTTAGACATTAACATAGTCGGATGCCGGCTCAGTGGTCTAGTTGGTTAAGCGCTCACGCGCGAGGCTGCTAGGTCCTGGGTTCAAACCTCGCGAGGTACGGGATCTTAGATGCGCACTGTTGAGGAGTCCCATACTAGGACGAAACGGCTGTCCAGTGCTTCCAGGTTTTCCATAGTGGTCTAGCTTCAATTGACTCATGATTTCAATCAGTGAAATTTCTAAAATCTCCACAAAACCCCTTCTGGCACAAAATTTATTTCAATATCCTGTAGTTTTCATTCATCATTTATTCTTTTTTTTTAAAAAACCCAACTATCTTGTGTTTCCTTTCTATTTCCTTCTTCTTCTTCTTCTTCAAATAATCAATAATCTTGACATCTTTTTCTTACTATTGATTATATTGATTTCTTCTTATTGTGTTAATCCATATAAATTTGTCATAATATTTATTAATATAGGTTTATAACTAACTTCATTGTAATTCTAGTTTGTATTATTACTCTCTGATAGACAGAGTCATTTCCACTTGCACACACACACACACACCCATAGATGTATATTATTATTATTATTATTAATCATTCATTAAACAATACCTCTCTTTTAAGTTATAAACATAGAATTAATGGAAACTTTGTTTATACTTCCAATATAGAAAGAAACCTTAAAATTGATTGATCGATTGAACAATCTATGTACTTTAATGAATGAATGAATGAATGGATAGTGTTGCTGTTGTTGTTGTTGATGATGATGATTCATCGGGTTATTAATTATGTTTGTACATAGAAATTCTACACACAAACACCAACTAAGTTATAAAAAGGAAGCAAACAAACAAATCTCTATATTCATCTGTCCCTATTCATAATATCATTGTGTTCTGTTCTGTTCCGTTCTTTATTGTTTATTGTGTGTAGTGATGTTTGAAACAAAGAAATGACCTTGTGTATCAATCATTTAATGAAATGGGAAGCTATTGTTATGTTGGTTTTCTTTTTTTTTTGAAAAAAAGTTCTCTCAATCTATACTTTTCTATGAAATAATTACCCCCTTTCTTTTATTTCCATGCTGTGCAAACATATCTATTTACCATACACGCACGTACGTACGCACGCACGCACACAAAAGTGTGTATGTATGTGTATGTGTGTTCATAATTTGCACTTAAATAATAATTATGTATCATTATCCGGTTACTATACTTAACTAACTACCATTGTTGCGAGAGAAAAAACAACAACATGTATGCTTATTTTAAATATATAGTACCTAACAGAATGAGCAGTATAAACTACTGATATACATTATGGATAATTATGGAATCGAATAAGAAAAAGAGAATTCAGCGAAGAAAATTTTCTTTTCGACGAAATCATTTACTTAAGCTGTACATTCGTATATATAGTTATATGGAAAATGTATGTCTATAGAAGGATAGAATGGATTGTATCACAAAAATGGATTCAACAATAAATAACAAAGAGGTTAAAGTACTAATCAAGGGGTAAGGAAGAACAAATTATGGAATGGCCTTTTATGTAATGTGTGGAACATTCTTGTGTTTCCCTTCTCCTCATTTTGTTCCATTCAAATGAGGGTTGTTTTTTTTTTAAAATAAAGCGATTGTAGGTTTTTTTCTTCTTTTTATGTATGTTTGTATCTATGGTGTATCTTATCAATTCTATCCAAAGTATAATGTAAGATTATTTTGAAGCTGTTTCCATTTGATGATTGAAGTTATCCTCAATGTTTTCAATGTTTACCAGGTTTAGTGTAACCAGGAAATTCAACTATTTAGTGAATGGGTTTTGGGATATTTGAATATAATTTCCACCATAGATTTTATTTTAGACAATTGCAATTATCTATGATTACTTGCTTTGTACGTGTCCATTGTAGTGCAGGTGATCAAATACTTGTAATATCCATCCGATAAGTAAAACGAAAAGAGATAATCAATACTGTTAGTGAACACTGATGAAAAGCGTTCCTGTTAATCTTAACTTACTTATTTAGATTCTATTTAAATCACCTATTTTCTCATGTATATTTTATTGTTTATGTAATGAGTTGAGATACTTTCCTTGTTAAAAAAGAAAAGAAAGCAAAACAATGTTCACAATATTGTCATTATTCTTTATGATGACGTATGTTGTATATTTCCTGGGCGACATTATTTCTATATGTATTATTATTATTATTATTATTATTAGCTTTATTCAATATTATAATTTTGGTACAATATAGAATTCTCAGCGCAAAGTATTTCAACAAGTTTCCGTTTCTTTCTTCTTGGTCGGTCCTGGCGATAAATATTGAGGAATCGCCAGTTAGATGTTAGCACTTCAGGGAATGAAAAACTGAATAATGTACATTCTTTTCGTTGTACATTGCCAGCAACCATATTGTCTCTTATTGAGTTTTCTGTAACTTTGACAACGAAAGGTTGTACACTTTTCAGAAACGCAGCAGAATAGGTTATGCGATTAATAAACATAATGATATATTAAAACAAACAACAATAGATAACTTGTTGAAATATCTAGATGGCAGGAACAGGTAGCCCAGATGCTCAAGCAGGCCGCCCTACGTGTGTGTAAATAAATTGTACTGTTCAATTACTCAGTAAAGAGCCCCCAACTGCCCTAGTATGGCCGAGAATGGGGTAGAACCTCCCTCCCTCTCGAAATGCTCTCATACGGCCACGCCTATACATCCTCTGCCAGGGAAGTCCCACTCACTGCATTCTCGTGGCATCACTGTTTACGAAATTGAGAGGACGAAAAGCGAATATCCGGCGCTTTAACCGGATTCCAAACCAAACCAATGGTGCACATGGGCTCCAGTATCCTAAACGAACAAATGGTGTATGAACCAATCGTTGGTCACCGGCTTCCATGAGACTGCATCTCCTTACGATGCTCCACTGCGTTGTGGATTAGACCTTCAGGTCGAATGCTCCGGGTGTGGCCCCCTAATAAAACTACCTGCTTCGGTCTGGGCACCCGAGCAGTATCACAGCCCTCACACATATCGAATGAGATTTGTGTGGCGCGTATGTATTTGGTGCCCTCTTGTACCATTATTTATGTGTTCAAATAAATAATAAACTCATTAAAGAGGTTTACATGCTATTTGTTTCCCATCAGATTAGTTAGATTATTACTTATGTCTCATTAATATTGAGAGTTTTTTTTATTGCTTTCCAGAGACCTTTCTTGTTGTTGCCGTTGTTGTTGTTGTTGTTGAATTGTGTTGTATTCCTTCCCTCACCCCACCCCCACATACACATACACACTAAAAAGAATCTACCGTTAAGCTTAACAAGATTATGTCAAATTAATCAAGATCAAGGAAGTATATTTAAGGTCATGAGAAGAAATAATCTTCAACGAACATATTGACTATCTCAATTGTAACAAAGAGAGAGAGTGGGGTCACATCATGAAATACTTACAAACTATTAAATCGTTAAAAAACATAAAACATTAGCTTATATTATTGTGATTCACTGATGTACCATCCATAACAATGTTTAATAAGTTTAGGATTAAAGTTTAAAATTACAAATAATGGGGTATACAATCTTACAATTGAAGTTTAATGTATTATAATGAGCTAATCCTAAATTCTAAAAAATGTCCATAAATTCACTATTATGACCGAAAATGCAAAGAGTCAGTTCTCCTTCTCCAAATACTCTTACATGATATTACTGATTGCTTTCTCGTGGCATGTGGATGTTGTTTATGAAACTGAGAGAATAAAAAGTGAATATCCAACGCTTTAAACAGGTTGGTAGATTGAGAGAATCTCTGTAGGGGGGGGGAGTTTGGAAACCCTGATTTCAAACCATTGTGATGCACATATAGGGTCTAGGATCCAAAAGGAATAAATGGCATATGAACCTACTTTTGATCACTTAAATCATGCGACAAATTATAGCACATATATATTTGGTGCCCCCCTTACAAAAGTTCATTAATCATGTAAAAATACGATATTCTGTAGAACTAATAATTTCTTCAAATTGTTCAATAAATATCTATATTCTTATTATAATTACTTTTCTCTCTCTCTTGTTTTTCAGGCTGCAGCTAAAGATCCAATTAATTGTTCATTACCTGCATTAAATTTATCAGTGAAAGATCCAATTGCTTTTGATGCAATTTATCGTCTTGTATTAAATTCCGCTGAATCTGGTGGTCTTGGACCAATTCAATTATTTTCATTAGCACGTTATATGGATAATTGTGGTTGGACATGGAGAGCATTTCCTTTTGCATTACATGCTACACGATTATTTGTTTTGTCAACAACTCAGGTAAAAAAAAATAAAATTATTAGTATGGAATGTTTTTTTATTTCTTGGAAATTATTGTTTTACAGCTTATATCATGAGCTGAATTTCGTTAAATAAGCAATAAATCACTAGGCAGTTTTTTCGCCCTACTAAGTTACTCCTCAACAGTGTTCATCCACGAATCCTCCGGGTCGTATGTGACTGACCTTAAGCAGTTGTACTTTGGGCTCTGCGATCACGCTCTCAGGTCACTAAGACCACCCCTAACCCAATCTCCTTTTCAGGTACCTTCAGAAGAAGTGGGAGGTGATAATTGCCTTCATACCTCTAACAGCACTCATGGTCACGGACATCTAGAAACGATATACTATTATTCTGTTTTTCCTCTAGTGTAAATTATCCTTTTCATGTTATTTTTCTAATACTATGGAAGTATCATCTATACAGTGACAGTGTTACGTGACTGATTGTGTTTAAAGTTGTCGATTTTTCAGGTTTTTAAAAAAATGTCTGCCAGTAGAGGGCCCGTTAGTGACCTCATGGCTACCCCATCTAATTGTCTACAGTATTCATAGTTAAATCGTCAGTGAACATTTATCATGTATCTAAGACCTAACAGTTTATTACGGATGTGGGAATTAAGGTTTCTATGCACCTCTATGTTATTTCATTACAAATGAATGATTTCAAATAAGGGAATGTTAGTGAATAAGGACGATATATCTAGTGATATCATGAAGTTAATCTTAACCGACGTATCTTTTTTTTAGATTATCAACGAAATCAAAACAGTCCTTGATACTGTGTGTAACAATTTCTTTATGCGATGTTTTATGCTGTAAGAGTAGGTTGAAAGAAAGCTAGGGGCGGCCAGATCAAAACATGGCACAAGTCCATGAAGTCACTGACAAGTGGACTGAACCATGTTGGCAGGTGTAGACTACCTGGTTGGGATCCGCGAGATGATAGCAACCGGTTGTTAGAGACATTGAATGACATGGCTCAAAATCGTTTGCAATGGCGCAGGTGCATACACTCTTTTTGTTCTCCCGAATTCTACTTGTCTCTCTTTTTTTCTCCCTCCAAATTCATTTCACTGGATTATACTCCTTAAATAACATCTTCGAAGCCTAATGTTTCCAATTACTGCTTATACTTTTACTACCTCAACCACTATGGCATTTGAATCTGCAAGTGCATTTTTGTGCTAATGTGGTGTGGCAACTCGAACTGATGTACGTACGTACGAGGTTCCACTTTGTTACTGACTGATTATACGACAGTTTGTTAAGTTAATAATGACTAAAATTAACCGTATTCAATTATTTTCCTACTTTTAATTCTTCTTTAAACATCACATATACATATATTTTATCTACAATATTTAAAGGAAAGTCATCCAGTTGGTAATGATGTATTATGGGCATGTCTTTTGGGGCATCGACTTGGTCCAGGAGCATTACAAGAAATATTAAATCATGTTATACGTAATATTCATTGTCCAACTTTATTGACAGATATTCTACATCGTTGTCGATCTATACCATGTGGAATTCATGTAAATTCGACAAATTGTAATTTAAATATGAATAATAATAACAATAGTAATATAAATGGAGTAGATTCATCATCATCATCATCAATTATGATGAATAACAATATGACTAATTCAATACCATCAGTTGGGCGTAAGTTGTTCGTGCAATTGATTTTTTTATTATATAATGTGTAATTTAATCTAATGTACTAATCAAATCTAGATCCATTATATTATTTAAACACATAAATATTGGTACAACGAGGCACCAAGTAGATATGCGCCACATAAATCATTCGATTTGTGTGAGGGCTGGGATACTGCCCGGGTGCCCAGACCGAAGCAGATGGTTTTCTTAGGGGGCCACACCCCGAGCCTTCGACCTAAAAGTCTGATTCACAAGGCAGTGGAGCATCGTGAGGAGATGCAGTCCCATGGTAGCCGGTGACCAACAATTGGTTCATACACCATTTGTTCCTTCAGGATACTGGAGCCCATGTGCACCATTGGTTTGGGATCCGGCTAAAGCTCCGAACATTTGCTTTTTGTCCTCTCAATTTCGTAAACATCACCCCCGGTGAGAGAAGGCAGTGAGTGGGACTTCCCTGGCAGAGGCTATATACGCGTGGCCGTGTGAGAGCATTTCGAGAGGGAGGGTGGGCCTACCCCATTCTCGGTCATACCAGGGCATTTGGGGGCCCAGGGCTATAAAGCCTACGGTTTGTATGTTCAGTTTAATAGAGTGATACTGTGCTACTGATATCGAAATATATTTTGTATATATCACCAATCGAAATGCCTTACAAAAGGTTGAGAAAATCGATGAGAAGTGAACGGGAGTGATTGGTATAGCAATGTGGTCCAAGACGATTGACATTTTACAAACGAAGTATTTGCTGTATGATTGTCAGATTTTACTATGATATTCTGTAGTTTTGTATTTGGTTGTACCCCGACCCTGTGTTCTCGTTCACTACAGTACTATTATCCGGTTGAATAAATCCCATGGCAGGTTAGGATTAATACCTTTCAATTTATAGCTAAATATTGACTGCTTCGAATTCCTGTAATTCAGTAATCAAATATAGATTCATGTACTTAGCTTAAAGCTACACTATTTTATGCAACTAATCCAAAGTAGACGAGACATAATTGAAACTTTATAGCCAAAGAGTTAAAAGTCGAGTACTTCAAATGTTAAATGATTGAATTTCATATTATATAATAAACCTGTTATGAAGTTGTCAAGTGTTGTGTTGTGAACAGTATTTCAAAAACTTGTTTGTAGATAATCATGTATTTGATTTTATAATAGGCATCATTTGTTATAGGCTGAAATAAATCGAAGTAAGTAGTGGGTAAAATCGGTTTGAACGCTCCCTCTCGCTCATCGACTTCGATTTCAGCAACCAGTTACCATTAACAGACTATATACAAAGGTTTGAATTAGTAACCACGTTCAAGAATCATAACTGACGAGTACCGAGTCGGACGGAACGCCACATTCTGTCAATTCTATATCAAGTTTTGTCATAATGGGTATATAGGGGCAACTTGTGCAGGATAATCATGCAGCAACCAAGACTGATCAAATTCCATTTGGAACGGGATGATCTAAGCCATTTCAAATTGATCTACAATGATCTATAATTTGTCAAGTGATATTTATATTCAAGATACCTACTGTAACCGAATAGTGTTGACTTCGTCAGTTACATAACAGAGTAAATAGTGAATATTCTTAGGAGATATCGAATTTTTGGGTGTTTCTGTTTACAGACTTCCACGAGCACTAAGAGAGTTTTATTCTTCCAAATTTGATCATTTCATTTTGTACTAACTACTAACAAGTAGTAAGTTTGTTTGAACGTAATCATATTAGTTAAGCGCCCGGCGCGAGACTGATAGGTCCTGGGTTCGAATCTCGCGGGGGGGTGGATCGTGGATGCGCACTGCTGAGGAGTCCCATACTAGGACGAGACGGCCGTCCAGTGCTTCCAGGTTTTCCATGGTTGTCTAGCTTCAATTGACTCATGATTTCAACCAGTGATATTAGTATTAGTTAGCTCATTTCATTCTGTACACGTTTACATTTTTTTTTTCAGGTGGGAATTCGTGTGCAACACACTTTTGCAATCCAACACCACATTATATTAACAATAATAATGGTACCGGTGTATCGGGGTGTACGGGTAAAATGCTTAGTTTGGATCGACCACCATTGAAAGGATTATTAGATGCAGCTATTAATGGATTTGTTATGGCTACACATATGCGATTAGCAAATATTAGCCCACGTCAGTATGCAGAATTTGTTGATTTTTTAACACGAGCCAGAGACACATTTCATTTACTTCGACCAGATGGACCATTACAATTTCGTAGTTTGGTTGAATGTTTAAGACAAACTTATCGAGGAAAACGAAAATTGGTCTCATTATTGTCTGAACGTTTCGGCTGATGAGTTATTGAAAACCGTATATATAAATAAAATCTAGTAAGTGTCTACCCTGTTTGTTATTAATTTTTAGGGATGCCTACTTTTGAAAATGTGTATTCTAGTTAACATTTTAAACTGAAACGACTCAGTGACAGTGTTCAAATCTCATAGAAAGCATCAATTACTTTGTTAACGAGGGTCAGCTAGCACTAAACCTCTAGAACAAGGTTTTTGTGCTGGCTTATTTGCATAAACATTGGTACAAGGAGGCACTAAATATATATGCACTACGCTCCATCATCCGAATTCTTTGAGGGCTGGGATACTGCTCGGGTACCGAAACTGTAGCGGGTGGTTTTCTTGGGAACTCACTCTCTGAACCTTTGATGTAGAAGTCCATTTCCATGGTAGCTGATGACCAACAATAGGTTCATACGTCACTTCTATCCTCAGAATCTTGGAACCTATGTGCACCATTGGTTTGGAATCAGTGTTTCCAAACTCCACTAAGTGGATCATCTGTACCATGCTGAACTACCTTTCAATCGACCAATAAATCAACGAAGTGAATTGTGGTTAGACGTGCGTGATACTTTAAGGAAAATTGACTATTCAAATATTTATCAACAATAATGTAGTACTATTGAGGATTCTTTTCCCTGTTATCCCATACTCCTTATCATATTCATTAATCAACTTGACATGAGATATATTTCGGAATTAATTTGTTTAGTTATTCAACGCCGTGTTTGAATGTCCTTTTTTTCTGTGGAAAAACACACTGATAACATGGGAAATTGTAAGAATCATCACTGCCGAACATACTGATTCTTGTTCTGGAGGTAACTGAAAAGGAAATTAGATTAGAGGTGGTCTTAATGACCGGAGAGCGTGACCGCAGTGCCCAAGGAACAACTGCTTGAGGTCGGTCACACATGACCATTTTGTGTTGGTTCCGCACTTGTTGAGATCTTACCGCCGAAGACCGATATCCGTGGGATAAGGCGAGGTGTGCATTTTTAGGGTCGACCTTTTTCGAACCCCGCCCGTCCTTGTGGGGAGGCAGTATCGCTGTCCTGCTGGTTGTCTGAAAGAAACACCTTACTGCTGTCACACCTCTGTACAGTCAGCAGTACGACTTCGCCTTCGGACCTTGGGTTTGTTGCTTTTAGTCTAACCGCTCATCAACCGACCTGTCTGGTATGGTAGGACCTTGAGGAACGATTGTTCCAGCCAGTATAGCTCTATTGGTTCATCAGATAAGCAAGCCCGACCACCACTTCAAGGTAGCAACAACGGTCGGGACATACTGATTCAATGCAGATCAAATGAATATTTGTGTTCTTTTAAATATCATATGACTGGCAGTGATACGTCGAACGATGTGAAGATTCCAAGCTAAAAATCCATTTGATAAAAAAACTAACATTTGTTTTCACTTCATGTGAAGCCTAAAGGTATACTCTAGATGTATCCATTTAACACATTCTTTCTTAGAAGTCAGTCAGCTACAACGTAGGACAAGGCACATATATGCATCGGTCCAAGTTGCCATACCTCATTGACACAACAAGATGAACACCGGATTCATAAAAGTAGTTAATTCAGAAGTGGTAATATATAAAAGAGAGATTGCATATAAGGATATAGTACAGGAAGAATCAGTTCGTAGAAAAAATTTTAGAAGTGATTTTAATCTCTTAGTTTAAGGGAAGACAGAGAGTGTATACATCGACACCATTGTGATTGATTCTGAGCCATGTCATCAAGAGTCTACAACCATTAGTTACGATAGTCACGCGGACCGCAACCAAGTAGTCTGCACCTACCAATATGGCTCAGACTAGAAGTTAGTGACTTTGTGGACTGATGCCACGTTTTGGTTTGACTGCCCCTAACTTTCTTCCAACCATCTCCAATACCGGTTAGCATTGCACGTCGTAGTAATCGGTGTTCAGGTATACGTAATACGTAGCTCAACCACCTCAATCGATGAAGATTCATAACCTTAGATTTTAATCAACTTTTAGATATATAGTTCCAAGGCATATTCCCATACTATGATATGCTCTAATGTAAATTGCATTACACATGATTTAAACAAACAATAATCTTACTTAATAGGATTTGATAATTAAAAGTATTATCATACTGAAAGTTTTAAAAGTTCATCTAATCTAATAACAAATGTTAAGGGGGGGGAATAAGAAACAGATGCCTTGAATATCATTGTAGAAATATGTGTGTACAGTTAATTTTGTTGATGGAATTAGTTTTGATTATGATGATAAAAACGGTAATAAGTAAGGAATGTATTATTTATTAATGTTGTACAGCTTGCAGATCGACCACCAGATCTCTTGGAATAGTCAACTAATCTGACTGTACATTTTATTTTTATTTACTGTATCCCATATTTTATCCTTGAGCTATCGAAACAAAAACGATAACTCGATGGAAAAATGTGGGAAGAAAAAAAACAAACAAACAGACAATTCCACATATACTACTCACTAAACACACTACCCTCTATCAATTATATCCTTCCATTATATGGCAATATAGTTATACAATGTTTGTCAAATTTCCTTTCATTATTTTTTAGATCTACTTTTGTCTATACACACATATAATGATGAAGAGGATCAATTGATTATTGATCGCAACACAATGTGTAATACACTCCTGTTACTACTACTACTATCACTATCACTGATCAAATCAAATGTAACACTGACTGACATGTTAAGTATTTATTTATACTATACAACTCCCAATTTGCCTCGAATTTGTATTAAAGAATTAGAAATATACATAAATAAACCTATGAAAATATATAAATATATATATATCCATGCATAATTTGTGGATTATGAAAAGATTACGTCTTTTTTTTGTTTAGTTTTTGTCTTATACAGTTCGAATGACAGTTTTTTAGTTACATAATATAAACGTTTATTAGATAGTGGTTGGAGGTAGTCGACAGAAAACCCTAGATCCGAGTTTCGTGCTACTTGACACTTGTCATCAGTAAAGTGTACCTGTTAGCTTGAGGGAACTGGTGCTCCCTGGCGGATTACGATCTTGTATCACCCAGCTTCACAGTCAGAGATGTTACCATTGAGCTATTCAAGCCGCGACTGATCTCCTGTGCCTACAGTGTCGAATCGCTTAGACTGGTGGCCACATTGCAACATGATCGATCTGCACTATAATAAGGACTAGACACGCATGACATTGATCACCAACCAGTGATCAATCAATTGTGATAAACGGTTATTACATACTGTTTCCGTTTAAGCTGTAGATCTTTTTAGATGTAAAATTAATCAGTGACTACTTGGTTTATTGTATTTCGTTCGTCTATTTATCTCTCTCTCTCTCTACTGACTAACCTATCTATATATTGAATACCTACCCACATACACGTATAGACAATATCAATGTTATTTTAATTAAAGATGACAAAACACAAATGATAATGCAAAAAAGTTGTATGTACAAAGAAACAGGAAAAAAAAAGCAAAACAAGTCTCAATACAATGTGAATGATGATGACGATGATGATAAAGCCTGAAATTCATGGACAGATAGAGTAATTCATCTCTTCTTTCCTTCTTCACATGATTCTTTTTTTTTGTTTATCATTAAGCCGCAGGACTATTGATCATCATCCTCGGTGCAATTGACATTGACATTAATTCTTGGAATAATAATTTACAGGCATAGGGTAATTTCACTAAAGAAATCTATTAAAAGCAATGAAAAAACAACAACAACAACAAAATAATGAAAATGTTTCATCAACAATTATCATCAGTTAGTAACAATGTCGAAGTTCGTACGTACGTACATCAGTTCGAGTTGACATAACATATTAGCACAAAGATGCAGTTGTCGGCTCAAATCTCGTAGTGATAGAGGCGGTAAGAGTATAAGCAGTAATCGGAAAGATTAGTGTTTGAAGATGTTATTGAAAGAGTATAATCCAGTGAAATAAATTTGGAGGGAGAAAAAAAAGAGACAAGGAGAATTCCGGAGATTATAATTTAGGCGAACACAAAGAGTAGATGCACCTGCGCACACCATTGCAAACGATTTTGAGCCATGTCATTCAATGTCTCTAACCATCGGTTGCTATCATCTCGCGGTCCTCAACCAGGTAATCTATACCTACCAACATGACTCAGTCCAATTGTCAGTGATTTCATGGACTTGTGCCATGTTTTGATCTGACCGCCCCTAGTTTTCTTCTAACCTACTCCTAAACCATAAAACATCGCATGTCCGAGCGTTTTATAAGTAGTAATTTTATTTAAATAAAAGTAATGCTTAACTAAGTGAATTATGTGTTGCTAATCCCATATTGAACATTGTCTATAAACTAATTGAGCCTAAGAGATTTGGATAGACTAAGAATTCAAAGAATCATTAAATCAATAGTTTTGAGATTTGGTGTTTAAAAAAACAACAAAAACTGGACTAATCCGCATATATCATGCATAACCAACTATCATCGTAAGCATATAAAGTAAAAAAGTCAGTCAGTCAGTAACAACGTAGGACTTCGTACGTACGTACATCAGTTCGAGTTGCCACACCACATTAGCACAGAGATGCAGTTGTCGATTCGAATCCCGTAGTGGTAGAGGTAATAAGAGTATAAGCAGTTATCGGGAAGATTAGGGGAATGAATTACATAAATGAATTACAGAAATAATAAGAAATGTACAATCGTGAATTAGTGGACGATAGTCCACTAATTGGTTAATTCAGAAATCCACTGTCAAAAGACAACTTTACAATCAAATCAGATCCTTCTCTTATATTATAAAACTAAGTGATCAATATGCCTTCTTTCCTTCCTTCCTTACAATTCTCATTCTTGGGCACAACAACAATATACATATATGCCCTGTTTATCGTTTTGTTTTATCAATTAAGGGAATTTCACTTGGTAGACATGCATAAAGTTATGTACAGTTTCCCCTGTTTCAATTAGTTTATTTACGCTATATGATGCATAGAAAATCTGTCATATGTTGCTAAATGAATATAGGTTATTGTCATGTTCTGCTTGGTCATACACTATGAGGTATTAGGAGGTGTAGGAAGGATTTGAATGTGACCAACTTGGTCTTGTGTGCTGTTACGGGTATGAGGGCTGATATCACTTCCCGGCTGCCGCCCACACCGTGGAAGGGTATTTCTTGAGGAACCTGAAAAAGAAGTCGGATTAGTGTTGGTCTTAACGACCTGGGAGCGTGACCGCAGAGCCCAAGGGACAACTGCTTGAGGCCGGTCGCGCACGGCATTTTCGTGGAAGGTTTTTAATGTGTTAGCTCCGTTATTCAAAGGGCCTTACCGCCGGAGACGGAAATCCGTAAGGTAAGGTGAGATGTGACATTTTTAGGGTCGACCTTTTCTAACCTCACCCCTCCTTGTGGGAAGACAGCATCGCTACAGATGCTAGTTGCCCGAGGGAAACACCTTACTGCTGTCACAGCCCTCTACAGTCAGCAGTACGACTTCGCCCTCAGACCTTGAGTTGCTGCTTTTAGTCTTACCGTTCTCCAATCAACCTGCTTGGCATGGTAGAACCTACAGGAACACATGTTCTAGCCAATATAGCTCGGATAGATCATCACGATAGGCAAGCCCGACCACCGCGTCAAGGTAGCAGCTTCGGTCGGGATACACTATGAACATATAGTTCTTTCTTGAGGAACAAACTATGTTAGTGATAGATGTATTGACTTCAGGCTACGATCACAAAGAGTTGTTTGAGATCGATCATACACGATGTTATGGGAGTAGTTTCTAATCTATCAGTCCTTCACTTTCTAAACCATACCATGGGCACTAACAATTCGTAGGATCAAGTGGACTGTACCATATTTAGTGCCACTTATTGCGCAAAAGTAGTATTACCGTAAATGTTGGTTGTCCGAGAGGAACACCTTATTGTTATTGTATTTTAGTACACTTAGCAGAATGATTTTGTCCTCGGATCTTGGGTTCACTGCTTGAAGCCACTTACCACTTCCACTTGACAATGGAAGATCTAGGATAACTATTGTCCCAGCTAATAAAGCTTGACTGAGCTATCGCGATTGACAAACTTAACGATCGTGTCATTGTGGAATAAAGTTTTTCAGATGAGAATAACAGAACATTTATTCAATGTAGAAAAAACAAATACACACACTATTAATATTAACTAACCTGAGTTGTATTTTTACAGCTTCTACATTCATAAGTTTTATTACGTTGATGAGCAATTGCTATAAGACCGCATAAATTACAAACATACACTTGATATGGATCACTAGCAAAAAATAAACGTTCACGTAGAAATTGTGCTGCACCATGTGCTATTTGACAATCACGTTCCATTTCACCAAAACGTAGACCACCATCACGACTACGACCTTCCATAGGTTGACGATTAAGTATTTGAACAGGACCACGAGAACGACTATGAATTTTATCATCAACCATATGTTTTAAACGTTGATAATAAGTTGGTCCTAAGAAAATTTGTGAATTTAATTTTCTTCCAGTAAATCCATTATACATAATTTCATTACCGGTATGTTGATAACCATACTCTTGTAAAAGTAATGAAATTTTACGTACATTTACAGCATCATTAAATGGTGTAGCATCACCAATTTCACCTTTATTTGCACTAACTTTACCCTAGAAATAAAACAGTCACATTGTATGAATTATTAAAGAAAGAACAATGACATGTCAGTAAGTGGTTTTATTTATTATTGATTTGAACACATAGATATTGGTACAAAGGGGGCACCAGATACATATGCACAACACAAATCTCATTTGATTTGTGTGGGGGTTGTGGTACTGTCCGGGTGCCCAAACCGAATCAGGTGGTTTTCTTAGGGGGCCCCACACCCGGAGCCTTTGACCTAAAGGGCTGATCCACAAGGCAATGGAGCAACGTAAGGAGATGCAGAACTGATTTTTATGGACTAGAGACAACAGATTTATCTGTAGTTTTTAGTTATTATTTATTAATTATTTTAACACATAGATATTGGTACAAGGAGGCACCAAATACATATGCGCCACACAAACCTCATTTGATATGCGTGAGGGCTGTGATACTGCCCGGGTGCCCAAACCGAATTAGGTCACAGTTATATAATATACCCTTGTGGGCCAGGGTAATTTTACATTGGTTTTCAGGAGAACCAGACACCATCCGGACTTTCACGTGAAAACCCAAACAGTACAGCTCAACCTCGTTTAGCAGGTGAACCAGACACCGTATGGGCTTTAACGCTACAATCTGAATAGTACAGCTCAATCCTGTGGCGCAACCACACAGGTACCAAGCACCCTGATGGACCAGTTTTTAATTAGATTGAAATCATGTTATTTTAGATTACAAAAATTCTATTTCAATAACCAAGTAGACTCTAAAGAAATTGGCATAAGTTATAACTGATTAGTTGAATATTTTTGGCTATTAAAGATGAGGTTCGTGGTTAGGTGTTCGTATTGAGCATTTGGATCGTATCCCAACCTTCAGACAAATTTTGGTATCCCTTTGAATTAATGTTTATGTTTTTTTAATTGTGCAAGTATTTGGAATTGAATTAACCTTATTTGGATTTAGAACAGTTCTGTCAATATGTTATACGTAAACATACATAGAAATCGTTTTTCGAACATGATCAAGATTATAGAAACAACAATCCATTGCACATTTCAGTATGTTAAACGTATAAATAGCTTTACATTTTAAGTAACTTGGTATTGAATATTTTAACTACCAGGTGACTGTTTCGACGTATCCTTGCGTTCAAAGTGACGAATTCCTGATATTATCAACTTGCTTTTAATCATGAATGCAAGTATTGCGTAACAAAGTAAAGAAATAACCAATTGCTGTAAAAATAAAGTTGACAGAACTGGACTCGAACCCGCGACCTATCACTAACAATCATTAACGAACTCGTGAGAAATACAATAGTTGTAATACAGAAAATTAAATAAATATTTATAAAACAAAATCACTTACTTGTAAACATTCAATTAAATGTCCAATAGTCATACGACTAGGAATAGCGTGTGGATTAATAATAATATCTGGTGTAATTCCTTCACATGTGAATGGCATATCTTCTTGACGATAACGAATTCCACAAGTACCTTTCTGTCCGTGTCGACTAGCGAATTTATCACCAACTTGCGGTGCTTTTGTAGTACGTACACGTACTTTACAAAATTTATTGCCTTCATTATTCCATGTGACCATAACTTGATCAACTATACCATATTCACTACGACGCATAAATACACTAGCATCACGTTTAGTATATCGTCGTTGTCCACCTTCCATCTAAATGATGTGTAAGAACAGTTAAATAAAAATATACATCAAAAACTCAATCATGTTAACTTTTCTAAGTGAAGAAAAGTTGTACCTGTGTATCTAAAACAAGAACCCAGTATTAAATGATCATGAACAAAAGAAACCACGATATCCACGTAGTCCTAGTCAGTCAATCGGCTACAACGTAGGATCAGGCACATATGCATCGGTCCAAGTTGCGACACCACATTAGTATAACAAAATGATCACAAAATTCAAAGAAGTAGTTAACTTAATGGTACCAATATATAGAAGAAAGATTGAATATAAGGATATATTACAGGAAGAGAGAATTTGTACGTAGAAAGATATGAAGCGATTTTAATCTCATAGTTTAAAGGAAGACAAAGAGTGTATCCACCTACGCCATTGTGATCGATTCTAAGCCATGTCGCACACAGTCTCCAACCATTGAGTAAGATAGTCATGAGGACTCCAACCAAGTAGTCTGCATCTACCAACGTGGCTCAGACCACAAGTTAGTGACTTCAAGTACTGATGCCACATTTTGGTTTGACCGCCTCTAACTTTCTTCCAACCGTCTCCAACACTAGTCAGCATTGCGCGTCGTGGTAATCAGTGTTCAGGCATACGTAACACGTGGCCCAACCATCTCAGTCGAGGAAGATTTACAACCTCATCAACTTATTTGTCATCATTACCTAATACCATACGTCTAACCCCACCATTGCTTACCCGGTGATCCCACCAGATGCGAGCAATATTTCTAAGACATCTGTGGTCAAATACTAGTAGCTTACAAATATCTTCTAGTCGTGATGGCCACATTTTGCAGCTGTAAAGTAGAACAAAACGAACTGCTGTGCAGTATACTCGTTCCTTAATCGATAAACGGATATTTCGCCTTCGCCATAGGTGACATAAGTTGGCAGAAGCCAAATGAGCTTTTTGAATCTGTGATGAGATTTCATCACACACCAACCCATTGGGGCTGATCAGACATCCAAGGTAAGCGAAGTTATCGTCGTGTTCTACTACTTTACTCCATATCCTTAGTTTAGGTGTTGACACAGGCCAATCCTGGAGCGAAAACTTGCATTTAGAGGGGGAGAAACATATCCCAAACATTCTAGTATTGTTGCGCAGTGTTACTAGAAGAATCTGCATTTTATCAGCGTCGTCACCAAACAGGACTATGTCATGTGCGTATGTTAAGTCAATAAATGGACCTCCTGATAGAAAATCAATGTCCAAAAATTTAGTCGATAAGAACTTAAGTTCCATTAGTAGGTCTATAATGAAATAAAACAAAAAATGGAAATAGTGAACACCTAGTCCTTACTTACGATCTGATGAAAATCTATGCACTTTGAATCTAACTATATAAACAGACGTAATAATCATTGAAAGTGTTGGATAAAACAACACACACTTCATTACCTTCAAAACTGTAAACAAACAAACAAATCTTTAAAAAAAAGAAACTAACAGATGTATTCAGTCAGTCAGTCAGTAACAACGTAAAACTTCGTACGTACGTACATCAGTTCGAATTGCCACACCACATTAGTACAGAGATGCAGTTCTCGATTCAAATCCCGTAGTGGTAGAGGTAATAAGAGTATAAGCAGATGTATTTTTGTTGTTGAGATCATGAACCAATTGATGTTAAAACAACCGTTGAAAACCTGGTAGCACTGCACACTGCTGAGGAGTCCCACAATAGGATGAAATGGCCGTTCAGTGCTTTCATGTTTCCAATGGTTGTTTTAACATCAATTAATTCATGATCTCAATCACAAAAAATTAATCATCTCCACAACCCCCTATACTGGCAAATGTTTTCTTTTCTTTCTAAATCGATTTGTCGATGTTGAACATCTTCAATAGTTCAATCACCACCCCAACCACCACCACCACCACCAACAACAACAACAACAAAAAGAAAGAAAGAAAGAAAAAAGCAATTGAATAAACGTATAAAGATAAATGACAAGATGTAAAAAAAATACATTTTTTAAAAATCAAATAAGCGACAGACATATTCATCATTGTCATTGATGATAGAAAATACTCTATAAGAGTAGTTTAGAAAAAAAAGAAGAAAGAAAATTACCAAAAAGAAAAGAAAAAAGAAAAAAAGAAAAGAAAAAAGTTGAAATCTAAATGACTCATTATAATTATACTCTGTTAATGGTATATTCATATTCAACACTAGATATCTCTGTGTAGAGTTTTTGGGATATGATTCATAGAGATTAATAACAACATATATATATGTACATATAATGAGTTGGAATATCCATAGAATCATGTATAAAGGATAAAAGAAGAAAAGATAATGATCTATGTGTAATTCATATTGAATTGATGATTGGTTTTTAATGATTATGATAAATATACAACGATATTCATCACCTATCTAACTATCTATGGGTATTTAGATGGTGGTTGGAGGTAGTCGACAGAAAACACTGGATTCGAGTTTCGTGCTACTTCACACTCGTCAGCAAGGTGTCCCCGTAATCTTGAGGGAACTGGTGCTCCCTAGCGGATTCGATCTCATGTTACCCAGCTTCATAGTCAGAGACCTTACCACTGAGCTATCCGAGCTGCGACCGTTCTCCTGTAGGACTGAGATGTAATCACAATTGATTGATCACTGGGTGGTGATCAATGTCATGCGTGTCTAGTTCTTATTAGTGCAGATCGAATGCTATCGACGGCCACATTGCAACATGATCGACAGCATTCGATTTGCACTAATAAGGACTAGACAGTCAGTCAGTCAGTCAGTAACAACGTAGACACGCATGACATTGATCACCACTCAGTGATCAATCAATTGTGATTATCTATGGGTATATATATATATTAATACTGGATAAATGAATAACTATTGCCATTTATTTATTTAAACATAAACATTGGTACAAAGGCGCACCAGATACACACAAATCTCATTTGATATATGTATGAGAGCTGTGATACTGCCCGGGGGCCACTCCCCGAGCTTTCGACCTGAAGGTCTGACCCACAAGACAGTGGAACAACGTCAGGAGATACATCCCCATAGTAGCTGGTGACCAACGATTGGTTCATACGCCATTTGTTCCTTCAGGATACTGGAGCCCATGTGCACCATTAGTTTAGAATCAGGGTTTTTAAACTCCTCTAGGTGGACTCTCCATGTTCATCAACCCGGTTAAAGCACCGAACATTCACTTTTCATTCTCTCAATTTCGTAAACAACACCCCCGTCACGAGCAGGTAGTGAGAGTAGGACTTTTCTGGCAGAGGCTATATACGTCTGGCCATGTGAGAGTATTTCGAGAGGGAGAACGGACTCTCCCCACTCTCGGCCGTACCAGGGCATTTGGTAGCAAAAAAACACCGAATATGCAGCACATGTTAGACATAGAGTTCGGCCCCACCTAACAACGATCCAAATAAAGTACAATACTTCAAAGGTGAAAAATGTTTGATCTTAAAAGTGATCACTAATCTTTTTTCCAACATTTATGTTTCTCATTTTATTCTAAGAGTGATAAAAATAGAATAAGTACCGTCATAATTAAGTCCTTATATATGAACACAAGCAAGTTAATAAACGAAATGCCCGAATGGATTAATTACTTGTGAAATAAATTTACGCACACAAATTTAAGCTACTTAGTAAGTAGTATATTATTAACACATGACGAAAGAAACCCATTGAATCATTAAATTATTCGAGACAGTTTTCAACGAAGAAAGCTTTCTCTTGAAAAATATCATTTACTCAAGTTGTATGATCTTAATTATGATGAATTAAGAAACAGTTGTAACGTCAAAAGATAAGAAAAGATCATTAATTAAGTCAAATAAAATGCTAACCTAACTGAGATTAGTGTGTGATATATATTTAACCTATAAAGTAAACTGATCTTTATAAAACCACCTTAAGTAAACGATAATCATCAATTTATTAATGACTTACTTCAAACATTTAATGAGATTTTAGTGTTACTTCATGACTGCAGAATTTCAGACAAGTCGGAAATAAAACACTTGCCATCAATGGTATCAATGGTATTAGATGATCGTCTACCCAAATTACAAATTCATTGAAGTTGGAATTACACCACCATTGAAATTTGACTAAATAGTTTTAATGGTTAGGTGGTGTCCACAACGAAAACCGAAAATCTTAGGTTCGATCCCTGGCAATGTCAAGTGAACACATTGTTGAGAAGCCCTATACTAGGACAAAACAATTGTTCAATACTTCCTGGTTTTCGGTGATACTATCCTAACTACAACTAATCAGTGACGCATATCCCATACAAACTAAACCAATCTCCATGAAACCTCTTTAACTAAACATACAACTATTCAAAAATAAAAGCTAGTAAAAAAGTAATTTGTTGGAATGAACCTTTTACAGTATGATCTTCATTAATTCATTCACAGATGCCTTCAAATGCCATGGTATGGCCGAGGGTGGGGAGAGTCAGTTCTCACTCTCTAGAAACGCTCTCACATGGCCACGCATATACTGCCACTACCAGGGAAGTCCTACTCACAACCTTCTCGTGACGGGGTATTGGTTACGAAATTGAGAGGACGAAAAGCAAATGACCGATGATTTAACCGGGTTGGTGAACACAGAGTTCACATAGGGGAGTTGGAAAACCCACATTCCGAACCAATCGTACAAATGGACTCCACGATCCTGAAGGAACAAATGGCGTATGAACCAATCGTTGGTCACCGGCTACTATGGGATTGCATCTCCTGACGTTGCTCCATTGCCTTGTGGATTAGACCTTTAGGTCAAAGGTTCCGGGTGTGGCCCCTTAATAGAACCACCTGATTCGGTTTGCGCACCCGGATAGTATCACAGCCCACACAAAAATTAAGTGATTTGTGTTGTGCATGTGTATCTGGTGCCTCTTTTTACCAATATTTATATGTTTAAATAAATAAACATTCACAGACGTACTACCACTGACAGTATTCTTCGCTAATTATATACACGTACATCACTGAATATATGAATAATCAACTACTTTGAGGGATTTCTTGTCAAACGACATCCGTTTACTTTTGTATTAAATTATCAGCTTTAAGACGATTAAAAAAAAGATGATTGTTTTACAATGTACATAGATGACAGTAAACCATATGAATTAACAAAAAAAACCAAGATTTCTGTAATCTGGTAAGTGGATAAACAATTGTCATAACGATTGCAGTCGCTTTAACTACATACACTTGTAGAAATATTTTGTCACCTTCAATGAAATAATGTTTATTACTTATTTATTTATTTGAACACAAATATTGGTACAAGAGGGCTGTTGGGTCGGCTTCCGGAGAACTTCAACGGAGCCTCCAGAGGCCCAAAAAGGAGCCGAAGGGCCTAGCCAATCAGAGTATGATGGAACGTTCGAGAATTCCAGCGTGGCGTGCTACCATTGGTCGGTAGCATAATATGACGTTAACGGATTGGCTGAAATATGATGTTAATTTGACAGACGCCAACATCTATAAATACCCTTGATTTTCTGAACTAGAATGAACCTTGGGATAAAGTGTATTCTCTCATACTTGTGTCTTCTTTCTGGAGTTCAAGTCGCTGTGTAGTTCTAGTTTGCGGGTTACGGGAATAGCTTAGGATTCGTATATAGCGTTCAACCTACACGACTTATCAAGGGCATCAAATATATATGCGCCACACAAAACAATGAGAATTCCAAGAGAAAAAAAGAACTATAACGGACAGATTAGTGTAAGGTAGTGTAATAATAATAATAATAATAATAGTAATAATGGGGGAAACGGAAAGGTAAAATCAGAAGAAATCTTTCAGCTAAGGAAGATGTAACCATTTTTTATGAAGAAAGTAAAAGAAGGTTATAGCAGGATCCCCACTGGCTTCTATTCTGAGCCATATCTGATAACGTCTCTAGCCACTGTGTTGCACCATCTCTCTGACCCCAACCAGGGAGTCGTGAAGGACCAACAGAAGCCAGTCCTTCGTAGCTTTCTTTCATACCACGACACCATTTCATACACTGACCACCTCTCCACTTTTTCTAACCAGTCCCAGAGTCGGCAAATAATGAACGACGTGGAATTCTCTGGGACGACATTCGTAGAACATGTCCAAGCTACCGAAGTCGGTGTTTCAGGATGGTGACACCAATTGCATTATCGTCTCTGTGCCCGAACACACGATGCCGAACCTCTGCATTACTAACATGGTATTGCCACTAGATGTCAGCAATCCTTCGGAGACAGCGGTGATCGGACACAGAGTCGTCTAACGTCCTCAACTCGGGGAGGCCAGGTTTCACGAGCATAGAACAAAACTGCTCTCACCGACGCGTTGTAGATCCGAACTTTTACAGCCAGACTAACATCACGAAGGCGCCAAAGATGGCCCAGGTTGGCATAAGCCGATCTGGCTTTCACTATACGTGCATTGATCTCATCACTCACTCCACCACCAGCACTTATGCAGCTACCGAGATACAAGAACTTCTCGTCTACTTCTATCTGCTCACCATCCAGGGTGAGTACAGGATTACGATCCTGCCAGTCTTGTAGAAGTACTTTGCACTTCGAAGGTGCAAAGCACATACCATACTTTCGGACACTGATTGGCAACTGATTAAGTGCGGATTGCATGCCTTGGGCATTATCGCACAGTAAGACTATCGCCCGCATACTCAAGGTCGAGAAGTCTTTCTCCAGGCAACAGATCCACACCTCAATTACTTACACCCATCAGAGCTGTTTCCAGAATGTCACCGATGGGAAAGTTGAAGAGGAATGGTGAGATTGGGCAACCCTGCCTAACCCCAATGCTCGAATGGAACAAAGGAGAGAGGTGGTTGTATGCCCTCACTCTGCCTGAGGTGTTTGTATATAGGGCCTTTAGGATGTTAATAAACTTCTCAGGCACACCCTTCTTCAATAGACAATCCCAGAGAACAGTCCTATCCAACGAGTCGAAGGCAGCCCTGATGTCAAGAAACACTACGATTGTTGGCCTTGATTCATTCGTCTTTCAAAATACATAGATAATCTAAAATTATCATTAGAAAATGATATCTTTTCTGATCTTCATCGCATTATATAACCACCACTACTACTACGACTATAGTTGAGTTGGGAGAGGATAGAAAAAGAAACTAAGGATGATCAGATTAAAATGAAGTCAGTTACTCAACCATAACCAACACTGAACCTGGTACATATGTGGGTCAGTTCAAGTTGCTACACTATATTAGCATAGTAAGATGAAATTATAAAGATAAATGTCAGAGTAGTAGAATAAAAATTATAAGAATATTTTAAAACTCAACATATAAGAGAAGTCAAAGAGTGAATGTATCTGAGTGATTGTGACTGATTCTAAGCCACATCATTGAAAATTTTCAGCCATTTGTCACGATAATCTGATAAATCTTAATCAAGTAGTCATTACTTAACCAACACATCTTAGTCAAGGAATTAATGACTTGATAGAATGATGGCACGCCTTAGATTGACCACTCTTAATTTTTTTTTCTAGCCTACCTCTAGGCCAACTACGATTGGATATTGACGTGGTCAAACAGATATAATATAAGTTCCAGAAACTTCAATCGATGAAGATTTACAGCGTCATCAATAGATTTCCCATTTTTAACTAGTACTATGTTTCTAAACTCAACATTTTTGTAATCCATTTACATTTTCTCGGAAATTTTCTTCGATGCCTTATCTTTTCTATGATCGCAAATACTGTTACTACCTCTATTACCATGAGATTTTACCAGGAAAACTTCATCTCGCTATGCTAGTGAGGTCTGACAACTTGAATCGATACACACATTCCCCAGTTTCTACATCGCGTTTGACAGACTGAATCCCAATACTACCGAAAATATAAAAATATCACTTACCTCATCTTCATTCTCTGGTAAAGTAATTGTTTTGCCAATCAATACATCATCACCAGAAACTCTAGTACCAGGTGCAATCAATCCATCATCATCTAATTTATCATAGATAGCATGACGCATTCCTTGACAATTTTGTGGATTTGGTTTTTCAAATACTTCTTCTAAATCCATACCATGTCGTGTTTCTTGATCTTTATAAGTACGATAAAATTCTGATCGAAAGAAACCACGTTGTATAGCACTTTCATTGATAATCACAGAATCTTCTTGATTATAACCGGTATATGTTGCAATTGCAACAATTGCATTGATACCTAATTATATAATAAACTACGGTAACAATAGGGAAACAGAAAAACCTAATAATTTACATAAGCAATATTTTTTTAGAAATAATGACTAGCGTAATAAGATCGGTGTTGGATGTGAGAAAATTATCAACCACAGCGAATGGATGGTGACTGAGCAATATAGTGAATTGACTGAGGTTAGATATTAACACCGTTGGATATAGGCTCGGTGATCTACGAGCTAAACGTCCAAGCGCGAGACCGAAGGTCCTTCAGGGTTAGATTCTCGCATACGAAGTCATG
Organism: Schistosoma bovis; assembly: GCA_944470425.2. Lineage (NCBI taxonomy): Eukaryota > Metazoa > Platyhelminthes > Trematoda > Strigeidida > Schistosomatidae > Schistosoma > Schistosoma bovis. Next base: position 2,930,564 of record OX103961.1, on the reverse strand, counting down.
GATACGCACTGGTAAGAGATCCCATACTAAAACGAAACGGCCGTTAAGTGCTTCTAGGTTTTCAAGGGTGATCTAGTTCAGATCAGTCCGTGATTTAAACTGTGAAAATATTAATTTATCCTCAAGTCACTACACAATCGATTGTCGTTATCAATTTTATTTGTTTGCTAGGATAAGTTCACTAGTAAGGGATCAAAATGGTGGAAGATCTGTCTTACGAAAATACATAGATATGCCTATTTATGCTATCTTATCGCATATTAAAACATGATGTAATACTGACTTACAGTAAGTTGTGTGTTCGTGATATCAACATATCTAATTCTTCTATTTAGCACGGATGATCTGAAAAGATATTCTGAGAAAGTCCGAGAACTAAAACCCAATTGAGTTTACATCTGAAGTTTTGTCTTTCTCACACCTAGTCATGAATTATTGGAATTCTTTATCATAAAAAATAGTATCACGACAATCTGTCAATATGTTTAAAGACAGGTTAGATGTTTACGGTACTACTAATCGCGAGAATCAGGTCACACAACCTCCAATCTTTACCTCTGAAGAGTGAAAACATAGTTTTTTAAACACAGATCAACACTCTTAGCACTGAGAAAATGCATTTACCCCCCCCCCATTTTCCCAAAGCTGATTCAGCAGAGAAATAAAAACATTTTGATTAAAACGGCACTCAAGTGAAACAGTTTTGAATCGCCCATCTAGATAAACAAGTTGTCTTGTAAATGAAGATATATCATAATCAGAAATAAACAAGCAAATGAAACTTCTCTACTATCCTTGCATGATCTTAGAATTTTATTTATACAGCTTAGTCAGTCAGTCAGTAACAACGTAGAACTTCGTACGTACGTACATCAGTTCGAGTTGCCACACCACCTTAGCACAGAGATGCAGTTGTCGATTCAAATCTCATAGTGGTAGAGGTAATAAGAGTATAAGCAATAATCGGGAAGATTAGGGTTTGGAGATGTTATTTAAAGAGTATAATCCAGTGAAATAAATTTGGAAAGCGGAAAAAAAGGACATGAAGAATTCAGAAGATTAGAATTTGGGAGAACACAGAGAGTGGATATACAGCTTAGACGATATTCAGTTTATTTGTCAATATAAGAAAAGAAGGTGAGTATAACTTGTTCCATTCACAGAAAATCAATAACATGGAGGAACCACTAAAATATTCTTCAATGGTGTAAAATAAACTTCTGGCACATATGATTTACAATTTACTAAATGACTAAATTTACTATCAATCATACGAATAAAGTATACATGTGATACCATCCACGAAGTATGACGGGTGACAAATAAGACACAGAATCGATCCATGAATTTACAAATTCGTGATTTTAGTCGCCATTATGCCTAGGTTAGTGTATGCTTCTTGGTTAGAATATGCGATATAACAATGACAGGGTGATAAATTACTGATTAAATGATTCCGGTTTCAACCATTGTACAGCAGGTTTAAGTTTCGATTCTGCCAGGAAAACTTCAGATTATCTAGTGTTTTAATTGTTCATAACGTTTTCCAAATTCAGATTTCTCCGCTGACCTTTCTTATTATCTGATTGCTTGTTTCCGCCTTTATATTTGCCGCAGTACAAACAGAGTTGTTTCATTGTAAATTTAAACTCCTTGAATGGTAAGCTTGTAAATCAGTTGTCCCGCCTATCCAGTTCGCATAGATCCTGTTCGTAATAGAAGAATCTCGCAATCGTTTATAATTTAGAATAACTATTATTGATCTTTAAATTATAACAAATTCATCTCGTTCAATTTATGCAACAAAATCAATCCGTCAGCTACAACGTAGGATCAGGCACATACATGCATCGGTCAAAGTTGCCATACCTCATTAGCACAAGATGAACACCGGATTCAAAGAAGTAGTTAACTCAATGGTGCTAATATATAAAAGAAAGATTGTATATAAGAATATAATACAGGAAGAAAGAATTAGTTCGTAGAAAGAAAGATATGAAGCGATTCTAATCTCTTAGTTTAAGGGAAGACAGATAGTGTATACACTGACACCATTGTGATCGATTCTGAGCCAATGCAACTAAATAAAATAGTATTATTAGTCTTTATGTAAAATTTGTAGCTACTCAAAACTAAATAACGTATATACAAATACAACAGCAACAACAACAACAACAAACAGTACTCACCTGCTGGAAGTTCTCTAAAACGTAAATACTCCATAGATCGTGTAGCAACTAATGGTTTTTGTGGATAATATAATACATTAGCTAATGTATCCATTCTTGTATGAAAATTACTAATATACACACCCATAGCTTGTTTACCCATAGCACTTTGATATGTATTTCTTGGTGATTGATTATGATCAGGGAATGGTATAATACTAGCACATATACCTAATATCATACTTGGATGAATTTCACAATGTGTATGTGTTTTACAATAATTTACAGCAGCTTGCATTTCTGCTGGACCCATAGCAATCATAACAGTTTCTTCTTCTAATGTATCAATATATTCAACTACACCACTGAGTACAAGATCTTGCCAGCTAAATTGAATAATCATGCAATAATAATAATAAATGTTATAGAAATATAGAGCAATCTTATTAATATGCACATTCATCAAATAAATTGTACAGTGGTGTTCTACACAGACGGAAATAAACTTCATTAACATAAAAAGCCGCGTAAATGTGCAATGATTCAAGTAGACATGCTAGAGGTGTTTTGTATACAGATATTTAGAGAAAGACTATGCATTCATGACACATTAACAAATACTATTAATTCTTAGTTGTTGTATTCACCATAGTGAATTCATAAGCGATTAGAATATGTTAACTGGACTTAGGACAAAATGATTTCTCAATGGACTCCACGATCCTGAAGGAACAAATGGTGTATGAGTCGATTATTGGTCACCGGCTTCCATGGGACTGCATCTCCTTACGATGCTCCACTGCCTTGTGGATCAGACCTTCGGGTCAAAGGCTTGGGGAGTGGCCACCTAAGAAAACCACCTGCTTCGGTTTGGGCACCCGGGCAGTATTCTAACCGTCACACAAATCGAATGATTTATGTGGCGCATATCTTATTTGGTGCCTTCTTGTACCTATGTTTATGTGTTTAAATAAATAAAATAAAATAAAACTATTCGTTCAGATACGGGGTCTTTAGACAAAAGACCTCAAATTAAAACTGAGAATTATCACTTTAAAAGTAATAAAAGAGGTCGGAACAAAGCTAGGAGCGGTCAAACGATAAATTCAATAACAACTGGCTTAAACAGAAACTTTTTTGTTGAGATACAACCAATAACTGTAATATCAATAATTGAAGATATTAGTTGATAATGAGTCAAAACCGACCATAGTGATACATCAGTTACCTTTATTTGCTATTTTCCTTTCATAGCTTAAATGTAATTTCACTACATACTTTCTATTCTTTAATCTCATTTATTCCTTCTGAATCATACCTCTTATGTTATTATTTTATTGCTTTAATTACTCCATCTTTTGAGTTTATTTCTCTCGTTGTGCTGCATGTGAGGTGTTAGAAATTGGGCTGATATGTATTCGTATCAGATTGTTTGTTGTCTGTGGTTGATAAATAAGTTATTCCAGAACCAAACCTCAGATGTGTGAAATTGTCTAAGATAACTGTATTACTCATGAGTAGCTAGCTTTCGTTCGTATAATTTCTTCCTTGTATTTTAACTGCTTAATCAAAAACATATTTCATCGGCTGCTTACTTATGCCTGTTACACCTCATGGAGGATCGGCACACCAACATTCTCTATCTAACTCTGTCGTGGGCAATCCTTTCCAGTTACTCTTTATTCTATATTATTTATGTCTGCTCCCGACTCCCGACGTAATGTGTTCCTTGGTCTTCCTTTTTTCCTTTTCCCCTTGGGATTCCAAGTTAGCGCTTGTCTCGTGATGTAGTTCGGTGATTTCCGTAATCTATATCTTATTCACCTCCATCGTTTTCCCTTAATTTTCTCTTCAGCTGGAAGCTGGTTTGTTCTCTCCCATGATAGTCTGTTTTTTGATGGTATCTGGTCAACAGACATTGAGTGTCTTGAGTAAATAATCGTTTACAAATGCTTCCACCTTTTTGATAATGGTCGCGGTAGTTCTCCATGTTTCAGCTCCGTACAGTAGAACTATCTTGACGTTCGTATTGAAGATTATAACTTTGGTATTGGTTGACAGCTGTTTTGAGCTCCATATGTTCTTCAATTGTAAGAATGTTGTACTTGCCTTGCTAATCCTTGCCTTTACGTCTGCATCAGATCTTCCTCGTTCATTGTTCATTTTATCGGCTGGGTTATATTACTATGGTCATTTTTAGACTTATCTGTGCTGAGAGTTAATTGTTGTCTCTAAGTTTATCATTTTAAATGTGAGACTTTTTTTAAATTGAAGCTAATAATTATTTATTATAGAACCATTTATTATTTACATATATATTCATAAATCAATATATTCCGAGAAACAAAGATAGTCTTCCGACTGTAATCGACCTTTAATGAGTTTTTCCGGTTAATCTACTAGTAGCTACTCAACTCTTACTGTATTATTAGAGCTAAAACCCTACAAAAATCAGATCGGTTTTGTGGATATTATAGTAATTTCAATTATTAAGATCATGAGTCAGTTGAAGCTAGACCCCCATGGAAAACCTGGAAGCACTGACTCATGATCTAAATCATTGAAATTACTATAATATCCACAAAACTCACCTGATATTAATCAACATATGCTCACCAGCGACTGGCTTCAAGAGGTATATCCTGGAGTTCTAGTAAGAAGTAGTGACCAGTGGAGTTCAACCAGGTCTGTTGTGAGATAGTAACTCACTGGAGACAATGGTGGATGTGTCGCTCAATTTCGTCGATTAGTTGAAGTTAGACATTAACACCGTTGGATGCCGACCGGCTCAGTGACCTAGTGGTAAATTGCCCGCGCGCGAAACCAGTAGGTCCTGGGTCCGAATCTCGCAGGGGGCGAGGTCGTGGATGCGCACTGCTGAGGAGTCCCACAATAGGACGAAACGGCCGTCCAATGCTTCCAGGTTTTCCATGGTGGTCTGGCTTCAACTGACTCATGATCTATAAAAATCCCTTATTTAACAAACGGCTAACAAGTTTCATAAGATTACATTAATGAATAGCACTTAATACTAACAGGTGAATTCCAGAGATATTAGGTTAAACACATATTTTTGTTTTATGAGGGATAAATTTACGATAGGGATATATGTTTTCTAGGTTTAAAGACTTGAACAAACTCTTTTCTAGTCGCTTAGCAAAATTCAGTATATGATATCGAAAAAAAGAGGATTGATTTGTTGCTAATAATTTTGACCAGTCTTGGCTTTTGTAAACAGTGGGAAATTCTATTTCACAAACGAAAAAAAGAAATTATAGAATTTTACCTGTAACGATTATACGCTTTATCTTTTAAAAGTTCAATGTGACTACGTTTCAATAGTAATTTGCCTTTTTCAACAATAACTAATGGACGACAAATACGACCAGCATCTGTATAGATTCGTATCTCTTGATCACGATAATCCCGAATCATACTGACTTCACTAACAATGACATCAACTTGACGGCGTAGTTTTCGTAGAGTACCCATTAAATGATCTGGTGAACTATGGATACCAACCCAACAACCGTTGACAAATATTTTACAAGTCCTAGAACAATAATAAAAGTAAATAAAAGATTTAAGCATTTGATATGAACAATAAGTAATCAGAATTACGATTTAAAACGAAACTGATTCATGAAAAATTACTTACTTTCCAATAGCCGAAGGAGCGATTTCTTCCAAATTCTCCATACTCCATTCCTCTAAAAATTCTAAAATAGGTGATGGTTGACTTCCAACTGAAATATATGCCATCAAGGCAAGATTTTTCACCAATCCCACAGCATGACCTTCAGGTGTTTCAGCTGGACAAATCATACCCCATAAAGTGTTATGCAACTGTCTAGGTCTTGCCAATTTTCCATCTCTTCCAATAGGTGAATTAAGTCGTCTTAAATGTGATAAAGTAGATGCAAATGTTAAACGATTAAGCACCTAAAATATATAGATGAAAGAGAACAGAAATGTTACATTCACAATTATAGTTTCATTACCTGTGAAACACCTGGACGTGCTTGATTTGCTTTTTTCTGATCACCCCAATTACCAGTAGCAAGTGAATATTTTAAACCATCTGTAATAATTTGACTACGAATTGCCAATTCTAAATTAAAATCTTTGCCCTTATCTATAAATTTTTGAGCATATAAACGAATTTCTTTAGTAAGATTTCTAAATAATCCACGAAATAAAAATGCAAGAAGTGGACCAGCTAAATCTAATCGTTTATTTCCATAATGATCACGATCATCAACATCACGACGTTTTAATGCAGCCAATAATAAACGATGAACCATATAGCCTAAAAAATAAGCTTTACGTGTTTCACAAAAATCTGATACTCCAACATGTGGTAAAGTTTCTTTTTGAAGAATTTCTTTAGCATATTTTATACGCTTTTCTTTCGTTACACCAGGTCGTGCACCACGAGAACCAATGAAATTAAGTGCAACTTTTTGTTCCTAAACAATTGGAGGTAAAATGTAAATTAAAACTTACCTGAATTACAAATGCATCATCTAAAGAAGGTTTAATCATTTCACGCATTTCTGTATCATCAAAATCATAAATAATATGTTCTAATATATCACGATCAGCGACAAAACCTAATGCACGAAATACAATTAACACTGGAATCTCTTGTTTTATATATGGTAAAATAGCCACAATTCTTTGACCAATAGTAGCTCGTTTACTGCCATCTTTACCACCACGTGCCATCATATTAATCCATAATGTACTAGCTGGCCGGGAACTATGCTCAAGACATGATCGAATTTCTGTCTTGTAAGCGTATTTACTATCCTTTTGTTTAAAAACATACACTAAAATAAAAATTCCACGTTTTAGGTAATCGGATAACAGTAAAACAAACCTGTATTTGTAGCCATTTTTTCCTGTGCTATCAAAACTTTCTCAGATCCATTAATGATGAAATATCCCCCAGGATCTAGAGGACATTCATTTAATTCAGCAAGATCACGATCACTCATCAATGATAAAAGACAATATGTAGATCTTAAAAAATATGTGAATTAGAAAAGGTATGCCATTTATTTATAGAAGGATATTTTACCTCAACATAATCGGAATTTTGCCTATAAACTTCTTTTCTAATGGCTTTTCCTCTTCAATTTCATCACGAACTATTTTCTTCATTACATCGACGTAAAGCGGTGCCGCATAAGTCAGGTTTCGTAGTCTTGCATCATTAGGTGTCATTGGCACGGAGGAGCCATCTTTTTCCCAATGAGTAGCTTTACTCAAATAGATTTGTTCGAATTTTAGACGATATTGAACCTAGAAAAGAATGTGTGTAAGTTATAGGTCAACTTACGGGATTTTCTAAAATTCCACCACTATGCTGAGCTTCTGCCTGTAACTCGATAATGGGAGAATCTTCAACAATTTTCTGAATCGATGTTTGGATGAATTCATCAAAAGAATCCAACTGTTGTCTGACTAAGCCCTTTTCGTCAAAATAGCTGCTTATAACAATCCAACAAGCTTCCTGCCACATATCTGGCGTGATTTCATCGTCTTCATTACTTTGTTCATCTCCATAAAACTGACGTTCAGGATCATCTTCTTCAAAATCTTCCAGATCCCCTTCAACATAGAACGGATCTAAAAAAAATTAAGCTAAGCTAATTAGCTCCAGAAAGCGTTTCGAAAATCTGTAATTACACGGTATTAAGCCATAACAATATTACGGTATAACTGGAACAATATGATAGTCTGAGATATCAAGAACACAACATTTAGCCTCGACCTATGGACACTAACTATAATATCCTAGAGGGCTTTAAAGGTGAAAATAACAATAGTCGACAGACATGATACCTGGGATTGATGTCAGGTATAAGATAAGCATGTGGGGAAAGAATTAGGAACAATTATGACCGTGATGAAAACTTAGTCAGTATCTAGTATGATTGTGATCAGTATAGAAAAACTTATGGTATTTATTTGAAATATAACTGGTATACATAAATAATGAGGGATCAAAGGACAGAATAATAATACTGCCGAGAGATAGTAGACTGTATGTCATAGTAACAATGAAGAACGAGAGGTAAGTTAATCGAAGTAGAACTTATAACAATAAGAATATGCTTTTCTACAGTACAAAGATGTGACTTGAAAGACTATAGTCGTGATTCATTCAAAGATTAGCTCTACCAGTAACAGAATGACTCTTTAATCAAGTCCTACCGATCAAATTAAACAGAATAACAGGAATAACGTAAGCCGTTACATCGGTTCACTCCATATAACCACAAAGGAGACAGCTTCAGGGTAAAAGGGCTACGTAGGGATTGAAGTAGTCGAACGCGTCAAAAACTTCACTTGTCTTGGGAGTCTGATCAGCCCTAATGGGTTGGTATCGGACGAAATCTCTGTACGGATTCAGAAAGCTCATTTGGCTCTTGCCAACTTACGTCACCTATGGCGAAGGCGAAATATCCGTCTATCAATAAATGGACGAGTATACTGCGCAGCAGTTCGTTCTGTTCTACTTTACGGCTGCAAAACGTGGCCATTAAGAGTAGAAGATGCTTGTAAGCTACTAGTATTTGACAACAGATGTCTTAGAAATATTGCTCGCATCTGGTGGGATCACCGGGTAAGCAATGGTGGGGTTAGACGTATGTTATTAGGAAATAATGGTGAATCGATCGATGAGGTTGTAAATCTTCATCGATTGAGATGGTTGGGCCACGTGTTACGTATGCCTGAACACTGATTACCACGACACGCAATGCTGACTAGTGTTGGAGACGGTTGGAAGAAAGTTAGAGGCGGTCAAACCAAAATGTGGTATCAGTACTTGGAGTCACTAACTTGTGGTCTGAGCCACGTTGGTAGATGCAGATTACTTGGTTGGGGTCCGAACGACGAGAATATAATTTATGGACGAGCCAGTCAGAAGCGTTTGAGGGGTTTAAAGGTCACAACGCAAATTTCAGTACCTAATGCAAAGTACGATCTGTTTACAGCAGATTTTAGAGAAGACGTGATAATTCGGCGGCCACAACAAATAGGATTACTAAGAAGTCCCTTTATTTGTGATCGCGGTAATCAAATGACTGCTGTACCATGTGCAGACTACCGTGATGACATCTTTCGATGTTGTTTATGTTGGAGGAAGGACAGGAACTTTTTTCGCTCGATCCAGATTGGGATTAAGGCAAATTATGATAAACGTTGCAAACTGGATAATAAAAGCATTAGTAACACTGGCTGCAACCTTTGCATATGTTACTGAAGCTTCAGCTGTTCAGTGATATAAGTACTGTAGAGATAAATGTGCAATAAAAATGACAAGCTTACACAGGTCGTTTGGAAGAGTCGAGATAATTGTTGAAATAGACGAAACAGTAGTCAGAAAACGAAAATTTAACAGAGGACGTATTATTAAAGAAGACTGGGTAAGTAGCACTTTCATAAATTTACCTCAAAGGTCCTTCAAATTTACTACAGGTCATCTCAAAACAGACACTTCCAACGGGTCGGAAACCGATAGACAACGACAATAACACCAGTTATACGGGAATATGTGCAACCAGGCACTACAATATATACGGATGATTGGAGATCGTACAGATGCCTGCATAGATTTGGTTATGTGTATCATGACGTTACCCATGAGCGCCATTTTGTAGACCCAACAACTGGAGTGCACATTGACAATTTTGAAGCTATGTGTTAGAGGCTGAAAGAGTTTTTGCGACCTTATCATGGCTCCAGAGGCCGACTATTATGGAACCATATGGATGAGCTCTTCTACTGTATGCATTACAATTTTAGAACCTCCGAACCTTTCAGACCTTGAAGAGTTTTTGAACCATGTTGAAGGAGTGTATCCACTTTAACTCCTTGGTTTTGTATAATATATCTTAATCTATATTAAGTGTTTTCTGATTGGCTAATATTCCTCAAAGTCACATAAGATTCGTTCCGAGGTCGTTCATAAATTATAGTCTCACCCTGCGCTCTGTCACCTGAGCATTACTCGACGATTTCTTCATGGTGTGCAGGTGTCAGTGGTTAACATGTCTGTTATTTCCGAATATCACGCCTCAGAAATGCAGATTACAAAAAGAACGGAAACTTACCTGTAGATGTGAATAGACATATATAAGTGCGGTATGCAACAAAAACTAGAACTAATTACCCGAGGAACTATTTTAGTGATGGAGTGGACTAGATAAAGACTGATCAGTCGCTTTGTATAGCCACTCGAGTGGCTATACAAAGCGATGAAACTAACCCACCACGGTATTAACCTATGGTTTGGATTACAAAAAGATAAAGATTTCCTATCAAACTTCTAAAAAAGTTTCAAACTGGTCGTTCACGTGAAAAGTCACAGAGAACAGTATGTGAGTTTGGAAGTAAAAAAGAAACAGAAACCCTGTAGAGTCATTAGTGGAAAAATAGGTACACATACATGGTGTGGTGACTTGCACTATAGCGTAAAAAATTACAAACCTGACATTCTGAAGATAAAAACCACCCCACAGTAGCTATCAAGGGTAAATCTGAAGGACGTGTGTGTTTGGACGCCTCAAGGTCATCCAGTCGATTCAAGAATGACACATCTCCTAATCATGTAAATTTAAACGCTTTTCATAAAAATATAGTAATCCTTCTGATACATTGATTCTTTAAAATTATTTTGTAAGCACTGTACTATCAATACGTGTTTAAAGTAATCCAAAAAGCGTAAGAAATTAGTTATTTGTAAGGGAAATGACCTCAAAGTATCATTCAATGTTAATGGAGTAGTGGTTGAAGAGCCTGTATCCGAAATCAGGGTGAGGGTCGCAGATGAGCTCTCCTTCTATTGAAAATTTTGACAGATAGAGCTGCAACCACGTACAGAGATAATGAGTTCTATCTACTGATGATTCGATAGAAAAAGCGGTTGTTAGATGAAAGGGAATTCCTACTTGGGTTGAAACTCTCCTAAGAGCATCCTCGTTGATCCCTTAGTTCTTTAGCAAGAAAATTCGAATACGATTGATTTCACCAGTTTCTCGTCAGTCGGCAGCTCCGAAGTTTCAGAAATCTAATTAGTTTTTGTCCATAAGACCTACATTCAAATCTCACTACCCTTTTTTATCCGAGGACTAACTACTTATATAAGATTCTAGATTTTTTGACGAACATGCACTGTATACACACACTTGACAGGAACCACAACTAATTGACCAAACGGTTGAAAAATTTTCCGCAGCTGTTGCATGGCAAAGTACAGTCGTTTGAAATCTCGCCTGGCAATCCTGAATCATTGTATGGACAAGGAGAAACCCAATGTATATTTATTTGTAGCGTGGTGGTCATCAAAAACTACAGCGAACCTGCCATCTAAAGGAAAGACAGAATGGTAAGCTTTATCACGGAATATTGTAGTTGATCCGGGAACTAAGTGATATTAGTCGTAGAACAGTGAGCAAGCATCTGTGAAGAAAATAAAGCAGTCATCTATCGGTTGTTAAATTGTATTGGGAGTCATGCGAGCTTGTAAAGTCAGGTAGTACCCTTGAGAAAGGCTTGATACTTGTCGCAGAGAAAAACGTATGGATGTAGAGTGGTACTCTAGGCAAACAGTTAAATGCCAATTGGCAATCGGCGCCAGAAGAATGAGTAAAATGCTAAAGAACCAAGCTGTAAGAGTTCTGAGATCGATATACAAAGTTTAGACAGGGTGAACTTGTTGACGCTAACTGAACCATGTTTCTATAATGAACGCAGCAGAATCAGTTCACGTTATGTAAAGAAGTGAGAGTATTGTGAGGGGTGATCTTATCCGCAACGCAACCATGTAAACTTAATGTATCGCACACTGTCGTTTGTGCGTTCAATTAACCACAGATTTTGCCATTTCATAATGTATTTTTAATTAAATAACCAGATTATGTAGTTAATTTTGATCTGTTTTTAATTTTTATTCGCCACGTCCGACTGCGTTACACTGTATGTTCATTGCACGTTGGGATGATATCTCAAGTCATAGTTAGTTTATTCACATAGTTGATTGTTTCCAGATAGACTGTCAGTGTATGATTTTACTGAAGAAAGGTTTGTTGTACTGTAAACTATGTTTCTATGAACAACTGCCTGTTGTCTTCAGTATGAAAGCAGTATATATGTATCCTTTTTTTTCTTAGGTAACTTCAACTGGCCTATATTTCCTGTTTTGGTTTTATCGGCTTAATTATGTCCATTTAACTACTTTGAGCAACATGTCTTTGCAAGTGAAACAATAACTATGACACTTGCTTAGTTTAGTGTTCTTGGTTGTCGTATAATTCAGTTTAGTTGAAAGAATTATGATATACTTAAGTATAGTGCTTGAAGCCTGTAACGAAACAGATCAGTTTAGTAAGTAGAGTTGCCTGTTTCCAATGTGTATACGAATTCAGATCAGTCTGATTAAAAATAGGAAAAAACGTGCCTTTGATGCTGTTGCTGTCATACATTATAAGATAACGATAAGTATGTTTGGTGTTTACTTCTAAACTGTACATCTATCACTGACCATATTTCATGATCACTGTCATTAAACAATTTCCCCAGCAATAACATCGGTAGCAAGATAGCTAAGTGTCTGAGCTTTTAGTTGCCCGCAAAACGGCAGTATACAGTCTTAGAAGATGAGTGTTCTGTGTCTCAATTAAATGCAGCTGGCTGTGGACAAATGTCAAGAATCTTTTTGACAACTGGGACTTTTAGTTTATCAGACACTTACTCTGCTTGTATGTTTTCCTGTTAAACTAGACGCAGATGCATGGGAATACTTAAATGGGAGCCAAATAATAACAGCATTGCAATACGGTACTAAGCCCATGTTATGCTATGCACAAGTAATAGTAGCTGACCTTATCTAATATTGATGAACTCAAGGTAAATCATAACTGCATGAATTCTTTGCTAAAAAACATGTGATTTGCTTATTTATATATTCCAAATTTCTGACTAAATTCATCAATATTTTTTCTTTAGAATGCAACAGTAGTGAGCCTTCACAGACATTAAAAACTGTTTCGCCCTTGGAACTATGGCCCTCTGGAACTGTTTACGGGAGATCCAACGAACAGCAGATGATAAAAAGGATGCTGGACTTCCATTTTAGTCTCACAACCACTTCCAGTATTTTGTGACTTCTTTTACTCTTTCGTTTGGAAAAAAACAACAAAAACTGCAGCTTAACATTACCAATACAACTTTTAAACGGGAACTTGGTTTAAACCTTTGTTTGATATTCGATTCTTAATGAAAGTTCTTGAATAAATTTTTGAATCTAATGCTACTTTGTTTTATCTACATAATCGTTGCAAGAAACTTGTGATAAGCGAGCCTCTCAGCACCTAGTTCATGTGTTCAAATGGTTGTGGACTGAATAGAGGAAGCTTTCGCTTAACAGGCTTCCGTGTCCAGTAGCAGGGGATCACCAATACCTCAAAGTAGGAAACTAGGTATGTTAACAATAAAAGAGAAAAAAGAAATCGGTAAATCATAGTACGATACTATACTTAGTCCTTAAGAATAAATCCAGTTGCCTCTCAAAAAACTCCTGGGAAGTCGCTTGGACTAGCTCGGCCGGCAGAAAGTTCCAGCAATTGACAACTCTTAAGGGATAGAAGTTGTGCCTATAGTCCATTCTGCTATGTTGTGTCTCTAGTTTCTGGGTGCTACACCTCAGGTTAGTGTTGGAACTAAGCTTAATTAGGTGTTTTAGGGTATGTCCAGGAGTGTTAAGGTTATTGTAAGCCATTAGGTCACCTCTAAGACGTCTATACTCTGAGTGGAGGTTAAGTGATTGCAAGCGCTCTTCATAAGGTGATGTTGTGAGTCCCGATTTGTCACTTCCCAGGATGAACGACTACGAAGTGACTACAGAATAATTTTAGGGCTGTGTTTAATACTAGTTACTACTACTGATATGAAGCGTAAGTAGATCTTCACAGTTGCAATTATTTATTAGTGTTCACACTAATCTCGTAGGTGGTAGTGTATTTAATCTTTGGCTGCCAATATTGAGGTTTATAAGACTGAATGTGTGGTGTATTTGCTTGTTTGTTCAATTCTCTGGTTTTGGGACCCATCCGAGAATCCAAGGCAGGCGTCAAAAAATTGGGAAAAAATCTTAGTCCTCACTCTATTCATAAAATTTCACTGTTTACATCACTATGATTTTGATAACTATAAGAACTTAACTGTACTCAACTCAGCTCGTCGGGTGGTCACAGTTTCGTGGTGGTTGATCGAGATCATTGTTGCAGAGCATGGAATAATATGAGTAGATGCTTTAACAATTTTCTTTTCAAAACAAACTTCCCAAACTTTACTATTTGACAAATGAAATACAAGTGATGTGCGGTTTTGCCTAAATGATGTTTTACCGTCTCTTAAGGATAGGATTATTAAACACTGTATCCGTTTTTACAGGTTCCAGAACTGTAAAAGTGTTCAGGTTCCCGAAAGTGTCCCTTAGTGTAGTATTTGGGAACGTGTGGTAGCTTGAGGTATTTGAATTATAGTACGTACTAGGAATCCCCAGAAATAACGCAGTTTAACGAAGACGTATTAGATGAACACGAACAAACGCATTGTATTCAAAATTCGAAATCAGGTGGACCTCATGTAGTTCACACAAACACCACACACTGTAATAATTGTTATTCTAGCTTATAATACATTTAAGAATTTTGTTTTATGCTAACCAGTAAAAGTTTGGGATTCAATAAGACATGGTGATTGAGCACCCATATCATTCATCATCTCCACATAAAAAGTTCTATATGAATTCCACTAGGATCGATTACAAAGAGTTCAGAATTGTCCTTGAAGAATATTGTGATCAACCTAACATGGCTACGTAAACGTTAAAATACAGTGATGCTGTGGTTTTTGTATGAACTAAGGATTCTTCAGTACTTGATGTGTCTGATTTTGAATTCTAAATACAATCGTTCGTTTATACTCATCAGGTTCTACTATCTGTAAACTGATTTGTTTCGGGAATTCCTAGTTAATACAATTAGTAGAATACTTTTATTTATCATATTTGCTTCGTAATGGGACCCGGGATGAGAAAGTTAGATATACATCCAAATTCTAGGGTTTTCAAAGATCATATGCAAAGGTCTGAAATCTGGAGCATGACCACGAAAGATGTTAAGGCTGATAGAATTGTGGCTCAAGCCCTCACACTCATCGAAAAGGATGCCTACTACTACTACTACTACTACTAAAAATGTCGGCATTCCCAGATAAACCTTCTTCCTTTACATACGCAACTCTCAAAAAACTACTACTAAACAATGTGTTGGTGTACTAATTTCGAATGTCGTGAAGGTGCAAAGGTTCATAAAATAATTCGTCAGAATAACCAAAAGACTAGAGAATTTACCTCTGGATTGCAGGAACAAGCCACCAAGTGCAACTTTGATGATCAACTTCATGTGCAGTCGCGTGATCGGCTGATTTCAGGAATTAACATACCTGATCTGGAATGAGAGTTCATGAAAACGCCAAAGTGTTCTTTTCAAGATGTTAGAAATGCGTTTGTTAATAATGAGGCAGTGCATAATTTAACTCCCATGACATTACTTAGTTATCCTAATCACATGCTTACTCATGTCCATGCAAATAACAATTCATTGAGGAATCGCAAAGCAGGTCACGGAGATGAGCACAAGGTTGGTAAATGTTTGTCCTGTAGCTAATCTCACATAATTCATGTGTATTTCATGATGCAAAGTGCTTTAAGTGTGGTGAAATTGGACACATGTAGTCAGTTCGTAATACTACTGTTCATTTTACTGCAAGTGTGGTGTATGCTACTTATGTCCACATAAGTAGTATTTAAAGCTAGCCAGGAATGGAATGTCTAGTAGCAGAAGGTTGAGAAGATCGAGGAGGAAAGAACGAGAACAGAAAGCAGTTGGTGAGGAAATGCAGAAACAATGAGGTCAGAGACAATAAGTGAACATTTTGCATACGAAGTATTGGAATGTGGTTTTTCTATTTTATTAAGTAACTCTGTAATTTTGTGCTTTATATGATAGGTTGTCCTTGCCGATGTTCTCTTCACTATACAAGTAATGCTAAACTTTGTCATTCAGATCCCATTAGTTTGGTTAGTTTTAATGATCATATATTGTCCATGTTTACAATTTCCAGTAATTTACTTCATATTCAGAAACGATTATATCTGTCCAGTGGTTCTTTTCATGATTTTATTGTTGATACCCGCAGTATCAAGTCCATCATTTCGGTTGGGAAGTTGAAGCCATTAAATCCTGATGCTATAATTGTCCGTACCAACGATTCCAATGTTACGGAAATTCCTAGTTAATACAATACTTCGAATGCTTCTTATCATCATAACTATTTATTTAAGAACGCCTTTCTCCTGCAGTGTGCTCGCGACACGAGAATTTAACTAAGCTTGCAATAAAAAACTTTTATATTCTAACCTAATTGACGATACTCTAACGGTGGTTGGATTCACATCAACAGAAAGTCAACATTTTGTGTAGCGAAGAATTGTTTCTGTACCCACACAAACCATACGGATTTTCAGCCAAACGCGCAAGCAAGTACTATAATTTTTAGTATTCAAAGTAATTTACTAAGTAGAAATTCCCGAAATAGCGCAATTTATAGCGAGTGAAACTAGATGGACACAAATGAACGTATTATATTTGGAATCTGTAATCAGCGGGCAATTCAGTACAAGGGAATCGTTAGTTCGTACAAATACGACAGTAAGCCAAGGACACGGAGGAAGAGAGAGGAGTATTCATGAACAGTGTCGATGTGTACAAGCAAACTGAAAATGGGGAATTGCCGTATTTTGAAAGGTAAGCTCAGAAACGTACTACTGGACTACTACACCATTGTCAAAATATCAACACACTCTTTTTTAAAGGTCAAGGGCTGAATTTCAAAATCACCTCATGGTAGCACCCAGAATGAAGTATGTGGCGTCCTACTTATGTGTAAGGTATCCTCATTTAACAGTTATGTATTAATTTTTACTTCCCTCAGTCACCGCAGTCATGGAGAAAGCTGTAAATAGATCCCCCCAGAGCCATATACTTAAATAATCTCGTTAAAGTACAATGATCCTTATGAGCCGAGTCTTCTTTTTATCACTCATAGTCTGAGATTATATTAGAATTCGAGATATATGAGCGGTGTTTGGGGTACAATTTACATCGAAAAAGAAAAATACCTCAGCAATGTCTCTCCCCTACAATGCTGTCGAGGTTTCCTCTGATACAAAATAAAGTACTACACGGCGGACCCTGCAGTTACCTTCTTGTATAATCCTACTTTCTTGTAGTAATACAGCCTCAGATTCACTTTATCATTTTCGGGAAGGATATGATGAACAGGAGACAGTTTTTAAAGCTGCTAAAAATAATTATTTTCATCTGACAGGATGAAGAATCATTGAAACAGATGCTGATAAATACTATGCAATTTCTGGTAATATAGACAGACGGGGAGAAATATGAAGCAAATATGAGAAGCCAGGCTTGCCAACTTGATTCGATAAAGCGTGATTCCCTAGTAGTGGTCAGACTAAAAAATGAACTAAAGACAAGTGAAAAACATATACATAAGATCATATAAAAACGGTCAAGTTCAAATGAGAATGACTGACAAGGTTAAAATAGAGTGAATAACGACTCGGAAAGAACACACTAGTTGGTCTACAGGAAAGGCTAAAATAACTAATGTTGGCGTGACAGAGTGCTCGATACAGCCACCGTAACCAAACTAGACTTATGACTACCCTCCTTCTCTGAATAGACATCTTTCTAATCTCACATACAATGAGATATACTGCTCTTGACATCCATCATCTTCCTTTTTGTTTTCCTTCAGGGCACTTTCTTACATGAGGAACCTGAAAACTAATAGTGTCTAATTCTGATTTATATAAAGTTATCTTCTTACAAAAAGACATGGTATATAAAGAGGGAAATTATCCAGATTTTACCACTTACTTTGATTATGAAAACCAAGAGTGCTGGTTGGCCGTTGCGTTCTTATGATACCTGTGTGTACATAAGTGACTGACATCTAGAAGAATTTCCATAGTCTTGACATGAATCTGTGTTAGGTGGTGACCAAACATGTAAGGTGTTAATCTAAATCCATAAGAGTGAATCAACCAAATCATCTGACTTAAACGCCCACCAATTAAGACTCATTTAATCTCAAACTGGCTTCTATCATGATTCGTTTTATTTGACTACCAGTCATATAACTATACCAGTTTTTATATAAACATGACTAATCCTCCCATTGACCCATTTTGCTATACCACTTCTAATTTGTTGGTAGGTTTATTTGTATAGTCCTTTTTGTAACTGGCTGTGCTACTTTGTGTCTTTATACTAACTGTATTAATCTACATTTTAGAGATCGATCATAATTATTGGTCGCATACATAATTGCCAGTTTTGATGATAGTCCTCCTAAGACATTATGTGCAACAGTATAGAGACTTATTCAGCAAATTTATCTGCTGGCAGAATAAATCCCACACTAGGTATAAAATAGATATCAAGAATGTAGATCACCAGATTCTGACTTAATGATATGTTATATTGGTCAAAATGAACCATATTTCTTGTTCAACAACTTATGGGGTATATGTGACCAGACCGTATAACAGGAGAGTAGTCGTCTTGAGCTAGTCCTAGAATTTTTTAAAATCCACCTAGACTGTCTATTTAATACTGCTGACTTTTGGCTAACCATTAACACAGCAGAAAATTACACATAACGACTATTAGTCCAGAATGTAGCTTTCGACACTTGATCGTCCGATAGCCAGAATAGACCAAAACTCAGCACGCGAATAACATCTAATCATGCATACAACAATATAGAGCAAAAAACGGTCATCAACATGATTTAAACAATTTACAATGTGGCACTAATACATCAGAAGTAAAAGCGGACTGAGTAACTGGTCCGTAATATACTAATGATAAACTGGGAAAGATAAAACGTAACAATAGTTTATGAGTCGACCTAAAGCTTACAAGCAAAGAAATACAAAAATAAAATGGTTTAAGTATTTAACAATTACACATTTAAAAATATATAAATAGTAACTTCAAACTAGAATAGTTATAAAGTTCAAATTTCTTTAATAATTGTCTAACACAGAAGATATAGAGTTAAAATAGGCGCTCGATTGTCTAGAGTTCAATCCTTGAAATTGTCATAGGTTTGCACATATCAGTAGCCTCAAAATAAAACGTAACATATATTCACTACCCTAGATTTTAATATTTCTTCAATTGATCTCAACATAAGATATAAATGAAACCCTTAATTTACATATAATCACAATGGAAAAAATATCAACCAATGAAACTAATTAAAACAAACAGTTTTTATTAATCCAATATTTCTAAAATTATCATGATATAAACTCATACGAATACTTAAGGTTTTGGTCATTGGATTATCATAATTACATACTGATTATTATCCGTCATTCTCATAGTTAAGAGTTTATTCTACTTACTTATTGAGTCATTAGTTCACATCTTTTTGTGTTCCATTTCGATTCAGACCTTCACATTCAAATGAATTTAGACACTTCTAATCTCTCCAGTACAGAAAGTACAGTACTAAATATAACTACTACTACTACTACTACTGCTACTACTACTACTACTACTGCTACTACTACTACTACTACTACTGCTACTGCTACTGCTACTACTACTACTACTACTACTACTACGACTCCAGCACAGACAACTACATTCACGTTATGAATTTTAATTTGGAATTCACAGATGACCTAGCCGTCCTATCACATACACAAGAACAAATGCAGATGAAGACAGCCGGTGTAGCAGCGGTTTCTGCATCAGTAAACCTCAGTATACACAAAGGGAAAACCAAGGTCCTCAAATTTAAAACTAAGAACAGCAATCCAATCACTCTTGATGGCGAAACTCTAGACGATGTAGAATCCTTCACATACGTAGGAAGCATCATCGATGAACAAGGAGGTTCAGATGCAGACGTAAAGACGAGGATTGGCGAAGCAAAGGTCGCATTCCTACAACTGAAGAACACATGGAACTCAAAACAACTGTTAACCAATATCAAAGTCACAATCTTCAATACGAACGTCAAGGCAGTTCGATTGTACGGAGCTCAAACTTCGAGAACTACAACAACCATCATCAAGAAAGTACAAGTATTAATAAATAGTTGTCTACGCAAGATAATCAACATCCATAGGCCGGATACTATCAGCAACAGACTTCTGTGGAAGAGAACAAACCAACTTCCAGCTGAAGAGGAAATTAGGAAAAGACGATGGAAATGGATAAGACATACATTACGCAAATCATCAAACTGCATCACGAAGCAAGCCCTAACTTGGAATCCTGAAGGGAAGCGGAAAAGAGGAATACCAAAGAACACATTACGTCAGGAAATAGAAACAGATAATGAGAAAGATGAATAACAACTCAAAAGAGTTGAGAAAGGATTGTCCAGTACAGGGTTAGATGGAGAATACTAGTGAGCGGCTTATGCTCCTTCACGAGGAGTAACAGGCGTAAATAAGTAATATTGTCTAAATAAAAATCTATTCAAAACAAACAAAAGAAATAACATACTTAAACTAAGAGATTAATATTAAAGAA
Source organism: Schistosoma bovis (assembly GCA_944470425.2). Taxonomy (NCBI): domain Eukaryota; kingdom Metazoa; phylum Platyhelminthes; class Trematoda; order Strigeidida; family Schistosomatidae; genus Schistosoma; species Schistosoma bovis. The sequence goes on along the minus strand of OX103961.1, from coordinate 2,909,677 downwards.
TTAAAAAAAATGTTAATTTATTTACAATTTAATATCATAAGAATTTGGTAAATATATAAGAAAAACAAAAATTGATATTATTGTTGTAATTAAATACACTTGAAATAATAATCTATCCACTACTCTAGCAATATATAACCAACGTCTAATGTTTACTTCTTTTGAATATTCTTCATTTGTAACTATGGTTGAATTGTATAGATCAGTATTATTATTATTATTATTATTATTATTATTACTATCAGTGATAGGATCATTACTGTTATGTAATCGTTCATGTTCATTCAAATCTCTTTCATCTATTATACTTTTTCTATAATCTCCTTTATATGGTTTATATGAAATATGATCATTATCTATATCATTGTTATGGTTACAATTAAGATGAATAGAATATTGATTCATTTTTTTATATGGTATCATTGCTAAATAACCAAATATACCAATTATAAGACGCCATAATAATGGATGTGGTATTGGACATGGTTCATTTTTACTACGTCTATGTATATGTAATACTATGGTAGCAAATATTAATGATATAGAATTTAATGTCATAACCATTGTAAGAAATGTACCAATTAATGGTGTAGAATTTGATTCCGGTGTATTCTCTGCAATCATTACCTGTAACATAAAACAAAACGGGAAAAAAGACGTTTAAGGGAATATAAATTTAAAGATCAAAAGGTACTGAATCATTTTGTAGTATAGATTTCATTTTAGCTAAGACTTTAGGTGATGAGATGGAGATGATTTGTAGCTCGAATGGACGATTTTATTGAAGTTTTGTTCTCTGACCTGGATGGTTTAGTTGTGGAGTTCTCATCTTTCCTCTTAACGACATCATCATCAACACAAATTTTAGGTAGAAGTGAAGTGTTCGAATTTCTCCACATATAGTTCATAGTTGAGAATGTCATTCAAAAGAACAATGAAATCTCACAACTAACCCAGTTGAACTCCACTGATCATTGCTTCTTACTAGAACTCTAGGATATACCTATTGGAGGACATCACTAGTGAACATATGATGATTATAATGAGAGAGGGTTAAAGTTATACATTAACATCGTTAGATGCCAACCAGCTCATTGATCTACGGGTTAAGTGTTCGCGCGCAAAACTGATATGTCCTGGGTTCAAATCTCATGAGGTAGAATCGTGGATGCGCACTGCTGAGGAGTCTCATACTACGACGAAATAACCATCCAGCGCTTTTAGATTTTTCATGGTGATCTAGCTTTGACCGGCTCATGAATTCAACTATTAAAATAATTCTTAATCTTCACACTAGTTTACACCACTTATTTGATCCTAGTTGTTAGGTAGATACTCACAAGGTCACTTCAGCATCATTCAATGGTCATTCATAAAGTATAGTCTCAACGGGAATACTATAAGTTATACATTAATATTATTCATTTTTATATGTCAGAATGTTTTCCTTTCAAAGATAATTTATTGCAATGACTACATGTTTATAAATTAAAATACTCATCATTATCATCATAATAAATATAATTCACTCTTATGTTAATCTCTATGATAGAAATTATTATCCTTACTGACAATAAGAATGTAATTACAATTTACAATCCAATTCAACAACTTAATAATCTCACTGGGTGAAATCACCGGCTTTGGACGGCCGTTCCGTCCCAGTATGGGATTCCTCAGTAGCGCGCACCCACGATCCCTCATCCTACGAGGTTCGAACCCAGGACCTAGAAGCCTCGCGCGTGAGCGCTTAACCAACTAGACCACTGAGCCGGCACCCAACGGTGTTGATGTCTAACTTCAACCAATCCACGAAGTTGCGCCACCGTACACCATTGTCTTCAGTGAGTTGATATCTCACAACAGACCTCGTTGAACTCCACTGGTCAGTGCTTCTCACTAGAACTCTAGGAGTATCTCTTGAAGTCAGTCACTAGTAAACAGGTGATTGAAGCTAGACCACTCATGATTTCAACCAGTGAAATTTCTAAAATCATCACAAAACCCATTTCTGATAATTTAAATGATCATTCTAATCTAAAACTACTTAATTAGTAGTAGTTAAGTGATAATTTAAAAAAAAAGAAAAGAAACGGAAATCAAATTTATGAATTACTTGTAGAAAATATAAAAATAGAAATACTGTTAAACCCATATCGATTTTTTTCACATTTCCACTTGGTAACCAAAAACTGAATACTGTTAATATACATAATAATATACTTGGTGCAATCACTGTATAAGTATAGAATATAGCTCGTCTATAAATATGTATTCTTAAGTTAATCTATAAAAAGAAAAATAGAATTAGAATATATATAACATAATAATAAATATTTATTGAATTATCAGTAATATGCATATATATGTATTTGTTATAATCCTGATAAGCATAATGAATGGTAATCATTTAGGATCCATTTATGAATCAATACTATACGTATATTGTTATTGTATAACTCCGCCTGGAGTCCCTCCGAGGGCTACTGCCGGTCCCAAGCCTGGATAAAGGAAGAGGGTTGGGCATAGGGTTAGCGACCCCAATCCCGTAGAAAACTAACTAGCTGAAAAAAACGCTAACCAGAAAAAATTAGAATACTGATCGGCAACCTATGCTCCATTGAGAGTAACAGGCTTAAGTAAGTAAGTAAGTAAGTAAGTAAGTAAGTAAGTAGCAACTAAACTATTCATATTCGTGCCCCTCTTATTATGAGCTTCATTTTGATTTATGAATGATTATTATACGATTGACCATTCTTGAATTATGCCCTGTCTATCAATTACTATCTCCCACATTCACAGCCACATTTCGCCAATCTTGTACAAATGTTGTTTCCTATTTTATGGTACGATGTGATCTGTTTGATTGGTATATAAACCCAGTATGTTTGAAATAAATGGTTCATATCGTGGAGGCTGAGATTGGTGTTCTAGACTTAACAGGCTGGGTTAAGCAGGAAGTAGGACTGATAAGGACTCTAGACTCCTCGATATATCACTAATCTCCAATTGACGGTATCATCACATTATACATTACCAGGGCACACAGGTCACAAGTTATAATAGTATTATTTGAAGTTCTAATGTAAAAATTGACCTATCTAAAATCGTGACTGTACCTTAGCAAGGATGGTCATTCTAATATATGGTGAACTGTGTGAAGTTGATGATTTTTGGATGAATTGGATACCTACAAGGTGGTTGATTGATATGACTTTTGATCTGAAACTTGAGACACCTGGGAGTACACAGTGAAATCTCAAATGATCTGAAAATAGAAAATCAATATTCTTCGATTTTCAGTGATTCCTTCATTTAATATCAATCTATCGTTGAAATAATAAAACTGATAAGTTCGAGTTAGGACGAAAAGTACAACCTTGATTCTTCTGTTAACAAATATTTAATAATTTCAATCGTTTACATCATGAAGCCAGACACCGTGGAGTACCTGGAAGCACTGGACAGCCATTTCGTCCTATTGTAGAACTCCTCAGTAGTACATATCCAGGATATTTAATAGTTACGATAAAGATTCATGTTTAGTTCTTTGAAAAAAATTTTCTAGAAGCCAAGTAGAATATCGAAAGTACGTAGATCAATCAATATTCTTCAGAAAAGTTTAAATCTGACTTGATAACTGACAAATTCCCCCAAAGCTGATGGAATCTGACGATCTCCCTTCATTTTGTGTTTGAAGCTCAAGTATGGAAGAATTTCAAAGTTAATAATAGGCCTACTCAAATATAAAACACTTAAACCCTACAATAAATTTGGGCAATGCATTGTGAAGATGAAGGTTATCAGAATTATGTGATATATTGAACAAGTACATTTTGAACAATCTGATCATTATATATATATGAAAAATTAAAAGGTCAACTATACAAATTAAAAGGTAAGGGGTAAACAAGAATAATAACAATAAAGTTTTTGATGGAGTTTTGTTCTCTGAGTTGGATGGTTTGGTCGAAGAGGTTTCATCGTTCTTCTGAACGACATCATCAACACAAACTTCAGATAGAAGTGTGAAGTATTCGAATTTCTCCGTCAAGGTGTACAGAACAAGCTGTGAAACGTATATGGAGAACTTCAAACACATCACCTCTATTTGAAGTTTGTGCTGATGATGTCGTTCAGAAGAACGATGAAAGCTCCACGACCAAACCATCCAACTCAGAGAACAAAACTCCATCAACATTATCCATCTGAGCTACAAATCTTCTCCACCATAACAATTAAGTATATAACATGAAAAATAATATGAAAATTACGTTGGATAATAGATCACTGTTACCAGTGTAGGTTAAGGGTAAGAATGAATTGTTTTTGATTATGCAAAGATGGTTTCAATATTCGTATAACCAAAGCTTCAATAAACCTTCCTATACGTCTTTCAACACTTTTGTACAAAACTAAAAATGGCTGACTTGATATCAACCTTATAACCGGTCTTAACCGAATGTTTCTCAATAGAGGAAGATATTTGTATATCCTATGATTTTATCTGACCGTTGGAATAGTTTCTCATCTAGTCACATATTAAAACGAAGACTGACATAAACTATCAATGGGATATTTTATACACTCAAACTCGTCATTATCGAAAAGTCAAGGTTTATGTTTCACCAAAAATCCAAACAGCATTTGAACGATTGTGTTATATCTCATTTCGTCTATAAATTTACATGAATCTGGAGAAACATGTACATAGGTAGGAGCAATCGAGTGCTATCAATAAGGGTAATCGTACATATATCTAAATAGCTACAGAAACAAATGAATTCCAATGGTCAAATAAGATCACACGATAGACAAATATCTTCCTCCATTAAGAAACATTTGATTGAGACCGGTTATAAGGTTGATATCAAGGACGTATAATAGGGTTTATTGAAGCTTTGGTTATACGAAACAATTCATTCTTACCCTTTACCTACACTGGTAACAATGATCTATTATCCCATGTGATTTTCATATTGTTTTTGCATATTACATACTTTATTGTTATGGTGGAGAAGATGGAGTTTTATTCTCTGAGCTGGATAGTTTAGTCGAACAGGTTTCATCGTTCTTCTCCGTCAAGGTGTACAAAACAAGCTGCGAAACGTATATGGAGAAATTCGAACACTTCACACTTCTATCTGAAGTTTGTGCCGATGATGCCGTTTAGAAGAACGATGAAAGCTCCACGACCAAACCATCCAACTCAAAGAACAAAACTCCATCAAAAACTTTATTGTTATTATTCTTATTTCCCCTCTTACCTTTTCATTTGTATAGTTGACCTTTTAATTTTTCATATATATATAATGATCAGATTGTTCAAAATATACTTGACCAATATATCACATAATTCTAATAACCTTTATCTTCACATTACCTTATCCAAATATAAAATAGTTCTTTATAAGTAAAGATTGATAGTGGTCCTATTTAGGACTTGTCAACTGAATGTATCTGCATCCCATAGTTGATATTCACTTTGGGACTCGAATCCAGTACACTACCATTCATTTCAAATACCATCGTATTATCCACTTAACTACGAAATTCTGTTAACCATCTGTTTGTACGCAGGGGTAAAGTTGTGAAATTCACTTACAATTCATGATGTAATATCAATAAAAAGAAGATGATTTACTTGAGTAATATTTTGTCCACCAACAGTAATACGATAATCTTTAAATAATTTCAATTCTGGTACAGCTAATTCAACATTTTCAATTAATTTATTTAACATAATTGTTGTATTCATTGATATAATATTTAATTGTAATTGACTTTGATCATATATCCATGATGCTAATTGTATATTACATAATTGATGATCAAATGGAAAATATAATACATCAACATTACAAGAACTACGTATACTAACTGGTAAATTCCAAGTTACTTCACCTTTATAATCAATAATAGAAAAGATAGAGAAAAGAAAAAAAATATATTCGTTCATTTACTAAAAGAAAATATGAATAAGATCATGAGTCAAATGAAGATAGACTATCATGGAAAACTTGGAAGTACTGGACGGCCGTTTCGTTCTATTGTGGGACTTTGTAACAGTGCGCATCCAAGACTCCGCCTGGTGGGATTCGAGACTAGGATCTATTAGTCTCGCGCGTGAGCGCTTAATCAACTAGACCACCGGCATACATCAATAGACAGCTCTTTTATCCTAGTATGTGACTGTTGGTAAACAGTGCATATCCACAATCCTTCACAAAGGATTCGAACCCAGGACTTTCAGTCTTGCACGCGATTATTTAATCTGTAAACCATTGAGCCTATATCCAATGATGTTCATGTTTAACGTCAACCAATCCATTATATTGTGTAACTATCCACCATTGTCTTAAATGACTAAGTGCCTCTCGCGTGTGCGATCGTGCGTGGATACGCACTGTTGACAAGTTCCATACTAGGGACAAAACGGCCATCCAATTCATTCAGATTTTCCATGATGATCTAGCTTTTATTGACCTATGAATTCAACTATTAAATTACTACAATCTATACAAAACTCCATTCTGATAAGAATGAAATAGTTTGAAAAATAAATGTTATGATAGACATATGGAAAATGGGACGAGAAAAGTGGATTCTCTGAATAACAGGTATCAATTAATTCTGAAGTTCAAGATCTAAGTGAAGTAAATGAGTGAATATATGTGAGCCATTGTAATCACTTTTTTTATCATTCAGTGTTCCAAACCATTCGTTAGGATAATCATGCTGACCTGAACCAGATAGTCTTCATCTACCTAAATGACCCAGGTTGACATTCATGGACTGATGACACATCTTAGTTTGACCACCTCTAGCCCATTTCCTACTTACTCGTACACCGATTAGTATCATGTGCTAAGGTAGTTGGTGATTGAACAGACATAATATATATCGCAACAACTTCAACTGATAGAAATTTCACAGCCTCATAAGCTGATTTATCATCTTTACCTGTTATCCTGTGTCTAACGACAACATTGCTAACTTAATACACTCAAAATAAGTCAGCAATGTTTAACATACATTTATATATATCACACGCTAGTAACACACAAACTTCCTTCAATTTCGTAAGCCATGTTTCATATAGTTGTAAAATGGAGCAGAGTGAACTACCATGAAATATACTCGTTCTTTGGCTGGAAGATGAGCATCTCACCTACAACACAAATGAAGTAACTTAGTAAAAGCTAACTGATATTTCTGAACAAATGGTGAGACTTTGTTAGTTACCAACTCATTAGGGGTGATAAAACCTCTAAGATGAGTAGATTAGTCAACGAGTTCAACTATTTCACTCCCTTTGACCAGTCTAGGCGACGATGCAACATTTTGCATTTATAAGCAATGAAACTCATACTAAATACTTTAATATTGTTACTCAATACGATTAGAAGATTCTGGATTTTATTACTATCTTCAATAAACAGAACTATATCATCTGCAAGTCAATAAGTGAATCCTCTAGTACGAGAACTATCCAATAAAGAGTCAAACTTTGTGGTATAAAGTAACAGTCTTATTTCAAGACTATAAGATCATAAGTTTCAGTCCTAGTGATGGAGAGTGTATGTGTGTGAATACTGCTAAGAACTTCTTTACTCGTAAGACATAACTATATGCCGTTCGTACATCGATAGGATGTCAACTTAAAAAAGAATTAATAGTTCCTGGTTGATGCCTTTGATTGCAATGATGCATATGAAAAAAATGTACTACCTAAACAGTTTTTTGAACTAGAAAACTTAAAACAATCGTATATCACCTAACTGTTCTCTACATTTAATATTACTGTGGTGTATGCTACTGATGTTGACAAATATAAATAGTATGTATCACGAATCAAAAGGGAAATGCCCAACAGTAGAAGATTAAGCAAATTGAAGAGAAGAGAACGGGAATAGAGGGTGATTGTTGTGGAAACGAAGGAATAATGAAGTCTGAGATGATTGTTTGGCATTTTGCAAATGAAGTATTTACTGTATAATTCTCAGATTTTACCAAGATAAACTGTAATGTTGTATTCAAATACATTCGATCGTCCACACTTATGTTCTCATTCAATACACTACTTTTCGTTACATTCGAAATCGTTTTTCATCGGACTAAACGATTTTATCTCATGTTCTAATGATTCTTTGAAATTTCTGTTGATGATTAGTTGATAGTGTCATTAAAATATTGGTCACAATAATCGTTTCCAATGAACATAGAGAATGCTTGACTGCTATTATGACAAATGACTATACCCCCAAATGCCCTGGTACGGCCGAGAGTGAAAAGAATCCGCTCTCCCTCTCGAAATGCTCTCATATGGCCACGCGTATACAGCCTCTGCCAGGGAAGTCCTACTCACTGCCTTCTCGTGGCAGGGGTGTTGTTCACGAAATTGAGAGGACGAAAAGCGAATGTCAGGCGTTTTAACCGGATTCCAAACCAAACCAATGGTGCACATGGGCTCCAGTATCCTAAACGAACAAATGGCGTATGAACCAATTGTTGGTCACCGGCTTCCACGAGACTGCATCTCCATACGATGCTCCACTATCTTGTGGATCAGACCTTCAGGTCGAAGGCTTGGGGAGTGGCCCCCTAAGAAAACCACCTGCTTCGGTTTGGGCACCCGGGCAGTATCACAGCCCTAACACGTATCGAATGAGATTTGTGTGGCGCATATGTATTTGATGCCTCCTTGTACCAATATCTATGTGTTAAATAAATACCTTTTAAGCTTTACATGAACTTATAGCTATTGTTTTGGTACAGTATGCTCAACACTCAACACTACAATCTCATAAATGCATCAAGACTCGAGCCATGGACCATCAATTTCAAAGGGGAGTGTGTTGTCTTTAACCAATTCAGGGCAAATCGAATGGCTTTAACTGTATAAAACTTCACGGGAATTATATTAATGTATTTCTACTTAGGTATTGGTAAATGACAATTTTATCTTGCTGGTTTATATGGAAATATGTGCGTATAGGTTATATTCTTATTAGTTGCTATATCCCGTTAAGTTTATGGAGAATCAGGAGAGAGATGTATCAAGTCAATTAGCTTCACCCAATTTTCGAAACAGTTACCATTGAAGTCCCTCTAGAATGATGAACTAAAAAGTGATTTTCCACAAATTGATATTTTTGCCTGATAAATATCCATTCGCTTCGAACTGATTAACCTAGATACTACAATCAAATAAGCGCTAACTTTTTTCAAACATCATTGTCTAATATGTCTTAAAAATAGGATTAGTGGCTCATGAGATTATTGTAAGTAAAGACTAAAGACACAGGTTTGAAGATTGACAACACGCAACAGATCTTTTAAGTCATACAGTCAAATAACTTTGTATCATTAACTGTTAAAGTGGAATTTGAATAAATTCTGAATAGTTCATAAAATATGATAATGAATGAAACACGAAGCCTCTAAATGTCCTGGTACTACCGAGAATGAGGAGAGTTAGCTCTCCCTCTCACATGGCCGTGCATATACAGCCACTGTCAGGGAAGTCCTATTCACTGCCTTCTGATGACATTACTGTTGTTTACGAAATTGAAAGGACGAAAGGTGAATGTCCGGTGCTTCAAACGAGTTGGTGAACACAGAGAGTCCACATAGGGGAGTTGAAAAACCCTAATTCAAAACCAATGTTGCACATGAGTTCCAGTATCCTAAGAGAACAACTGGCATATGAACCTATTGTTGTTCACTGGCTACCATGAGACTGCATCTCCTTACATTGCTCCATTGCCTTATGGATTAAACCTTTAGGTCAAAGGATTCGGGTGTGACCACTTAAGAAAACCACCTGCTTCGATTCGGACACCCAGGCAATATCACAGCCGTCATACAAATCATATGATTTATGCGGCAGATATCTATTTGGTACCTCCTTGTACCAATGTTTATATTCTTAAATAAATAAATAGAAACTAATGAATGTGATAAACAATTTCATGACTTTTGAAACAATATTTATATTCACAATTCATATAAACTATTCAATTGATGAGATAACCTTCATAAACATTAAAAATAAATGATCAATTTAGTGGTTATGGAGATTGTTAAGCTTTTGATTGAAATCATGAACCGATTGATGGTGTTAGACCATCACTGAAAACCTGGAATCACTATTGTAGGACTCCTCAGCAGTGCACATCCATGATCCCGCTCGCAGGATTCCAACCTATCACTTTCAGTCTCGCGCGTGAACACTTAACCTACTGGACCACTGAACCGACCGGCATCCAATGGTGTTCATGTCTAACTTCATCAATGACCCTATACAAAATGTACACTATAAAAAAAATACTCCACCACCACCACCACCACCACCACCACCACCACCAAAAACGCTTACCTTTCTGACTAATTCGTACTCGACTATGTGATACATCTAATAAACCATTCTTTCCATCATCTGCATTATTATATACATATAAATCTGGTGTCCATATACGTGATGATGGTAATACAAGACTTGGAAAATAAGTTTTTAATTTATTAGTAGTATTGTTTCTATGATATAAATCATATAATTGTAACATTCTTAATTGAATTGTTTCATCAATCCATTTCAATTGTATTAATAAAGATGTATGTAAGATTTGATTTTTCTCATCTAAATCAATAATTTGTTTTAATATAATACATAGAAATATATTCAATGTTTCATTACCATATTGAATTGGTCTACTAGCTATTTCATAATTAGATAATAATTGTTTAATGAATAATTGTTCTGATAATTCATAACATTGACAATCATAATTATATAATAAGAAGATTAATTGAATACTGATCAATAATCGATAAAATAATGATTTTAACATCATTGATGATAAATGGAAATGGAAATCTTGGTCAAATCATATTGAATTTTGAATGATGATATGATATACCCCTCTTGTTTGTTTGTTTGCTCGTTTTTATATAAATAATCAATCAGAATGGACCAATCACAAATTGACTTAGAACATGTTTAATTTGATTGGTTCATTTGATTGAAATAAAATGATTGGTTCATCCTGTTTATTTAGGATTATTGATTTCCGATATTATTATGATTATTATTGTTATTATTAATTATGAAAATAGGAAATTTCTACAACAACAAACAATCAATAATAAGATTTTGTTCTATTTATAGGGAATAATTTATTGTATAGGCAATAAAAAGGAAAAAAAAAGAAGAAAAGGATCCGATTAAAATGTTTTCTATAAAACATTAAAGAAAGATGGGTAGTAGTAGTGGTGATGGTGGGGAATGTGGTGAGATTATAATTTATAAAGAGGAGAAATTTCCTTTCGATTCGGTTTTTTTTTCACTATGGATTTGTACTAATCTATATTAACATGATATTGATTTAGTTGGACCAATTTGACTTTTCAATGGTTGAGATAACGAGTTCATTGAAGTTAGACCACATTGGAAAATTTAGTAACACTGGATGGCTGTTTCTTCCTATTGTGGGATACCTGATCAGTACACATCCACGATCCCATCTCGCAAGATTCCAACCCAGGACCTGTCGATCTCACACGCGAGCATCTAACCACTACACCAATGAACCGGCTGGCATACAACCGATCCACAAAATTGAGCGCCACCATCCACCATTGTCTTCAGTGAGTTACTATCTCACAACTGACCCGGTTAAAATTCACTGGTCACGGCTTCTCACTAGAACTTCAGGATATACATTTTGAAGCCAATCACTAGTGAGCATATGTTGATTCAAATCAGATGGGACCAATAGCATTTAAGATATTTCACAGTGGGAAATACGACATGAAGGTGACTAGAGCGTCTTCGGCGCGAAAATGAAGACATTCAAATTTTCCAGATAAAATTACAAAATTAGGTTCTTTCCCAAATGAGTTCTGGGGATCTAACGTTCTCAACAAAGATGAGATCGAGATCTTGGACTGCAACACTATTACATTGTTGATCTGTCTGTCCAATAATATACAGGAGGGAACTTGTTTCAATATAGGTTAAGGCTTTGACACGATAAACTAGCTGGTTAAACCTTGAAGTTAGAAAGGGCCTTAATCAGAGAGATGAAGACCATTCTATCACCTAAATGGTTAACAACCAAGAAAGAGGAAAAGACGAGTCCAATGGAATACTACTCGGTTTATTTCCGATTTCTAGTTCAGGTTAGTGCGATCAGATTCATGAATAAATAGATGATTAACATGATCACAACCCCACAAAAAAATTAGAAAAATACAATTATGTTCAAACTAGGCATTAGGGTAGGAAAATAGAGTAGCAAAGGTTACGTTTAAATTACCATAGCTTTGGAACAGAAAACGATATGGCAATGAATCATATATCAAACGAAAGCTTATGGTTCATAAACTAATCTCAGGTTTGGACTTCGCAGATAACCTAGCCGTTCTATCCCATACACATCAACAAATTCAGATGAAGACAAACAGTGTACCAGCAACCTCAGCATCAATAAGCCTCAACATTCATGATGGAAAAAGCAAAATCTTCAAATACAACACGGAGAAGAGGTGGAAAGTATCACTTACCTGGGAAGTATCATCAATGAACGTGGAGGGTCTAATGCAGACGTAAAGCCGACAATTGGAAAAGCAAGGACAGCATTCCTTCAACTGAAGAACATATGGAACTCAAATCAACTGTCAATCAATATCAAAGTCACAATCTTCAATACGAACGTCAAGACAGGTCTACTATACGAAACTGAATCTTCGACAGCTACTATAACCATCATCAAGAAGATACAAGTATTTGTAAACAGTTGTCTACGCAAGATACTCAACATCCGTTGACCGGATACCATCAGCAACAGTCTACTGTGGGAGAGAACAAACCAACTTCCAGTTGAAGAGGAAATTAGGAAAAGACGATGAAAGTGGATAAGACATACATTACTCAAATCATCAAACTGCATCACGAGGTAGGCCCTAACTTGGAATCCTGAAGGGAAATGGAAAAGAGGTAGATCAAAGAACACACTCCGTCGAGAATTCGAAGCAGATATGTAAAGGATAAATAACAAGTGGAAAGGATTGCCGTTTTAGAAAAAATATCTACCCATATGATAAAGATCATTTAATTTTGTTGTTGTATCCTCTTTACTTATTCTTAACTTAAAAAGAACGAAGAACCATTGCAATCTTTATGACATGAAGAAAGAACACCAAAATTGATACAAGGGAAGATTTATTAAACGATAACCTTAGTTGAAAATACATTCAATCTATATATTGATTGGATACTCATTTTGACTATCACTTAGAATAAAATCACACATATCACTTATACTCAACTTATGTTGAGTAAGAATCATAATGAGCAAACGAATCCATTTTTTTTCCATTTAATCCCGTCATATTACATTCTCTTCACTTTTTTTAATGGAATACGTAAGTATAAGTTTTTTCGTGGAGAGTCTAATTGTACTCTGCGAGATCTCTGCCGACCATAGGGTTGTGTTCCAGCATCTTCTATAATTTGCTCCTTCGTTCAATTCATATATGATTTTTTGATTGAAATCATGATTTATTTGAAGCTAGACCACTATGGAAAACCTAGAAGCACTGGACGGCCGTTCCGTCCTAGTATGGGACTCCTCAGCAGTGCGCATCCACGATCACACACCCCGCAGGATTCGAAACCAGTACCTATCAGTCAAATAGACCACTGAGCCAGCATTCAGTAGTGTTAATGTCTAACCTCAACCAATCCACGAAATTGCACGACCGTCGTCCATTGTACTGAAGTAGACACCTGTTGCTACCCGACACGGATTAGCTCCGCTGGTCACGGCTTTTAGGACGAAACGGCCATTCAGTGCTTCCAGGTTTTCCATGATGGTCTAGCTTCAATTGACTCATGATTTCAATCAAAAACGTAACAATCTCCACAACCCCTAAACTGATCATATATGATTCTTCCTGCTCTCCCCCAACGAAACAATGTTAGTTCTTCATATACTCACATTACAAATAATGTGACTTTATTGACCTGAACTATCTCAACGCTACTAACACCTCCATTATGTGAAAGTATTGGGGTGTGTGGATATTCATAACGGTTGAAGGAACCTTTTATATGATCTTGATATGCATGGCTAATGTTAAACATGGTGATTTTCCAACCTTTCATATAAAGAAATACGATGTCATTATTCCATTCACAATATGAATTATAAACGGAAGTAGTGTTGAATAAGAATTATAATAAGTTAAAAATATGATTTCCTTTTCTCATCCTCTTAATATCAATCTTTCATTGTTATTCTCTGTTATAGAATTAATTACAGAAGCGGTTTTGTGGAGATTTTAGTAATTTCAATAGTTGAGATCATGAGTCAATTGAAGCTAGGCCAACATGAAAAACCTGGACTGATAGATCCTGGGTTCGAACCTCGTGAAGTGGGATCGTGGATGCGCACTGCTGAGGAGTCCTACAATAGGACGAAACGATCGTCTAGTACTTCTAGGTTTCCCATGGTGACCTAGCTTCAATTGACTCATGATCTCAACTATTACAATTACAGAATTAATTGTTTTATCGGTTCTCATGGAAGTTTGATTTGATATGACAGTACTCAAATATACTGACATTTACGCTGAATAAATCGTTATATATAGAAGTTATAACTAAAACTTTGGGAATATTTATATCATTAAAAGATTTAAATCTTATCCTAGCCATTTTACCTACTAATATACAAAGATACATCAATAAACCATTGATTGATATGATAAACGAAATATCTAAATTAATTCGATTTGCTTAGATACAAAAGACTATAGTGGACAAATAGGATGGTGAAATGAAGTCATTAGAACTGTTCCAGTTTGTATGTTAAAGATGACAAAACTCAATCACAATAATTACAATAACTACAATGCTTATGCTTTCACTGTACTACTCATTGATTTATTTGATTGTTTTTATTTGGTTCAATGTACATGAAACCAACATTAAGTGAAACAAGCATCATAGGCAAAGATGGATAATGACTAGTAGTGGTTACCAGTTTGACGAGCGTTTTGTCCTATTTGAGGCCCGTCAACTGGATATACCTGCATCTCAGAGTTGGGACTTGAACCCAGTACCGTTCGCTATAAACGCCATAGCGTTATTAACTTATCTACGGAGTCCTGATAGCCAATTGCTTATGAGATGGGTCGAAGTTTTAAACTTACTTGAATCTTCCCATTGATATTGAGGACTGCAAGTATATGCAAGTACATTCAAATGACGAATCTTAAACAGGACGAAACACACATCAAATTGGATTACACTGCTAACCACTATCCATTTTTGCTTAGAATGCTTGTGAATTAATGTGATATCGGGGCGATACACACAGTATGCACATATGCCTATAAGGGACTGTTCAATTGCAGTGTTAAACATCAATCAGAGGATTCAAGTAAACAGTACCGAGGGAATTTAATGAGACATTTATAAACTACTTACATATTATAAGTAGTCAATAAACTTTAAGTACATGTTTGCAGATGATTTATCACCATGAGACGATAATTTTGTCATATATCATACTTTAATTTAAATTGGAAATGAAGTCACCTTGGTTGAATGAACAAGATAATGATCTTTTTTTTAAATTCTCACAAACTTATTTAACTATGAATTAGGTAACTATCAAAGGAAGTAAAATATTGTTTTGAATGGTTGACCATAGTTGATAATAAATCATTATCTCCAGTTGATTACCCACAAATCTCCCATAGTAAATTATATATACCCCCTGGCTTACATTCACTAAGCTTTATAATTACATTGCAGACTTTGTTATTAGAATTTAATAAGCAGTAAGGAGTAGACAATATCATTCAACCAGTCAGTCAGTCAGTCAGCTACAACGTAGGACCAGGCACATATATGCATCGGTCCAAGTTGCCATACCTCATTAACACAACAAGATGAACACCGAATTAATAAAAGTAGTTAATTCAGAGGTGGTAATATATAAAAGAAAGATTGTATATAAGGATATAGTACAGGAAGAAAGAATTAGTTCTTAGAAAGAAAGATATGAAGCGATTTTAATCTCTTAGTTTAAGGGAAGACAGAGAGTTTATACACCGACGCCATTGTGATCGATCGATTCTGAGCCATGTCATCAAGAGTCTCCAACCATTGATCACGATAGTCACGTGGACCCCAACCTAGTAGTCTGCATCTACCAACATGGCTCACACCAAAAGTTAGTGACTTTGTGGACTGATGCCACGTTTTGGTTTGACTGTCCCTAACATTCTTCCAACCATCCCCAACACCGGTTAGCATTGCACGTCGTGGTAATCGGTGTTCAGGCATACGTAACACGTGGCTCAACAGTCTCAGTCGATGAAGATTCACAACCTCATCAACTACTTTATCGTTCAATCAATTAATTATAGACAACAATGAATCTTGGATTAAGAAATTAAGGAACAGAACAATGAGGAATAGGAATGACAAGACAAATATAGTTTAGAACAGAATAGATGAAATCTAAAAATGTTAAATAAACAAATGACATCATAACCAATACTTCGAGAAAGATGAAGGTTGAATATACCTGCACCATTGTAACCGATCTCTAATCAGATCTCCAATTTATAACATACAACTCATGATTAGGTATCAATCAGCAAATCGATACAACTTAGTATGATTCAGTTTAATTGTTAACGACTTCATGAATTGATCCTGTTTCTTAGATTGAACTTCTTTTTTATTATCTAGATGGATTTCGATCATAAGCGAATGATCTAATGATAGGTTTATTTCAGTCTCACAAAATATCAATTATTGATCAGTTTTCAACATTGATCCAAAATGATCTTGATTTTATTGATTTGTTTGTCTTTAATTGTTAATAATTATATTTTACAATTTTTGAAACATCATCCGGAAGATACAAGTGTTTATTAACAGCTATCCACGAAAAATACTTTGGATCCGTCGGTCAGACACTATCAGTAACAACCTACTTGCTTGTGCAATGGGGTTGGTGTCCCAGAAGGAACATCAACTCTGAGATGCAAGTACATCCAGTTAACGAGTTCGAAATAGGACGAAACGCGTGTCCTGAATACCACTGTTGGCCACTATCTATCACTGCCTATAAAGCTTATCACTTCAGGCAATATCGAGGGGGTACCGCATAGGATGCACATATGCCAATAACAGACTGATCAATTGCAGTCTTAAACCTCAGTGGGAAGATACAAGCCAAACAATATCAAGTGAATTCAATTATAGATACCTTCTAATAATCTCGTTATGATTGAGAAAGTATTTGAGAAATTTATTGTTGAAATAATGAATTTTTAAATTCATTTAGTGTTGTTTGTTTGTATCTTCCGATTGTTGTTTAAGATTGTAAACAATACTACTGGGTTCGAATCTCGGAGTGAATATCAACTCTAGGATGCTGGTACATCTAGCTGGTTGGTCTGAAGTAAGATCAAAACGCGAGTCATGGATTCCATGGTTAAACACCATTCACTTTTGCTTTTAATGAACTTTTTAATAGATATGTATTGACATTTTTAGTCCCACATTGAAAACTGATCTTAATTACAAAACTGAATAGTTGTTCCATTCTAGTATAGGACTTCTCAGCAGTAATCATGCATAGTTACACTTGGATTCGAACTTAGGACCTTTAGGATTTATAACAGACCCCTAATTTAATGAAATCATGCATGTATATTGTAAATGAAATCTCATATACAAATAAAATTATTCATCCACTCGTTGTCAGTTATCAACGCTCTCTAGATTCAGTTCATTCAATGTAGTGAAATTATGAAATTCAACAATCTTAATCACTCACCTCTCCTCTACCTCCTACAATACTTACTTACTTACGCCTGTTACTCCTCGTGAAGGAGTATAGGCCGCTCACCAGTATTCTCCATCCAACCCCGTCCTGGGCAATTCTTTCCAGCTCCTTCCAGTTGTTATTCATCCTTTTCATATCTGCTTCTATTATCCGACGTAATGTGTTCTTTGGCCTTCCTCTTTTCTGCTTCCCTTCAGGATTCCAAGTTAGGGCTTGTCTCGTGATACAGTTTGACGATTTGCGTAATGTATGTCCTATCCATTTCCATCGTCTTCTCCTAATTTCCTCTTCAGCTGGAAACTGTTTTGTTCTCTCCCAGAGAAGTCTGTTGCTGATAGTATCCGGCCAATGGATGTTGAGTATCTTGCGTAGACAGCTATTTATAAATACTTGTACTTCCTTGATTGCGGTTGTTCTCCAAGTTTCAGCTCCATACGGTAGAACTGTCTTGACGTTCGTATTGAAGATTGTGACTTTGATATTGGTTGAAAGTTGTTTTGAATTCCATATGTTCTTCAATTGTAGGAATGCTGTTGTTGCTTTGCCAATCCTTGCCTTTACGTCTGCATCTGAACCTCCTTGTCCATCGACGATGCTTCCTAGATATGTGAAGGGTTCTACATCTTCCAGAGTTTCGCCATCAAGAGCGATTGGATTGCTGTTCTCCGCTTTGAATTTGAGGACCTTGGTTTTCCCTTTGTGTATACTGAGGCCTACTGATGCAGAGGCTGCTGCTACACTGTCTGTCTTCATCTGCATCTGTTCGTGTGTACGTGATAGGAGGGCTAGGTCATCTGTGAAGTTCTACAATAGGAATTTAGATGTTATACAAACTAGATTATTATCATTATTATTCATCCATTGAAAATGACCTATTTAATTAGAATCTATTCTAGAAGAATAAACATTCATTAGTTACATTAGCATATTATCAAATAGTCTAATTAATTTAATGAGAGTAGAACAAAATTGGATACGTCATTGATTGTTTTATTTGTGAAATTCATTGATTGAAATAGTAACTCACTGAAGAATATGGTGGATGTGTTGCTTAATTTCGCGGATTAGTTGACAGCCGATTGAGTGATCTAGAGGTTAAGCGTTCGCATATGAGACTCATAGGTCCTGGGTTTGAATCTCATGAGGCAGAATTATGGATGCACACTGTTGAAGAATTCTACAGTAGGTTTTCTATGGTAGTCTAGTTTCAATTGACTCATTGTCTCAACTATTAAAGGAAATATATTATGACTTTTTAAGCTCAGCTAATTATTATGTCATTTATTCATCAATCGAAATGCAAGTTATACAATCTTGGTACTGTGTTAAACTAATGATGTTCGACTGGTATGAGCAGCCTATCGTCTTTATTGATCCTTTGTTCGTCTAACCCAGTCCAATTGAGTTCAGAACACACTTACAAAAAATTCCAAACAGATACATCATGATGTCTGGCAATGTACATTGAAAAGAATCATTTAGGTGTCGATTGACTTGATTGCTAACTTATAAAAGGGGATCACTCAATGTTTTTCGTCAGGATCAATCAAGAAGTAAGATACGGAAACTTGTTGAAATACTTTGTGTTGAGAATTCTATATTGTACGGAGAATATAATATTGAATAACGCCATGAATAATGATAATAATAATAATGCCATATCAATGTTCAACTCCACCTGTAGCTCTTCGAGAGTTATTACCGGTTCCAAGTCCGGATAAAGGAAGAGGGTTGATCATGGGGTTAGCTACCCCATCCCGTAGAAAACTAACTCGCTAAAATAACGCTAACCAGAAAATAATTCATATCAATGTTCACCACCTACTTGTAATGAATTGATCTGTCAAAATGTATTTCCTTGAATCATTTCAGTATTTATATATACGTGTATGGATCCGACTGGAAAAGTTAAATTATTTTATATACATCGTAGTTAGATGAATATTAGATGTATACAGCATTAAAATAATTGATTAGAAATATTTAATACTACTATGACAACACGTATTTTGATGGGGTTTTGTTCTCTTAGCTGGATGACTTAGTCGTGGAGCTTTCATCGTTCTTCTGAATGACATCATCATCAACACAAACTTCAGGTAGAAGTGAAGTGTAAGAATTTCGAAATTCGAAAACTTCAGCACTACCACCACCACCACCACTAGCATTTTCCATCCAACCCTGTCCTGGGCTATCCTTTACAGTTCTTTCATCCTATTCATATCCGCTTCTATTTCTCGATGCAATTCGTTCTTTGGCCTTGATGATTAAATAATGGCATCAAGATTTATAGAAACTGTATTATCATCATATATGAAATACTTAATGTTCTTATATGCAAAAGATATTACTTACTTACTTACTTACTTACTTCCTCACTTAAGTACTTACTGTCATGCCCGATAAACATAATGAATGGTAACTTTTGAGATCCATTTATGGATCAATACTATATGTATATTGTTATTGTATATTTGTTCAGTAACTAAACTATTCATATTCATGTCCCTCTTGTCATAAGCTTTATTTTGACCTATGAATGATTATTATACCATTTACCACTCACGAGTTATGCCCAGTTTAGTAATTACTATCTTCCACATTCACAGCCACATTTGGTCAATCTTGTGCACATGTTGTTTCCTATTTTATAGTAAAATATGGTCTGTTTGGTTGGTGTATAAACTCAGTATGTTTGAAATATAATGATTCATATCATGGAGGCTGAGATTGGTGTTCTAGACTTAACAGGCTGGGGTAAGCAGGAAGTAGGACTGCTAAGGACTGTAGACTACTCGTACAGGTTTTATGCGTCATTGGTCCGATCGATAGTTCATTGCTCTCTAATTGGCGGTATCATTACGTTATATATTAGCAGGCCACTCAGGCCACAAGTTAGAACACTTACTTACTTACTTATGCCTGTTACCCCCCATAGAGGAGCATAGAACGCCCACCAACATTCCTCATCCAACTCTATCCTGGGCAATCCTTTCCAGTTGCTATTTATCTTTTTCATGTCTACTTCCAATTCCCGACTCCATGTGTTCCTTAGTGAGCGTCAATTAACGTTAATTAGTAAGGAAACAAACTTCTTGAATTTCAATTTTTTCCCATGTAATGAATAAACCCATAATGAACAAATCAGAAACCTTTTATATTTAATTATTAATTTACACTGTTTACTATGAATTTGTATAATTGTATTTACCGATCATCATATGCTTAGTGGACGAAGTGTTTAATCTTCAAACGATATATCATAGATTCAAATCCTGATCCGTTTATTTCAGTTCAAGTAGTCAGGCAGTAATCCTATGATATGTGCTAATGATGTCAATAGATATAAGTAGTATGTATCACCAATAGAAAGTGAAATGTTTGGCGGTAGTAGGTTAAGAAGATCGAAGAGAAGAGAACGAGCACAAAGAGTGATTGGTATGGAAACGAAAGAACAATAAAGTCGGAGATGATTGATTAACATTTTGCAAATGAAGTATTTACAGCATGGTATTCAGATGTTACCAAGACGTTCTGTAATGTTGTATTCAAATACATTTGATTGTCCCCACCTGTGTTCTCGTTCACTACGTTTGGTGTCACTGCCAACCAGGAAGGAGGAAGTGCTGTTCTTATAAAAAAAATATGATTCAGGGCTAGATAAATAAACCTGTACATGGTAAATGATTTTCGTCTGCTTATTTAGATGATGTAAATTTCTTCATTGAATAAGTTGACATCTAAATAGTTTTATCTCATAGTAATTACTAATGGAATCCCAAATATACTCATAAACACGTTTCATCTTAAATCAAGAGTATTATCATAATCAATATCTAATTAATGATTATGTGGTGTGTGCTACTTATTGTCGACATAAGTAGTGTATAATGCCCATAAGAAATAGAATCTATGACAGTAGAAGATTAAGAAGATTAAAGAAAACAGAACGAGAACAGAGAATGAAGAAACAATAAAGACTGAAACAATAAATGAACATTTTGCAAATCAAGCATTAAACATATGGTTTTCATATTTTTCTTTTCCAAATAACTCTGTAATTTCGTGTTAGAGTAGGCTCAGTCATTCTCAGCGGTGATTCTGTTCATTACAACTACATAAAGGTTTTCTATGATAAAATATCGACATTTCATCATATTTATGTGTGGGCTATGATACTGACCGAGTGCCCGGACCGAAGCAGGTCTTTTTTTCTTGGAGGGCCACACCCCGAACCTATGACCTAAAGGTCTAACCCACAAGGCAGTGGAGCATCGTAAGGAGATGAATTCCCATGGTAGTCGGTGACCAACAATAGCTTCATACGACATCTGTTCCTTCAAGATACTGGAACCCATGTGCATAATTGGTTTGGGATTCGGTTAAAGCGCCTGACATTCGCCTTTCGTCCTCTCATTTTCGTAAAAAACACTCCCGCCACAAGAAGGCAGTGAGTAGGACTTCCTTTGCAGAGGCTGTATACACGTGGCCGTGAGAGGGCATTTCGAGAGGGAGGGCGATCCCACCTCACTCTCCACCATACCAGGGCATTTGGGGTGCATATATATTTGGTGCTTTCTTGTACCAATATTTATGTGTTCAAATAGATAAATAAATAACCTGTGATAAAATACAAGATCTACACTGAGTGCTAAAGATTCTATCAGAGATTATCTGTTTAATCATTGATTAAATTTGTAATTAATGATGACTCATTTCTTGAAATAAGGTGATCAATTATTGTATAAGTATCTTCTTCAGAAGGAGATTCCTTGATATAGAAATAGATCAAACTATGATGTATTTTATTTATTTAAACATGTGAACATTGATACAAGGAGGCACCCAATAGATATGCGCCACATAAACCATTCGATTTGTGTAAGGGATGGGATAGTAACCGGGCGCCGCAACCGAAGCAGGTGATTTTCTCAGGAGACCATGCCCGGAGACTTCGACTAAAATGTCTAATCCACAAGACAGTGGAGCAATGTAAGGAGATGCAGTCTCATGGTAGCCAGTGACCAACAATAGGTTCATATGTACAGGCTACCTAAATGGACCCTCCATATCCACCAGACTGGTTAAAGCACTGAAAATTCGATTTTCGTCTTCTCAATTTCGTAAAGAACACCCGTGCCTCGAGAAAGCGGCGAGTAGGACTTCCCTGACAGTGGTTGTATGCACATGGTCATGTGAGAGCATTTCGAGAGAGAGAGAGGGAACGAGGGAGAACTGACTCTCCACAACCCCAGCCGTCGACCACTATTCTCCAGTCCACTTTGTCCTGGGCATTACTTTCTAGTTCTATCCAATTGTTGTTCATTCTTCTCATGTCTGTCTCCATTTCTCGACGTAATGTGTTCTTTCGTCTTTCTCTACTCCTTCGACCTTGAGGATTCCACATAAGGGCTTATCTTGTGACGCAGTTGGGTGCTTTCCTCAATGTGTGTCCTATCCACTTGCAGCACTTCTTCCTGATTTCTTCCTCCATTGTGATCTGATTTGTTCTGTCACACAGTAGGTTGTTACTGATAGTCTGTCCAACGGATCCAAAGTATTTTGCGTAGACGACTGTTAATAAACACTTGTATTTTATGAATGATGGCTTTCGTAGTTCTGGAAATTTCCGCCCCATATAGTAGAACTTTTTTGACACAAGTACTATATGAAAGTAAGAAGCTATGATTTAAGATAAATATGTACAAGGGGATATCTGTGCAGGGTTGTGGAAATTATTGAGTTTAGATTGATATCATGAATAATAAATCGATGTTAGAACATCATTAAAAGTCTGGATGGACGTGATGGCCCTTTCGTCCCAATATGGGACTCCTCAGCAGTGATCTGCGACCCCGTACAAGGGAATCGAACCCAGGGCGTTTGATATCGCGCGGGAACAATAGTGAATGGTAGCACACTTTCGTGGATTGGTTGAAATTAAACATTAACACCGACGGGTGTTGACTCAGTGGTCTAGAGGTTAAGCGTTCGCGTGCGAGATCAAAGGTCCTGGGTTCGAGTCCCTTGCGCGGAATCGTAGGTGCACATCGCTAAGGAGTCCCATACGAGAGCTTAGCGGTCGTCCAGTGATTCCAGGCTTTCTTCTTCTTTCAAATCCATCATCAGTGAATATCTTACAGGGATGAAATTATGGAAGAACTATTGTTGGCGTTTTATTGATATGAAGTGATCGTATGTGAAATCTATTATCCTTTTTTCATCATTCCCTACTTCACCAGCTTACTTATTGTTTAGTGGATCATTAATAAAATGGTTGGTTTTGCGGATTTGCTGTAAACAATGTGAATTGAAATGAAATTTGATTGATTCATGTGTTATATGAAATCCATCTAGCACTTAGTACATTTAAAACTATCAGTTTTACTGTATAATAACAAAAAGATATTGGCTGATGACTAGTAGCAGAATCTAGAATGCGCGTTTCGTCCAGCCTAATGTACATGCATCGCGGAACTGATTTTCACTCTAAGACTCGAAAGCAGTACCGTTCGCTTTAAACAAACAATACCAAGTGAATTTTTTAAAACAGGATATATTTTCAGAAGGGATTTGTGGAGAATTTCAGAAATTTTATAGAATGAAATCATGAGTCAATTGAAACTAGACCACCATGGAAAGCCTAGAAGCACTGGACGGCCGTTTCGTCCTAGCGCGAGACTCCTCAGCGGCGCGCACCAACGACCCTGCACCCCGCGGGACTCGAACCCAGGACCTACTGGTTTCGCGCGCGAGTACTTAACCATTAGACCACTGAACCGGCTGGCATCCGATGGTGTTAATGTCTAGCTTCAACCAATCCACGAAGTTGCGCCACCGTACACCATTGTCTTCAGTGAGTTACTATCTCACAACAGACCTGGTTGAACTCCACTGGTAACGGCTTTTCACTAGAACTCCATGAGTATCTCTTGGAGTCAGTCACTAGTGAGCAGATGGTTATTATCAGAAGGGATTTGTGGAGATGTTCTAAGCATTGTACAATAACATGTCTCTAACTCATTTTATGTTGGAAACCTTTCTTAATTCTCATTTATTCGTCCCTCGGCAAGATTACAATTTATGAACTAACCAATCAGATATAAGATAATAGGTTTTGGATTTTGGTACGAAATTCATTCATCCATTTGGCTAAATAGCATCTTGGCAGTTTAGCTGATGTCAGTTCGTGGTGAAAAACCGTGATTGTAATTCTTAGCCCTAATCATCAACTGTTTTATAACCTTCATTTAGTCCTAGTAAGTAAATGGACATTCTTAAGGTCATTCTAGAGTCATTCAAAGGTCATCCCTAAATTATAGTCTCACCATTTAAAAAAATTATTCACGAATCAATATCCATCTACTCAAGATAAATCTAATAACATTCTATAGATATCTGTGTGTGTGTGTGTGTGTGGATACTCTTAGTTTAAACAAACTTCTATAAGGAAATAACATATTATTATAATCCATAGTAACAAACTATACTATAACTTACTAATTGAATTCATGAGTTAATTCAAGCTAGGTCACTATGGGAGACCTGGAAACACTGGACGGCTGTTTCGTCCGTAAGTATGGGATTCCTCAGCAGCGCGCACTCACGATCCCGCATGGTGTGATTCGAACTCAGGACCTATTAATCCTCTGTCAGAGAGCTTAACCTCTAGACCAATGAGCTAACCGACATCCAACGGTGTTAATCTCACTAATCATGGATATGCACTGGTAAGACAGTGTCATATTAGAACGAAACAGCCGTCCAATGCTTCCAGACTTTCCACGGTGGTCTAACAACAATCGATTCATGAATTCAGCTATTAAATTACTATAATATTTACAAAAAACACACCCCCTCTCTGATTCTACTGTCACTAATTCAACATAACAATTTCGATCACTCTTACCTGTCCTTTGCTCAACCACGACGGATGGTACTCTGTTATACAATGATGAACTTGTTGAATTGTACGCCCTATATAACTGGCTCTACAGGAGCAGTTTAATTTGGCGAATTCAGGCAATCTGTCTTTATTGGCCATTCATATTGTGGGGTATCGGCAGAAGATAGCACTTAGTCTAGCTGCATTAAAATGTTTTTTGTATCACTTTTCTTAGTCTCTCAGTCAGAATTTCTTCAGTAGTGTCATTTACGAATTGTAATTTTATGAACAATACTTTCTTCGAAACGGTAAATATCTTTGTCCTTCTTTTCATCTCCTTATGTTTGTTGATCGATTTTATTGAGTCACATCTCGTGGTCAGCACCTTACATGAACTACCCCATTGACGTATCAAGGTACCATAGCTGCTTTGAAGACTGTATAACACAGAGGACGTTATTACAGAAATATATTAGTTAAAGTAGATACAAGCGAAAGTAAGACCACTGCCACATGGGCTAGTCCATGGCATACGATTAACTGATGTGCACTGGTTGTCCCTGACCTTGACGAGGATCGGTGATTTGCTCGTTAATTAATGACCCCACTACCGGATGATTTGGCTAGAGCTTAGTGACATTTCGCTGGCCCTACACTATAATATTTACAATATACACCCCCCTCTCTCTCTCTCTGATTCTACTGTAACTTATTCAATATAACAATTTTGTATACAATAGATAACATTTCTTTACAGTAAAACAAAAAACAAAAAAAATGAACATTGAATCAAGTTATAATGATGAATGATAATAATACTTTATTGAATGACATCAATGAAAGGGGTTGATATGAACTATTAAATATCATTCAATTAATGTTTACTAAATGCATCCATGTTTGTTTATTTAGTTGAGTATGGTTATATTGGTAGTATTAGTAATACTAATAACAATGGTACTAATGGTACGAATGGTACGAATGGTAATCTTCCCAATAAAATTACACATAAAGATGATCATAATTAAGTATACAAATGGATTTTGAATGTATTTGTTTTTATTTGGAAAATGTGTATTCTCATAGTATATTGTTGATTATGTAATAGACGGTGGTGATGATAATGGTGATGATGATGATCATGATCATGATCATGATAGTCATTCAATGAATTCTATTCAAATTGTATAATTCATCTAAAAGCTAAACAATAGAATTGTTTCCATTTAGAAAAACAAAACAAAAAAAACAACAACAATAACCATAACAACAACATGTTTTAAAGTAAAAAAAAGAAGATAACGGGGGGATGGATTGATTAATTGATCGATCGATTGATAAAGAATGAATAAGTGATCGATTTTTGTATGATTAAGATAACGTCAAATACATTAATAATGGATCATAATATCAACTTCATTACATTTGATTGAGAAACTATTACAAAGGTAGAAAATTTTACGTATCTGAGTAGTAACATTTATCGAGAAAGAAGATAAGACGGAATCGATCGATCGATTAACAAAGAATAAATAAGTAATCGATTTTTTACATGCATAAGATCATTACAAATGCATTAATTGATTGATTGATTGATTGATTGATTAATCGATTAACAATCAATGATTAATCTTGATTAAATTTGATTAACAACAGAATTGTTTCCATTTAGAAAAACAAAACAAAAAAACACACATTATAATCATAACAACAAGATGTTTTAAAGTAAAAAAAGAAGATAACGGGGGGATGGATTGAATAATTGATCGATCGATTGATATAAAATGAATAATTGATCGATTTTTGCATGCATAACATCGAATTCATTATATTTGATTGTTAAACTCTATAAGAGGTGAAAAGTTTCAAGTATCTCAATAGCAACATATATCAAGAAAGAACATAAGAAGGAATTGATTGATTGATCGATCGATAAGCAACAAACGATTGATCTTGATGAATCATGAGTAGTAACATATATCAAGAACAAACATAAGGAGAAATCGACTGATTGATTGATTGATCGATCGATCGATTAATCGATAAACAATCAATAATTGATCATGATTAAATTTGATTAACAATAATTAAAAAATAACACCAATAAAAACAATTATATAATACAAAACATGCTGGAAATAAAAATCTACTATATGTATCAATTTCTGATTCAATTAAACCAGGTGGTCGTTTTGGTTTAGTTTTATCTTTATAATCATCAATAAATTGATTAGTTAATAAATGTTCTAATTCTTCACGAAATTCTAATTGTCCTTTAATTAATTGATTAGAATTTTGTAATTGTATTAATTGTTGTTGTTGACATATAGCACACCATCTAGCTAATTCTTCACGTACTATCTCTTTAACATCTTCATGCCATGTTTCTGATTGTTTACGTCTTAATATAGTTAATGCTATAGCATATTCAACTAATACACCAATAACAAATATAATAGAAAATATCATCCATATATCAATAGCTTTAATATATGATACACGTGGTAATGTTGATGATACACTTATAGCTTGTGTTAATATACCAAGTAAACTTAATAAACCTAATGGTACACGTGCTGGTGCTGAATCAACATTTACCCAAAAACTTAACCATGATACCATAATAATTAATACATTTGGTATATAAGTTGTTGCTAAATAACTACCTAATTGTCTTTGTAATTCAAATGTTGCATTTAAACATGTATATTGTCCTGTTGATGTAGAATAACCAGATGAACAATCATTTGTAATAAATTGTTTTGGTGTTTCAAATTCAGATAATTGTAATTTTTCAGCTAATTCAACTGGTTTATTATGATTCCATACAAATTTTAATTCATTTAATGTATAACCATAACTACCAATATTAATATGACAATGTTGATTATCCATTGGAAATGTTTGTAAATGCATTTGACATGAAAATCTCATTGTAATTTTTTGACTATATAATACATTACCATTTGGATGTACACGTAATAAATAATTTGGTAATGTTAATTTATGTAAATAACCATCTTTACCATTACGAAAAAATAAATCTGGTAACCATAATTGTTCTTTTAATTTAGGTGATACTAATGGTTCATTAAATTTAGAAAATTCTGGTATATCATACCATGATAAACGACGATCACGCCATACTTGTCTTAATAATAAATCTATATAATAATCCATTGTACGTACATCAATTGAAAAGATAGCTAATACTTTCATATTAACTGTTACTATAGTTGCATTACCACCATCTGGTGGACGTTCATAACTTCGATATTTTGACATAATTAAATTTACTATACGATCTCTCATAGATGTTTTTGTATAAATTTCTTCTTTATATTGATTTTCTTTATTTTCATTCATTAATTCTGTATTATTGATTAAATTTTGTGTTATTATTGTTGTTGTTGGTGGTGTTGGTTTTGGTGGGGGTGGTGGTGGTGGTGGTAAATAATTTGGATCATTATGATCTGGATCATAAATTTTTATATATGGTCTATTTGGTTGATTTATCATAGATATACTTTCAATATTTTGATTAGTTTGTTTATATAATGATGGTTTCATAGATAATTGATTAGAATATGGGATATTACAGGTTACATCATAGAATATGGTTACTAAGTGAAATATAATTAATATACATTGAATCATTATTCTATTGAATTTCATGTGTATATTCATTTAAAAGATTATTTTTATCATTATTATTCTATGAATATAATTTTTCCTCATTGAATGAGTATATCTAATCTACTAAGGAAATAATGCCTATACAATCAATATATATATATATATATATGAGGTGTATAGATGTATACCTATATACTTGGATACATACATACATACATAGGCACACACCCCCACACACATACATACACATTAAAGTATATGTACATCGATCAGTAATATATTCTTTACATTTGAGTAAATAGGACTGTAATCATTATTAGATAGGTAGGAAAATAGGTAAACTTAACCAGGTAACTAAATAACCAATCAAATTTAAGATTAAAAAAAACAAAAAAAATATATTTGCCTACCTGTGATTGGTTAGATTATTCATAAATAAGAATCATCATAATTAAATAATCCACACAACAACAAAAAATTAACCAATCAAAAATAATCTAATTTACTCAATTGTTTTCTTTTTAAAATAAAAATAAAAAAATTTTTTTTAATTATTTTTTTACAATAATTTTCTTTTTGATTGAGATCATGCTAGCGTTGAAGTGATTACGAGTTCACTTAATCTGTAAAGAAGAAACAAGATTCGGTGATCAAAGACCGGTAAGTTAGTTATTGATGCATCGTCCCAACTCCGCTAACTCGAGGAAGAAGTCCAAGCTTAGAATGGGGGAAGTATATTCTACAAAACAGCCAGAAACGAGCGATAACAACAAACACAATTCAAAACGTATATATATATATATATACAGTACAAAACAATCCTTGAGGAGAGTTACCAAATAGCATACTAAAAGACGCAACGGACCAATAGTATTTAAGATATTTCCCAGTGGAAAATACAACATGAAGATGACAAGAGCGCCTTTGGCGCGAAAACAAAGACGTTCGAATTTTCTAAATAAAATTACAAAATTAGGTCCTTTCTCAAGTGAGTTCTGGGGATCTAACGACCCCAAAAGATCATGAACCGATTGATGTTAGACCACCATTGAAAACCTGGAAGCACTGGACGGCCGTTTCGTCTTATTGTGGGACTCCTCAGCAGTGAGCAACCACGATTTGAATCTATGGCCTTCAGTCTCGCACATGAACGCTTAACCTACTGGACCACTGAGCTGGTATCTAATTGTGTTAGTGTCTAACATCAATCAATCCATGAAATTGCTAGATCACCTTCCATTGTATTGAGGTAGATATCTGTCTCTACCCGATACGGATTAGCTCCGCTGGTCGCGGGTTCTCACTAGAAGTTCGAGAATTTTCTCACGAAGCTAGTCACTAGTGATCACATGTGAATCATCAGTACAGGGGTTGTGGAGATTATTATGTTTTTGATTTAGATCATAAACCGATTAATCCTGCGAGTGGGATCATAGATGCGCACTGCTGAGGAGTTCCACAATAGGACGAGACGGCCGTCCAGTGCTTACGGATTTTAAACGGTGGTCTAACATCAATCAATTCATTATCTCAATCAAAAACTTAATAATCTCCACAACCCATATACTGATAATTTTTTCGTTTTTCAGGTATCAAATGAAAATTAATTGATTAGAGAAAGAAAAATAGGCGATTCAGTGAACTGTAGAAAAAGTGGAAATATTCATGCGATAAAAAAGCACATTGGTCCGTATCAGTTTGTTTACAGATGCAATAAAAGCGTCGTAGATGCCGTTACTGTTTTGTATAACAATATAGTGTTCAATTTGGAAAAGGGTAGGAAATATGTTTGATGCAATTTTCTGGACTATACTTCTGCTTAACAAGTTAATCAGCGTCAACACTGACAGCAGGATAACCAACTGGCTATGATCCTTCCTCTCTGGAAGGGAACAGTACACTGCGTTTGGAGGAAAGTGTTCAGAGTCTCTACTATCTCATGAAGGTGTACCATAAGAAGCTGTTCTTTCACCTCTTCTTTTCTCTTTTTTTCTGCATGATCTGCCATCTTCCACAGAAAACACTTTTTTGAAATGTGCGGATGATCTCACTGTATGTATGCCTATCTCTTTCTCTTTACATTCCATAGAAATGAATGAGTTTTTGCCTCGTATTGATTGTTGGTCTGTTGTTAATGGTCTCATACTTAATCCGTATAAATATCAAGCCGTTAACTTTAGCATGAGACATGGACGGAATATAAACACCATTATGAGATCCCATAATGCCATTGGAGACTCTCAGATAAACACAGTGTCGAAGGTCAATTATCTTAATGTTACCTTTTCTTCTGATCTCTCTTGGTCTGTTACTGTTATCGAAGAAGGTTTTCCGTCTTACTTACTACATAAAGAGATTGCATGCTCTTGGAACTACTCGTCATTTACTCTTACAATTTGTCAATTCTTGCATATTACCTATTATTCTTTACTGTTCTCCATTATTCTTTCCCAGGATTTTGAGAAAAGACTTTGCTGTATTGCGGAGAGTGCTGAAGGCAGTTAGCAATATGTGTGGTGAATCCTTCGAGGTCATAACTAATATGGTGGTGGATAGACATCTAAAGTCATGCAAACTCCTGGCAGGTGTTATTTTATCAGATAGTAACCATCCCCTCCACTTTGATCTTTCTCCTTGTATATCTTCTTCTGGTAGAACGAGACGTAATTACATTAAAATCCATGCACGCAAGGAAAAGTATAAAAGTTCTATAATACCTTACCTAGCAAATATACTCTGTGACGAACGGGATGTTAGAGTTAACCTAGTCAATAACCTACATTCTTAACTATGTCTCTAATTTGGTAAGTTGTACAGTTTTCCGGGTTATTTTTTTTAACCTTTTTTGTATTCGTTACTGTTTTTTTGCATAAGTAACTTGTTGAAATACCCTGTGCTGAGAATTCTATATTGTACCAAAATATAATACAGAATAAAGCCATTAATAATAATAATAATAATACTAATAATAATGTAAGTTATAAGGAAGAGATAAGAAATAAATGAAAAACATGACAAAATATGTGAACAATCGATTAGTTAGTCTGTTAAGTCTTATCGGATGAAGGCAAAGACATAGGTGTTGCTAACTGCTTTCAAATGCTGTTAAAAAGTGAACATTATAAGGTTGGTCACTCGAATCAGTTAAGCAAGGGTGACTAAATCTGAGTTATCTTGACTCGTTCCAGATCACACAGAAAGGTGCCCACACATTCATTTAACCGATTAAAACTAGGCATTTGTCGGCTCTGATGCTTCTATCAATGGCATATATGTTCCTATTCACTAATCATAGAAACATTTTGATATCTGTTAAAGAATTTCCCAACTCATATTATGTAGTAATTTTTAGGTAAATTTGCTATGAGGCTTGTAGTGAAGTTTAGGATACGCGTTTCATCCTATTTAGGACTCGTTCGTCTGTGATGTAATAACATTCTAGTCTCTTGGACTTGAACCCAGTACCTACCTTTAGCTTCAAATATCCCAAGATTTTATTCACTGAGCTAATCAATCTAGTTAGCTTATTATAATCAGTCAAGTAGATATGCATGTAAACATTGATAAATTACATAATTACACTAATAATTCATTGTCCATTTCTTTTCTGGGTCATACATTTCATCACAACAATAGGTGAAATTTATCCTGTCACTTAATCAAATTCAATAAAGATATGTTGGTCCTTTATTAATTAACTTTATTGTTATTATTATTATTATTATTATTATTATTATTATTATTATCAGTAGTAGTAGTATCAGTAGTATCAATAATATTAGTAGTGTTCTTAATTTTAATTAAATTATCATTCACCCCCCCACATTCATTCATTTCTAATTATCTCTTGTTCAACTGAGTTCTTCCATCAGCTCATTCATGACACACACGCACACACACACATGCACATGCACATTCATACTGATACATGTCAATATCTGTGTTAACACAAATAATTAAAATGGGATAATTTTCTTTTAATTAATTCTCCGTTAGATACGTTTTCTCTTAAAATATCTGTGAATTATTGAGTTGGAAGAAACATTATTATTCTTATTGAAACCAGGTTATGTGAATTAGTGTTATGTAGACCAGAGCTGATGGCTTTATATGCATAGGTAGGTATATATACGTATGTATATACATACCCTGGTCATGTCAATCTGTGTATCTAAGGATAGATTGTCGATATGATTATTTCATTCCATATAATCAATCATTCTGAATGTCGTTGATACTGTTGTTGTTGTTGTTGTCGTCATCGTCATTTTATTGACGTGATTTTTAATTTATCTACTTATGTTCATCAGATAACGTGTTGGTGTGTGTGTGTATGTGTGTGTGTGTGTGTACATGTAATTTGTTGTTCCACTGAAATTTGTTTACATTTTGTTTCACTAAAAAATTTAATGGGAAATTTTGTTTGTTTTTTATACTCAGCAACGTGTATATTCAATGATTCCATTTACTTGAATCTATGATTATTTCTCTGAAAAAAACAGATCAATACTACTTACTTATTAATCAAGTAATCTGTATCTATAACAGCATTGCTCAGATCAATAATCAATAACTTAATAGACTGATGTTATATTTTAGTTTGTTCCTCTTTAGTTTTCTTTCAATCTATTCCTACATCAGAGAATATTGTATGTCGACTAAGATATTGTGTTATGTATAGGTAGGTAGAAAAAACTATCCCAACGACATCATTCAGGTGAAGATCCCAAAAAGGCAACAGTCGATTTGTTCATTTACCCAGTATTCTCCGTCTAACCTCAATAACTAAATAGATTGATATTATATTATGGTTTGTTTTGGTGAAGATTCCAAAAACGCATCGGTCGATTTGTTATTATTTTACCCATTAATTTCCCTCTAACCTCAGTACTACTTACTCATTCGTTCTAACATATATGAACAGATCTATCAATGCAACTATGATCGAATAACAATGACCTACATATATTCTCTGTTTACTAAAAGCCTCGTTTCACAACCATTAACGGAAGAAGAGTTATGAATTACTGTGCATCATACTTTTTCTTTGGTCGGCTTACGAAAGTCATCGACATTTTCCAGAGTTATCTTCCTAGTTTCCATAGATCACTGATTATTCCACATTTTGTTCAATATAATCAATACAAGTAGCATAGATCAGTGGTGACATCTCAAACCTTGATTACAATCTTGTCAATTAAACCAAAATCGACAGTTACTTATTGTTCATAAGCTAAGCTCAATACTGCACCACAAATACGATGGATCATATTAGAGTTATATATGCACATAAATACTATCAGGGTTAAGTGAGTAGAACATTGGAATTCCAACTAATTCTCTTCAATTTCAAGGCCAATCACACCTACTTCAATTAGAATAATCGATCGGTATCATTAACCAAATGCCAAGTACTCGAATATGTATAATCGGTTACTGAGTCGTCGTCGTCTTCGTAGTAGTTGTATCATATCAGAATAAATCAATCATTCTCAATTGTTCTCTATTCACCAATGCATAATGTGAATAGTTTTGATGGATTAGTTAGAAATGTCTCATCATCATGCGTCGTTTCCAAGCAGTCGAGTTTAAATTGTTTCGTTATAATGTTAAGACCTTCATCTTTATATGGCCTTTATCACTGTTTCTTTGTTGATTATGAGAATGCAATTTGTTGGGAAGTGAACAGAGCTTGCAATCGTGCAGTCATACGCAGATATGCTGAATATACACACAGCATTACTGATACAATTTCTCGAGTAGAATAACAAATCGTCTTCTGTTTGAAGTTTGTTTTGTCTGATTAGATAAACGGATGTGTATGGATGTGTGTGTACGTGTGTTGTGATGATTGCATCAATGCTCAAACACAATGTAATAAATGGAAACTTTTGTTATATAGGTAGATTGACATGCGTTGTACACACGACAGTTGTGATATTGTTTTGTTGTATCTACTCTACTCACTTGTTCTGCCTCTCTTATCACTTCCTCTATTTGTGCTGTATCGATCGTTTAGAGTAAATGTTCTCTGGTTATTTTTACACTCCATCACATGCTTACAAATATTTTCCAAAGACGAAATAGTTTATTGACAGATAATGAGTGGAAACATGAGGAAACGAACACTCCTTTTCTCTTCTACATCACATTCACTCCTCATTGTTCTTTAATAGGTTAGTATCAATTTATAGAGGTTTTATTGTGTTGCTTTAAACACACAACATTTAGTTTTCCATTGATTGATTGTTCATTCGAAATCACTCATGTAGTTTCTGTCCAATGTGATTCAAATTATGGCACTTGTCAGGCAGTTAGTTAGTTAACAATGTAGGATTCGTACGTATGTACGTATATAAGTTCAAGATGCCATATCACATTAACACAGAGATACAATTGTCGATTCAAATCCCATAGTTCTAGAGGTAGTAAAAGTATAAGCAGTAATCGGAAAGATTAGGGTTTGAAGATGTTGTTCAAGTAGTATAATCCAGTGGAATATATTTGGAGAAAGAATAAAGGGAACATAACTTGGCTAAAGCTCAAAGATGTTTGGAAAACTTTTGAATAAATGATGAGTATAGGGAATGTTCTTTGGAAAAGATCAAAGAACACATTACACTGAGAAATGGAAACAGACATGAGAAGAATGAACAACAACTAAATAGAACTAGAAGGGAAGGCCTAGGACAGAGTGGATCGTAGAATGTTGGTTGACGGTTTCTGTTGGAAGTAACAGGAGTAAGTAAGCTATGAAACATCAAACATACAATTTCTCTACTCATTGAGATTATACAACAAAAAATAGATTCATTTTCATCTTTCTATTCAATGATTAATTCATTTGAGACTATCATGTCTAAACTTCGCATTGTTGCCTACATTCACACTTGAGTTGATAAGTTGAAGGAATTCATATTCATTAATTATCGATTCATTTTAATTATTCAATGGTTTCATTCATGCGTAAAATATATAGAAGTGATTTTTGTTGATTAGTTATTTAGTTAGCTTGGTTAAGCTTAGCTTAGCTTAGTTGGTTAGTTAGCTTGTTAGCTTGGTTAAGCTTAGGTTAGCTTAGCTTAGTTAGTAAGTTGGTCAGTTAGCTAGTCAGCTTGGTTAAGCTTAGCTTAGCTTAGTTGGTTAGTTAGCTTGTTAGCTTGGTTAAGCTTAGGTTAGCTTAGCTTAGTTAGTTAGTTGGCTAGTTAGTTAGCTTGGTTAAGCTTAGGTTAGCTTAGCTTAGTTAGTAAGTTGGTCAGTTAGTTAGTTAGCTTGGTTAAGCTTAGGTTAGCTTAGCTTAGTTAGCAAGTTGGTTAGTTAGCTAGCTTGGTTAAGCTTAGCTTAGCTTAGTTAGTTAGTTGGTTAGCTAGCTAGTTAGCTTGGTTAAGCTTAGCTTAGTTAGTTAATAAAATAGTCAGTTAGATAGATACATACAAAGTTAGCCATCCCAATAAAACTAATCATGAGTGGTTTTCTGAATTTGAAACTATGATCTTTTTAGTGAATGATTTTATGTGTGATCATGTTATGTGCACAATGTTGATTAGATTGGAGAGAACTGTTTATTTAGCATGAAACATTCCCAATTAGTCAACAAATTGAATATTTCTGATGTATATTTATTTGAACAAATATGTATTGGTGCAAATGAGCACCGAATGCATATACTCCACACAGGTCACTTGAATTGTGTGTGTGC
Organism: Schistosoma bovis; assembly: GCA_944470425.2. Taxonomy (NCBI): domain Eukaryota; kingdom Metazoa; phylum Platyhelminthes; class Trematoda; order Strigeidida; family Schistosomatidae; genus Schistosoma; species Schistosoma bovis. The sequence goes on along the minus strand of OX103961.1, from coordinate 2,872,581 downwards.
TGTGATACTGCTCGGGTGCCCAGACTGAAGCAAGTGGTTTTCTTAGAGGGTCACAACTCGAGCCTCTGACCTAAAGGTCTAATCCACAAGGCAGTGGAGCAACATAAGGAGATGTAGCCCCATGGTATCCGGTGACAAACAATAGGTTCATACGCCATTCGTTCCTCAAGGGTCGTGAAGTCCATGTGTACCATTGGTTTGGAATCAGGGTTTCCCAACTCACCTAGTTGGACCCTCTGTGTCCACCAACCTGGTTAAAGCACCGGATATTCGCCTTTCGTCCTCTTAGGTTCGTAAAAGACAACCCTGCCACGAGAAGACATTGAGTAGGATTTCCCTGACAGTGGTTGTATGCACATGTTCATGTGACAGTATTTGGAGAGGGAGAGCTGACTCTCCTCACCCTCGATCATACCTGGGCATTTCAAGGGTTTTCTGATGTATAACAAATCTTCTTCATCATCACAGACGGAACTCAAAACAATTGTTAGCCAGCATCAAAGTCAGGATTTTCAGTACAAACGTCAGAGCAGTTCTATTGTACGGAGTTGAAACTTCTAGAACTAATATAACCATTATCAAACCAGTACAGGTATTCGTAAACGATTGTCTATGCAAGATACTCAATATCCGTTGGCCGGATAATATCAGCAACAATCTACTATGGCAGAGAACAAACTAACTTCTAGCTTACAATGAAACTAAGAAAAGACGCTATAGATGGATTAGTCACACTTTACAAAAACCACCAAACTGCATCACGAGACAAGCACTAACTTGAAAACCTTAGAGCAAAAGGACAAGTGGCAGATCAAAGAAAACATTGAACCGAGAATTAGAAGCAGACATCAAAACAATAAATAATATGTAGCAACGACCGGAAAGTAGAGCACAGGACAGAGTCGGTTACAGAATCCTTGTCGGTAGCCTATACTCCACGACAGATAACAGGCGTATAGAATCTGTCCAGCTAATGATGTGATTTAGAAAAAATAATGAAGATTTCACAATGAAACTATCAATCTCAAAGAATATAATACCACTAAAAATCTTAATATATTTATCTTTGAAATTTGTACACAAAGACAATCATATACATTCATCAAGAAGACATTTGATTCCTTCAAGTACTTTCAATAGATTCTGAACATATTCTATTCACTTGATTTAAGGTTGGACACAATGTTTTTCATTCTGTAGTAAAATAATAACAATAATATGCAAAGATGGGATGGTGGCTAGTAGAAGAATCCAAGACGTACGTTTCGTCCTATTTTAGTTCTCATCATCTGAATATACCTGCATCCCAGAGTCGATGTTCACCCAGGGACTCGAATCCAGTACTGTCCGCTTCAAACACTATCGCATTATCCACTCAGTTATTGAGTCCTGATAGCCACTTGCTTGCACAATAAGGTGAAGTTTAATTCATATAGGTATTGTTTGCTTGTATCTTCTCATTGTTATTTAGAACTGTAATTAGTCAGTCATTTATTGGTATAAGTGCATCCTATACGAATTACCTCAATATTACAAGTATTACAAGTAAAGAAAGATACATAGTAACTAGTAGTAGAATCTAAGACGTGCGTTTGATCCTATTCGCGTTCTCATCAATGGAATATATCTCCATTTCAGAATTAATATTCACTCCAATACTTCAACCTAGTACCGTTCAATTCAAACATCATCACGTTGTTCACTTAGCTACTAGTTACTATAGGCAAACAATATCAAATGGATATATCTTGATTTCATTTTTCCTAAACTAATACATTAACATTCATTCATTCATTGAAACAAGCTGGGGTTTTTTTTCATTGAATGAATTATTGGACATTTATAATGAAATCTATTCTAATTAATTATTGATTTCATTATAGAATATAATCAATTTAAAAACAATCCTGATGTTTAATTCTGTTCAATCTTCAATGTTGTTATTTTGATTCTGATGGAAATTTATGTTAATTATGTAACTAACCACCTGTTGCTATTGGCATTGTTGCTGTTTTTGTCATTGTTGCTATCGTCGTTACTGTTTTTGTCGTTGTTGCTATCGTCGTTACTGTTTTTGTCATTGTTGTTTTTAATAATTGAAATCATAAGTCAATTAAAGGTAGACTACCATAGAAAACCTGAAAGTACTGGATGGCCGTTTCTTCTTATTGTAGGATTCCTTAGTGATATTTGATTTATTTTAAAACTAGAAAAAAAAATTGTATCTATCATATTTTGTTGAATGATTCCATGAAAGTGACATGAACTATGCTCAGTATGGGATTTGTTATAACTCTAAGTATATTTTTATATATGTGATTTCATCTTAATTATTAATCAAAGTGGGTGTACAATCAATATATATCACTGTTATTTATGAAATTGAGAGGATGATAAGTGAATGTTCAGCACTTCAACCGGGTTGGTGGACATAGAGAGTCCACTTAGGAAAGCTGAAAAACCCTGATTCCTGAAAGAACAAATGGTGTATGAGGCAATTCTTAGTTATCGTCCACTAGGATACTACATCTCCTGATATTGCTTCACTCTCTTGTAGATCAGACCTATAGATCAAAATCTCCGTATGTGACCCCCTAACAAAACCCCCTGCTACAGTTTGGGCACCGACAATTTAAGTGACTTGTGTGACGTATGTATATTCGGCGGCTCTTTGTTCCAATATCCATATGTTCAAATAAATAAAATTAATTAATTAGTAGAAAAGAAATTCAATGAAGATTAAGATAAAATACTTTTATATTCTCCTAAAGAAAAACAAATTAATCATTATCATTGTTATAATTATGTATAATTAACTTATCAATTATTTCCACCCCCTCCTAAAGATGTATTATCATAAATTCTTTATGCCATGACAACAAACCGTCTATACTGGTCTACACTATTCGAATACATAGAAATAATATAATTAGATTATCGACGAATGAATAATTGTCAATTATGAAACATTCTGAAGAAAAAGAAGAAGAATTTACTTTGTAAATGATTTATTTTTGCAAACTGTTTGTGTTTTCTTTCTTGACAAGAGAAATCTAGACAGTTTATTTTATAAGATGGTACTTACTTACGCCTGTTACTCCTCGTGAAGAAGCATAGGCCGCTCACGAGCATTCTCCATCCAACCCTGTCCTGGGCATTCCTTTCCAGCTCCTTCCAGTTGTTATTCATTCTTTTCATATCTGACTCTATCTCCCGACGTAATGTGTTCTTTGGTCTCCCTCTTTTCTATTTCCCTTCAGGATTCCAAGTTAGGGCTTGCCTCGTGATGCAGTTTGATGACTTGCGTAATGTATGTCTCATCCATTCCCATCGTCTTTTCCTAATTTCTTCTTCAGCTGGAAGTTGGTTTGTTTTCTTCCACAGAAGGCTGTTGCTGCTGGTGGTTAGAGGTAATCAGCAGGAAACCTTGGGCCAAGGTTCCATGCTACTTGTCAGTAAAGTGTACCTGTAATCTTGAGGGAACTGATACTCCCTGACGGATTCGATCCCGTGCCATCCAGCTTCACAATCAGAGATATTATCACTGAGCTTGCCAGTCCGAGACCTACCTCCTGTACGACTGAGATGTATTAACAATTGATTGATCACTGGATGATGATCAATGTCATTTGTATCAGGTCCTTATTAGTGTAAATCGAATCTTATCGACCAAGTTGCAATGTGGCCACTAGTCTAGGTGACTCAACATATCGAGACATAAGATTACAACTTTGCATTAGAAAACTGTGCTAACAACCACAAAAAACTAAGTTTAATTATTCCTCGCGATTATCCTTGATCATCTAAAATGAAAACATAGTCTATCGGATGTTGATTCACTTCAAATGAATAATACATTTGGACTGGAACAATAGAATCTATTCAGTATTAAATGATTATACAAATCCAATATTATTTGTTACTCAGTAATTAACTAGTGTATGATTATGAGCTTCAATAAAACAACATCATTTAGTATACCATGAGAATTAAATCGAATATTGCCCCCAAATGCCCTGGTATGGCCGAGGGTGGGGTGGGTTCGCCCGCCCTCTCACATGACCACGCGTATACAGCCTCTGCCAGGGAAGTCCTACTCACTGCCTTCTCGTGGAGGGGGTGTTGTTTACGAAAATGAGAGGACGAAAAGCGAATGTCCAGCGCTTTAACCGGATTCCAAACCAATGGTGCACATGGGCTCCAGTATCCTAAACGAACAAATGGTGTATGAACCAATCGTTGGTCATGGGACCGCATCTCCTTACGATGCTCCACTGCGTTGTGGATTACTTTCAGGTCGAAGGCTCCCGGTGTGGCCCCCTAAGAAAACCACCTACTTCGGTTTGGGCACCCGGATAGTATCACAGCCCTCACAAATATCAGATGAGATTTGTTTGGCGCATATGTATTTGGTGCCTCCTTGTACCAATATCTATATGTTAAAATAAATAAAAAATCGAATATTGTTGATTTGGTAACTATAAGATCAGTACATATATATATTCGTCTGCCTCAAACACCATAATGATGAGAATGTATATAGAATTACTGGGAATCAGAATTCTTTAACCAAAAATTATGTATATTTCTGATTGTACTAACGCCTTTCTTTGAAAAAAAGTAATTCACATTAGCGATGGTATGATTTATTGATTATCCTAGTCACCATGGTAACTCTATCGGCTCCATTTTTTTTTGTTTCCCAATTGATTACAAATTCAAAACTAAATGAAACAGATAGAAATGATAGTTCCATATATTTATTTTTAATCATCTAAATCATTTAATGCTTTGTATCTGTATGAAAGACAGAAAATATTGGTCAATAAACAAAGCTGATTACATAGCTCTTTGGTCCAAATGTGAAAACTAAATATTAAATACTTCGGATTTACTTGATGTTATTTTAGTTGTATCTTCCAGTTGTTATTTAGGACTGTAATTGATCAGTCTCATGTTGGCATATATGCATCCTGTGCGGATTACCTCAGTACTGTCTTAATTTACAAGTATTATAAGCAAAGATGAATAGTGGTTAGCAGGTGGAATCCAGTTTGACGCGCGTTTTATGCTATTTAGGACTCGTCAACGATATGTACCTGCATCTCAGAGTTGATGTTCACCATGGGACTCGAACCCAGTACGCACTTCTTGGATTCCACTTCTATCCATTATTCATCTTTCCTTAAAATGCTTGTGACTTAAGGTTATTTCGAGGCAATCCTCACAGGATGCACATATGCCAACATGAGATTGATCATTTACAGTCCTAAATAACAATAGGAAGATACAAGTAAAACAACACCAAGTGAATTTAAACTTCACCCGATCGCACAAGCAGATGGCTATCACAACTCAGTAACTGGATGGATAACATGATAATTTTTGAAGCGGACAGTACTGGGTTCGAGTCTCGGAGTGAACATCAACTCTGGGATGCAGGTACATCCAGCTGACCAGTCTCAAATAGGACGAAAACGCGTGTCTTCGATTCCACTGCTAGCCACTATCCATCTTTGCTTATTAAACACTTCATTCGCAAATTCTCCAATTGTCTCAAACATTATCGTTCCTTGATTTCTATTACAATACCTCTCTTTGATTCGATCTGCTCAGCCTTCTGCTACCAGGTATTCCACTTTAGGATGATGTTACATGCTACTAATGTCTGTCGACATAAGTAGCATACACTACACTAATGGTGAAGATTATCCTATATCACAAAACTACTCGGAATAAAATTACTCGAGTAGAATGTCATTCTTATCAACTAAGTGAATATGTGTGAACAATATCTTTTAATCATAAAATAGCACCGATTAAAATAAGTAAAGTGAATAATGATAGTCAGTTGTCTACAACGTAGGACCAAGCACATCTATGCATCAGTCCAAATTGCCACACGTCATTAGCACAGCAATATGAACACTAAATTCATAGAAGCAGTTAATTTAATGGCAATAAAAAAACATTCCATATAAGGATATGATACAGGAAGAAAGAATTAGTTCGTACAAAGAAAGGTAATTTTAGTCCCACTGTTTAAGGGGAGACAAAGAGGGTATACACCGACGCCAGTGTGATCGATTCTAAACCATGTTACCAAACCATTGGTCCCGTGGACCCCAACCAAGTGGTCTGCATTTACCAACATGACTAAAACTAAAGTTAGTGGCTTCCTCCCAACCATCCACAACACTAGTCAGCATTGTGCGCCGTGGTAACCAGTGTTCAGGCATACTTAACACGTAGCCCAACCATATCAGTCGAGGAAGATTTACAACCTCATCAACTGATTTATCATCATTCCCTAATACTATACGTCTAACCCCACTATTACTTACCCGGTGATCCCATCAGATCCGAGCAATATTTCTAAGACATCTGTGGTCAAATACTAGTAACTTACGAGTATCTTCTACACTTAATGGCCACATTTCGTCGCCGTAAAATAGAATAAAACGATCTGTTGCACAGTATACTCGTCCCTTAATTAAAAGACAAATATCTCACCTTCATCATAGTTGGTGACGTAAGTTGACGAAAGCCAATAAGTAATAGAGACATAATCATAAGATTTTCATTTTGCTCTACTATATTTCCACCGCTACATACTTATACCTTAAGAATTATGGTAGCAACGAAAAGAATCGCTCAATAGAGAAAAAAAACGTATTTATTCACCTTATTGCAATTCGTTTTATCACTTTTAATAGTAACATTAATAATAATAATAACAGTAACTGTTATGTAACACTATAACAGGAAATAGATCTCTATTTTCATACAATGAATTATTAGCACAACAATGGAATCAACATCAAGAGAGAGAGAGAGAGAGAAAAAAAATCAAAGAGGAAAATAAATAAAAAGAAATTAGACAAACTTTATAACAAATTCAAAAAAAATAAATGAATAAAAGGATCCGGATAAGATTACATCATGACAAGAGTTTAAGTGTAGACAATTCCTCGAACATAGATAGAATGAAAAGATAGAGAAAGAGAGAGGGGGGTGGGGGAGGGGAGGGGAGGGGGAGGGTACGGAATGAAACATATTCAATTCATAGTATTACTATGATCAAATAATAATTTTTAAAAAAAACGATTAACTATAAAACCCAATGAAATAATTATGTACGACAATATGATCTGTATATTTTCTAAAAAAAAGGAAAATCAATAATCCCCATGGTGATAATGATGCTCATCATCATCATCATCACCATGGAGATTATTTTACTTGTATGATATATTTCAATGTTGACTAACACTAGAAGCTTTACGTTTAATTATATGATTAACTTTTGAAGTGATTAATTGACATACATCAGTTTCAGCTAATAAAGCCGTAGTTGAAATTGATTTATGATGATAATCATTTATGATTTGTTTATCAGTTTCCATATTAGTAGAATGATGTCGATGAGGTAATGAATGAAATTCATGCAATGTATCATTATTATTATTATTAGTATTATGATATGAATGATGTTTACTATGGATTGTTGTTGTTGTTGTTGTCTTGAATGATGAAACCGTTGAAGAACTCGATAAAGAACGATGTAATTTTTTGTTTAAATGTTTATGAAATGATGATAATGATGTAAGTTTTTTTAATTTATTCTCATCTATACCATTGATATTTTTTAAACCTAATGATGATAATGATGATGAAGATACAGATGATGTAGATGGTGGTATTGAAGGTAATAATGATAATAATAATTTCAAAGTATATGGATCTGTAGATTGAGATGAATGTTTCAAATTCTAAACAGAGAATAGTAGAAATAATTTGATTTAAAGATATGAAAGTAAACAATTGATTATTATCGATAGAGAGAGTATGAGACAAATGTAACGCCGTCCATATATATATATGACATTGCCACAATGAGATTCAAATAGTGTAGTATCAATGATATTAAGAACAAATTGAACATTTAGAACGGGTAATTATCATGGGCTCATCAGTGACTAGCTTTGTGAGGGAATTCTCGGAGGTTCTAGTGAGAAGCCGTGACCAGTAGAGCTAATCCATGTCAAGTAGAGACAGATATCTACTTCAGGACAATGGAAGATGGTCGCGCATTTTCGTGGATTGGTTGAGGTTAGACATTAACACCACTGGATGCCGGCTGGCTCAGTGGTCCAGTAGGTTAAGCGTTCGAGCGCGAGACTGAAGGTCATGGGTTAGACTCCTATTCGAATACTGCCGACATTGGGACTGGTTGGAAAAAGTGGAGAGGTGGTCAGTGTGTGATATGGTACCGTGGTATGAAAGAAAGCTGTACATGACTGGCTTCTGTTGATCCTTCATAATTCTCTGGTTAGGATCTTAGAGACGGTGCAACACAGTGGCATGAGACGTTATCAGAGATGAATCAGAATAGAAGCCAGTAGTGATCCTGCTGTAGCTTTTTTCATAAAAGTGAATGTAACATTTTTTTAACTGAAAGAATTCTTTCTGGTTATATTTTTGCAAACTGAACTGTTTCTCCCATTATTATTACTTCACTCTTATACACTGATTTTCTTATACACACTTTACATTCTTCATCTCTTCACATTTCCATTTTTATTGGCTTAGCGAATATGTATTTGGTGCACTCTTGTACCAATGTTTATGTGTTAACATGAATAAATAATTTTTTTTGATTGAGATCTTGGACTAATTGATGTTAGACTATTATTGAAAAACTTGAAGCCATGGATGGCCGTTACGTCCTATTGTTGAACTCCTCAGAAGTGCTCATCCACGGCCCCACTCGCGAGATTCGAACCAGGGCCTGCAGTCTAGCACGCGAACGATTAACCTCTAGACCGCTGGTTCGGCATCCAATGATGTTATTATCTAACTTAAACCAACCCCTGAAATTGCGCAACCATCCAACATTGTTCGAGCGCGAGACTAAAGGCCCTACATTTAAATCCCGCGAGCGGGATCGTGGATACGCACTGCTGAGGAGTCCCACAACAGAACGAAACGGCCGTCCAGTACATCCGGGTTTTCAACGGTGGTCTAACATCATCAATCAGTTCATGATCTCAATCAAAGACTTAATAATCTCCACAACTCCTATACTGCAAATAAACTTTTATCAAAACGAAAGGTTGAAAATCATTTCAGTATTAACCACAGTAATCAGTGAATAAAAAAAAGATTTTGTTTTAATCTGTCAATTCAATAAGCAGCTTTCAATATTGAATATTTTTATAGTTTGACATGTTGTATATTACCAACAGCATTAGTAAAATTACTTTGCGTATTTTTATTGAACAAACGACAATTCAAGTTAGCTACTATTAACTTCACCATATATAACTTTAATTTATACATTCAATAATAATAATAATAATAATAATAATAATAATAATAGTAATAATAATAATAGATCTTCATTTCCATTCCCCCCTCACCTACCTACTCCCCCTCCCATTTATTACACACAATCAACTACTATTACCTCTGGCTACATAATCTACAAAATTGTAAATGTCTATCCCTCTCTCTCTCTCTCTCTCTCTCGTTTTAAAACATCATAAACAGTTGTGTGTACACTTGATCTTTACAGTAGAACGTTACAACTACTGATTAAAGTAACAACAACAACAAAAAAAAACACATACTTCGTCAACTGGAAACTTCTGATGTACTCTTTACTTTAACCAGAAATTGTTGAAGCTTCAAACTAGTTTTGATTATTAGTATTATGATTATTATTGCTTAAAATCTTAGCATAACTGACTTTTTCACAATTGATTGATCACTGGGTGGTGATCAATGTCAAGCGTGTCAAGTCCTTCTTAGTGCAATGCCGAATCATCTAGACTAGTGGTCGATAGTATTTGATCTGCACTAAGAAGGACTTGACACACACTACATTGATCACCACTCAGTGATCAATCAATTGTGAATACATCTCGGTCCTACAGGACGTCAGTTGCGGAACGGATATCCCAGTGGTAACGCCTCTGATTGTGAAACTGGGAGACACGGGATTGAATCTGTCAGGGGGTATAAGTTCCCTCAAGATTACAGGTAAACCTTGCTGACGTGTGCCAAGTAGCACGAAATCCGGGTCCAGGGTTTCCTGTTGACTATCTCCAACCACCATCTTATGACTAACTTTTTATGCCTCTTCTCACTAATTCATTTGTTCATATCAAATCAAACCGAGGCATATATATATATGGGTATGTATAAATTCGAAACCAATAAAACGAAATCCCTGTTGATTACATTTTCATGCTAATTACTGAAGCATGATAACTAGAACAAATGATATGTTCCTAAGGTCGTGCTAAATACTTGCAACTAATTAACATCTCAATATGATTCAAGGGATGTCGTGTCATTTAACCTACTAATAGACACATTAGAAATTGATGAATAGCAGCAGTAGGTCTCAATATACACAAAGGGAAAAGCAAGATTCTCTGATACAATACAACATAACATGCAACAATCGAATCACACTTGAGGGATAAGATTTGGAAGATATAAAAACCTTTACATATCTGAGCAGCATCATTTATAAACATGGTGGATCTGATGCAAGATGTGAAGGTGCGAATTGGCTAAGTAAGAGCATATTTACAACTGAAAAACATCTGGAACTCAAAACAACTGTCTGTCAACCAACGCCAAGGTCAGAATTCTCAGTACAAATGTCAAGACAATCCTACTGTATGGGGCGGAAACCTGGAGAACTACGGAAGCCATCGTTCAGAAGATACAAGCGTTTATTAACAACTGTCTACGTAAAATACTTCGGATCTGTTGGCCAGATACTATCAGAAACAACCTACTGTGGGAGAGAACAAATCAGATCACAGTGGAGGAAGAAGAAATCAGGAAGAAGTGCTGTAAAAGGATAGGATACATATTGAGGAAAACACCCAACTGCGTCACAAGACAAGCCCTCACGTGAAATCCTCATGGCTGAAGGAGGAGAGAAAGACCAAAGAACACAATAACAGAGAAATGGAGACAGATATGAGAAGAATGAACAAAAATTGGATAGAACTAGAAAGGAAGACCCAGGATAGAGGGGATTGGAGAAGGTTGGTCGGCGGCCTATGCTCCATTAGGAGTAACAGGCGTAAGTAAGTAAGTAAGTAAGTAAGTAAGTAAGTAAGTAAGTAAGTAAGTAAGTAAGTAAGTAAGTAAGTAAGTAAGTAAGTAAGTAAGTAAGTAAGTAAGTAAGTAAGTAAGTAAGTAAGTAAGTAAGTAAGTAAGTAAGTAAGTAAGTAAGTAAGTAAGTAAGTAAGTAAGTAAGTAAGTAAGTAAGTAAGTAAGTAAGTAAGTAAGTAAGTAAGTAAGTAAGTAAGTAAGTAAGTAAGTAAGTAAGTAAGTAAGTAAGTAAGTAAGTAAGTAAGTAAGTAAGTAAGTAAGTAAGTAAGTAAGTAAGTAAGTAAGTAAGTAAGTAAGTAAGTAAGTAAGTAAGTAAGTAAGTAAGTAAGTAAGTAAGTAAGTAAGTAAGTAAGTAAGTAAGTAAGTAAGTAAGTAAGTAAGTAAGTAAGTAAGTAAGTAAGTAAGTAAGTAAGTAAGTAAGTAAGTAAGTAAGTAAGTAAGTAAGTAAGTAAGTAAGTAAGTAAGTAAGTAAGTAAGTAAGTAAGTAAGTAAGTAAGTAAGTAAGTAAGTAAGTAAGTAAGTAAGTAAGTAAGTAAGTAAGTAAGTAAGTAAGTAAGTAAGTAAGTAAGTAAGTAAGTAAGTAAGTAAGTAAGTAAGTAAGTAAGTAAGTAAGTAAGTAAGTAAGTAAGTAAGTAAGTAAGTAAGTAAGTAAGTAAGTAAGTAAGTAAGTAAGTAAGTAAGTAAGTAAGTAAGTAAGTAAGTAAGTAAGTAAGTAAGTAAGTAAGTAAGTAAGTAAGTAAGTAAGTAAGTAAGTAAGTAAGTAAGTAAGTAAGTAAGTAAGTAAGTAAGTAAGTAAGTAAGTAAGTAAGTAAGTAAGTAAGTAAGTAAGTAAGTAAGTAAGTAAGTAAGTAAGTAAGTAAGTAAGTAAGTAAGTAAGTAAGTAAGTAAGTAAGTAAGTAAGTAAGTAAGTAAGTAAGTAAGTAAGTAAGTAAGTAAGTAAGTAAGTAAGTAAGTAAGTAAGTAAGTAAGTAAGTAAGTAAGTAAGTAAGTAAGTAAGTAAGTAAGTAAGTAAGTAAGTAAGTAAGTAAGTAAGTAAGTAAGTAAGTAAGTAAGTAAGTAAGTAAGTAAGTAAGTAAGTAAGTAAGTAAGTAAGTAAGTAAGTAAGTAAGTAAGTAAGTAAGTAAGTAAGTAAGTAAGTAAGTAAGTAAGTAAGTAAGTAAGTAAGTAAGTAAGTAAGTAAGTAAGTAAGTAAGTAAGTAAGTAAGTAAGTAAGTAAGTAAGTAAGTAAGTAAGTAAGTAAGTAAGTAAGTAAGTAAGTAAGTAAGTAAGTAAGTAAGTAAGTAAGTAAGTAAGTAAGTAAGTAAGTAAGTAAGTAAGTAAGTAAGTAAGTAAGTAAGTAAGTAAGTAAGTAAGTAAGTAAGTAAGTAAGTAAGTAAGTAAGTAAGTAAGTAAGTAAGTAAGTAAGTAAGTAAGTAAGTAAGTAAGTAAGTAAGTAAGTAAGTAAGTAAGTAAGTAAGTAAGTAAGTAAGTAAGTAAGTAAGTAAGTAAGTAAGTAAGTAAGTAAGTAAGTAAGTAAGTAAGTAAGTAAGTAAGTAAGTAAGTAAGTAAGTAAGTAAGTAAGTAAGTAAGTAAGTAAGTAAGTAAGTAAGTAAGTAAGTAAGTAAGTAAGTAAGTAAGTAAGTAAGTAAGTAAGTAAGTAAGTAAGTAAGTAAGTAAGTAAGTAAGTAAGTAAGTAAGTAAGTAAGTAAGTAAGTAAGTAAGTAAGTAAGTAAGTAAGTAAGTAAGTAAGTAAGTAAGTAAGTAAGTAAGTAAGTAAGTAAGTAAGTAAGTAAGTAAGTAAGTAAGTAAGTAAGTAAGTAAGTAAGTAAGTAAGCAAGTAATTAAGTAATTTGATCAATAGAAATCGGTCAATCGTTAAAAGACATTAAACAGACACGATATTTAGTCACCAATGAATAATTAATCCAATTGAAATATTACCGTTAAGAATAAAGGATATTCATTAGGCTATTAGTATTAGATCATAGGTGTCTACAAAGCATTGTTTGTGTATTTTGGGGCCACGAAGTCATACCTCTGTTAGGAATAAGGTAATAGGTAGAAAAAATTGCAAATCAATTGATGAGGTGGTAAATCTCCACCAATTGAGATGGTTGAAACATTTGTTACACATCACCAACCACTGTCTACATCGACGAGCGATCTCTTCCGATGTAGAAGTAGGTTGGAAGAAAGCTAAGGATGATCAAACCAAAATATGGCATACATCCATAAAGTCATTACCAATTAGACTTGTTATCAAGTATAAACCACCAGGTTGGAGTCTGAATGATTATAGACTAACCAGTGGGTAGGGACTTTGAATGACACGGTTCAAGATCGTTTGCAATGATACAGGTGGATTGATTTTTGTCGTACCTGGAATTCGAAGATTTCGAATTTCTTATAATTTTTTATTAGAGTAATTTATATTTTCTTAAATCATATATTCGATTCCTAATCTTTTCTACTTCTACTAACAATACAATTGTCTTGAGTACTCTGGGATATGCTCTAACAATTTTATCTTGACGTGGATGGAGGGAGAGTTCACTCCTTCTCTTGAAATGCTCTGACACATCAACGCGTATAAAGCCACTTTCAGGGAAGTTCTACTCATCGCCTTCTCGGGGCGGCGGTTCTGGTTACAAGATTTAACAGGACGAAAAGCGAATGCCCGGTGATTTAAGTGGGTTGTTGTATATGGAGGATCCACGTCGGCGAGTTGGAAAACCCTCATTCCGATCCAATGGTACACATGGACTCCAGGATCCTGGGGAAACAAATGGCGTATGAACCTATCGTTTGTCATCGGATACCATGAGACTGTATCTCTTTACGTTGCTCCATTGTCTTGCGGATCAGACCTTTAGGTTGAAGGCTTGGTGTGTGGCTCCTTAAGAAGATTACCTGCTTCGGTTTGGGCACCCGGACAGTATGACAGCCCACACAGAAATCAACTGACTTGTGTGGCGTATATGTATTCGGTGCTTCTTTGTAACTCCGCCTGTAGCTCTTCTAGAGTTACTGGCGGTCCCAAGCCCGGGTAAAGGAGGCGGGTTGGGCGTGGGGTTAGCGACCCCATCCCGTAGAAAACTAACTCGCTGAAAAAACGCTTACCAGAAAAAATAATCCAAGCCATTTTAAATCTGCCCTGGGAGTTAGGTCTTCATTTAGAAGAATTATGACGCTTCATGGTGAAAGCCGAGTCCCTTCGGTAGCCACGAGGCCGATGCCCCTTCAAACAACCAGAGCAAAAATTTTTATAGGTACATGGAACGTTCGAACAATGTGGGAAACCGGGAAGACCAGTCAAATAACAACGGAAATGAGGAGATACAACTTGGCAGTACTGGGAATCAGCGAAACCCACTGAACCCAAGCTGGACAGACGAGGCTAACTACGGGAGAGATGCTGCTATACTCCGGTCACGAAGAGGACAATGCTCCACACACTCAGGGAGTCACTCTGATGCTGTCCAAAGTAGCACGAAATGCACTTGTAGGATGGGAATCTCACGGATCCAGAATCAACAAAGCATCATTCAAAACAAAGAAGGAGGGGATCTTAATGAATATTATCAAATGTTATGCACCCACCAATGATAACAACGACGACATTAAAGATCAGTTCTACGAGCGGCTGCAGTCGATCATAGAGAAATGCCCAAGAAAGGAATTCACCATTCTGATGGGAGATCTAAATGCCAAAGTTGGAATAGACAACACTAGATATGAAGATATTATGGGACGACATGGACTGGGAGAAAGAAACGAAAATGGAGAAGGATTTGCAAATTTGTGTGCATTCAACAAATTGGTCATAGGAGGCACAATATTTCCACACAAGCGTATACACAAGGCTACATGGATCTCATCGGACCACACTTCAGAAAACCAGATAGATCGTATTTGCATCAACAAAAAATTCCGAAGGACAATGGAAGATGTGAGAACCAAGAGAGGTGCTGACGTAGCTTCAGATCACCACCTAGTTGTAGCCAATTTAAAACTGAAGCTAAAAAAGAACTGGGCAAGTGGACAAACAGCACTACAAAGGTTCAATACAGTCTTCCTTCGAGATGCTGACAAACTCAGTGAATTCAAGATAGCTCTCAGCAACAGGTTCCAAGCCTTAGAAGATCTACTGAAAGAAGAAGAAACTACTATGGAGGACAACTGGAAAGACATCAAGCAAGCATTAACTTCAACGTGTCAAGAGGTTCTGGGCCTAAAAAACACCATCATAAGGAATGGATCTCTACAGAAACACTGGACAAGATCAAAGAAAGGAAGAACAGGAAGGCAGCAATTAACAACAGCCGACCACAAGCAGAGAAAGTTCAAGCACAAGCTGAGTACATAGAAGCAAACAAACAAGTGAAGAGGAGCATTAGAGCCGACAGGAAGAAATACGTGGAAGAATTAGCAACGATGGCAGAAAAAGCTGCTAGAGAAGGAAATATGAAACAGCTTTACGATACAACGAAGAAACTAGCAGGGATATACAGTAAACCAGAGAGACCGGTCAAAGACAAAGAAGGCAAGCCAATCACTGAAATTCAACAACAGCGTAACAGATGGGTAGAATACTTCGAGGAACTCCTGAATAAGCCGACTCCAATGAATCCACCGGACATCGAAGCGGCACGCACAGATCCTCCTATAGATGTCAACCCACCAACGACGGAAGAAATCAGAATGGCCGTCAGACAAATCAAGAATGGGAAAGCAGCAGGACCCGACAAAATACCAGCTGAAGCAGTGAAGTCAGACATCAAAGTAACCACAAGCATGCTTTATCTTCTATTCAAAAAGATTTGGGAGGAGGAACAAGTGCCGATGGACTGGAAAGAAGGACACCTCGTCAAGATTCAAAAGGAAGGAGATCTGAGCAAATGTAGAAAATACAGAGGCATTACACTATTGTCAATACCAGGGAAAGTCTTCAACAGAGTTTTTCTGAATCAAATGAAAGATGCAGTAGACGACCAACTTCGAGATCAACAAGCTGGATTCCGTAAGGATCGGTCGTGCACAGACCAAATTGCAACACTAAGGATCATCGTCGAACAGTCAGTTGAGTGGAACTCATCACTATACATCAACTTCATTGATTATGAAAAGGCATTCGACAGTGTAGATAGGAGGACATTATGGAAACTTCTTCGACACTACGGAATTCCTGAGAAGATTGTCAATATAATCCGGAACTCATACGACGGACTACAGTGCAAAGTAGTGCATGGAGGACAGCTGACAGATGCATTCCAAGTAAGGACCAGAGTCAGACAAGGCTGTTTACTCTCCCCCTTCCTCTTTCTTCTGGTGGTCGACTGGATTATGAAGACCTCGACATCTGAAGGAAAACATGGAATACAATGGACAGCTCAGAATCGATTAAACGACTTGGACTTCGCAGATGACATAGCCCCCCTATCGCGTACACACGAACAGACGCAGATGAAGACAGACAGTGTAGCAGCAGTCTCTGCATCAGTAGGCCTCAGTATACACAAAGGGAAAACCAAGGTCCTCAAATTCAAAGCGGAGAACAGCAATCCAATCACTCTTGATGGCGAAATTCTGGAAGATGTAGAGTACTTCACATACCTGGGAAGCATCATCGATGAACAAGGAGGTTCAGATGCAGACGTAAAGGCGAGGATTGGCAAAGCAACGACAGCATTCCTACAACTGAAGAACATATGGAACTTATAACAACTGTCAACCAATATCAAAATCACAATCTTCAATACGAACGTCAAGGCAGTTCTACTGTATGGAGCTGAAACTTGGAGAACTACAACAACCACAATCAAGAAAGTACAAGTATTTATAAATAACTGTCTACGCAAGATACTCAACATCCATTGGCCGGATACCATCAGCAATAGCCTTCTGTGGAAGAAAACAAACCAACTTCCAGCTGAATAGGAAATTAGGAAAAGACGATGGAAATGGATGAGACATACATTACGCAAATCGTCAAACTGCATCACGAGGTAGGCCCTAACTTGGAATCCTGAAGGGAAGCGGAAAAGAGGAAGACCAAAGAACACATTACGTCGGATAATAGAAGCAGATATGAAAAAGATGAATAACAACTGGAAAGGATTGCCCAGGATAGGGTTGGATGGAGAATGCCGGTGAGCGGCCTATGCTCCTTCACGAGGAGTAACAGGCGTAAGTAAGTAAGCTTCTTTGTAGCAATATTTATGTGTCTGGTCCTACGTTGTAGCTGACTAACTGATTTATGTGTTCAAATAAATAAAATCAGCAGAAGTGGGATAAGATGCTTATTTCCATTCACTATACTAACTAAACGAGAATATGTTACTTTGAGACATATGCATAAACCAAGTGTCACTGACTATTATAATTTGTAGTGTACAATGAAATATCATTTTCAAGAAAGATGATTTAATCTCATAAGATTTTCACTGTCTAACATTCAATTGTATTAGAACCAACTGGTGACTGTTAAAGAACAAAAGATGAAAAGACAAATATGAAATCTAGAAAACTATTTTACGTTGAATCCATTTGTGTATTTTCACAGTGAAGGAGTAGGCTTTTTTAAAAAAAAAAAAGCTAGGAACAGCCAAATCAAAAATGTGACATCCACGAAGACATAAACTATTGCTCTGACTCGTGAAGATGATAGATCCCAACTAGTTGATTACGAACCGAACAATTACTTTAACCAATGGTTAAAGATATTGATTGATACGGCTTGGAATCGATCAACATCGGATAGATGCATTTGCTCTGTCTTACCTTAGATATCGATTTTTGAAATTCATTTCTTCTTGAAAACAAAAAAATTGTTTATGCCTATTGTTCTCTATTACCACTGATATTGTTTACTACTACCGCTAGTACTTTGATATCTGTCCTGACAATTTTATCTCGCTTAGTTGATGTGGTGTCGGAACTTGAACTGATACAAATATGAACAAAATTGTACGTTGCCTAACACTAACTAACAGACGCTTTATTCATTAAACAAACAGTTTATATAATAATAACTGTTAACTCTCTTTCTTTCAACTCATTAGCTCTAGTTGAAATCTTCTACCGTTCATAAATTACAGTTAATTATAACTACAAAATGTATTGCTTAGTTTTATTGTTAAAAATAGTGTTGCCATATGATTATTGTGCCTTATTATTTCTTCAGTTCTATCTACTCAGATAGATGGATTGTTTATTCATTAAGATTTAAAGTCTAAACAGTAAACCAGGTACCCACCGACTACTATCAATGATAGATTTACATCTGAGAATTTAAGCATTGAAGTATAGGCATATACAATGTTTTCTTTCGATACCTCGGTCAGCCAGTCAGCTACAACATAGGACCAGGCACATATATGCATCGGTCCAAGTTACCATACCTCATTAACACAACACGATGAACATCGGATTTATAAAACTAGTTAATTCAGAGGTGGTAATATATAAAAGAAAGATTGTATATAAGGATATAATACACGGAGAATGAATTAGTTCTTAGAAAGAAAGATATGAAGTGATTTTAATCTCTTAGTTTAAGGGAAGACAGAGAGTGTATACACCCATGCCATTGTGATCGATCGATTTTGAGCCATGTCACCAAGAGTCTCCAACCATTGTTTACGATAGTCACGCGGACCCCAACCAAGTAGTCTGCATCTACCAACATTGTTAAGACTAGAAGTCAGTGACTTTGTGGACTGATGCCACGTTTTGGTTTGACTGTCCCTAACTTTCTTCCAACCATCTCCAATACCGGTTAGCATTGCACGTCGTGGTAACCAATGTTCAGGCATACTTAACACGTGACCCAACCATCTCAGTCGATGAAGATTCATAACCTCATCAACTGATTTACCATCATTACCTAATACCCTGCGTCTAACCTCACTATTACTTACCCAGTGATCCCAGCAGACGCCAGCAATATTTCTAAGGCATCTGTTGTCAAATACTAGTAGCATACGACTACCTTCAACTCTTAATGGCCACGTTTCGCTGCTGTAAATTAAAACAGAACGGACTGCCGCGCAGTATACCCGTCCTTTTATTGATAGACGGATATCTCGCCTTCGCCAAAGGTGACGCAAGTTGGCAAAAGCCAAACGAGCTTTTCGAATCCGTGCAGAGATTTCGTCAGATACCAACCCATTAGGGCTGATCACACTTCCAAGATAAGTGAAGTTGTCAACGAGTTCGAATACTTCACTCCCTATCCTTAGTTCAGGTGTTGACGCAGATCAGTCCTGAAGCAACAACTTGCACTTAGAGGGAGAGAAGCGCATTCTAATCATTCTGGCATTGTTGCTCAGTGCTACCAGAAGACTCTGCATTTTGCCTATAATTCAATCAATATAGATGACACTTTTTTTTCTCTAAAAAAGGGATTTATAACTATATGAAACGACAGGAAAAAAATAAGACACTTACATGACTCCCCATAGAAGGAGGAAATCGACGATCCAATGTATTTGCTTTTCGATAATTAATAGTGGAAAGGTAATCATTATTATCTGATGAAGTAGACAAATCTAATGATGATCCTATTTCATTAGAATGATTACTATTTGAAAGATTGGATAATGCATTCTGTTCACGTCTTAATGAAATCATCGAATCTAAACGTTGTACTAAGCGTTTATGGGGATCAGTTATTGTTGTTGTTGATTCTGTTGTTGTCGTAGAAGAAGAACAAGCGTTAAGAGGTTTACTGACGTTAGCATTATCATTATTAACTTGTTCTTCATTAGATTCTGGTGACAATTTAACACTTGATGTATGATCATTATTACAATTATTATTATGATGATTCCAGTGTTGAGCAGCTTCAGCAGCCGATTTTAAAATACCTTCAAACACAGATGGACGTCGTAAACTATACTCAGCATTTTGATTAATCGGTTTCAAGGTAGATGTTCGATTTAAATGATTTTGTTGTTGTATTGTTGTCGGTCGTTTGAAATTCTCTAATCGTCTAGACACAACTGGAAGCATAACAGGTCGTTTGAAGTCAACCATTGAATGATCAGTATGCACAACACCTTTCTTACTGGAATTATCTTTAGTGATATTAGAAGAATCATGGGAAACATTTGATGTTCTAAAAACTTTTACTGAAAAGAAAACACAACATTATAAATGCACAATACTGGAAAAAAAAGTTGACAAATTGAAATAATGTCTAGGTTATCTATCTACTTCAGAATATCATACCTAGTTTCATCAACCATTACTCGATCCGATCATTAGTAGCAATATAGAATCGCCAAACTATTACAACTAAAACGTACTATTGAAAAGCATCCATTTTCAATAGTCAAATCTGGTAATGATAAATAAATGTTCACATACTGGGCTTTTAAATAAACACTGTATTAGAGCTCATCAAAATTCCCTACGACGAATTCATTAATCAAATTATTTAAAAAAGGATTTAAGTCTAACTTCAACTAATCCACGAAGTTGCGCCACAGTCCACCATTGTCATCAGTGAGTTGCTATCTCACAAGAGCCCCGGTTGAACTCTACTGGCCACGGTTTCTCACTAGAACTCTAGGATATACCTCTCGGAGACCTTCGCTAGTGAGCATATAAAGTTAGACATTAACACAGTTGGATTCCCACCGGCTCAATGGTTAAGCACTCCTGCGCGAGACCAATAAACCCTGAGTTCGAATCTCAAGAGGCGGGATTGTGGATGTGCAGTGCTGAGGAGTCCCACAATAGGATGAAACCGCCATCCAGTGATTCCAGGTCTTCATTGTGGTCTAGATTCAACTGACTCATGAATTCAACTATTAAAATTTACTAAAATCTCCACAAAACCCCTTCTCTGACGATAAAACTAGAACATGTGCTCACTAGTGACTAGCTTCGTGAGGGAATTCTCGGAGTTCTAGTGAGAAGCCGTGATCAGTGGAGCTAATCCTTGTCGGGTAGAGACAGTTATCTACTTAAGTACAATGGAAGTTGGTCGCGCTATTTCGTGGATTGGTTGATGTTAGAAACTATCACCATTGGATGCCGGCTCAGTGGTCCAGTTGGTTAAGCGTTCGCGCGCGAGACCGAAGGCCCTGGGTTCGAATCCCGCTCGCGGGATCGTGGATGCGCACTGCTGAGGAGTCCCACAATAGGACGAAACAGCCGTCCAGTGCTTCCAGGTTTTCAATTGTGATGGTCTAACATCAATTGGTTCAAGATCTCAATCAAAAACTAGAACAAACATCGATACAGAATAGTATGAATACTACCTTGGTTCATGACTTAATCACTAGATACATAAACTGATTATTAGAAACCTATTATCCACCTATCAATTCTTTTTTGTTATTGTTGTTGTTTATATCTTTTTTAATCTTTACATTCATCTTTCTTAATCCACATGAATTGTTTCTTATCGTAATTACCTTGATAATAGTTATCTTATTACATAATGATGGTCTTATAACTGTAGAGCCTGATGACAAAGTTATTAAAAACAATTTTATGCTTAGATATTCTTTGTTTTTGAATATTCTATATGGATTCATTATAATTCGTTGTTTCTTATCAGCTGATTAAAACCATATATGTATTGAGAGTTAACATTGTGGTATGATATAACATAAAAGAATTGACATAGATGAACGAAAAGAATTAGGATGATAAAGATTATCAATGACTACGATATATAAACAATGATGGATAGTGGCTAACAGTGAAATCTAGAACTCACGTTTCGTCCTATTCGGAACTCGTCAGCTGGACGTACCTGCATCTCAGAGGTGATGTTCACTCTGGGACTCGAACCCAGTACCATTCGCTTCAAGTGCCACTGCGTTATCCATTCAGCTACTGAGTCCTGATAGCCACTTGCTTGTCCAATCGGGTGGTACTGGGATCGAGTCTCAGAGTGAACATTAACTTTGGAATGCAGGTACATCCAGCTGACGAGTCCCAAATAGGACGAAACACGCGTCAAACAGGATTCCACTGCTAGCCACTATCCATTCATCTTTGCTCAGAATATTTGTGAATTAAGGCAATATCGAGGCATACGCACAGTATGCACATATGCCAATAACAGACTGATCAATTGCAGTCTTAAACCTCAATGGGAAGATACAAGCCAAACAATACCAAGTGAATATATATATATATATATATGCCAAGATAGGTTAAAGGTAATTTAGTGATAGAATTTATAGATAGGCGGGTGATGCATGAATTACTTACGGTCCGAAGATGGATAAGATAGATTACGCAATAAGTTAACCGCATTTGCAGAGGTTCCATAAGTTAAGTAAATTAAATGGATGAAAGCGTATAAGTCAAGAGAGGGTTTTGGTGTACATAAAATAAGAAATAGTTAAGGGCAGACCGGATAAAAAAAAACTAATAAAATAATGATAATGACAAAAACAATATACCAAGATGTTGATAACTTTATTATTGTTTCTTTCTGGATACATAAATTAGGTCAGTGTCGAGTCACCTAGACTGGTGGCCACATTGCAACATGGTCGATAGCATTCGATCTGCACTAAATAAGGACTTGACACGCATGACAGTGATCACTACCCAGTGATCAGTCAATCGTGATAAATCAGGTTAGTGTTCTGTTATCGCTATTGATTCAGCGAACCGAAGAGACATTACGTTTTTCTTTGTCTGTAAGTAATTTGAAGGTTTGTGGAATATCAATAATATCCCCGATATCAAGTAAATGGCAAGCTATTGCACTCTTTAGAACAGTTGCGTCTCTCAGTCTCAAGTCCTTTGAAACGTGTTCAGAAATGCGAACATATACTGTTCTCTTTTTTTTTTCAAAGTATGTGCTATGATACACACATTTAAATTGGATAATGCAGATGACCTGTCAATTTTTGTTTGTTTGAGTGAGCGCTTCGTTTCACATAACGTAGTCAGTCTTGCATTTATCCTATGGTTAATTATTCCAGTGTTTCCATCTCCTTTGAAGCATAAATATAAGAAGCAGGTTTTCTTATCCATTGTATCGCATTTAACCCGTAGGTTGGTTTCGGTATATTTCTCAAAACAACTGTCAACAAATATCAAAGTCACAATCTTCAATAAGAATGTCGAGACATTTCTACTGTACGGAGCTCAAACTTCGAGAACTACAACAACCATCATCAAGAAGGTACAAGTATTCATAAATAGTTGTCTACGCAAGATACTCAACATCCATTGGCCGGATACCATCAGCGACAGCCTTTTGTGGGAGAGAACAAATCAACTTCCAGATGACGAGGAAATTAAGAAAAGACGATGGAAATGGATAAGATACACATTACGCAAATCATCAAACTGCATCACGAGGCAAGCCCTAACGTGGAATCCTGGAGAGAATTGAAAAGAGGAAAGCTAAAGAATACATTAGGTCGGGAAATAGAATCAGATATGAAAAGGATGAGTAACAACTGGAAAGAGCTGGAAAGAATTGCCCAGGACAGAGTTGGATGGAGAATGCCAGTGAGTGGCCGATGCTCCTTCACGAGGAGTAACAGGCGTAAGTAAGCGTAGTTGTAGTTAGTTTGCACAAAATATTGATTGAAATTAATTTCAGTTTTTTTTAATCGTAATCTATTGTTATCATCAATCAGTCAGTTATAAGCAACATTGAATCTAGCACAAATGTGTATTGATTCAGGTTTCGCCACTACATAAACACAATCCATAGTGGTCTAGCTTCAACTGAGTCATGGTTTCAACTATTGAAATTTCTAAAAAAAATTCCCACAAACCCCTTCTGATAACAAGCAGATAAGATTATAAAAATAAATCTCTATCCCACAGGAAGTCGATTGCAGTCCCGACCGCTTAGGGGTGACATCTCTGACATGGTATGGATTCTGTCAGAGAGCACCAGTTCGCTCAAGATTACACGTACACCTTGTTGACGAGTGTCATTCATTATTCATCTGAAAATACGTATAATTTTTAAGCAGAGATGGATGGCGGGTAGGAGTGAAATCCAGGATATGTGTTTCGCTTTATTTTGTGACTTGTTATTTGGATGCACTTATACCCCAGAGTTGATGTTCACTGGCTAGTGACCAATGATATGTAAGCCAGGTCCTTCTTAGTGCAATTCGAATTCTATCGATCAAGTTGCAATTTAGCTACTAATCTAGGTGATTCGACATCGTATGCAACTGTGTAGAGATTTAAGGTGATAGTTGGAGGTACTTATTTACTTAAGAGCCATATCATGCAAAATCTTTCAACCATTGGTCACGATACCCTCATGAACTCCAACCAGGTAGTTTGGATCTCTCTAAATAGGTCAAACAAATAGCTTATCAATTCATGAACTGATATCCATAGCTTTCTTTCAACCTACTCCTATACTTTACATTAGTGGTCATATAACACTAAAGACCAAAACAAACACAAGATTTTAGAGTTTTGTTCTCTGAGCTGGATGATTTGGTTATGGAGCTTTCATTATTCTTCTGAACGACATAATCATCATCACAAAATTCAAGTAGAAATGAAGTGTTCGAATTTTAAAATCATCCACCTGAGCAACAAATCTTCTCCACCATCTCAAACACAATATTGTTAATCATTTAGTGATCGATCAATATAAATATCTAAATTATACAGTAGATCAATGGAGAATTGATTAATTCATGAGTAACTTATTGATCTGTGAAGTTGGATGATGTGTGTTCGAACCGAAAAGGAAGCATCGATTTCGTTATGATCATAAGTATGTCTTTTTTTTAAAAATATATATCAACTAGCACGAAAGGCAAGTCAAGCATTTCTTCTCGATTTACTTCAAACTGCCTATACTCTGATATTTGGGAAAATTATATATGAGATATGTTAAGTGTAATAAATTGAGTAGATGACAGGTTTAAAGTCAGACAAGTGGGACAATAATAGAATAATTTTTCCTTTACAAAATAATAATAAAAATACAACCATATCCTGTTTGTTCCCTTTCACTTATTCCTTCGGTACTCATTATGAGTTATGTTTGTCATTACTGTTCCTCTTAAAAACCCTTCAACTTCTATTTTTTTGTTTTGTTTTTAAACAACACCTTCGATTTCACTCTTAGAAACAAACACACACACATCATGTTGTCGCTTCTTTATACGAAAAAAAAAGAAACGTAACATTGAAATCACTTCCTTTCGATTTGACTCTAATACAAGAGATAAGACGTTTAGTAGAAAAAAAAGCGGAGGGGGGAGGCGAGATACATGGATACATACATATATATATACACACACACAATGCATTAAAACAATGAAAGAGAGAGAGAAAAAACACACTGAAAAATGTAAAAGAAACACAAGGAAGTTGAAGTAACAAAACCTTCATTAGAGATTGTAGTACTTTCACAACTGCATTTTTGTTTCATAGTTTTGTAATATTACAATTATTATTCATAAATCATAAGATGAATAATGAAGATTAGTACAAAATGTGTTTTTTTTATGTAAATGTAATGTCTAGTAGTAGTAGTATTATATCAAATCTAAATGGGTTATTCCAGATTCCGGACAGATCGATTTATTTAAACATATTGAGTACCTTTTTAACACTGTCAATTATCCATTTTACTAAGCCTGATTGTTGTTTGTTTGAGTGTGAGTATATATACATATATAGCTTATATAGTACTTGTGTCAAAAAAGTTCTACTGTATGTGGCGGAAACCTGGAGAACTACGGAAGCCATCATTCAGAAGATACAAGTGTTTATTAACAACTGTCTACGTAAAATACTTCAGATCCGTTGGCTAGATACTTTCAGAAACAACCTATTGTGGGAGAGAACAAATCAGATCACAGTGGAGGAAGAAGTGCTCGAAGTGGATAGGATACACATTGAGGAAAACACCCAACTGTGTCACAATGCAAGACCTTATATAGAATCCTCAAGGTCAAAGGAAAAGAAGAAGACCAAAGAACTCATTACACCGAGAAATGGAAAAAGACATGAGAAAAATGAATAAAAGTTGGACAGAACTGGTAAGGAATGCCCAGGACAGAGTGGATTGGAGAATGATGGTCGGCGGCCTATGTTCCATTGGGAGTAATAGACGTAAGTAATTCATCATGTGTCTTTAGATTACTTTGGTCTGACTATAAATATTGAGATATGTTTTATCAAAACGAGTTGGTTTGTTTGCTTTCACTGCTTTGTTTGGTTTTCCCGATTTTTCATCCTTAATATCTGTCTGGATGAACAAAGACTTGGAACAAATTCATTCAATACAACCCGTATTTGGCTTCTTATTACCGCCATCACATAAACAGGATTAGCCTATGTAGTATACGGAATAAGATGCAAGATTTATGTTCATAGCATATTCATTATACGTTCATCGAATGAAAGTCAGTTTAATGGGCCACCAAAAACGAGGCATAGAGAGAGAAAGCGTGAGAAAGAAGCGAAAATGAAGAAAGTGAGACCACAATAGTTAATAATCCACAATCCTTTAGTGTGTAAATCTTAGTTTCGCAGAAGATACGTTGCACATGGAATACATACATCTCAATGGTAATAACTATGACAGAGTGACATTGTGTGATGTGAGTTCACATGGATTAGGGAGACCATCAGTCCATTCAAGATTTTATATACGTCTTATTGACAATTATTAACTAAAACGTGCTCTGTCGAAGTGAATAATTGAGAGATACAACTTTTAGATTATTGTATATATTTCAATTGTCTAATAGTTACATATTTGGTTTAGTGCATTTCTATGTTGTAAGCCTACATTTCATTGATTAAATGTTGATATATGTTTTTAATAAAAATCACGAATCGACCCAAGTTCGACAATTACTGACAACCTGGAAGCACTGGGCGGCCATTTCGTCCTAATGTTGGGCACCTTAGCATTTCACGTCTACGACAATGCAAGATGGAGTGGTTGAGATTAAACGTGTACGCCAGTGGATCTCGGCTCAGTTGTGGCGCTTGTAAATGAAACCGAAGGTCATAGGTCCGATTTCCGTGCGCGGGGTCAAGGGTGAGCACCACTTAGAAGTCGCAAACTAGGGCGAAACGGCCGTCACATGCTTCCAAGTCTTCAGTGGGTTTTTCTACTTAGATTGACCCGTCGATTATTTGTGTAAATATCACATATGACCTAGTTACATACAAATTGTGATTTCCTATTTATGTTTCATGCTAGTTTTGCAATTAACGTATATAAATCTTTGAGTTTTCAAGTCAGAATGACAATACAATAACAGAAAGTAAATCAGTCTGTTTCTTTTCGTGTTCTGATCGAATATTGGTTATAGGAAGAGCTGTATTAACCGATAGGAGCTATAGTTTCCGGCAATTGTTTACGATAACTTGTGTTAAGGGTTATAGAGAAGGTCATTGATCTGATCACCCATATAGCGAATAAGTAATAAGCAGACTGTATAGACAAATACAAATTAGTATAGACATAGAGAAGTTGAATCCATAACAAAAAGAAACGAGTTTCCAGTCGATTCTAATCAAATGATTAAGATCGAATCATGAACTACTCATAACTAAACTAAATGAAACAAAACTGTATGATCCAGACTAATAATTCATACATACTACTCGAAATATTCTACCTGCTAGTAATATTTCGACATTATATAGATAGTGAATAGGTAACACGTGTGGTCTGGTGTGTGACGAAATCTCAGCACGGATACAGAAGGCTCGACTAGCTTTTGCCAACTTGCGTCATTTATGGCGTAGGCGAGATATCCGTCTATCAACCAAAGGACGCGTTTACTGCGCAACAGTTCGTTCCGTCCTACTTTATGGTAGTGAAACATGGCCGGTAAGAGTAGAGGATATCCGTAGGTTACTAGTATCCGATCATAGGTGTCTTCGAATCACTGATCGTATATCCTGGAACAACCGAGTAAGTAACACAGTTGTTAGGAAACGGGTACTAGGTAAGGATGGCAAATCAATTGATGAAGTGGTGAAACTTTATCAGTTGAGATGACTGGGACAGATGTTACGTATGGCCAACAACAGACTGCCTCGGCGAGCGATGCTCAATCGTATAGGAGTAGGTTGAAAGAAAGCTAGAGGCAGCCAGAACAAAACATCGCACAAATCCATGAAGTCACTGACAAGTTGACTGAGCCATGTCGGTAGGTGTAGACTACTTGGTTGGGGACCGCAAGATTATAGCAACCGATGGATAAAGACCTTGAATGACATGGCTCAAAATCGTTTGCAATGGTGTGCGCAGGTGCATCCATTCTTTGTGTTCTCCAAAATTCTAATCTCTTAATTCTTCTTTGTCTCTTTTTTTTCTTCCCAGATTTACTTCACTGTATTATACTCTTTAAATAACATCTTCAAACCCTAATCTTCCCGATTATTGCTTATACTCTTATTACCTCTACCACTATGAGATTTGAATCGACAACTGCATCTCTGTGCTAAGGTGGTGTGGCAACTCGAACTGATGTACGTACGTACGAAATTCTACGTTGTTACTGACTGACTGAATAGGTAACACAAATCAATCATCATAAAACTATTAATACAAGGACAAGAGAAATATATTTAACAAAAGGAAATTGATTTTTAAAAAAACTCACATGCAGTTCGAATTCGTTGAAGTCGACCATGTGTTAAAAAAGCTAGAAAAAGAAACATTAAGAAAAGAAATCATGATGTATTATACAAGGATGAGTATTGTTAAAGTTGAACTTTTGGAACTATCCCACCTGA
Organism: Schistosoma bovis; assembly: GCA_944470425.2. Lineage (NCBI taxonomy): Eukaryota > Metazoa > Platyhelminthes > Trematoda > Strigeidida > Schistosomatidae > Schistosoma > Schistosoma bovis. The sequence goes on along the minus strand of OX103961.1, from coordinate 2,843,730 downwards.
AGTTTAGTATTCACAATCTTATTCTTTGATTGCTAAATAGTGATATTATTGTATTCTCCTATTTGTAAGCTTTTTGTTAATGAATAAATTTTTTTGTTGTTTCGTCTATATTTTTTGAAGTTACTGTTAACATAATAGGAACCTATCACGCAGTTGACGAGGTGTATAATTTATGGACGAAATCAATCAGGTATAAGATAATAGGATTTGGATTTTGGCATGAAATTCATTCATCTAATTGGCTACATATTATTTCGACATCATAGTTGATGTCAATTCGTGATGAAAACCCTAAATCTAATTCCTAACCTTAACCATCAACTGTAAATTATAATTCCAATTCCTCATACTTGTTTATAACCTTCATTTGGTCCTAGTTATCAGGTGAACATTCTCAATGTCAGTTTAGTGTCGCTCAAATGTTGTTCTTCTCTACATGTGATGTGGTTATGTTATTACTGTAATTTCAGGATTATGTTGATGTATGGTCAAGAGTTTACGCTATATCATTGTATTAGCTTTGAGTTATGATTGAATTCAGATTAAAAGAGATGGGCTAATTACTTTTCATTGGAATTGAAGTAGAGGAAAGAGGGAAACACGTGGATAGTAGACCAATAGAAGATTAGGTTGTATTCGTTTCAGGCTAACTGGGAAACATAGACGTATAATTCGTCAGGTCTAGGATATTAGGTTACAGAATACAGAAAATAATAATCAAAATTCTGATTAGTGACTTTAGTATGTGATACGATAACTGTACACCAACTATAAAAATATGAGTATCGGTTAATCTGTAGAAACAAATATACTGAGCAATGTGACGTATTAGTTAGAGTACTAAACGTTCCAATTGCCAAAAGTATCAATTTCGAACAGTTTCTTCAACTACTTAGATTGGCATAGTTGCATAGAATCACTAAAATCTTACATAATCAGTACAACTAAAAGAAGATTACAGCAACAAAACAGAACTGTAATGTAGAACCGTTAAGATAAGCGACCAATCCAGTCAACGAATCTTCAAACAGAACAAAAAAATTTCTGTTTCATTATTGTAACTTGTGTAATTATTTGGTTATCAGAAGCTTTGAAATTCAAGAGTACTTTAAAAAGAAATAACCAGATGAGTAGGAATTTGTTGATTACTTAGGTAAAAATTAACATTGTTACATTGAATGTTAACATTCACTATACTCATCAATTATTCAAAAAGTCTACCTAGTAACAATCAGCTTTAACAAAGTTAGTAAGGATAAACAATGATGCAAATCGATGGTAGAACAGCGAGGAGTGGGGTAATTATTAACAAATGTGACAGAAAAGAAGAAACGAGTGTTTGTTATCTCATGTTTCCACTCATCATCTCTCAATACACTATTTTGTCTTTGGAAAATATTTGTAAGCATGTGATGGAGTGTAAAAATAACCAGAGAACATTTACTCAAAACGATCGATACAGCACGAATAGAGGAAGTGATAAGAAAGGCAGAACAAGTGAGTAGAATAATACAACAAAACAATATCACAACTGTCGTGTGTACAACGCATGTCAATCTACCTATAAAACAAAAGTTTCCATTTATTACATTGTGTTTGAGCATTGATGCAATCATCACAACACACGTACACACACATCCATACATATCCGTTTATCTAATCAGTCAAAACAAACTTCAAACAGAAGACGATTTGTTATTCTACTCGAGAAATTGTATCAGTAATGCTGTGTGTATATTCACCATGTCTGTGTATGAGTGCACGATTGCGAGCTCTGCTCACTTCCCAATGAATTAAATTCCCATAATCAACAAAGAAACAGTGATAAAGGCAATATAAAGATGAGGGTCTTAACATTATAACGAAACAATTTAAAGCCGATTGCTTGGAAACGACGCATGATGATGATTATACATATTTGTGTACTTGGCATTCGGTTAATGATACCGATCGATTATTCTAATTGAAGTAGGTGTGATTGGCCTCGAAATTGAGAACAATTAGTTGGAATTCCAATGTTCTACTCACTAAACCCTGATAGTATTTATGTGCATATTTAACTCTGATATGATCGATCGTATTTGTGGTGCAGTATTGAGCTTAGCTTATGAACAATAAGTAACTGTCGATTTTGGTTTAATTGACAAGATTGTAATCAAGGTTTGAGATGTCACCACTGATCTATGCTACTTGTATTGATTATAATGAACAAAATGTGGAATAATCGGTGATCTTTGGAGAGTAGAAAGATAACTCTGGAAAAGTATCGATGACATTCGTTAAGCAACCAAAGAAAAAGTATGATACACAGTAATTCATAACTCTTCCGTTCATGGTTGTGAAACGAGGCTTTTAGTAAACAGAGAATATATGTAGGTGATTGTTATTCGATCATAGTTGCATTGATAGTTCTGTTCATATATGTTAGAACGAATGAGTAAGCAGTACTGAGGTGAGACGGAGATTAATGGGTAAATGAACAAATCGACTGTTGCCTTTTTGGGATCTTCACCTGAATGATGTCGTTGGGATAGTTTTTTCTACCTACCTATACATAACACAATATCTTAGTCGACATACAATATTCTCTGATGTAGGAATAGATTGAAAGAAAACTAAAGAGGAACAAATTAAAAAATATAACATCAGTCTATTAAGTTATTGATTATTGATTTGAGCAATGTTGTTATAGATACAGATTACTTGATTAATAAGTAAGTAGTATTGATCTGCTTTTTTCAGAGAAATAATCATAGATTCAAGTAAATGGGATCATTGAATATACACGTTGCTGAGTATAAAGAAACAAACAAAATTTCTCATCAAATTTTTTAGTTAAATAAAATGTAAACAAATTTCAGTGGAACAACAAATTACGTGCACACACACACACACACCAACACGTTATCTGATGAATATAAGTGGATAAGTTAAAAATCACGTCAATAAAATGACGATGACGACAACAACAACAACATTCAGAATGATTGATTATATGGAATGAAATAATCATATCGACAATCTATCCATAGATACACAGATTGACATGACCAGGGTATGTATATACATACGTATATATACCTACCTATGCATATAAAGTCATCAGCTCTGAGTCTACATAACAGTAATTCACATAACCTGGTTTCAATAATAATAATGTTTCTTCCAACTCAATAATTCACAGATATTTTAAGAGAAAACGTATCTAACGGAGAATTAATTAAAAGAAAATTATCCCATTTTAATTATATGTGTGGACACGGATACTGACATGTATCAGTATGAATGTGCATGTGCATGTGTGTGCGCGTGTGTGTCATGAATGAGCTGATGGAACAACTCAGTTGAACAATAGATAATAAGAAATGAATGAATGTGGGGGGGGGGTGAATGATAATTAAAATTAAGAATACTACTAATATTATTGATACTACTGATACTACTACTACTGATAATAATAATAATAATAATAATAATAATAATAATAATAATAATAATAAAGTTAATTAATAAAGGACAACATATCTTTATTGAATTTGATTAAGTGACAGTATAAATGTCACTTATTGTTGTGATGAAATGTATAACCCAGAAAAGAAATCGACAATGAATTATTAGTGTAATTATGTAATTTATCAATGTTTACATGCATATCTACTTGACTGGTTATAATAAGCTAACTAGATTGATTAGCTCAGTGAATAAAAGGTACTGGGTTCAAGTCCAAGAGACTAGAATGTTAGCACATCACAGACGAACGAGTCCTAAATAGGATGAAACGCGTATCCTAAACTTCACTACAAGCCTCATAGCAAATTTACCTAAAAATTACTACATAATATGAGTTGGGAAATTCTTTAACAGATATCAAAATGTTTCTATGATTAGTGAATAGGAACATATATGCCATTGATAGAAGCATCAGAGCCGACAAATGCCCAATTTTAATCGGTTAAATGAATGTGTGGGCACCTTTCTATGTGATCTGGAACGAGTCAAGATAACTCATATTTAGTCACCCTTGCTTAACTGATTCGAGTGACCAACCTTATAATGTTCACTTTTTAACAGCATTTGAAAGCAGTTAGCAACACCTATGTCTTTGCCTTCATCCAATAAGACTTAACAGATTAAATAATCGATTGTTCACATATTTCGCCTTTTTTTCATACATTTCTTATCTCTTCCTTATAACTTACATATTTCAACGTATTAATCATTCACTTCTCATTACGTAATGTTCGACAATTTTTATCTTATTTTCACAAGTGTTAATTTACTACCTATGTTGATATATTTATTTGTGTTATAGGGACTGGTACTATGTAAAGTCCGCATAGGTTATTCTAGCCCCTCAACAGACCAATCAATTCACTGCTGGAGAGTCCCATACTGGGACGAAGTGGCCCACCAGTGATTCCAGGTTCCCATTGATGGTTCAACATTGATCAGTTTGTGATTTCAATGAAACTCAACAATCTCCACAACCATATATTTACAAACAAATAATGACTTGAAAAATAGTTCCAAAACTTCTAACTTCTTCAATAGTCGATCCATTGTAACAATGACAACATTGTATGTTTAGAAATACGATTAATTGCAAGCCAAATCAATTAAACTATTCAACAACGATGGTAATTACAAGTGCTAAGATCATTAAATGAAGAAATACAAGGAGCGATATCATGCTATGATCTGATTTGTTTCACCTTAATAATTAAATCAGATGTTAAATAACTAGCCTACTAAATGTACTCAATATACATCATCACCACTAATGTTCACGATTAATGTAATTAATTATGATGAAAATTTAGAGTTTGAAATTTTACCGATCAAATAGAAAAATCAGATTGTATAATCAAGTAGATTGTTTAGACCCGACCGTTGTTGATACCTTGATGTGGTGGTTGGCCTTGCCTATGATGATGAACCGATCGAGCTATACTGGCTGTAACAACCGTTCCTCAACGTCCTATTATGTCAGACAGGTCGGTTGAAGAGCGGTAAGACTAAAAGCAACAAACTCAAGGTCCGAAGGCGAAGTCGTACTGCTAACTGTACAGAGGTGTGACAGCAGTAAGCTGTTTCCTTCAGACAACCAGTATGACAGCGATGCTGCCTTCTCACAGGGAGGGGTGGGTGGGTTAGAAAAGGTCGACCCTGAGGATGCACACCTCGCCGGCTTATCCCACGGATATCCGTCTCCGGCGGTAAGGTCTCAACAAGTACAGAGCTAACACAAAAATTACTCACAAAAATCTCATGTGTGACCGACCTCAACCAGTTGTACCTTGGTCACTGAGGTCACGCTCTCAAGTCACTAAGACCACCTCTAATCCAATATCCTTATTAGGTACCTCCAGAAAAACCCTTCTATGGTGCGGGCAACCGGAAAGTGAGAACCGCCCTCATACCTCTAACAGCACTCAAGACGTACGCACCCCAGATTGTATAGAATGTCAGTATTTAACTAGTATCTAAATTTTTTATCTAGACTGATTGAGAGAATATTTTAAATGTGTAATGTTAAATGTTTGAAACAATCAACATTCAATTAGAAAGTTATCAGTTTGTATTCTTCTAAAAATTCACAATGGTTTAAGAAATCAAATTGATTTACTTATTCACTAACTGTCAACAGTACAGTACTTTGTACTAGATAAATAGGTTTGTAATAGACGTGAAGGCAAAGATTGGCAAAGTAAGGACAGTATTCCTACAGTTGAAGAACATATGCAACCCAAAACAACTGTCAACCAACATCAGAATTACCTATAAGAACGTCGAAACAGTTTTACTGTACGGAGCTGAAACTTCGAGAACTTTTATAACCATCATCAAAAAGGTACAATTATTTATAAACAAATGTCTATATAAGATGTTTTATGTCCGTTGAGCGGATACCATCAGCAACAGCTTACTGTAGAAGGGAACACAAACCAACTTCCAGCTAAGGAGGAAGTTAGCAAAAAGACTATGAAAATGTATAGGACATACAATACGGAAATCACCACACTGCATCATGAGGCAAGCAATAACTTGGAATCCTGAAAGGAAAGGGAAAAGACGAAGGCCGAAGAACACACTTCATCGGGAATCGGAAGCAAACATGAAAACGATGAATAGAAATTGGAAAGGATTGCCCAGGACTGAGTTGAATGAAAAATGCTGGTGATTGGCCTATGCTCCTCCACGAAGGGTAACAGGCTTATGTAAATAAATAATTCAAAGTAATAATAATAACTATTATTTTAATTAGTATTAATACTTAAAATTTACGCATAAGTAACAAATAGACATACGTTCATATTCAGTTTTTAAATTATTTTCAAGTAGCATATATGGAAAGTAACCAGAGAAATCCATCAAAGTTGGATCAGCTTCTAAAAGAAAAGCACGATTGCATACATTTACACAGTACAATATTTCAAATCTGTCATTAATTGATAACAACTGATTACAATTACATGTAGTTTTCCAATTAATATTAACTCTTCTAACAAACTTCTCTTGTTAAAAGTTAGCCAATATAGGGGAATACAAACATGTAGATTGAGGACTACCTGTTCAGATTGAAGTAACTACTTCTTTGCAAGCAATAGTCTCGTAAATCTTATTAAACATATCTGATTCCATTAGTGAATATGGAGGATCCACCTAGAGGAATCAGAAAATCTTGATTTCAAACCAATGGTGAACATGGATTCCACGATCCTGAAGGAACAAATGGTGTATGAACCGATTGTTTGTCATCGACTACCATGGGAGTGCATCTTCCTACGTTATTCCACTGCCTTGTGGATTAGATCTTTAGGTCGAAGGAGCCGAGTGTGGCCCCTTAAGAAAACTAACTGCTACGATCTAGGCACCCGGGTAGTATCACAGCCCACACACACACACACAAATCAAATGACTTGTGTAGCGCTTGTGTATTCAGTGCTCCTTTGTACCAATATTTATGTGTTCAAATAAATAAATAAATAAATAAGATTCTATTGAATATTGATCCTAATAATGAACAATTTAGATAAGTTAAATATTGCGACAAATTAGGATGTTTGAAGAAACATCAGAGGATTTCACTGAAATTGCACAATTGTTTTGTTAATCAAGTTGAAATAAACAAAACGTATAGGCTTGAAACTATTAATGAAGAATTATTAACACTTAACAGTAGTTCGGTACTACTCAATAAATCTGTTAGTTTATCTGAAATTTATAGATTATTTATTTTGACACATAGATATTGGTACAAGGAGGCACCAAATACACATGCGCCACACAAATCTCATCTGATATGTGTGAGGGCTGTGATACTGCTTGGGTGCCCAAACCGAAATAGGTGGTTTTCTTAGGGGGCCACACCCCGAGCCTTCGACCTGAAGGTCTAATCCCCAAAACAGTGGAGCAACGTAAGGAGATGCGATTCCATGTAAGCCGGTGACCAACGATTGGTTCATACACCATTTGTTCCCTCAGGATACTGGAGCACATGTGCAGGGTTTTCCAACTCCCCAAGGTGGACTCTCCATGTCCACCAAGCCGGTTAAAGCGCCGGAAATTCGCTTTTCGTTCTCTCAATTCCGTAAACAACAGTATTGCCACGAGAAGGCAGTGAGTAGGACTTCCCTGGCAGTGGTCGTATGCACATGGATAATCTTAAATTTGATACGGATTGTAGCATTTACCATGTTATCGTAAAGATGTATATCGAATAGTTGATTACTTTAAGAAAAATCTGTCTAAATCAATAAGTTATAAAACCACCAAACACATTGAAGACAACAGGCCTATCATCACAATCATTTTTATTGTTCCGTGTTTCCGTTTTTTCCTCTCCCAGATTGTAGATGTGTTTTACTGACGGCACTAAAACTGGCTTTTGTTATAAAAATTCACCATCATAAATGAAGACCTAGCTCTCCTCCTCCTCCTTCTCCTACTACTACAAGGAAAATACTGGTTTCCAAATGTTGTTTTATACCATAAAAACCTCTATGGTGAATGTCCTATGGAAATGAATAATGACTTGTACATTCTCAAATAATATCATCATGTTTTTCCCTTAAACTTATCATTCTTTCTTATGTCAGCTTAATCACAGCTGTGAATGGCATATAACTCCACCTAGAGCCCTTCTCGTGTTAATGCCCTTCCTAAGCACGGATAAGGAAGGAGAGTTGGGCGCGGAGTCATAAAACACATGCCATAGAAAAGAACTATGACGAAAAGAAACGCTAACCAGACAAAATCATTTAAACCATTTAAACTCTCTCGTCGGAGTTGAAAGGTCTTCATTTAGAAGAGTTATGAATCCTCAAGCTAAAAGTCGACATGACGAAAAGAAACGCTAACCAGACAAAATCATTTAAACCATTTAAACTCTCTCGTCGGAGTTGAAAGGTCTTCATTTAGAAGAGTTATGAATCCTCAAGCTAAAAGTCGACATTTTCTGAAGATCAAGAGACCAGCCCCCCTTCTAACAACCAGAGTAATAATTAAAATAGATAAGCGGAATTTCCGTAAAATGTGTGAGACTGTAGGGACCAGTCAAATAGCTAAGAAAATGAGGAGATACAATTAGTCAGTGCACGAAATAAGTGAAACTCATTAGACCAAAGCTGGACAGAAACGGTTAGATTCAGAAAAAATGGTGTCGTACTCTGATCATGAAGAAGGAAATGCTTCATACAAACAGGAATTTGCTCTGATGCTGTCTAAAGAAGCACGTAAAACATCTATATAATGGCAATATCATGGATCCACAATTATCAAAGTGTCCTTCAGAACAAAGAAGAAGCGGATCACAATGAATGTCATCTACTAATGATGGCAATGAAGACGATAAAGATCAGATCAGGAGAACCCAGGACAGAGGAGTTTAGAGATTTCTGGCTGGGGGGGGGGTTTCTCCACTAGGGGTAGCAGACATAAGCAAATAGGTAATAAAAATCACATGCATTCTGTAAGTATTTCCGTAAATATTAATTTATTTACCTTGTTGAATTTGAGAAAGAAACGAAAAATTCTACTTACTGAAATCATCAACTAATGCACGAATAACAACACGTTGTGAATGAACAACAGCAATATGTAAGGGTGTACGTCCCTATTGAAAAAAAGAAATATAGGCAAATCGATAAATAGTAATAAAATTCATGTGTAACATCACCCATTAAAAACAAGTACGAGAATACAATGAATTCAGTATTAAAAAATATTCCCCAACAACATTTTAGAAGTGAAAATTTAGCATGAAAAATGACAGGATTATTAAATGTGACTTAATGATTAGGATGATAATAAAAATCTTTGAATATCATTCACATATATAAATCTCATTCCATCTACATCATCAATAGTAGTATCTATAGGAACGTGATTAAAATAACTGTAATGAGTTTCTAACCATTATGGAAAACCTGAAATCACTAGATGGCTGTTTCGTCCTAGCATAAGACTTCTCAGTAGTGCACATCCACGATAACGCCTCAAGAAGATTCGAACACAGGACCTGTCAGTATCGTGCGTGAGCGATTAACCACTAAGCAGACTCATTGGTGACGGTCTCCAAGATGTATTTCTGGAAGTTCTTGTGGGAAACAGTGACCACTGGAGTTCAACTAGGTCTGTTGTGAAATAGTAACTCACTAAAGACAATGGTGGATGGTGGCGCAATTTCGTCGATTGGTTGAAGTTAGACATGAACACCGTTAGATACCGGTGGGCTCAGTCGTCTAGAGGTTAAGCGGTCACGCGCGAGACTGATATATCCTGGGTTCGAATCTCGTGAGGCGGGATCATGGATGCGCACTGCTGAGGAGTCCAACAATAGAACGGAACGACCATCCAGTGCTTCCACGTTTTCCAAGGTAGTCTAGTTTCAATTGACTCATGAATTAAACTATTGAATTGCTAAAATCTCCACAAAACCCCGTTTCTGATTATGATTATTATTAGGAAGAGAAAATGAGCAGTTATTTATATTATTGCATAGTACAAATGAACTTATCAATTACATGATTATGTATTAAAAATGACATTATTCTTCAAGAGAGAGAGAGATAGAGAGGAAGAAAAAAATTGAGAAGAGTAACATGATAATACATTGCATTTCATGACATTGACGACAGCTACAACTCGCAACTTAGAAGTTAAATAGACTTATACAAATGAAGTTGAATGAAAGTGATATATATACGTATCACTAAGTGGGAATGACAAATCCCAACAGAGTTCTAGATAAATAAAATATAAGAAAGAAGGTCATAGAGTTGGGAAATTCTTACTAATGATAAGGTTAAGTAGAATCTGTAATCTAAACTATTTGGAATCTTAACAATCTCCATATATCCGTATAGTAAAAATAATTGGATAGATGAAGTTCTGTTCTCTGAACTGAATGATTTATAGTCATGAATCTTTCATTATTCTTCTGAACAACAACATCAATATAAATTTAAGATAGAAGTGAAATGTTTGAATTTCTTCACATATAACTAACACTCACAGTTTTTTCTTCCTGTAGACTTCGATGAGGATTAGTTGTTGGTAAGATTTAATCTATCATTGTCTACCTTTAAACCATACAGCTTAGAGAATAAAAGCTCACCTAAATCATCCACTTAAGCTACAAATCATTTTAAATAAAAAAAATAAGTATAAAAGGAGATCAATGAAACAATGTGTATCATCAACTGGAAATGAAGGTTGAGATGAATGGTAATCAAGAAATTTGAGTAAATAACAACAAGAATAAACTAGATTGAAATCATGAACCGCTTGATGTTCGGCCAACATTGATAACCTGGAAGCACTGGACGGCCGTTTCGTCCTACTGTAGGATTTCTCAACAATGCGCATCCATGATCCCACTCACAGGATTCGAACCCAGGGACTTCGGATTTGCGCGCGAATGCTTAACCTCTAAACTACTGAACCGACATCCAATGGTGTTAATGTCTAACCTCAATCAATCCACGAAATTACGCGACCATCTTCGATTGTCTGGGGTAGATACTTATTTCTACCTGATATGGATTAGCTCCACTGGTTCGAACCCCGCGAGCGGGTTCGTGGATGCGCAGTGTTGAGCAGTCCAACAGGAAGACGAAACGGTCGTCCAGTGCTTCCAGGTTTTCAATGATGGTCTAACATCAACGGGTTGATGATCTCAATCAATAACATAATAATCTCCACAACCCTAGTCTGATAATAAAATTAAAACGGTTTTATAAACATTGAAATGATAATGAAAAAGAAAGCGAACAATTAAATAAGCAAAAGAAAACTACTAAGATCATGGTAAACACAGTGATCTAAAAAAAAAGTTGTTTCTGTATTAGCAAATCAGATTTTGACTTGTGAATGATCAAAGTTTCTGCACTGTAATATAGGTTGAGACGTAAATGTTTTGGTATTTTTAAATGGACTCTTTTTTTCAATGATGTTAATGGTTGAATTCGAAAAAAATACAGTCTTGAACTACAATGTAAGCATGTTTGAGATGTGTTTCTTCTACACAAAATGAAAAATTTCGCTTTCGAACTGGTCTGGCATCATTAATTAACTACTGATGAAGCCTGGATGTAGAAGTAGCAAAAATGTAATGGATGCTACTCACAAGGATATTTGTAAGTAATGTGAGCCGGAAAGTGGCGTCAAAGTCGCAACAATTGTCGGACAAAGGGAAAAGTTTCAGAAAATCAAAAGGATGGCGTTGATTGAACACTTGGAGGCTTGTAGAGAAAACAGTTCAGATTGCAGAACACATTGATCGAAGGCTATGTTTATATATTTCTATAAATACTTTGGAAACTCTCGAAATAAAATACCTACCTACTGTCTATTGTAGCGTTTTATAGAAACAACTTTAAAGCCTAAGACCTAGTAGTACAGAAAGGTTGTATGAATCTATGTACTTATGAGCAATTACAAGCACTACTACTTAACATCTATAACAATTGGCTACGATAATCTACTAAAACTTTTCAATCCAATAGTCGATGACTTCAAGGATTGATGCCATATTTTTGTTTGTTTCAAATTGGCATTCTTTTCATCTACTCCTAAGTTACAGAAAGTTTTGGGTTAAGGTAGGCGGTTGTTAGGGATACGTAATGCATGTCTGACACGCCTCAGTTGATGAAAATCCACTAACTCATCAACCCAATTACCATTTTTGCATAGTACCATGCATCCACACTTTCAGCATTGGTCATTAGATGGTGCTAACATATGTGAACAATGCTGCAAAGATAACAATAATCAAATCCTAATGATCCATGAATTTCCTATACTAATAAAGGCCAAGTCTTACAGCTCTATGGTTCCTTCCACAATCGATGATAATCCGTGATGAATTTTATCTTTAAACAGTGATCACGAATGAAAAGTTATGCATGAGTGTGTAAGAATACGTGAACCATTCGCATGAATTAATATGGACAGTGTAGCCAATTGTAACCATCCAGCTCAGAGCACAAAACTCCATCAAAAACACCAAAGTTAAATTATTAACCAGATTATTATATACCTCACTTTACCGTACAATATAAAGAAATATTCACTAAAAATTTGATAAATAATCGAGGGAAAAGAAATAGAACACAAATATCAACTCACATTCTATCATAAACACATAATAATAGCCAAAATGAAATTGATGATTTTTCATTGAGATATTGGTATGTTAAGAGAGATAGAGAAAAAAAGAGATGAAAAGACATTTTAAAATGAAAAGTATATAATCTCAATGACATATTGAAATAATATACATAATAACGAATGACAAAATTCGGATTTAATCCACAATGTATATTGAGGTTCGAATTAAATGCTTCAATATAAAATATACTACTAAATTAAAATTATAAGTAGTTACATAAAAAAGACACAAATTCCAAGTCAGCGTAGTGATATACACACGCTTTATTTGTTGGATTCGTGATATTTTTTTTTACCCTACTATGTAATTACATAATAAGATTTTAATCATTTGAAGATATCGTTCGTTAGTTAGGTAAAGCTCTTGCAAAACTTTCACACTTTTTCACTTGATGTAATAATGTTCTGGTGTAACTGTTATCTTTTTTTTACATTGAAGACATCTGTTTTGCTTAATTGAGAAATTGTACATTTGAAAATAGTTTTCTTCGTGATTTTCTTGAAAGCACTGACAGTTTCTCTAAATTTCAACAAACGTTTATACAAATCCACTTGATATTGTTTACTTGAATTTTTCCATTGATGATTAGGACTGCAAATGATCAGTCTCTTATTGGCATATATGCATACTATGCGTATTGCCTCGATATTACCTTAATTCACAAGCATTATAAGTAAAGATGGATAATGGCTAGCAGAGGAATCCGGTGGAATTAGTACTCAATAGCTAAGTGTGTAACCCGATAGCATTTGAAGCGAACGGTACTGAGTTAGAGCGCCAGAGGGAACAACAACTCGAAGATGCAGGTACAGTCATCAGCTGACGAGTCCAAAATAGGACGAAATATGCGTCAAACTAGATTTCACTGCTAACCACTCTCCATCTTTCATTATAAACGTTCATACATTTCAATTTTTAACAAATAACAAATGTTAAATATGTACACTTCAAGATGTGAACTTATTTCAGACATCATAACCATCGAACAGTTTACGAATCGACTTTATAACAATTAACAATAAATATGGGATATATAAAACATATCTTCTGTCCATAAAATAATAAATATAGATCTCTATTATCTACAGACAGATGTAATATAACAGTTAAATGTATATTACATATTTTTATAAAAATATGAGATAGAAGAGGTCATAATAAAGCCTTAGATATAAAATTATATGGGAAACTTTTCAAAATTAATGTTAAGAGTAGAACTACACAAATATTTCAATAGATCACTTAATGACACAGTATATTGGAATCAAACCAGATTTTTTTTTTAAATGATAATATTCATGCACAGTTACTGTATACATGAGATAACCAAACTATAGTGAAGAATCAATTCAGGAAGTTCAATGTGAACTTTGGTCTTAACATACACAAAGGGAAAAGCAAGATTCTCCGACACAACACAACACAACATGCAACAGTCAAATCACACTTGACGGATAAGATATGGAAGATATAAAAACCTTCATATATCTGGGCGGCATCATTGATGAACACGGTCGATCTGATGCAATATGTGAAGGCGCGAATCGGCAGTATATTTACAACTGAAGAAAATCTGGAACTCAAAACAACTGTCTATCAACCAACACCAAGGTCAGAATTTTCAATACAAATGTCAAGACAGTTCTATTGTATGGGGCGGAAATTTCCAGAACTATGAAAGCCATCATTCAGAAGACACAAGTGTTTATTAATAGTTGTCTACACAGCATAATTCGGATCGGTTGGCTAGACACTATCAGCAATAACCTACTGTGGGAGAGAACAAATCAGATCACAGTGGAGGAAGAAATCAAGAAGAAGTGCTGGAAGTGCATAGGATACACATTTAGGAAAGCACCCAACTGCATAACAAGGCAAGCCCTCATATGGAATCCTCAAGGTGAAAGGAAAAGAGGAAGACCAAAGAACATATTACGTCAAGAAATGGAGACAGATATGAGAAAAATGAATAAAAGTTGGACCGAACTAGCAAGGAATGCCCAGGACAGAGTGAATTGGAGAATGCTAGTCGGCGAATTATACTCTTTCCCGGAGCAACAGGCGTAAGCAAATAAGTAATGTGAACTGCACAAACATATTGATTTTTGTACAAAATTTTTCAACACCCCATTGTTTTAACTTATGAAATTGTAGAATGATACATTACTACATTGTGGTCCAAGATATTGAAGTTAATATGGAAAACTAATTTGAATCCTATCACTTTAGTAAGATGTTGAGAAACTTCATGAAAATGCATAGATTAATCCATGTAAAATGTGAATTAAGGTCGAAGCCTTGAACGGCAACAAATAAATCAATAAGATTACAATTTATAGACAATCTTTGAGTAACGCTAAAATGACTTTGGAATGCCCGCCTACTTACTAGACTTAAATAAGGGTTACAAATTAGTTTAGGATTTATATTTAAAATTTTATCACAAACTGATATCAACCATAATCCCAAAACTGTATTTAACCAAATGAGTGAATAAATTCCACGTCGAAATCCTAAACCTACCATGTTAAGTCTAATAGATTTTTAGTGGCCCAAGGTCTGACTTCAATACGAACGTCAAGGCAGTTCGATTGTACGGAGCTCAAACTTCGAGAACTACAACAACCGCCATTAAGAAGGTACAATTATTTAAAAATACTTGTCTACGCATTATACTCAACATCCATTGACCAGATACCATCAGCAACAGACTTCTGTGGAAGAAAACAAACCAACTTCCAGCTGAATAGGAAATCAGGAAAAGACGATGGAAATGGATGAGACATACATTACGCAAGTCATCAAACTGCATCACGAGGCAAGCCCTAACTTTGAATCCTGAAGGGAAGCGGAAAAGAGGAAGGCCAAAAGAACACATTAGGTCGGGAAATAGAAAGATATGAAAGGGATGAATTACAACTGGAAGGAGCTGGAAAGGATTGTCCAGGACAGGGTTGGACGGAGAATGCTGGTGATTGATTGTTATTGAAATATACATATGTCGCCTATCCTCGTTTATAATCATCGACTTAAATCGCAATAGTCAATAACGGAATTATATAAGTCAAATAACGAGAATGGACTTTGTAATGCATAAAATTTTGTATATGAAGTGAATGGAATAGAACGAATCAAAACGACGCACAGTGGAGATGGCGGGTAAGCCAACTCCCATTTAACCAAGAGTTACTCAATATTCTGCAACGGTCTCTAAACTTAATGTTTATAGTCACAAACAAATAAGTTACACATATGTGATGAATAGGATAAGAAGTGTACACATACCTACGCGCACATATAGAAACAGTCAAGATTGATAAGCGAATAATTAACAACGTCAAAATGTGACTCTAGTAGAATGAATAGATTAGCCTGACCGAAAGCTAGAATAAGATATATGAGTTTAACATGTCAACTGACACTATAGATTCGTTCATAAATCTGACAAAACAATATATAGTTCCCATCATAGACTAGCAATAAGTAGAGGATCATATAAGATAATTGAGGAAAGAAAAAAAATCAAACTCAATACTGAAGAGACATAAACGTGAATCAAAAGACAAATGATAACAATTCAATGAGTTAGAAAAACAACGAAAGTTTTAAACGAAAAAAAATGTTCTCAAACAACTTAAAGCACTGGACGGCCGTTTCGTCTTAGTATGAAACGCCTCGGCAGTGCGCATCTACGACCCCGCCCCCGCGAGATTCGAACCCAGGACCTATCAGACTCGCGCGCAAGTGCTTAACTATTAGACTACTGAGAAGAACGATGAAAACTCTAAGACCAAGCCATCCAGCTCAGAGAACAAAACTCCATCTAGTCTGAGCCATGTTGGGAGATGCAGACTACTTCGTTGGGGTCCGCGTGACTATCGTAACCAATGGTTGGAGACTTTTGGTGATATGGCTCAGAATCGATCACAATGGCGTCGGTGTATACACACTCTTTCTTCCCTTAAACTAAGAGATTAAAATCACTTCATATCTTTCTTTCTACGAACTAATTCTTTCTCCCTGTATTATATCTTTACATAAAATCTTTCTTTTATATATTACCACCTCTGCATTAACTACTTTTATGAATCCGATGTTCATCTTGTTGTGTTAATGTGGTATGGCAACTTGGACCGGTGCATACATGTGCCTGATCCTATGTTGTAGCTGACTGACCTGAGCTCCACCATCTCAAACAACTGAACTAAACAGAATGAAATTGTTTATATGCGTATACCTACTTTAACTTAATCAGGAATGTAAAAGAACAAGATGAAACTACGTTGTCACGTTTTTGTGTTCTCATTACGTATATATATATATATATATATATATATATATATATATATATATATATATATATTTCATTAAAACACTTCCATCCAGGATAATTACTAACACTGACCTACTTGATTAGGAACGAATTCAAATGACAAATGCGTTATATTATTCTAATAAACTGTGATAACAATAAAATTGATTGTGTCGATGCCCGATTTCATTTGACCTAGTTTTTTTTTACTTTTTTTATTTGATCAAAACTATGGTATTAACAAGAATGAAATATGTATAATACGTGCAAACATTTTAACCTCTAGCTGCCTATATATTAATGATTATTTAGGTTTCAATAGTTGAGATTATGAGTCAATTAAAGCTAGGTCACCATGGAAAGCCTGAAAGTACTGGACAGCCGTTTTGTCATGTTATAGGACTCCTCAGCAGAGCATATCCACGATCCCGCTTAGTGAGATTCGAACCCAGGACCTATACTCACTAGTGACTGGCTTCAAAAGGTATATCCTGGAGTTTTAGTGAGAAGCAGTGATCAGTGGAGTTCAACTAGGCTCGTTGTGAGATAGTAACTCACTGAAGACAATGGTGGATAGTGGTGCAATTTCGTCGATTGGTTGAAGTTGGACATTAACACCGTTGGATGACGGCTGGCTCAGTGGTCTAGTGGTTAAGTGTTCGCGCGCGAGATCGATAGGTTCTGAGTTCGAATCTCACGGGGTGCGGGATCGTGGATGCTCACTGCTGAGGGGTTATATACTAAGACGAAACGGTCGTCCAGTGCTTTCAGGTTTCTCATGGTGGTATAGCTTCAACTGACTCATGAATTCAATCATTAAAATCACTATTAAATAACTGACTCATGATCTCAACTATTGAAATTACTATAATGTTCACAAAAACTCCTTTTGATTATTTAAATATTGAAATAAATATTGTGCTCATATTTAATGTAAAAAAGAAAGAGAATCAGTTGGATTGTAGCTAGCAATGGAATCCATAATGCCTGTTTCATTTCACTTAGAACGCATCAACTGAATGTACGTCCATCCTAGATTTGATGTTCACTTCGGAATTTGAACCCAGTGTCGTTCACTTTAAATGCTATCGCTTTATTCACTTCTAACCACCATCTATTTCCATTTATAATGCATGTGACTTAATAGCAACATCAAGGTAAACCATACAAGATGCATATGTGACAAAAACAGAGATTATTTACAGTCCTAAATATCAACGGGAAGATTCAAATAATCAATATAAATGAATCATTGTATCACTTTGATTATCATTAACGTTGTGGTTATTTATTTCTTGGATATTCAATGTCGAATTATCTAGACAAAACTCTTAATATACGATTATATTAAACAACGGTTGTAGAAAAACTACACATTTATTTATTTAAACACATAAATATTGGTACAAAGGGGCACCGAATACATATGCGCCACACAAGTCACTTGATTTCTGTGTAGACTGTCATACTGTCCAGATACCGAAATCGAAGCAGGTGGTTTTATTAGGGGACCATACTCCAAGCCTTTCACCTAAGAGTCTAATCCACAACGCAGTAGAGCAATGTAAGGAAATACAGTCTCATAGTAGCCGGTGACCAACAACAAGTTCATACACCATTTGTTCCTTCAGGATACTGAAGCCCATGTGCACCACTGGTTTGGAATCAGGATTTTCCGACTCCCATAGATGGATCCTCCATATCCATCAACCCGGATAAAGCGCCGGGCATTCGCTTTACGTCCTCTCAATTTTGTAAACAACAGTAATGCCACAAGAAGGCAGTGACATTTGTTGTATGCACGTGGCCAATTGAGAGCATTTCGAGAGGGAAACTGGACTCTCCGCACTCTCGGCCATACCAGGGCATTTGTAGAAAAATCACAGTAAACAATAATCGATGAAATGTGCTACAAATTTAGATAATTACAAGTTACTACTGAATCGCAGCTCTACAAGTCAATTTGTACAATATCGATAGAAAAAAAACATTGTGAATATAATCAATTATAGTTCATGATTGTATATATACAAGGACCTGAGTAGTCACTCTCTCTCTCTCTCCTATTCTCAATTATGCATACACACACAACACTAAAGGTACAAACATAAGTGTTTACTGGCTTACATGAATAAAGTCAAATTATTTAGAGAAACTAAGATAAATAACTATGCATAAACAAATAAGTTATATCATAAATTTCATTAAAATAATGCACACTATTTACATAATTAAAAGTAGTCTTTATAAATGAATATGCAAACATGTTCATGTAAATATCACACATACACACACACACACACACTCACAAATACACACATAAATGGACAAACAGATGAAACGAAGCATTTAAAAGTGTAATTCGTTGAAATATCAACACAGAAATGTAACTAACCACCATAGAAATGAAAGGGTAAGGGGGTGAGAGAGAGAGAGAGAGACAGAATGAGAGTGGAGAAAAACGGTGTATCAGAATTTCAATGAATAAATATACATAATCTATATAAACATGTAAAGATTGTATCATACATAAATGACATAACAACAAAACAGAATGAAAAAAAAAACGATACAATTTAGACATAAAGTGAGTATTTTGTTTCATGTACAAGAAAGCGTTCAGATGGAAAAGGATTTGAATATATAAACAAACGAAAAAAAGTATGGTTGGTTAAAATGGATGTCACCAACAAAAAAAACAAAAAAACTTGACGAGGTTAACTTTATTCATCATTTCGAGATACACTTTGAGCTATTCGATTTTATATGTGGACCTCAGTTTTATTTTTAGTATACTCTGCTGTATACAGATTGTTCAGCTTCATCAATATATTTATTATTTATTTATTTTAACACATAGATATTGGTACAAGGAGGCACCAAATACGTATGCGTCACACAAATCTCATTCGATATGTGTGAGGGCTGTGATACTCCCCGGGTGCCCAAACCGAGGTAGGTAGTTTTCTTAGGGAGCCACACCCGGAGCATCCGACCTGAAGGTCTGATCAACAACGCAGTGGAGCATCGTAAGGAGATGCAGTCTCATGGAAGCCGGTGACCAACGATTGGTTCATGCACCATTTGTTCGTTTAGGATACTGAAGCCCATGTGCACCATTGGTTTGGTTTGGAATCCGGTTAAAGCGCCGGATACTCACTTTTCGTCCTCTCAATTTCGTAAACAACACCCCCTCCACGAGAAAGTAGTGAGTATATACCAGGAGAGTCAAAGTCAATGTATTTCATATGCTCAACTGACTGTGGAATACCTAACCTTACTAATAATTATGACCAAGTAGTTAGAGTTAGATTAGATTGGGAAAAAAATGCATTGAGTACGCAGAGTACAACATGATACAAAATTATGTGAAATTGTCTATCGTTAGTTTGGTTCTATACAGTAAAAAAAATAGGCTATCTAAGTGTGAAGAAATTAACGACAATGTCATGAATATACAAACCTCTACTATTAGTTTCATCTCGAGCTAAATTATGAATAAGGACAACTAAAAATCCCAAATTCAATAAATAAATAAATAAAAGATGTCTAGTGATCCCTAGTTTCTGATAACTTTCTAGCAAGTGTTATTCAAGGAGTACAATCCAGTGAAATAAATTTGGAAAAAGAAAAGGGAAATGAAGAATTCAGAAAATTAGAATTTGGGAGAACACAAAGAGTGGATGAACCCGCGCTATTGCAAATGATTTTGAGCCATGTCATTCAAAGCCTCTAACCATCGGTTGCCATGGTCTCGCGGATCCCAACCAGGTAGTCTACACCTACCAACACTGCTCAGTCCACTTGTCAGTGACTTCATTGATTTAAGTCATGTTTTGGTCTGGCCACCCCTAGCTTTCTTCCAACCTACTCCTACACCACAAAACATCGCAGGTCGAGACAGTTCGTGGTTGAGCATACGTAACACATGTCCCAGTTATCTCAAATGATGAAGTTTCATTACTTCGTCATTTAATTTGCCATCCTTACCAATATAGTATTTTACTAAATATCAAGACAATTTGTCCAATTACTTGATGTTATACCATAATCATAAGCATGAGTTCGGTCAAATTTATTGTAACATTACAAATCAGTCAGTCAGTTACAACGTTCTCCCCATACCCGACCATTGTTGATACCTTGATGTGGTGGTCGGACTTGCCTACCGTGATGAATCGATCGAGCTATACTGGCTGCAACAACCGTTCCTCAGGGTCCTACCATGTCAAACAGGTCGGTTGAAGAGCGGTAAGACTAAAAGCAGCAAACCTAAGGTCTGAGGGCGAAGTCGTATTTCTGACTGTACAGAGATGTGACAGCAGTAAGGTGTTTCCTTCAGACAACCACCATAACAGCGATAATGCCTTCCAAACAACGAGGAGTGAGGTTAGAATAAGTCCACCTTAAAAATCCACACCTCACCTTATCCCACGGATAACCGTCTGCAGCGGTAAGGTATCAACAAGTATGGAAATAACACAAAAATTACTAACAAAAAGGTCGTGTGTGACCGACCTCAACCAGTTGTACTTTGGTCACTGAAGTCACGTTCTCAGGTCACTAAGACCACCTCTAATCCAATATCCTTATTAGGTACCCCCAGAAGAACCGTTCTATAGTGTGAGCAACCGGAAAGTGAGAACCGCCCTCACACCACTAACAACACTCAAAACCACTGTATTCAATAATAAACAATCCTTGTTTTCATATAATTCTATAAACCATTAAAGATAGTTTATGAGTTGAAGAGTAAACAGAATAAACTCATTACATAATAATTACACATAACTTTAATCAGTTCAGAGTGATTAACCTTCATCATAGAGTTACAATGATCTACTTATTAATGTTAAAAAGTACAACGCTTTTTTAATTAGATATGTATATTACTCAAATGGTTTCCATAAAAAATAAGATCGATACACACATTCACCTTAATTAAAGCATAATACAAAATTATAATGAACTACGTTAGATTGTATCCCTGGTAATTTTAAATAGTCATAATGAATTGAATCAATGAAAATACATTAATTAAAGTTCTATTTTTTTAACGGTAATCATATCAGATATTGAGGCTAAGAAATGATATTACATTACTACTATATATGTAAGTATACGTATATGATATGATTTTTGAGAGGTTTATTTTATATCCAAAGGAGTTAGACATAATCATCTATGGAGTTATTGTAATAATATCAGATAATAGTCGCTTATTAATACTATTATTGGTAGCCTGTTTGAATATCTGCCCCCAAATGCCTTGGTATGGCCGAGAGTGGGGTGGGATCGCCCGTCCGCTCGAAATATTCTCACACGGCCACGCGTATACAGCCTCTGCCAGGGAAGTCCTACTCACTACCTTCTCGTGGAGGAAGTGTTGTTTACGAAATTGAGAGGACGAAAAGCGAATGTCCGGCGCTTTAACCGGATTCCAAACCAAACCAATGGTGCACATGGGCTCCAGTATCCTGAGGAAACAAATGGTGTATGAACCAATCGTTGGTCACCGGCTTCCATGAGACTGCATCTCCTTACGATGCTCCACTGCGTTGTGGATTAGACCTTCAGGTCGAATGCTCCGGGTGTGGCTCCCTAAGAAAACTACCTACCTCGGTTTGGGCACCCGGGGAGTATCACAGCTCTCACACATATCGAATGAGATTTGTGTGGCGCATATGTATTTGGTGCCTCCTTGTACCAATATCAATGTGTTAAAATAAATAAATAATAAATAATAATAATAGAACTAACAGGTATAAAGAATAGTTCTGGTTGTTATCATGGTCATTTGTATTATTGGTTGAAGAGGTCATTGATTAGATGAAGAATAAAGCGAACACACCATTAGATGACTGTAATCTAATGACCCGATTGAATGGGAAGTGTAAACAAGTTAAATTTATAACAGCGTACAATTAATCATACAACTCAAAATGACAATTAATGATTTCAATCAAAGATGAATATCATTGTACCATACAACATGATCAATTACAGCAACAACAACCAAAAAATGAACATTTAGGATATAAAAGTATGTATAATAATTCTTCTTTTTTCACATTCTAACTTACCCTACTTCGTGTATTCACATTAGCATGATACTGATGAATCAATAATTTCAGACAGTTTATATTACCAAATTTTGCTGCATAATGTAATGCAGTCTACAATGTATTAGTGAAAAAAAGAAAAATACATGAATAGGAAACCAAGTAGAATAAAACGATGTTTTATCATTATGTTTAATCATTAAGTTTATAGGTTAGAACCCCTTCACCTGACACCAAACTATATGTTACAGTTTTATTGGTGAGCTTTATATATATGATATGATTTGCAGTCTAATATACTCACTGAAGAAAATCAATACCACTTGGTAGAGTAATAGTCGAAGCAAGTTAGATCGGTTACAAATATTGATTATTAAACTTATTGATAAGAGTCGATTTCTAGGGATGCTAGGAATTCAGGAAGAAATTCCACTTCAGCCATAACTGAGCAAAGTCAGTAATTGGTTGTCTTTGTACATTAGATTTACTGACCGACATAATAGGAACTTTGGAGATAAGTTTTTCAGACAATATGATTTGATTACATCGTCACGAAAGCCATTTTCAATAGCAAAGTTAATGTAATTAGTTACAGCTGGTCTCTAAAAACTCGATGATGAGCACGAAATGTAGCTTAAGCAAGGCTCCCTGTTGATATGTGACGATGGATCACCGGTGAACTCGAGGAAGCTGTAAGAGGCTCAGAAGGAGCCGAAGACGTCCCATCCAATCACCTTTCGGAAGAGTGTTCTAGAATTCCAACGTGTAGCTTCCCGATTGGATAATGCTAATAACCCCGTGTATGCGGATTAGAAGACTGTAATGATGATTTCGTTCTCACTAAAAACTATAAATACCAGACAATTTCGTACTATGATTGACACTGTTTGGAATAATATTCCTTTCGTTAGCCTTCTGTCTTCTTACTGCGACTTGGAAGGGTTTTGGAGTTCTAGTGCTCTGTTATATGCGGTAGTATCAAGAAAAATCAACTTTTCAAGATATAACAATATTCTTCAACCATCTGACAAACTAAACTGTGATGTCGAGTCACATAAACCAATGGCTACGTTGGAACTTGATAAACGGAATGTGGGCAGTAGAATATGGAATAGACATGATCAGATTGGTCACTACTCAGTAACCAATCAATACAAATATCTTAGACCTGAAGGACTAAAGTTTGTAGTTGCTAGAATAACTTACTATTAACCCTTCTTACTGTATGATTAGGTGATAGGTATTTAAATTCAAACAGGGAGTCCCCAAACTCAAAGGATGATGGATAAGGATTTGGACCTGTGATTTAATGGTTAAAAGTTGACTATCTTAAAAGCTACCTTGACATTCTATAGTCTCTTCACAAATTACCTTACTTTACTCGTAAATGAAAACAAAATACAGAACAAGACTTACCCACTAGAATAATCCATATTCAATTTTCATGAATTGTATATGCAAAGGGGAGAAGGCGGGTAACAAATACAAGAAACAGACAAAAATTATGAATACGTACAGAATAGTATAGTTATTTTTTAATCAGTTAAAACATGAATAGGAATGATTTCATTCTATAAAGTACCAATGATGGTGCTGCATGCTTTCATATGAACAGCTTAATTGTGAAGTTATCATTGTTGCAACAGTTGAGATCATGAGTAAATTGAAGCTAGACCACCATGGAAAACCTAGAAGCAATGGACGGCCGTTTCGTCCTATTGTGGGACTCTTCAGCAGTGCGCATCTGATACTAATCAACATATGCTCACTAGTGACTGGCTTCAAGAGATATATCCTGGAGTTCTAGTAAGAAGTAGTGATCAGTGGAGTTCGACCGGGTCAGTTGTGAAGTAGTAACTCACTGAATACAATGGTGGATGCGTCGCTCAATCTCGTGGATTAATTGATGTTAGACATTAACACCGTTGGATCTTGTCCGGCTCAGTGGTCTAGTTGGTTAACGCCTGGTGCGAGACTGATAGGTCCTGAGTCCGAATCCCCGGGGCAGGGGCGTGGATGCGCTCTGCTAAGGAGTCCCACAATAGGACGGAACGGCCATCCAGTGCTTCGAGGTTTCCCATGGTGGTCTAGCTTCAATTGACTCATGATCTCAACTGTTGAAATATCTACAATCTCCACAAAACCCCTTCTGATACTTATGATTGTTTGTTCACAACGTTATTATTAACATAGAAACTCCCAAAAGAAACATTTATACATATTCGGTACAAGGAGGCACCATATATATATATATATATATATATATATATATATATATATATACGCCACATAGATCAAATAATTTGTGTAAGAGCTAGGATATTACCCAGGCGCCCAAACTGAAGCCCATATATTCGTGTTAGCTAGAAATAATCTCTTCAAAAAAGGTTATTGGAATTATGAATTAGCTCAGTATTCTTAGTAAGCATAAACTTAAATGTAAAGTTGTTAGCGGAATATAAACTGGATTAAAGTACATTCCGCGAAAGATTATGTTGGGACACACTGATTGGCTACTTCCTAACCAATCGGCGCTAGTGGATACTTGGAGAAGACTCTAGAATCTCCTCGTATGAAAACTATAAATATACTAACGTTTTTCTTATTGTAATTCCTACTTCTATCTACTTTTGTTATTTGGAAAGTAATCTCGTTTCGATCCAACCGTGTTCTGGTTTGGAGACTTGTCGAGTGAATTGGTGTCCAAGAATACTAAGCAATGGAAATATCTGGGTCGTAATAAAGAGAGATTATAACAAAATTATTGCTTGAATAATATAGACCATTTGTAAATGATAACTATCAATTATCATAAGAGTGTAATAAATTAGTTTGTCTACTGATACAATCGTTTTACACACAATTACAGAGATCTTTTGTATTCAGTTTGAAATCATTCGTGAAGATGTAATAAAGATATTCTGTTAATATCTGATACATGAATGTTTCATACAGAATTTCTAACATTTCCTCCCGCCCGCCCCCCACAGAATTTTAATATACTTGAGCTTCGAATACAAAGCAAAAAGTGGAACTTTTGAAAATAAGCTTCATTTTCAATGTTATTTTACGTACAGAAAATAAAGATATATATGGCTGTATGTGTGATCATGATCTATTTGACGCTTCCGAAAGTATGTAAAAATTAGTTACAAAACCGGGAATTACACAATCAAGATATGATACACAGTTTATCGTGTTGATAAAACACTCTCGGAAGCTTCAGTTGAACCCTGATTGGAATACATACATATATATTTCAATAGTTGAGATGATGAGTCAATTGAAGTTAGACCACTATGGAAAACCTGGGAGCACTGGACGGCCGTTTCGTCCTATTGTGGGACTCCACAGCGATGCGCATCCACAATCCCGCCTCGCGAGATTCCAACACAGGACTTATCAGTGTCGCACGCGAGCGCTTAACCACTAGACCACTGAGTCGGCCAGCATCCAACAGTGTTAATATATAGCTTCAACTAATCCACGAAATCGAGTGACACATCCACCATTGTCTTCAATGAGTTACTATCTCACAACAAACCTGGTTGAACTCCACTGGTCACCGTCTCTCACTAAAACTCCAGGATATACCTTTTGGAGCCAGTTACTAGTGAGCATATGTTGATTCATATCAGAATGGTTTTTGTGGATATTATAGTAATTTCAATGGTTGAGATCATGAGTCAATTGGAGCCAGACCACCATGGAAAACCTGGAAGCACTGGACGGCCGTTCCGTCCTATATATATATATATATATATATATATATATATATATATATATATATATATATATATATATATATATATATAACAACTACACTTATGGGCAAAATCTATTATAATTTTTCCTTTATTGATGATCAATCAGAGCTATAACTTGAAGTGGTGAATATTTAAGATGTGGTGACTCACACATTAATTAGACCATTCCGCTTTCGTTCAGCAGATTGAAAACTGGCACCAGTCAACAGATAAAACAGTGAATCCACATTTTGTGTTAATTGGCACAAACACATTAGGAAGGTGTGTATATTAGCTTACAGAAATTTATCAATGGTCCGAAGAGATCAGCTCTGAGAAAATAGACGTCAATTTTCCTAAGATTACATGAATCAGTGCAAACCAGAAATTAACCTAATTTAGACTTATGTACTGACGATTACTACCGATGACCAAATAAGGAGTATCACGCAAACTATTCCTCAACTGGTTTACCATTTATTTATTTATTTACTTTATTTGAACACATAGATATTGGTACAAGGAGGCACCAAATACACATGCGCCACACAAATCTCATTTGGTATATGTGAGAGCTGTGATACTGCTCAAGTGCCTAAACCGAAGCAGGTGGTTTTCTTAGGGAGCCACACCCGGAGCCTTCGACCAAAAGGTTTGATCCACAACGCAGTGGAGCATCGTAAGGAGATGCAGTCCAATGGTAGCCGCTGTCCAATAACTGGTCCATACGCCATTTGTTCCTTCAGGACAATGGAGCCTATGTGCACCATTGGTTTGGGATCAAGGTTTTCTAATTCCCCTAAGTAGACTCTCCGTTTCCACCAAGCCGGCTAAAGCGCCGGACATTCGCTTTTCGTTCTCTCAGTTTCGTAAACAACAGTGATGCCACGAGAAGGCAGTGAGCAGGACTTTCCTGGCAGAGGCTATATACGCGTGGCCATGTGAGAGCGTTTCGAGAGGGAGAGCCGACTCTCCCCACTCTCGGCCGTACCAGGGCATTTGGGGGCTTTATCAAGTTATACTGAGTTCATATTGATAAAAAATTAACTTTCGGATACATCAATGATGACTTAAAATCTAGACTGCATTCGGTATTAAACAATCAACCACTGAATTAATCATCAAATTATACAAACACACAAAAAAAACACGAACTTACACCATTCACTGGATCCTGTTACAATACAGTAAAAATAAAACATAAAACGGAGAAATTTAAAACACAAGAATATATCGAAATCAGAATACGAAATTAATATTTATCAAAATCTAAGTAATCCATAATAAACAGTACATAATGATTACGCCAAATTATGGACTAAAATTCTGATCCTTCTCAATCTAGGATGAAAGTAATCCGATGAGTTTAGAATATATCATTTATGGTTAACAGTATGATTTATCAGATGGATGTATCCGTCAATACGCCAATACGCTATTCACTGGGTTTCTGAATTCAGATAGCCATTAACCTGTTCAACAGATACCCTGAGTAATAACGACGTAATCTCTTATATATTCTTTTACTAAGTATTTACAATATAGTGAATGAAATAACAGCATATCGTTGTGCACGTGTGTGTGTATACATACAAAATATGTGTATTTATAAATATGGTTTACAGTTATAGTACGTTATCTGTATCTTGCAAGGCCCACATGGTAATGTAAGGTATCAGAGTAAAAGGGACATAAAAACTATAAGTAATCATAGTGATTACTGCAGGAAATCAAAGAAACATGAAAAGTATTTGAAAAATATTGAGTGTTACCGACAAAATGATTATTACTCTAATAATAACGGTGTTGACATTGATGAAAAGATAAAATGAAGGAGTGTTCGAACTCACGATCTAAATTAAAACATTAAATGCATCTGGATCATTGTAACCGATTCTGACTCGTATTATCTTACATTTGCAATCGTTAATCGTAGTGGTTATCTGAACTCCTACCAAGTAATTCGCATTTACCAACATCCTTCATGCCAAAAAGCAATGGCTCCATGAAATGATGTCACGTTTTGGTTTGGTCGCTTTTACTTTTCTTCCAACTTACTCTCTTATATTAGCTAGCATTGACCGCTGGGTCGGGCAATGGTTAGATCTAAGTAACACAAGTATCATGTAGTTTGGTCAGTGAATAGTAAGTAACTAATATCATGTTGTATCCAGACCTCATAGTTGATCCAATCTTTAAAAGATCAATAATTCATTCAATATTTCAGGCACATTTGTAGATGAAAGTATTAACTAACATGAAACTTAGGTCGATTGGCCCCAATCATATAACATTATTCACTAACACCTATTATTATCTGATCAATAATTAGAGTTGTTATAAATAACTTGGTGGTCATTTATCACAAGTTTGTATGATCATCATATAGTGTATGTGTAATAATGGAAATTTTAATAATAATACCGTTTTTAATTCATTTTGTAACAAAACTGGATCTGTATCTATTACATTTTTATGCCTATTTTATCATTTATGATGTTTTAGACAATATTCCAGTATGAGTTAAATCAACGATGAGTACAGAGTTTAAAGTTGTGGCCTAGTAAGCTATAAAGTAGTTCATTTACAACTACAGGTTAAAATCCTATTGTGGATTGATGAATCGAGTAGTATCACTGAAATTCCTTATACAATTCACTGTAGGACAAAGCTAAGCAGATAAACCTTTATTCAGTGAACGAGATGTATCTAATTATTAGTTTTTAACTCAGTTCTTTAAGCTAAAAATGAATTACTAATTAATGAGATTATGAAGTATTATTGAACGAGTTCACTAGGACATGTATCATGTATACTTGTTCAATTATTCTCTACTATCATATTAGATAAAATAGAAGCGAGCTGAATGAAGACAAAAGACAGGCAGACAGTTTTAATCATAGCCATTATTGAATGGTTGACAAAAAGTTCTCGTAAATATTAGAAAGCTTGTTAGAAACACACTGATATATCCTAACTGTAGCTGCTACGTTAACGAGGTAGTCAGGCTTGAACATGGCCATGACCTAATCGAGGTATATATTGACCGGAACACTTTTTCATTTAAACCAGTTGGAGAGCAGTAGGACTAAAATTAGCAAGCTTGTGGTCCGACGGCGAAGTCATACAGCTGACTGTATGGGAGATATGACAGCAGTAGAGTGTTTCCCTCAGACAACCAACATCTCGAGAGATGCTGACTTCTGACAATGGGTGGAGTTAAAGGTCGATCCTGATAACAGAACACCTTACCTTACCCGTGGATCACATGATTCTCCGTCCTCAGCGGTAAGGTCTTAAAGTTACGAACTTAACTCATCTAAAACTGCTCTAAAAGGACTGCGGGTAACTGGCCTCTAGAATTTCTTACTTAGGGACCGTACGTCCGCTCCTAGGTCGTCAAGACTACTCATAACACAGTTTTCTTTTCAGGCACTTTGAGAAGTATCCTTTTACTGTATAAGCAACTGCGAGGTGAAGAATGACTTCATACTTTTAACTGAACATAAGGTTAACGTTTTCATAATCAAGCATTGATCTATGTAATAAATAAAGCTGACTACATATATTAATGCATATTATGCTGCCTAGTTCAACAAAACTGGAAGAAGATACACAGTATACAAACGAGTAGATGATAGACTTCCAAGAAAAAGTTAACGATAAATATAAGTTAATCATGTGTCGAATTTCAAAATTGCCGTTTAGAATTCGTAAGATTAAAGGCTCTTGGGACAATGAGTTAAAATAGTTCCTAAATGATTTTCTAAACAGAATTTTCAGAACTTTTTTCAAAATCATATACATCAAGTTAATTACTTTTTTATTTATCCATATCCTATAAGTTGTTTTATGTCTTTTTCCATTATCTGTGTATTTCAGCCAGTCAGTCAGCAACAACGTAGAACTTCGTGCGTACGTACATACATCAGTTCAAGATGCCATATCACATTAGCACAGAGATACAATTGTCCATTCAAATCCCATAGTGGTAGAGGTGGTATATCTCTAATCACTGGTTACTATGGTCTCGCGGATCCCAACCAGGTAGTTTACACTTACCAGTTACTGAATAAAATCAATATAAAGAATCATAAACTCTTTAATCACAATTGAAGATGTTAGATTATATGAATGAAAACTGTTACCGATAGCCGAAATATATCAACTATTCTTACTTTTAAATATTAATCGTTTATTAATCATAATTTCGCCATATGCAAAATTTATTATGCATTTATGAAACAGCTTACACTCATAATAATACATAAATGGTCTGAATTATCATACTATCAAATTAATTATTCAGTTATTAACTTATAACTCAACAATATTTTAATATAATTAGTGGTAGTTGCGACCAAGTTATACTTTAAATATTGTAGAATGGTAATCATATCTGCCACTCTGATAAGGTGGTTGAGTTTAGGCTATTATGAAAAAAGAATAGAGACTTTGGAATAGAAAATGTTTCCTTTTTAACTCTTGTCGTACTAGGTGGCCTCGTAGTGTAGCGGTTAGCACTGTGGACTTTGAATCCAGCGACCCGAGTACGAGTCTCGGCGGGGCCTAGTTCTATGGGCACTTTTTGCTCCCAAACGCCCTGGTATGGCCGAGAGTGGGGTGGGTTCGCCCTCCCTCTCGAAATACTCTCACACGGCCGCGCGTATACAGCCTCTGCCAGGGAAGTCCTACTCACTGCCTTTTCACACCAGGGATGTTGTTTACGAAAATGAGAGGACGAAAAGCGAATGTCCGGCGCCTTAACCGGATTCCAAACCAATGGTGCACATGGGCTCCAGTATCCTGCGGGAACAAATGGCGTATGAACCAATCGTTGATCACCGGCTACCATGGGACTGCATCTCCTTACGATGCTCCACTGCCTTGTGAGTTAGACCTTTAGGTCAAAGGCTCGGGGTGTGGCCCCCTAAGATAACCACCTGCTTCGGTCTGGGCACCCGGGCAGTAACGCAGCCCACACGCAATTAATGAACTGAAATTGTGTGGCGCATATATGTTTGGCGCACTCCTGTATCAATATATATGTGTTCAAATAAAATAATAAAACTTGTCATACTAGACAGGTCGATCGGATAGTGTTAAGAGTAAAAGCAAAAAAAATCTACGTCATTTCAAAATCTCAAAAGGACGATGAACGAGGGTGGCTTAAATATAGATTGATAAAAGAATACTGTGGCCAAAGAAAGTTGGTTAAAACTGAAAAGGCTGAGGTAGCAAGTAACAATAAACTCTTATTTAGACCTATCCAATAAATTATAGCCTGAAATCAACCAATGAAAAAGACGGGTCAGTGGCTAATCTTTAAGCCAAGTTGTTGGAAGAATAAGCAGAACACTTTGAAGAACAGTTCAATCGGCTTTCAATTACATTCTAAATGCACGCTACTCATCAACTCTAGACTAATATTTATGGTATAAAGAGGCTATGATGTTTGGACGGTCCAAGTAATGCCATCTAGTTAAACTAATGTTGATTACACAAGTTTGTAAAGGTAAAAATCCTCTTCTAATAGCCATAGAGTGATTAATTTGAGGAAAAGCTGAACTGGCTTTCAGATATTGTCCAGGTGTTCACCATCCGAAAAAGGTTTGAGAAGGTTGCGAAAGAGTTAAATTTAGTTCAACAAAGAGAATGGGTATATTAGTCAGTCAGTCAGTCAGTAACAACGTAGAACTTCGTACGTACGTACATCAGTTCGATTTGCCACACCACATTAGCACAGAGATGCACTAGTCGATTCAAATCCCGTAGTGGTAGAGGTAATAAGAGTATAAGCAGTAATCGGGAAGATTAGGGTTTGGAGATGTTATTTAAAGAGTATAATCCAGTGAAATAAATTTGGAAAGAGGAAAAAAGGGACATGAAGAATTCAGAAGATTAGAATTTGGGAGAACACAGAGAGTGGATGCACCTGCGCCATTGCAAACGATTTTGAGCCATGTCATTCAGGGTCTCTAACCATCGGTTGCTATCATCTCGCGGTCCCCAACCAGGTAGTCTACACCTACCAACATGACTCAGTTCACTTGTCAGTGACTTCATGGACTTGTGCCATGTTTTGGTTTGGCCGCCTCTAGCTTTCTTTCAACCTACTCCTATACCACTGAACATAGCACGTCGAGGTAGTCGGTGGTTGGGCATACGTAACACGTGTCCCAGCCATCTCAACTGATGAAGTTTCACTACTTCATCAATTGATTTGCTATCCTTACCTATTACCCGTTTCCTAACAACTGTGTTACTTACTCGATGGTCCCATGATATACGAGCAATGTTTCGAAGACACCTATGATCGAATACTAGTAACCTACGGATATCCTCTACTCTTACCGGCCATGTTTCACTGCCATAAAGTAGGACGGAACGAACTGCTGAGCAGTAAACACGTCCTTTGGTTGATAGACGGATATCTCGCCTACGCCATAAATGACGCATGTTGACAAAAGCTACTGTCTGTTGGCTTAGGTTGTGTAGGAAAGTGAAGGCTTTCTCGTTATATTACTACTATTCACGTTATCCTATTTCTAAACCTAATCTTAAATTGATAATATCGTCAAAGCGATTTTTTAAATAAAACTTTTTCACCTTTAAATTTTAAACAAAAAATTCATAACTCACAGCCCAATTGGCCAATTTGGGATTTATTCCTAGCAAACGTTTCATATCTGCAACACGACAATCGATAACTGCCATCCACCATAAACGAGTTTCGTTGCTAGTAAATGTGGAATAGACGGAAGGACGAACAGCAGTAACATTGATAGAAGTAGCAGGAGTGGTAATAGCGGTGGTAGGAACTAACTGAGGAGAAGAGGGAGGTGTCTTATGGGCCATTGGCTAATATAATATAAAAAGCACATATACAAAGTTATTTTTCAAAAAGTAGTGATGTAATATATATTACGACTAAGTACTATTAGACTTATCTGATGGGCGATAGAATATTAATTGGCATACATTTAAAAATCTCCAGTAGTTTAGAATATAATTTGAGGCTAGACACTTAGCTTCTGACAAGAGATAATCTTTTCATTATCTTAATGAACCACTGTGATTTCAAACATCCTAATATCACTTTCTACTGGTTTACGTAGCGAAAAGCTCTTCAGAACAGAAGCCAGTAACTCAGGTATCAAGTAAAAACTCATGTATTCAACTATAAAAGTTGTCCAAACCCATGTGGGTAGGGTGGGACCTAAACCTGAAACCCAATTGTTGAAAGTAAAGTCTTAAACACTAAACCAACTTATAACCATCTAGCTGTGAACAAAAAGGTTCTAGTTAAAAGAAATTAAATCCTTTCCCAACGACATGAACGAACCAAGTAAAAAAAACACTAGGACAGGTTTTGAAAATAATTAAACGTCTATATTTATGGGCGTTTTTAACGAAATTATTCAACATGAAAATCATATCTATTTTGCTATTTTACGCAGTGGTAACGGATAAAACCTTTTGCAGTTGGTGGTTACAATATTATTTTTTAATGCATAACGTACAACAATACCATAAATTAATATCATCAACTAAAAATCAGTCCAATCGAAACTACTTCCTATTTTGAAAGTTTACATCTACATTTAAAAAATTCAAATAGATAATTACACAATATTCTTACCAATTTTGTTGACTGACTTCCTTGATGTGATAAAACCTGAAATCAATGTCGCTGAAAAGAACTAATAAGCTTACGGTTGATTTGGGGACATTTTGGTTTTCTGAAGACTGTGAAGTTGTTGTTTGAGTAGATTGACACATCTGATAGATAATTAAACCCAATGGGTGAACTTACATTACAAGCTAGATTCTCTTTATCTCGAGCTAAATCTTTCAACACCAAATATCTCTTTTTGTCCTGAAAAAAACGTGCATACGCAAGATATCATGGATTTCCTACCGAGTCATACTCAACCACAGCAATTGAAGTAATTAGTTTCTTAATAGAATACCGTGTTTCTGAAACAAAAATTTTCAACGGGTCATGATATATAAAACTAAAACAGTCAGGTGAAAAACTTTTAATGTCGATTTACTCGAGGTGCTTACCATGAGCCGAAAATACAGTGATTACTTATTGAAAAGCTTGACCTGATATCACCGTGTGGTTAGAAATTATTTCCGCAAACAGCAACAGTGAAACGATAATATTGATACTTCGTGAAACTAAATGTATTTGCATTCCAAAACAAATAAAAATGATCTCCCACTTCTACTTAATAACTAAAAGTGTGTAGACTGGTTTGATTTATCTCTGAAGTTTCATAATACTTCACGGATGTAAATTTAAGCGTCTAAATGAGATCGTCACGTTTTAATGATACAGATAATATGTACTTGAACGTAAGAAATGATGTGTACTGTTTTGTAGAATCTAAGTTAAATTCAAGATACTTGTTTATAAAACCCATTTACAAATACATGAAACAACTGATGAAACTTTAATACAGTAGTAGTATATAAATTATCTATTTGAACCATTCTTATCCTTAAAATTCACGACCTGAGATTCACACAATTATAAAGACGGACTGAATTTTTGAACCTACATGTCACAGATAAATTTCAGGGAACGACAAAACTAAATAATTTGCATAGATCTCATTTAAGAATACTTTACAAAAGACATGTTAACGAGCACACTGAAAATCTCAATTTTGATTAGCTAGCTGCTAACTATAAATGATTACATAGGATTTTGTATTGAGGCAGTGGAGCTGTAAGCTGTCAGGAAAGGAGGATGAGTGGGACAGGTGATGACAACTGTAAGGAAAATCCAATCTGGGATTTCTGCTTACCAAACAATACAGTTTGAAGTCATAACCACAACCCTAGTAATTCTATTAACACACTTATATAAAATAAAACACAAAACCCTACTAACCATTTTCGAGAGTTAAAAAGACGACAGAAAGGTATGTATATTTGCTCTGTAACAATGGCTAGTAATGCACACCATACGTATGGTTGTGACTATACAAGGCATAGAAGTGGGATCATCAGTAATAATATGCATCACTATATTACTAGTGCTAACCAATCGCCGGGTTTTGCAGGAATTCTGAGAAATTTTGAGATTTTTTCCAAATTCATACGAAGATCTGTAGTTTACCCTCAAATCTGAGAAAATTGTGGTAATTCCAAAACTTTCACTAAATAACTTAATATTTTTTGGAAAAAGCCTTGACCAGGGGAAACTTAAGGTTTGTGTTGCAGTCTTCTAGAAGATTTCAATTGCAGCTTCCCGAAAATTTCCACAAAACGAGCAAAATGAAACCTAAAAGTCGGGAGATTGCGCAGATGGCGAGACAGTAGTAATTCTAATCAAACTGGTTGTGGTTGAAGTACTTTCCAGACACATTTCTAAGGACTCAAATGAAAATTAAATGGTAGGGACAATACAACTAAGTACGTTAGCCATTGTATTATTCAAGTAAAAAATACGTATTTAGAAGCAACCCATAATCCGGTTATACAGCATTGTAGTACACACAGAAGTGCAGTGAATTACCTCGGTTTAATAGTTCGTCATCTTTAATGAATTTGAGGATCTGTTCACCAGAAACACGACCTCCGAAATCGTTAAAAGCTTGAACCAGCCTTGACCTTGCATCTACAGACATTTAAATGATGCACTGAAGACAGTATCTTTTCGCTACCACAGTTGTTTTACTGCAGTCGTAAATAAAATATTTCTGATTACAACGCTCATGAAAAAATAACCCATCTCAACTAAATACTTGATAATATGCTTCATTATAGTGATTGACCCTTAATATCAAACTCTGACCTTGGTGTAAATTGGTCAGGTGATGTACATTAATTAACTTGCCCATAGGATGTGTCAATAAAATGCGTGATAGTGTAAATTATAGCGATTCAAACTTGAATAAACTGTTTTGTCTTGTTTCTTGAGTCGTCTAATTATGTAGTATCAGATAATCACTATCAAATTGGATAAATAAAAGGAGCCATATTAACATGAAAACAAACATTTGATACGCCATACGTTAGCACTACATTCTTTCTGAATCCACTGAGAAATAGCATTCTAATGACCTGTTATCTGACTCCGATTTGAATGAACGAACGAATATGTCGTGAACATAAATCTTCCCTTTAACTTTATATACAACTACTAGGCCAATCTAGACCGAGCGACAGTGGTCATTAAAGGCCAAATATAAATTGAGTGGGCTGAATTTATTTCAGCTATTCGTCCGGCATTGAAATTAGAAGCGTGAAAGCAAAACAAAGAGGATAGTTTGCCAACACCCCTATATTATATATTACAAGTGTTAATAGAGCTCAAAATGGATAATCCATAATGTGATGGAGAGACGAGCAGAAAAATCTAGAAAACTGAATAATAACATAGGTGGAGCCTGTCCACACCACTCACCTCAGTTCAGTATTTTTCGTTCTCTTGTCACTTACCTCTGCTGATATGTTGTTCATTCTGATAATACGCATGATAGTGCGTTATCTAAACAAGACGGTTTTTAGCCTATTGATACTTACTGAGTCAGTGTTTTCTTGCTTTTATATCACGATAAAGTCTACTGCTTCGTCCTAAGCATCCACCACCAAAGTAACCAGGAAATGGGAATTCGGATACGTCGATGTA
The DNA here is from genome assembly GCA_944470425.2 of Schistosoma bovis. Classification (NCBI taxonomy): domain Eukaryota; kingdom Metazoa; phylum Platyhelminthes; class Trematoda; order Strigeidida; family Schistosomatidae; genus Schistosoma; species Schistosoma bovis. The sequence goes on along the minus strand of OX103961.1, from coordinate 2,806,289 downwards.
GATGCATGAGATGGCTTAATCTTTAGCTACTTGACAGCCTTGGAAGTCAGCTTAAATCTTTCTGGTTTTCCTCTAAGTGAATCTGTCAAAGGTTTCATTAATCGGGCACAACCAAGTACGAATCTGTGATAAAAGTTAACCAAACCCAGAAAACCATTAATTTATGTCGTAGAACTTGGTATAAGCTATTACCTAATTGTATCCAACTTTCCTTTGACAGGTGGAATCCCTTATGAACATATTGTTTGACCGTGAAGTTCTAGAGATCAAACACTCAATACACATCTGTTTTGATGTGAGTTCATTCCATTTTCATTTAGCTGTTTTAACGTTGCTCTCACGTTCCGTCCGTGTGACTTTGTATCCTGACTGGCAATTAGTAAATTGTCTACAGTGTTAAACTTCGTCTTTTAGTGTTGACTATAAAGTCATATCTCTCTAAAAAATCCCTTTCCAGGATTTCCCAATCTAAGTCAGCTACGGTAAACACCTAGACGAATTTCCTCTTAAAACCCAAATCTAGTGTCAACGTTTTCCTCAATTTCAAGTTTTTTTTGGCAACTTGAGGTGTAGCTGTGGAAGTTTCCCGGCTCAGCTCGGTTTCGTTCTGAGAAATGATACTAAAGACAGCACCAGTATCCACCCAAAACTTCAAGTGTGAATTCCTCTCTCTCTGATATGAAATAAGCGACTGTTGAAGCAGCCCTCACCAGTCGTCCTGACCTGGGGACAGGTTATTAGTTTCCTATATTCTTGAGAGCCTTTTTAGGCCAGGCACATGGTTGGCTGCACTTGTTTGATCTGACACTGAACTCCCAGTGATACCAGCAGAACTCACCAGTTTGTCTGAACGTTTTTAACCTGTTCTATGACGTGGATCTTCGTCGATGTGTTGACCTGCTCCTGTTTCTATGACCCATCCGCATCTTGGCTAGACCCTCTGTGAGACTTTTAACACTCGCAGTGATTTGTTCTATGACTAGGTCTATCATTGTTTAGTGTCTTGAATGTGATTTATTGCGCGTGATTCAGTTGGGAGGCCTCTTTTAGCTATTCTATCTGCTAATTTAAATAAAGAGTTGTCCGTGTTTTGAGTATCTAAACAGTATTGGATATAGCATGAGAGAGTTTGCATCCATTTCTGCTCCATCCACTGTGTTAATGCCTACTAAGACTTAGAGGTGACATAAAAACTGTAATGGTGATCTGATGTTTTTCCTAAAGAAGGTCTCTAAATTCTTCGGTCGCTTGATAAAGGTAAACGGTTAATTATCCCTCATCTTAAAATGGTGTATGGTTGTGGTGTTGGTGCATTTCTTTGTCAACTGAAGGAGGAAGACAGGGCATTAATCTCCGTAACGAATTCCCACAGATTTAATGTTGTTGCTCGCGAAATAATGCTCTAGTTGATCAAATCGAAACTCGAGGTCACTACGATCAAATCACGTGAATCTAACTTTCGTACTTATAACAGTGTCTATCTTTGCCGGTGACAAATCACACTTATCCAGGCTTTCAGTTTGGATTGAGTTTGACACGTGCTGTGTAACCAATATATCAATATAATATGAATGGGGTTAAATAATGTCTACAACACGAATACTTTGCGAAAAAATACGGTAGATATAAATATACATATACGAATTTTTGTTAAAGATAATGAGAAGGTTTGCATTTACAAACAAGAAGAAAAGCAGAACATAAATAAAATTTGTGTTCAAATAGAGCTCACCAATTTACTGAATTTGTGTAACTCTCATTCTATTGACAGACGAAGCCAAACTATAAGTGTTGAACTATAAGTGTTTGATATCACCAACACATTCACGGTCAACTCCTAACCGATCGACCTAGATTGTTACAGGCTCAGTGCGGCTGGTCAAATGAAGAGTTTTTAAAAGTGTTATCCTCACCTATTACGCCGTTTCTAAATCTCACCGACTAGCTTGTATCCTTTATCCTTGACTAGCCGCTCTGGTTTATCTACTTTCTATTCTAGTTTCTACGTTATATCTTTTTCCCCACAGTAGTTGACTCTTCTTAGAGTAGACCTCGTAAGGCTTGGAACCTATGGCTGACAGCAACTTTATATTCGCTCAAGTTGCCAATATTTCGAAGGAACGCTGTTTCTTCAGTTTATCAGTGCTTTTTAGCTTAATTTGTCTTTGCAATCATCAGGTAGTGGTCTGAAATTATGTCAGCTCCTCTCCTGGATTTAACATCTACCGTTGTCCTTCTGAATATTTTGGCAATGCGAATATAATCGATATGGTTTTCTGTAGCGTGGTCCGGTGATGCCTATGTAGCCTCGTGTTTGTGGGAGAATATAGTCCCACCTACGGCCATGTTGTTGAATGCACACAAATAGGTAAATCAGTCGACAATCTCGTTCCTTTCTCCCAGCCAGTTCATGTGTTCATGATATCTTCATATCCAGTGTTGTCTGCATCGACTTTCGTGGTTATAGACGGAATAGAAAAAGCTCTCGCTTAATGAGCCTTCGTATCTAGTAACAGTATATCACCGAAGACTCTATGTAAGAACCTAGGTATTTTTAACGATAAAAGCGAGAAAGGGATTAGTAAGTTATGGCGAGATACTGTCCTTAAGATTATATTAAGTTTCCTCTTGATGGACTCCTGGAAAGTCGCTTGGGCTAGCTCAATCGGCAGTGAATTCCAACATTTGTCAACTCTAACGGAGTAGACAGTGTGCCTAGAGTCCTTTTTGCTGCGTTGTTTATACAGTTTCTGGGTGCTACCTTAAGGTTTGTGTTGAGACTGTGCTTAATTAGGTGGTTAAGGGGTTGTCCAAAATTGTTTAGGATGTTATTATTCATTAGGACACTTCTAAGACGCCTGCATTCAAATGAGTAAGGATTCATTGATTGGAGGCGATCGTCTCACTACTCGAATTTGAGTCCACAAACTAATTTCGTGGCTCGCTATTGAATACGTTCCGATGTATACTTATCCTCTTGGAGTGAGGGAGGAAATACTGTTTCCGTACCCTAAGTGGAGTCGAATAAAATTGTCGAGGGCTATATGGAAATTTTTATCATTGAACTGGACAAGAACGCGCTTCAACTTCAGCCGTGCAAGGCTTGCTCGAAAGGCATTCTTGTCGCAGTTAACATAGGACTTCAGATCATAGCGTAATAACACTTCTAGATCCTTTTCAACCTAGATACTTCTAGAGGGGAGTTGACTAAATTGTGTTTGTGGCCTGCAGCATGTCTCAGATGAACAACCTTACACTTTAAAGTGCCATAGATGATTCCGTTATTGTCAGCACAACTTTAAAGTCGAATCAGATCGTCCTGAAGTGCCAATTCATCCTCTTTGTAGCATACTTATCTCCAGAGTTTCACGTATTCAGCGAAAAACGATGAATCCGACGACAATCCTGTGGACGACCACTTATTTAAATGAAAAAAAGAAGAGGTCCTATTACTGTAGGCTGAGAAAAATGACGTTAATCCAGATCTTAAAACGCCCACTATTTAGATATGAAGTGAGCCAATTGATAAGACATATGTGATTGACCATATGAAAAGCTCTTGAGAAGTCAAAATATATAACCCCAACGTTCCCAGTGTGATCAAGCACGATTGTCCGTTTGTCCACTTCGGTCAGAAGATTGGTTATATTAGAATGACCTTTTCTGAAACCGTGCTGTTGAGATAAAAAGAAGTTTACGGATGCTAAATAGTCACACAGAAAGTCATATATCAGGGAGTCTATAATTTTCAAAAGTATTAATAGTAGTGCTGCGGTTCGGTAGCCTGATGTTTTGCTGCGTCGACCTCTTTAGAAAATATGTGTGACGTAAGTTAGATTCCAACTTTCTGGTAATGTGCTTCGTCTTTGCGAATGTGGGGACATCACGCTAAGCAGTATTGCCAAGGATGAAGCTGCTCCCCTCAGTACGGTAGGCTGGGTCATATACGGGTGTTCTTTATAGGTGCTACGATTTCCTGTACACCAATTCAGCTCTCACGATCACTTCTGGGAGTTCTGTTGAGTAGTAGTACAGTCTCCATGTAGTATGGAACTAATCACCGTAGAAAATGACACAGCCACCACTCTATATGCTAACTCGGGAGTATATCCCCATTCTTGTTTGGTTTCCAATTAATCATACGTTATTTTTGAAATTCTCTCAAGCAACAACAAAATCCCCTTTGATTCCATAAGTAGTGATTGTGACTTGTCATAATTTTATTAAATGGCAGGTTCGACCGTTTACACGTGACTAGGAGCACTTTCTAACTACTCAGATGCAGATCACAAGGAATAAACAATTTGCTAATTCCTCTAAGAAAACTTGATGTCTAAGTTATTTCGTCCTTTAGGCATTGAGGGGATCAAGAAATACACTTACACCATTTCGCATAACCAAACTCTATGAGACAACCGAAATCGAAATTCCAAACATAAAACTGAATGCTTCTTGTGGTTTATGTTGTCTTTGAGTTTGAAGATTGTTAATATGTACCTGTTATGAGGGTCAATCAGGAAGGCGGCTGTTGGTCAGTTGACTTTTTGTGGACCATGGTACAATAAGTGTTTTAGTCCTAGTGGGGGTTTAACAGTTAGATAGGACCGTGTCCAACCTAAGATATTTGAATTCTTCAAAGGAGTAAGACTGTTCTATATCCTAAAATCCCATCTGAGACATGTCACAAATCAAAAACACTAATAGTCTTCAGACACATATAAAGTTTTGCACCGCGATAAAATGACTTTTGAGCTGACCCTGCACTTAAAATGTTAGAGCGCGAGTTTGACAGTAAAACGTTCTACCTATTCCTTGCAGTTTTTTTCGGTGAGACAATCAATAGGCGACCTTTGAACAATAAATTGACCTTGAACTGTCCGCCTACTTACTAGAGTTAAATGAGGGCTATAAATTGGTATGAGGGATTAGAATTAGGATTTACGGTTGGACGTGAGGTTGAGAATTTAATGTTTTCATCACGAACTAATATCAGCTATAATGCCAAAAATGGTATTTGACCAAATTGGTGGACAAGTCCTGCATCAAAATCCAAGATATACTATCTTTAATCTGACCAGTTTGCCTATAAATTATAGTTTCTACTGTTTTATTTCCGCTCTGCAGGAGTAGTAGTTTAGAACTATCGTGTCAAATAAATGACTTCCTTTTAGTCGATTTAATCTATCAAATAAGACTGTTGGGTGGTTGACACTATGTTTTCAAGCAAAAGGTTAAAGTTATGAGCTTAATACGGACATCGGTAGTTATCTGCGAAATTATTAACTTTGATTTAATAAGATTTTGTGTATTCGCTTTTGACAAGCTCAAGACAAACAAGTATGTGAAGTCTCAGTTTACTACTAAATCCTCGTGGTGAGGGTGTTTGTTAAATTATAAAGATGAAAGGTGAATGTTCGGCACTTAAAGCGAGTTGGTGGGTGTGGCGGATCCTCCAGTGGCGGTTGGGAAACCTCGATTTTGAACCAATGATGCACATGGGCTCCAGGATCCCGAGGGAACAAATGGTGAACGAACCTAATGTTGATCACCCCTTATTTTTTTTTATTTATTTAAATAAATAAACATTGGTACAAGAAGGCACCAAATACATATGCGCCATATAAATCACTCGGTTTGTGTGAGGGCTGGAATACTGCCTTGGTTCCCAAACCGAAGCAGGTAGTTTTCTTAGGTGGCCACACATCAAGCTTCTGACCTGGATTTTTAGTCCACAAGGCTGTGGAGCGGCTTTAGGAAATGCAGTCATGTGGTAACCGGTTCATGCACCCTTTGTTCCTTCAAAATCCTGGAGCCCATTTACACCATTGGTTTGGAATCAGGATTTTGTAACTCCCTTAGGTGGATCCACCAACCGAGTTAAAGCACCGGACATTCGCTTTTTGTCCCCTCACTTTTGTAAACAACAGTAATGCCGCGGAAAGGCAGTGATTAGGAAGTCCCTGACAGTGGTTGTATGCACGTGGTCATGTGAGAGAATTTTGAGAGGGAGAGCCGACTCTCCCCACCCTCGGCCGTATCATGGCATTTGGGGTTTGCATCTCCTAACGCTACTCCACTGCCTTGTGGATTAAACCTTTAGGTCAAAAGCTTGGGGAGTAAGCTTTTAAGAAGACCACCTGTGTCGGTTTGGCGACCTGGACATCATCTCAGCTCACACGCCAAGTGAATGATGACTACTTTTTGCGGTGCATATATGTTTTGGTCCCTATTGTACCAATGTTTTCGTGTTTAAATTAATAATAAATATACCGAAAAGTCTTCTTCAATATCTGGTCTATAAGTGACAAATTCACAAGTGAAAGCAACTTTTTAGTCCGTGGTTAATCTTTTTTTACCTGGATAGATGATTCCTTACTATTTGAAGGGTAGATATACTCAGGAGTAATAATAAAACACTGTCCACATTTTTTATTCCTTAGTGTTTTTGGGACTATAAGAACAAGAGGTCTGTTATGACTTTCCCTTTTTGGATTATTGTGAATGGGAAAGGTTTTATACTATTATAAGTTTGGAAATATACGTTGAAATGTACTCATTTGAAGGGAATTACAAATCAAAGCGATCATTAGTGCTTGATCATACCCAAAAGGTAATGCTTTATTCATGTATTCATTTACTTATTTTAACAAACATAACATTTGCGGGTTGTGATAAATTCGTTTTATTTCACAGAATCATTGTTGGCTACATGCAAACTGTGTAAGATGTATTCATTATGTAAAAAACAAACGTAATTCATCTATAGGATACAAATGTGTCTAGTTCATATTTTGTAAACAAAACATGGGGAACATAGTGCTATTGAAATACCGCTAGTAACTATAGGAATGATACTTGGAGTAGAGAATGAAAATAATGTGTGAAATATCGGTTCGGGAGTTGAAAGCTACCATCTTAAAATTGCTTTGGAGTACTGTTGCGCGGGAGGTTTTAAGTTCGGTGAATAGGTTTTAAATTGTTGAATGGATAATTAGGATGTTGATTTATTGATAATACAATATAACTGACGATTAATTGTTCACCAAACGAAGTTGTAGACGCAGGCCACAATTGGATTGATATCAAAAGACAAGATAACTAGCTAATGCAGTATTTTTAGTGACCACATATTTATGTACAAAACACTAGATACAACAATAAATATGATTAAATGTCATAAGTTATTGAAGTATATGAGTTTTATAGGCCACTCACTTGCCAGTTAATTAAGACCAGACTGTTAGTTTTATTTCTTACTCGAATCAAGTACCAAGAAATTAGATTGACAACTACTACCTTTAACACCAGCAGTTGAATTATTTTGTCTCATGACAATCACAAACTACTCAAGTATATTAATGTTATTCTGTATTAGTTATATGGTAAATAGTACTGCGCAAAATACCTTGACCTAAGATATAAATCTCTTGGTATATAATTAGACAGTTCAACTAGTCTAAATTTCCCCTATCATTTCGATCGATTTACTGCAACACGCGAATTGAAGAATGTGATTGAGTGGAACAACTGTAAGTACCTTATCTATTTTAGACTCTGTAACTAAGTGTGCTAGCAGCTGGATAACCACTGGTCATTTCAATTCCACTCAACCTGTTGGTTTTATTCGCCATTCTGTTGTACTTAGCATTTAACTCCGCGATGTGAAGCTGTGACTTATAGTTGAAATATTCAACCTTCAGCCACTGGGTCCCACGTTCGAATTACACTACAACTTTATCTCGTTGTGAATAATTTATTCTCACAAAATAGTTAAATTATATTGATTAATATGTAATTTTTATCAAGGTAAAGTGATATTTAAATCCCTAGTATTTGGTTGTGCATGTCTTCAAAAAATTGCTAGCGTATAATTAGACCATCATGTAATTTACATTTATATTTGGCTGAAGATATTGAGTTAATATGATAAATCAGTATATGAGGTATTATACCTTAAACTCATCATCCTAGATATGTGTATCACATTTTCCGACCACCGCTCATCCCGATACCAAATGATAATTACTTCAGAAGTTGTAAATATTCTAGAAACGGACAAATCAAGATTTGGAGTCAATTTACGAAGGCACTAATCATTGGACTGGTCTGTGTCACTGAGCGGAGACTTCCGGGCTAGAATTTGGGTCACGCAGCACCACGAGTAAACTGAGTTTAGGGATGTGAACCATCAAATACCAGTTAAGTTGTGTGAAGTTTAAATGCTCATCGTGAGGTGTGAGGGTCTTGCGTTCGATTCCAGGTAGAGTCGTGGATAAATACTTGTTAGGAGTCCCACACTATGACGAAACAAATGTTCAGTGCTCCTTGGTTTTCAGTTGTCTAACTAAAGTAATCCCGTGGTGTGAAACTATGGGATTGTGACATGTATTTGGAGACGTTCAGCCATGTGATGGGACCCGAAAATCATCACAGTAACTGTGGTATATGTGTTATGTATCCTCCTCTTAGAGTCTAAAGCTTGAGGTTAGTGTAATTTCTTGCTCTATGTTTCTTCTAGCTTTCCACTGTATCTTACATTATTCTCCATTTTCTATTACTTGCTATTATCCTATCACTATCCTGGTGTGAATAATCGTAACCTTACTATTACATATTTATGCCCTGTCGTACATTATAATTAGCTGATAATTTCGTATTGCTGTGTTGATTTGGCGTGTAGACTTGGACCGATACACATTTATACTAGGTTCTGCGTTACTTACGATGAACCAATTGGTTGAATCTGTTGTTTTCCATCTCTCATCCTCCTTGATACAGACACAAGCAACGTGAAACCTGGCAGATATATGCATCGGTTCAAGTTGTTACACCACATGATCACGGTGAGATGAAATCCTCAAGAAAAGTTCCAGTATGATGAAAGTAGTCCCAATATCAGTAGTAGTAGAAAAAACTAGGCTAAGAAAATCTGATTCAAGATGAGTGACGGATAAGTTCACTGAATAAACAGTTTAAGATTACTTTAAAACTCAAGATCCAGTAGAAAACAAAGTGAATCCACCTGTATTATAGCAAACTATTCTGAGCTGTATCATTCAACACCTTCAGATATCGGTTATTATGTTCGCGCAGATTCCAACCGGTCGGTCTCCATCTATCAACACGGCTTACTCCAGTAGTCGATGACTCTTTGAATTGATGCCAAGTTTTGGTTTAGCTACTTCTAGCTTTATTTTGACTCACCCCTATACCAGCAAATATTACGAGTCGAGGTTGGTAGTGATTAAACATACCCAATCAGTCAGTCAGTCAGCTACAACGTAGGACCAGGCACATATGTGCATCGGTCCAGGTTGCCATACCTCATTAGCACAGCAAGATGAACACCGGATTCATAGGAGTGGTTAGGTCAAAGGTTGCAATAAGGATATAGTATAGGAAGAAAGAATTAGTTGGTAGAAAGAAAGATATGAAGTGATTTTAATCTCTTAGTTTAAGGGAAGACAGGGAGTGTATACACCGACGCCATTGTGATCGATTCTGAGCCATGTCACCAAGAGTCTCCAACCATTGGTTACGAAAGTCACGCGGACCCCAACCAAGTAGTCTGCATCTACCAACATGGCTCAGACTAGAAGTTAGTGACTTCAGGCACTGATGCCACGTTTTGGTTTGGCCGCCCCTAACTTTCTTCCAACCATCCCCTACACCGGTTAGCATTGCACGTCGTGGTAATCGGTGTTCAGGCATACGTAATACGTGGCCCAACCATCTCAGTCGATGAAGATTCATAACCTCATCAACTGATTTACCATCATTCCCTAATACCCTGCGTCTAACCTCACTATTACTTACCCGGTGATCCCAGCAGATGCCAGCAATATTTCTAAGGCATCTGTGGTCAAATACTAGTAGCTTACGGGTGTCTTCCAATACATGTCCCAAGTGCCACAATCGATCGAGGTTCACCATATCATCAACTGATTTATCATCTTTACCTGACACCATCCATCTAATCTCAGCATTAATCACTTAGTGGTCTCAGTATACATGAGTACTGCTTTGAAAGCATCTATGATCATATACAAGTAACCTATGATTGATCATGTCTTAACCGTAATGTAAGACAGGACGATTCATCCTTCTTGTTTTACCATAAAATACTTATAGTTTCTAATTTTCCTATTTTAAGGTTAGTTATTATTATTATTTTTGGCAAACTTAATTAGAAATCCCTAACAATTATATTTAATCAATGTTTTTTTATTTGATAAATTGTTTTTTCCATCCTTACACACTTTCACAGTTGTCAACTCATGCGCTTGTTCAAAAAACACGTGAAGAACGAAAGTCACGTGAAGTAAGTATTATATAATACAATTTAGATATCTAAAATAAAATATGAAATTAACATTATGGTTTGTTTTATACTTATTCATTGTTTCGTTCATGAGTCAGTCAGTCAGTCAGTCAGTCAGTCAGTCAGTCAGTCAGTCAGTCAGTCAGTCAGTCAGTCAGTTAGTCAGTAACAACGTGGAACTTCGTACGTACGTACATCAGTTCAAGTTGTCATATCACATTAACACAGAGATGCAGTTCGTTCATGAACGAATTGAAATTTCTTTAATTAAAAAAATTGATTTGTTTTCTGAATAAAAAAATGGATAAAGACTGAATATTGAATAACGTCTTTCAGATAAATCTTATGATATGTGAAAGTTAGAGATATGATCTAGTTTTTTAAACAAAATGGTTTCATGAAATTAATAATTGTGGATTTGGATTACGTAACAGAAAAATTGTACACTATCCAGTCGAAGAGATTAGCTGAAATGAATCAAAAATGATTACAGTAGTAAGAACTAGTTCATAGTGTTTGTTTTTAGTTATTAAACACCTTTATACTGTATATTTTTCGTATCCCTCTTCTCCACTTATGATTTTCTTGTTGATTTGAATGTACTTTCATGCTACATTTTAATAGTGCTATTCGTCAAACTGGTGTATCTACATCGTACTGTTGATATTTCCAATTGGGCTCAATCTAATTATTCATTGATTTGAATCTCAAAACGTTAATCAATAGGTTATTTAATCACTTCTTGTTCATTAGTTATCGTTTATTACTTTTGTTGTCGTCAGTATTTGAACTGTCGTTTCATTCACCAACAGAATAAACACTCAACTCTTTTTTTCCGGAATTTCGCTTCAGGGACACTGTAAATAAATATAAACAAAGAAAAAATCCATGTCTAATAATTTCGTCCGCCGTTTCTCCTAAATTTGGCCTAATTTTTATTGATTTTATTTATTTATTTATTTGAACACATATATATCGGTACAGGAGTGCGCCGAATATATGTGCGCCACACAAAACAATGAGAGTCTAAGAAGGAAAAAAGTGAGGAACCTAAAAAAGAAATAATAATTAAAAAAACAATAACGAAGAGATTGGTGTAAGGTAGTGTAATAATAATAATAATAATAGCAATAGTAGGGGAACAGAAGGGTATATATTTCAGTTAAGGAAGATACAACCACTTCTTATGATGAAAGTAAAAGGTTACAGCACGATCGCCACTGGCTTCTATTCTGAGCCATATCTGATAACGTCTCTAGCCACTGTGTAGCACCATCTCTCGGACCCCTACCAGGGAGTCGTGAAGGACCGACACAAGCCAGTCCTTTGCAGCGTTCTTTCATACCACAACACCATGTCATACACTGACCACCTCTCCGCTTCTTCCAACCAGTCCTAGAGTCGGCAAATAATGAACGACGTGGAATTCTCTGGGACGACATTCAGAGAACATGTCCAAACCACCGAAGTCGGTGTTTCAAGATGGTGACACCAATTGAATTATCGTCTCTGTGCCCAAACACACGATGTAGAACCTCTGCATTACTAACATGGTGTTGCCACTGAATGTCAGCAATCCTTCGGAGACAGCGATGATCGAACACAGCTACCCAGATACACGAACTTCTCGACTACTTCTATCTGCTCACCATCCAGGGTGAGTACAGGATTACGATCCTGCCATTCTTGTAGAAGTACTTTGCACTTCGAAGGTGCAAAGCACATACCATACTTACGGACACTGATTAAGTGCGCATTGCATGCCTTGGGCATTATCGCACAGCAAGACAATATCATCCGCATACTCAAGGACGAGAAGTCTTTCTCCAGGCAACAGATCCACACTACCATTACTTACATCCATCAGAGCTGTTTCCAGAATGTCATCGATGGCAAAGTTGAAGAGGAATAGTGAGATTGTGCAACCCTGTCCAACCCCACTGCTCGAATAGAACAATGGAGAGAGGTGGTTGTATGCCCTCAGTTTACATGAGGTGTTTGTATATATGGCTTTTACGATGTTAATAAACTTCTCAGGCACACCCTTCTTCAATAGACAATCCCAGAGAACAGTCCTGTCAAACGAATCGAAGGCAGCCCTGATGTCAAGAAACACTACGATTGTTGGCCTTTGATAAGTATGGTGGTGTTCTAACATTTGGCGGAGGGTGAAGATATGATCAATACATCCTCTACCAGAACGAAACCCAGCCTGCTCCTCGCGAATCAATCATTCTCGGGTTTTGAACAACCTATGAAGTATGACGGAAGCCAATAGCATAGACGCAATCGGAAGTAGACTTATCCCCCGATAGTTGTTACTGGAATGACGTGAACCCTTTTTAAAGATAGGGACAACTATCGACTCATTCCATGACGTTGGTACACTCTCTAGTTCCCAAACCTTTGTAAACAACGTCGTCAATTCCTTAGTCAGAAAGTCACCACGATCTTTAAAAAGAGCCGGAGGTAAGTCATCTGGGCCAGGTGATTTGTAACGCTTCAAGAGTTGGAGTTCCTTGCGGACTTCCTCCTCGTTTGGTGGATCAGTCGTCACCGGCCATGGAGGGCAGGACAGTCTGACCGATGCTGCCGGAGCAGCAGGCCAGTTGAACTGCCCTTCGAAAAATTCTGCCCACCGTCCAAGACGTCATCCTCACAGATTGTTCCGCTCACACCAGACTTCTTGCTGTCAGTGGCTCGGATGAGCTGGAAGAGCTTCCGGTAGTTACCAGATGCAGCTGCTGCTTCCAGCTCATTAGCACGCTCCGACCACCATGTTTCTCGGTCCTTATGCAAGCTTTGCCCGATTTCCTTACGTAACATCCTCCGTTTATGGTCAAACTCACGGTCACCCGGAGTAGACCGACGAGCTTCAATGAATTGTAAGGAGCCTGAAGAAACCCAGTGCTTATAAGCGGGACGTTTCGCGAACCCACAACTGACTGTACCCGCCATTTTCATGGCGTCATGAAATTGCAACCAATGCTCATCTATACTTTTCGGTGGAGTGGTAGCTAGCCTAGAGGCTAGCTCTGTTCGATACTTACTTGCAACAGAAGTTGCAACCAGCTTGCTAACATCAATCCGTTAGTGGCGGTCACTTCGTTGTCCACTGAAAAGTAAGGTAAGATTGTTGCAGACCAAGGCATGGTCAGATTTTAGATAGGAACTGCAAAAGGAGCGGCAATCTTGTACACAACCGGCTAGTACTACAATATCTGTCGAACGCACTTTCTGGAGAAGAACAGATAACTGGTAATGAAACTCATCCTTGATTGCATCCGGGCTGCAATCTGTCGGGGCATAGTCGGAGATGACGAAAAGACATCGTTTCTCACGCCGATTTCTTCTCACTTTGATGGAACTCTCTAATCTAACAGCACATAACCGACTGTTAATAGGGATCCAATCGACTAGTGCTGCCTCAACTCTAGCGCTTAGTGCGACACCAACACCGGCAAGACCAGACGAAGATGCCACAGGGTCCTCGGATAAGCGCACGTGAAACAAGCTTTTTGAAGTGACAGATGGAGTGCGAATTTGTAATACTTCGCCAGAGTCTTGAATACGGGTCTCGGATAGACAACAAACATCAATATTAAGACTTTCCAAAGACATAGCCAGCCCTATCTGTTGTCCGACCTGCAGAAATGTGCGAACGTTGAAGGCAGCCAGTTTGAATGGTGCACGTGGTTTCACAAAAACTACTTCAGTCCTCTCATTCAGTGGTAACATACAATTTTCAACTGGACAATGACTCGAGAACGTTTAGGTACAGTCGAATTTCCACCATAGACGAGCTTCTGTATAAGTCGAAAAAATAAGTCTAAACAGAGTGGGAATAAAGGAGGGTGAATAATGACGCAGTAAGTAATAATAATAATAATAATAATAATAATAATAATAATAATAATAATAATAATAGCAATAATAATAATTGAATCATTTGAATGTTCGTCGAAGCAAGAGAATTAGTTTCCATGATCATAGACAGTTCAGTTCATTAATTGTGTGTGGGCTGCGATACTGCCCGGGTGCCCAAACCGAAGCAGGTGGTTATCTTAGGGGGCCACACCTCGAGCCTTTGACCTAATGGTCTAACCCACAAGGCAGTGCAGTTCCATGGTAGCCGGTGACCAACAATTGGTTCATACGCCATTTGTTCTCTGAGGATACTGGAGCCCATGTGCACCATTGGTTTGGTTTGGAATCCGGTTAAAGCGCTAGACATTCGCTTTTCGTCCTCTCATTTTCCTAAACAACACCCCTGGTGTGAAAAGGCAGTGAGTAGGACTTCCCTGGCAGAGGCTGTATACGCGTGGCCGTGTGAGAGTATTTCGATAGGGCGGGCGAACCCACCCCACTCTCGGCCATACCAGGGCATTTGGGGGCTTTATTGATTTTGAGTACTGCGGTGTGTGCTACTGATATCGACTGATATGAGTAGTATGTATCGTCAATGGAAAGTGAAATATCTGTAGGCAGAAGGTTAAGAAGATCGAAGAAAAGAGAACGAGTACAAAAAATGATTGGTGTGGAAACGAAAGAACAATGAAACCTGAGATGATTGATTAGCATGTTGCAAAAATGGATTATTTTTAGCGTATGATTCTCAGGTTTTACTAAGATGTTCTGTAAATTTGTGTTTAAATACATTCGATTGTCCTCTCACTTATGTTCTCGTTCACTACAGTACAACAATACTTGTGGTGAATGACATATAAATATGATGAAAATAAGAACTATATAGGAGCATCAAACTTGTCTTCTCATAAATATTGTTTGATATAAATTCACTTGGTATTGTTTGGCTTGTATCTTCCCATTGAGGTTTAAGACTGCAACTGACCTGTCTGTTATTGGCATACGTGCATACTGGAATCCAGGACGCGCGTTTCGTCCTATCGCCACTATCCATCATTGCTTACAAAAAGCTTGCGAATTAAGGCAATATCGAGGCATACGCACAGTATGCATATATGCCAATAACAAACTGATCAATTGCAGTCTTAAACCTCAATGGGAAGATACAAGCCAAACAATACCAAGTGAATTTAAATTCACCCCATTGCACAAGAAAGTGGCCATCAGGACTCAGTAGCTGAGTGGATAACGCGATGGCGTTTGAAGCGAATGGTACTGGGTTCGAGTCCCAGGTTGGAAATCAACTCTGAGATGCAAGTACATCCAGCTGATGAGTCCCAAATAGGACGAAACGCACGTCCTGGATTCCACTGCTAGCCACTATCCACCATTGCTTACAAAAATTGTTTGATATAGTTTGTTTTTCATCAAAGTAACACATTATATTGTTAATGAAATAAAGTGTGTTATTTCACAATTCTATCATTTTCTATGTGTATTTGATTAGAATATGGTCAAACAAGAACGTGCCGCTACTAAAATTCAAAAATGTCTCCGAGATTACGTTGCACGAAATAAAATGGTAAGATTTCTAAACTTAACCAATCATTTGCATTTTGTTGACATATATAATACTATCAGAATGAGTTTTGTGGAGATTTTAGTAAATTTCACAGGTTGAAATCATGAGTCAGTTGAAGCTAGACCACTATTGAAAACCTGGAAGCACTGGACGGCCGTTTCGTCCTAGTATGGGACTCCTCAGCAGTGCGCATCCAGCCAGTAGGTCCTGGGTTCGAATCCCGCAGGGAGCGGGTTCGTGGATGCGCACTGCTGAGGAGTCCCATACTAGGACGAAACAGCCGTCCAGTGCTTCCAGGTTTTCAATGGTGGTCTAGCTTCAACTGACTCATGATTTCAACCTGTGAAATATATAATACTGTCAGTCGGTAACATCGTAGAACTTCCGACGTACATACATCAGTTCGAGTTGCCATAGATCTTCTGCAAATGTTGTTTCCTATTTACTGGTACGATGTGGTCTGTATGGTTTCTATATAAACCCAGTATATTTGAAATCCATGGTTTATATCACAGAGGCTGAGATTGATGTTCTGGATTTAACTGGTGGGGCTAGACCGGAAGCAGGACCGATAAGGACTCTAGACTGCTCGTACGTGTTTTACGCGTCATTGGTCTAATCGCTAAATTACTGTTCTCTAATTGGCGATATTATTACGTTATACATGATCAGGGCACTCAAGCTACAAGTTATAACATGTAGATATCAATTTAATGAGTAGTGTTACTTTATTATAAACATATTTACTTGGTTCCATCCTTCTTGTTCTTCCGTTTTTCTCTCTCTGATGAACATTCTTTTAATTTTCTAGAAACGTTACTTTATTGAATTATTGAATGAATTATCTAAACAATTAGATGATATAATAAATAAAACTGGTTTCAATGTGGAGCATGAATTTGAACATAAATTATTGAAGTTACTTCAATGTTTCAATACATGCTATCGTAATAAAAGTCCGGAACAAAAACATCTTGTAAGTTAGAATGTATGTTTGTTTTTTTTCTTGTTGTTTGTATAAAAAAAGTCAAATATGGACCGAAAGACTGTTTATATTTCATTCTGTTTACAATTCACCTTTTTTCATGAATGCAACTCAAGTAATAAAGTATGGAATTATGTTACTCAGCTTTGAAATACACTTTTCTGTAAGGACCAATAGTACTAATTTGGATCCTTAAACTCAAGTAGATTCATTGAAATGGAAGCCTGAACCATAATGGTTGGAAGTTAATTGCGTTGAACACTATAATCTACCAAATTGTTGTCAGAGATGTAGTGAAGGTTGTCACTTCTCGGTTGGCCATACTATGGAAGAATACCTCTTGAAAAACCCTAAAAGGAGACTGGATTAGTAATGATCTTGACGGTTTTCGAGCGTGTGTGCCGAGCACAAGACAACCGTCTGAGGCCGGTCACACACTACCTTTTAACAAGTAGTTGTTTGTTAAATGTTTAACCATGGGACAAGGTGTAGTATGCCATTTTCGAGGTATAAATCTTTTAAGTTCATACTCCCTTTTTGAAGGGGTCCGAAAGATGGTGCGACACATTGGTAGAGGCGTTATCAGATATGGCTCAGAATAGAAGCCAGTGGCGATCGTGCTGTAACCTTCTTTTACTTTCTTCATAAGAAGTGGTTGTATCTTCCTTAACTGAAATATTTCTTCTGGTTGTACCTTTCCGTTTCCCCTATTATTATTATTATTATTATTATTATTATTATTATTATTACACTATCTTACACTAATCTGGTCGTTATTGCTTTTTTTCTTTTACGCTCCATATCCTCTTTTTTTCTCTTCCTATTCTCATTGTTTTGTATGGCGCATATATATTTGGTGCCCTCTTGTACCAGTATTTATGTGTTCAAATAAATAATAAATAAAATCCTTTTTTGGAAGGAAATATTGGTTCACATGCTGTGATAATGTGGTATGACAACTTGAACCGACGTACATAAGTAAAAGTTCTATGTTATGACTAACTGATCGCTGTTTGTTTGAAGGAAACATTCTGATACCGTCACACCTCAGTAAAGTTGGCATTATAACTTCTTCAATTCTTAGATTTGCCACTTTTAACATTACCGCTCTTCAGCCGACTAGCATGGCATGATAAAATCTATAGGAACTAATTTTCCAGCCAATATACCTCGATTGGGTCACCATGATATGATAGTCTGACAACACTACATCAAACTATTAACCATAGTCGACACCATAATCCACCGAAACTCACATATTGAATACCCCTTAATCCAGTGAATCATTGACTTCAATCTTCGGTAAACCATTCCAAGGTAGATACTGATGCCTCCTACAATTAACAGTTCCAAATAGGAAGAAACAAGGGAACCTGCTGAAACCCCACTGACCACCTACTTTTCAACTGTGGACATAAAGCAATGGATTTCGCTTTTTCAGATTTATTCTAATTGAAAAATTACGTCTGCTAACCGTATGTATGTATGTGACCTATGACTTCGTTTATTACTGACAAAATTCAAAGGGAACTACCGTGGTGGTTAATTTAATCTCATTCTAGCTTTTTTTGTTTAAGAGCAAGAGACTGCCACATTTGAATTTATGTATTACATGAATATGCGACAAAAATATTGTAATATTTACAATTGGTTCGAAGACAGGAAAGATATCTATTTCGTCCTAGTCTGGAGCTCTTCAATAGTATGTGCTCAATTGAGTTACCACTGTATTAATTTCTCATTGATACATTTTATTTCTCAAATATATATATATTTTTCTCAATTATCAAAATTACTATAATATTCACAAAACCCCTTCTGATATTAATCAATATATGTTCACTAGTGACGGTCTCCAAGACGTGTTTTCTTGGAGTTCTAGTGAGAAACAGTGACCAGTGGATTTCAACCATGTCTGTTATAAGATAGTAACTCATTGAAAACAATGGTGGATGTGTCGCTGAATTTCGTGGATTAGTTGAAGTTAGACATTAACACTGTTGGATCCCGGCCGACTCAGTGGTCTAATGGCTAAGCGCTCGTGAGGCGAGATTGTAGATGCACACTACTGAAGAATACCACAATAGAACGAAACGGCCGTCCAGTGCTTCCAGGTTTTCCATAATGGTCTAACTTCAATTGACTCATGATCTCAACGATCAAATTGTATATTTCTGGCATTTATAAAATAATTTTGTTTTTTTCTCTGTATTGATACCGTAGTTTACTGTTTGTCGTTTATTATTGTCCAAACATGGAAAAGATGGACAAGTCAACTGGTTAACTAATGGTTCTGTTGACCATATTTTCACACTAGGGAATTCGTTATTAATCAACGTCAAGTAAGTTTCCATGACGCTTTCTTGTTTTTACGTTTGTTACGTCCTCGATCTGTCTATCCATTTTTGTGCTGAGGATAACTTATCTAATCGAGATTAAGACCCTAACTCGATAGGCTGACCGGCTTAACCTTGAGGCTAGTACGCGTGAGTTCGAAGTGAGTTAGAGAGAAGGAAACTATTCCATCACCTGATTGGCTGACAAGCACGCGAGTGAGAGAAGACAAGTCAACTGGAACACGAAACGATTTATTTCCAATTCCAATCTGGTTCCAGTTTTCAGGTCAGTGTAAAAACACGCATGACTAACCCGACCACAACGTACAATAATTAGGAAAATACAATTATGTCCAAAACTGGAGATTAGCTTAGAAAATAGAGTACAAAATAATACGTTTAAATTACAACAGCTTTGGAACAAAAAGGGCTATGACAGTGAATCATACATCAAACGAAAGCTTATGGATATGTAGAATAGACTAGGGACAAAATTAAATATCATTGTTTTACAGGCTTTGAATTAAATGAAATAACTCCAGAACCAAGCTATTCAGCTCAGAGAACAAAACTCCATCTAGTCTGAGCCATGTCGGTATCAGTGCTTGAAGTCAGGAATACTTTCGTATAGTTAATCTTTAAAAAGTGTTTTTGATGATGTTTTCTCAAGGTTTCTTTACATACTTTTGTCTAGATCTTTCGGAAGAAATTCTGAAATTCAATTTCATGTTGCCTACTTTTCACTACTAGCCAATTTTTATTTATAGTTTATTCGACACTGTTTGATTCTGTAGTGAACGAAAACTGAGGTAGGGCAAACCAATTTATTGTTTTATGCAAAATCAAACAGTGCCTTTGTAAAATATGATGATCATACATTCAATACATTATTTGCATATCTTCTTTGAGTTGTCCTTTACATACTCCAGTATTCTTCTAATCCTGTTTTTATTCCGATCGCTTTCTGTTTTCTTCCCACTTCTCATAATTCCAATCTCCTGCTGGTAAACATTTCAATTCCGATTCTTGCTACATACTACTTATGTCTGTCCGCACCACAATGCATGTATCTTAATAGAGATTGGCTAGATGTAGTTTCGAATATCAACAATTCACAATTGATTGATCACTGGGTGGCGATCAATGTCGTGCGTGTCTAGTCCTTATTAGTGCAGATCGAATGCTATCGGTCCAGGGTTTCCTGTCGACTACCTCCAACCACCATCTAATATCAACAATTGGATGATAAAAACCCTTACATATAAGAGAGATACGCGCTATCTGCATTCAGTGGTTTAGTCGAAAATACACTAACATTTGAAGAGACAGGTACTGGGTCCAAGTCTCAGTGGCAACATAAATACGGGGGTATTGTTACATTCATCTGACGATTCCCAAATGGGACAAAACTCAGCTCCAGGATTTTATTCCTAAACACCATCCAAAGTCTATATTCTGTTTTAAACATATACAGCTCAGAAACCATAATAAACAATCCTTCTCATCTTATACAGTTTTCTAATATACAAACATTTATTTATTATTTATTTATTTGAACACATAGATATTAGTACAAGGAGGCACCAAATACATATGCGCCACACAAATCTCATTTGATATGTGTGAGGGCTGTGATACTGCTCGGGTGCCCAAACCGAAGCAGGTGGTTTTATTAGGGGGTCGCACCCGTAGCCTTTGACTTAAGGGTCTGATCCACAACGCAGTGGAGCATCGTAAGGAGATGCAGTCTCATGGAAGCCGGTGATCAACGATTGGTTCATACGCCATTTGTTCCCTGAGGATACTGGAGCCCATGTGCACCATTGGTTTTAAATCAGGGTTTTCCAACTGCCCTAGGTGGACTCTCCATGTCCACCAACCCGGTTAATGCTCCGGGTGTTCGCTTTTCGTCCTCTCAATTTCTTAAGCAACACCCCCGCCACGAGGCCGTGAGTAGGACTTCTCTGGCAGTGGTTGTATGCGCGTGGCCATGTGAGAGCATTTGGAGAGAGAACTGACTCTCCTCACTCTCGGCTGTACCAGAGCATTTGGGGGCCATATACAAATCAGCTTACATGATTTAATTTCGCTGCTGTAAAACACTAAAATCCCTTTTATTATTTCATTTTTTCCCCTACAGATATTTAACAAAACTTCCATCATTAACAACATCATCAAACTATACATTACCGATTCGTGTATTAGAGGAATTATTCAACATTTTAATCGGAACATGTTCATCTACAAAAATCTCTTTATATTCAAAACAACTATACTTCAGTATTGAATGGATTTGTCGACATTTATCAAAGCATCATTATTTTAATCATTTGGCTTATTTTATGGATCAACAATTACCAACTACAACTGGTGGTTACCTTAAAGATTTCACTACCCAATCACAAGTATTTGATGCTGTGGAATTTTTCAAATTACCAAAAACTCGTCCTTTTATTAATCTAATAATTGCACCGTTGAAATGTGCTTTTAACCTATCGGACAATGGTAGTCCATTTTCTGTAAGTGATAATTCTTTTGTTGTTCATTCAATGACATATATGTATACTGATTGATGATTGAATATTCTATTTTACTTAATACGCTTAAAATCTGATACAATTTGATACTAAAACTAAGTATGCACTACTCAAAATAAAAGGAAAAGACATTGTGAAAAAAGGTAAAGCAGGTGAGCGAAGTGCAGTGAAAAAAAAATAACAATAGGGAGATAGAGTTTAGTTTAAAAAATACAACCAAGAAGGACTTCTTTCAGTTAGTTAGGGGCGACAAAACCAAAACGTAGCATTGTCCATAAAGTCATTAACTTCTTGTCTGAGCCATGTTGGGAGATGCAGACTAGTTGGTTGGGGTCCGCGCGACTATCGTAATCAATGGTTGGAGATTCTGGGTGGCATGGCTCAGAATCAATTACAATGGTGTAGGTGTGTACACTTTTTGTCTTCCTTTAAGCTGTGAGATTAAAATTACTTTATACATTTCTTTCTGCAAATTAACTCCTTCTCCTTGTATCATATTCTTATATACAATCTTTTTATATATCACTACCACTGAAGTAACTGTTTCTATGAATTCGTTGTTGTGCTTATGAGGTATGGCAACTTGGACCGATGTATACATGTGCCTGGTGCTACGTTGTAGCTGACTGACTTCTTTCAATTAATGAAGTCCCTCACTTTTATGAAGAATCCTTAAGTAGATCATATCATTACAGCTACTGGCTTATATTCTGAGTCATCTTTAATGACACTTCAATCTCTTCAGTAATGCCATATTTAAAACGACCTCAACCAGGTAGTCGTAATGGAACGACAGTTGCCAGTATTGTAAAGCTTTCTTTTGTGCCACAGCACCATATTATAAGTTGATCACTTCGCTACTTTTTCCACCCAGTCCCAGTGTCGACAATTATTGCATTATGTGAAATTCATTAAGATGACATTCTTGACACATGCAAACCACTGAAGCTGGTGTTTTTCCAAATAGCAAAATCTGTGAACTTATCATCACGGTGACCCAACACACTTTGTTACATCTCCCCCATCACTAATATAATGTTGTTAATGGATGCTAGTAAACTTTCAGAGGCAATGATTATTGAACATAGAGTTGCCAAACATTCTCAGTTTTCCGAGATGCCTTCATGTTGTTTATGATCATATCTTAATTATCGTTTTATTATTGAAGGGCAATAAATTATTGGTAATCGACTGTGTAGTTAGATGTTTATCTCACAGTTATACTTGTTATATATAGACTGTTTATATTTACAATGAAAAAAGTACACGTTTAGTGATAGTTGGTGTTATATTTCTCTCTTATTGCAACCCAGCTATTCCTATTGCTTAGTATTCTTAGACACAAATTCACTTGACAAGTACACAAATCAGAACACGGTTGGACAGGAAAGAAATTATATCCCAAATAACAAGGGTAGATGGAAGTAAGAAGCACAATAAGAAAAACGTTAGTATGTTTATAGTTTTTACACGAGAAGTTTCTAAAGTGTTCTTCAAGTATCGACTAGCGCTGATTGGATAAGGATTATCCAACCTTAGCTGCTACCTTGACGCGGTGGTCGGGCTTGCCTATCGTGATGACCCAACCGAGCTATATTGGCTGGAACATATGTTCCTGTAGGTTCTACCATGCCAAGCAGGTCGATTGGAGAACGGTAAGACCAAAAGCAGCAACTCAAGGTCTGAGGACGAAGTCGTTCTGCTGACTGTAGAGGGGTGTGACAGCAGTAAGGTGTTTCCCTCGGACAACCAGCATCTGCAGCGATGCTGCCTTCCCACAAGGAAGGAAGGGGTTGGAAAAGGTCGACCAAAAAATGCCACACCTCATCTTACCTCACAGATTTCCTTCTCCGGCGGTAAGGCTCTTTGAAGAACGGAGCTAACACATCAAAAGCCTCCCACACAAGGGCCGTGCGCAAACGGCCTCAAGCAGTTGTCGCTTGGGCTCTGCGGTCACGCTCCCAGGTCGTTAAGACCAACATTAATCCAATTTCCTTTCCAAGTTTTTCAAGAAATACCCTTCCACGGTTTGAGCAGCCGGGAAGTGACTCCAGCCCTCATAACCGTAACAGCATGCAAAGATACAAGTACTCGTATATGAGAGATATGGAGCTCACAAAAATTAAACGAATTCACAATATCTTACAAATATATATCATTGTTGACTTCAGAAAGTTTATCAAAGGAACCAATTACATGAAATTATTCAAGATAATAGATACACTGTGTTGGTAAGTGCCAACTGTGGAACGCTTATGCTCTTAGCTTGTTATTTACAACTCTAATTTCTTTACAATGAACAAAATAGTTTATATTCTCTTCTCTTCTACCCGTTAACTAGAGTAAAAAGTACAAGTTTGTATAGAGATCTTAGAAGAATCGATACACATTGAAATTTATTCGATTATATGTAGATTTGGTAAATGTTAAGATTGATTTTTTTTTTTCCTTCATACTTTATATTTGAAAATGTCACATTCTCAACAAGGTAACATGAAAATGAAAAGAAGCAGAGCTCTACTACTAGTAGTATAAGTAATACTTGCTTAGATATATGAAGTATATTCAGATGATTAATGACTCCTAAGTGGATTCCACTAATAATTATCCTGTGATATTCAATACAAAAAAAAAAAGAATTTTGTTCTATGCATATAATTTTCACTTGTCGGCTAAGTGAACTTCACAAATCTTACAGTCCTATTGTATTTTCCTATTTTTTTCCTTCTATTTATGTAGAATCCAATGGTCGATTTGTATCGTGAACTTGTTTTCACAGCATTAAATGATATTCTCATATCAACCATTGATGATCACAATACTTATATTATCGGTGAACGTGTTATGCTCAGTGTTGGTATGGAAATGTTCAAACTACCTAATCTACATCAAATTGTTATTCATGGATGTTTAACAGCGGTTGAGAATGAAAATAACCAATTAAACACTGAACAACAACGACAACAACAACCACATAATGGAACTATTTCATTGATTCCTTCTATCAGTAAGTACGTTGTTTTCACAATAATTCTCATATGTAAATATTTTTTGTTTGCTATCAAGAATTAGCATCACTTGTAAATGTTATTTTATACATGTCTTTGTTTGCATAACTAGCTGTTAGATTGATGTATAGTCTTTGCCGTTTTTCAATAGCTCTGTAATTCATCACTCCGTAATTCATTAATTATCATGTTCCTTGCTCTTAGATTTCTTAACATTATGCCCTAAACTATTATGTTGGGGCTTCTATTTTTGTAACCCAGTTGTTATTATCTACGATTTGGGATTTAATTCCTTTAGATCTAAGATAATTTCTAATCAAAAACTTTTTAAGATCTCTTCTAGTGTGAACGTAAAATAATGCTAACTCGATCATGCATCCACTGATATATGACAATACTTTGACGTTAATAATCCACAAGTTAATAAGCAATAGAGAGGATCGACCTCTAAGTATGTTCCGAACATAAGTAGAACAGTTCTGTATATATGGCGACAAATCCTTGGAACATAGGAAACTTAGCAAATTAAAGGGAACAACAAAATCAATCAGAAAACAAAAATGGCCACGCTTATTAATAATAATAATAATAATAATGAGTTAACCTACTTTAAAACCAGACAAGTACCACTAGATAAAGCTCTGACATTTTATACAATGCATGGGTTGGGTGTTCCTACAAGCCACATTATTCATACTTCAAGTAATCAAATATATGACGGCAACTTCTGTAGTCTCATACGTAAAGGTATTACTTTGGGTTCGAAAGGGAGGGTTTGCACTTCTCAACTATTTCTCAGCTGATTGTAGTCTATGAAGTGAAAGGTACTGGAGTTACGCCCTGTAAAATGTTTGTAGTGTTTTATCGAAATAAATGGTTATTATCCTTTAAAACTGTACAACCATTTCAGATTTATCATATCTGGCAAGAGTGATGACTAATTATACTGATTAGTTTACTCAGAACCACATTTAGATACGGCTTATGAGTTCTAGTAAGTAGATATGAGTGATCGTTCGGTTCAACTACGCTCTGACAATCAGTGACTCCTGTAAAGATTTCAAATGAGTTTTCTAATAATCTGATAATCGTCAATATGAACTCTACGTTGGATACTTTTTTATCGACTTTCTTTCAATCAGTTATCAGTAGAAGGGCTCAGTTAAGTCACTGATGATTCTAAAGTATATGCATGGAATGCAACTGTACTTCGAATCAAGCACGTGCTTTTGCGTTGTAGTGGCGCTGGAAAATTTAGGGATATAATCAAATAAAGCTATAGTGGTTTTCCAGAAGAAATAATTGTTTACTCAGTGGAATTTGAAGAAAACTTTCATTCCGATGTATCCTGACACATAAATAAAATATGTTTCACTCCAGCGTGATACGAATATAGCTAGCAGCGAAAGATACTGAGACAGTCTACGCAATAATTATGGACAGTGGACGGTGACGATGCCGAAAAATGAAGCGGACCACAGTTCTAGGTAACCTTAGATTGTTGTTGAATGTTATCAAGTAGAATCGAAAGTTGATTCCAATCTATTTCACACCAAATGTGTTTATTCATTCTCTCCACCTACTCGTATTCAGTTATGCTATATTATTGACCGAAATTATTTTATCTTCCATGTAAACATACTACTCCTAATGTTTCCATCTAATTCTTTGTAGTGAGTAGTAAGGTTATGTTGTGAAGTTTTTCTGTATTTATTAGTATAACTTTTCCCACTCATAGGGCACATATATTTAGTAGTCTCACTTAAATTCTTGCAACCACAAAATACTTGTACTTAAATTTTGTGCTTTTAGAGGTCGGCTGTTGTTTGCGATCAAATGACTAATCGTCTGCTTTTCGAGCTACCCGGTTTCGACTCCTCACATACCGCTTTGTGGAGTAGTGGGTGGCTTAATGAGTGAAGTGTCTGACTTTTAGCCGCCAAATCATAGGTTTTAAGATAGCTCCATTTACTGTGGTCCGGTCAACCAGGTAGTGGTATCACTCTGTCTCTCACACATAGAGTGTAACCTAGTGCCAAGTGCACGAATGTAAATCTCATCTGTGCTAACGGGGTGTGGCAACTTGAAACGACTGATAGATGTATCAGGCTCTAGGTAGAGTATGACTTACTGATCGAATGAAGTATTTGATGAAAGTAAATGTCCCAAAACTGTTTTTAAATCCATCCATTGATTTTTATTGTTAAAACAGATTTATTACACCTTTTTGTGACTGTGGTTATACCTGGCATGTTAGTAAAATGTGATTCAACCACAACCACATCAAGTTCAACTGTCCATACAACCGAGTCATCAATGATACAAGATACTGATGACGATGATAATCATGAAGAAGCAGTGACAGAGGAAGAAGGAGGTGACGAATCATTGCCAGTTCTGTTAGCTACTGAATCTTACACACATTATACATGGTCTGGTTCACCTTTAGAAGCTGCGATAACGATACGTTTTGTTGCTCGGATACTTATGAGTTGTTTAACGGAACCTCATCTGCCTATTGTTCGTCCAATTACTGATCCTAAACCGTTACAACTACGAATTGGACAAGGAGAAGAATTATCAGATGACGACGATGGTGATGATGACGACAACAAGATTAATGATAAGCATAATAGAATGAAGGGAGTGGAAATCAATGATCAGGAAATGAAAATGTCAGCTGAATTTACTAGAAGTACTAATAACTGTAGTCTTATTTCAGAGGCTGTCTTGTTTCAACCAGTATGGGTATATTTCTTATCTTTGTTTCGCTTTTGTCGAAAATGTGTGTTTTTGTCTTTGAAGTTTTGGTTATATAGTTGTATTCTCTTTAATATTGTTGAATGATTTAATTGAGACTGCAGTCAGTTCATACTTAAGATGCGTCAAAAAAAGTGGATAGTTATTTATATTTTTGACTAATTAAAATGCTTCAGTTTGGGCACTCGGGCAGTATCCCAACATTCACACAGATCGATTGATTTATGTGGCGCATATCTATTTGGTGCCTCCTTGTACCAATATAAGTAAATTCAAATGCTCCGGTACAGCCGAGAGTGGGGAGTTTCCAATCTTCCCCTCGAAATGCTCTTACATGGCCACGTGCATACGACCACTGCCGTCTCGCGGCAGGGCTGTTCTTTACGAAATTAAGAAAGAGAAAAACTAGTGTCCGGCACTTTAACCGGGTTGGGCACTCGGATAGTATCACAGCTCTCACATAAATCAAATGACTTGTGTGGTGCACATATTGTTTAGGAATACTATGAGAGTTTCGTGAATTTTTCTAAAAACATTTACCAAATTTAGTTTTGTATTCTCGGCTTTGAGTCACGCTATTTATGTGTAAGAACCATGGATACTATTTTGATGGTCAGACCAATTTATGCGGAGCGGGGTTGGAACCTATCACAGCGGTAGTACCATATTGTTACATTAGTTTTAGTAGATCTAGAGGCCTAAAATGTCACAAGAACACTAATAGATAGTATCTAACAGGTTAGGTACTCTGGTCGGCAATGATAAATACACCATACAGTTTAAACGACTCATATTCATTGTATCATTCCTAGAAAATAAACTTATTTTATAGTTTTTGAGGAATACATTTTAACCTATATGAGTTCAATGAAAAATTTTACTTTAAAGTAATCAATTTATGGATAAGAACACCTATCTACCTGTTAAACATCAAAGTTTGGCGATTCCATTCATTAATAACCAAATACCAAGTTTTACAATTCACTTTAAATTTAACCTACTATAGTCCAACCTCTCTTCTAAATACTACCAATTTATAAACACAGCTAATATAATAAATATCAAGGCATATATTCATTTGATCCATATGCCAATATAGAAGAGGTTAACCAAATTCATTATTATATATTAACGATGGGGGAACCTGAAACCTTAGTACTAATAATTAGAGGTCATGTGGGATGGTGGCTTAGTGGTTAGGGTCCTCGACTGCTGGCCTTTAAGTCCCTGGGTTCAAAACTTGCTCTTTTTACTTCGGTTTGGTCAACCGCGTAGTATCATAAGCCCTCACACATAGAATGTGATTTATACCATGAAGATATATAACTATATCATAAGTTCCAAGTTAGACGAAACATATGTTATTCATCTCACTATTGACCACTATTCAATGTTTATTGATGTGCACATAAATCTCACGGGTACTTGTCATCGAGTCGCCCATCTAACAGGTTGTTATTTCAAATCTCTCTTTGTTTATCATAGTTCAACCAGTCAGTTATCATCACTAACCATTGCATTATTTAGTGAAGCTCATTGCGTACATAATACACAAAGAATATCTGTGATTTGTGAATTTAATTTGTTTTCACAGATTGAAATCATGAGTCAGTTGAAGCTAGACCACCATTGAAAACCTGGAAGTACTGGATGGTCGTTTCGTCCTAGTATGGGACTCCTCAGCAGTGCACGCCCACGACCTCGCCACGCGAGATTCGAACCCAGGACCTATCAGTCTCGCACGCGAGCGCTTAACCACCAGACCACTGAGCCGGCCAGCATCCAACGGTGTTCATGTCTAACCTCAACCAATCCACGAAATTGAGCGACACATCCACCAATGTCTTCAATGAGTTACTATCTCACAACAGACCCAGTGCTTTCAGGTTTTCCATTGTGGTCTAGCTTCAATTGACTCATAATCTCAACCATTGAAATATTTATTCCCCAGTTGAACACTTGCATACTCAAAAGGTATTTTATGTATATATCATCCTCTTTGATTAAGATTTTATAGTTATAGTTCCTGACTCAGTTTCTAATGGATAATTGTCAAATTAGCTAAT
The DNA here is from genome assembly GCA_944470425.2 of Schistosoma bovis. Taxonomy (NCBI): domain Eukaryota; kingdom Metazoa; phylum Platyhelminthes; class Trematoda; order Strigeidida; family Schistosomatidae; genus Schistosoma; species Schistosoma bovis. The sequence goes on along the minus strand of OX103961.1, from coordinate 2,776,827 downwards.
AGGCAATCAGAATCCAAGAGTTTATCTATACTGTATTATATAGACGAATGAAGGAGGTTTATAAGTAAACATTGATTAACTTTCCTTGTTTTTTTTTGGTTTTTAGGCTACTCAACTGGCAAAAATCTCTGCGTCACTAAGTCATAGTTTACCGGCGCTAGCAGCTAGCTCATTGTCTACACTGGAAAATTTCAATAATGATTTGGATAATCCAGATAAATTGGAATTAATTCGTTCTTCATCATATCTACATTATTGCCTTTCTCAAGTATGTGGTCTGTCTAGGACATCATTAATACGGTATGTAAAATCATTTGATTGATATTTTGTACTCATTTTAGACTCATATATTCAGGTATTTATATTCCGTACACTTAGAATCATTATTACAACGTATTGATTACACAATCATATTGACAATTTGTAATCAGGCTACTGAACTGATTAGGTTCGATGATTTAGTTTCATCAGAACTAATCTTAATCAATAAAAGGTGCTCTACATATTCTATGTCAGTTTTAACTTTTCATTTTTCGATGTCATTTGTCTCTCTACTGTATTTCTCACATGACCTCTGCAGCTAAATATTCCCAGGTTACTAGTATTTAATCATCCACACCTTTGAAACGTGTATTAGGACCGTGAAGTGAGTAATGTTGAGATTGTACATAGAGTACGAGATATAGAGTAACGAATCAGTTGATTAGATTCTGAATTTTCCCCAATATAGGTACCTGAGACCCTACATCGACACACAATGTCCACTCGTATAGGAATAGTTTTTAAAAAAGCTACGTGCAGCCGCACATGAAAATTTAGCATCAGTTCGTAAAATTCTTGATTGTTAAACTAATCTTTGCTGTTAGGTACAAACTACCTAGTTGGGATCCATGATATGATCGTTAAGTGACATATCTCAGAATTATTCACAATTTTACAGATGTTTTTTTTTATTTCAAAATACTTTTAATTTTCACTGAACAAATTTATCTTCCCCTTTCTTATTCAATCACATTATTTTTACCTAATCGTTTCTATGACCATTAATGGATAATGTTACTAATTCTCCAGCCCTCAAATACCCTGGTACGGCCGAGAGTGGGGAGAGTCAGCTCTCCCTCTCGAAATGCTCTCACATGGTCATGTGCATACAATCACTGCCAGTGAAGTCCTACTCACTGTTTTCTGACGGCAGAGGGTTTACTAACAAAATCGAGAGAACGAAAAACGAATGTTCGGCACTAAGCGGGCTTCGATAGAACAATGAGAAGACGGAGTTTATCTGAAAAATGTGATGTATTTGCGCTATACATTTCGAATAATCTGGTCACACACATATACTTTTCAAGGCATTTTTATATGAAAATTGATAAAGGTCAATTAAATAAAAGTTCAAGTAAAATAACAAAAGGGGGGATAACGAATAAGAAATTGTCGCGTTGTCCTGGGCCATAAAATGACTTAAGGATTAACAAGGTAAATTCAAGGTTACAACAAATTGTTTTTGTACACATAAGGGGGGTTTAAATTTACGAATAGCCAAGGCTTCAATAAACTTAAGAATTCGTTCTTGACCATTTCTATACAACGTTCTAAAAGCCGTATTAATGTCAATTTTGTGCCCTGTTTCAATTATATGTTTCACTATCGATGAACCTGGTTTTATAACTCTCACATTGATTGGATCATTTGACACACATTGATTTTGAAGCCATTTAGGCACATGTTCATTGACCCTTGATTGCATTGTTCGATTACTCCTCCCTATGTATGTGTGTCCACGCAAACATGTAGCCGGGTTAATGAATATGGAGGATCCATCTATGGGAGTCGGAAAATCCTGATTCCGAACCAGTGGTGCACATGGGCTCCAGTATCCTGAAGGAACAAATGGTGTATGAACCTATTGTTGGTCACTGACTACCATGGGATTACATCTCCTGACGTTGCTCCACTGTTTTGTGGATTAGAGTTTTAGGTCTAGGGCTCGAGGTGTGAGACCCCCTAAGAAAACCACCTGATTCAGTTCGGGCAACCGGGCAGTATGACAGCCAGCGTACAATTCAAGTGACTTGTGTGGCGCATATGTATTTGGTGCCTCCTTGTACAAATGTTCATGTATTTAAATAAATAAATAAATAAATAGACAACTATTTCTCCAACCTTGGTAATTTATCTTCATCTAGTTGGAAAACTTGAACCGATCTACATGTTTATGTTAGGTTCTACGTTTGTCTTTTTTGTCGTTGTTGACTAATTGGTATGCTATATTTAATGCTTACTTAATAAATAATTATCTTTTTTAATTTGCATTTCTTCTTACCTTTCTTCTTCTTCTTCTTCTTTTATCTTTATTCTTTTCAGCATTAACTCCATTTATTCACAGTATACAATCTATTTACGTTGTTTATGGAAATTAATTGAAAATACTAAATGTTTAAATAAATCAACATTAAATTATTCAAATACCAATATGTCTACATTGTTTAATATTTTATGCTCGGGTGAATTACCTACTCATTTAGTGGAACTTCAAAGGTTAGTTAGTTAATCCATTTAAACTTCTGTCAATATGGTTTACAACTAAACGAATTTCATGAATTGTTGAAAAGAATGTTGTAATCTCGTATGTGCTGAGATCACTGGGTAAGTAATAGTAAGGTTATGGAGCAGGGTATTAAGGAATGATGATGGTAAATCAATTGGTGGGGTTATGAATCTTCATCGTCTGAGATGGTTGGGTCACGTGTCACTTATGTCTGAATTACAATTACTACGACGTGCAATGCTGACTAGTGTTTGGGATGGTTGGAAGAAAGTTAGGGGTGGCCAAACGAAAACGTGGCTTCACTATTTGAAGTCACTGACTTCTGGTATGAGCCATGTTGGTAGATGCAGACTACCGTTTTCACGTCTGTGAACTCGGAACAGCATAACAATCATCCATGTAGTAATCGTTGAAAATTGATCTAGTTTGGAGTGCTACAAAACAGCTGTTACGTTTTACTGTATCTCCTTAACAGTTCACACACTTCACCGGGAATCTAATTCAGGAGTTTCAGATCTGGCGTTGAACATCCAACAACTAGAACCACTTTGCTGGTGTCCACTAGTAGTGGAACAGCCGTCACTATTGACTATAAATGGTCACCGCACTTGATGGAACTTGGAATGATATTATTGGATTTAATTATTTCAACGGTTGTCTATTCTCTGAGAGATCCGAAGTTACTGAGTTCGATCCCTAGTGCGGTTTCGGGTACTCACATTCAAGGTGTTCTGCATTGGGACAAAATTGCTGTTCAGTGTTTCACTGATATTTTATGTCATTCCAAATATTATCAATCTGTCATGAACAACACCTGTAGGTTAAACCAATCTCTTCAAATAACCTATTTATTTGTTTATTTAAACAGTTATCTTCCACTGATATTTACATTTGCTGATTGTCTTCATCATCGCTTATTATGTTTAACTGATTCGGAAATCTGTGACATCTCATCGGAAGCGAACTACAACTCCAACGATTATCGTCATCAACAACCAATCAATAATAATAGTGAACCCTCACGAGGAGGTTGTGGTTTTCGTGCTGATGAATTATTACATGTTGGTGCAAGACTTCGTGATCTTATGCTCGGCCTAATTGATTTGTCACATCCTGATCAAGTGCCGAAACAAACTCGCTGTAATTTACAAACAGATAAACATTGTGTAGAATCAATGGAACAACCAAATTATGGTGCAGTATTACGTAGAATAGAACAATGGGTCGAAATAGCCGATCTTGGCAGTTCACCTATTGGTGATCTAATGATGCGAAATTATACACAATGGGTAAAACATTTTCTTAAATAATATAATAATACATTGCTATTACATTTTCGTGAACTGTCATTAACAAATATTTTGTAAACCATTTCACATACAAGTTCACTTGTGAGTTTATCAACGAGCATCATATAACAAGTCAAGCAATAGTGTTCCTAACTCTTAAAAGTATAACTCATTTACCAAATATAGATTTGGATTAACTTAACTGTCAAAGTCGTTAATTATGAACGTAAATACTACAACTCTCAATCGCATTATTATTAGATCCTCACCACCTTGAATTTGTCTAATCCTAATTCATGAAATTTATTATTTCGTTGTAAATTTATGTTTGAGGGCTACTAATACTGAGCGGCTGGTTAAACCGAAGTAGGTGAGGTATGTTTGAACCTACTACTTAGTAGCTGAAAGTTGAACGTCCTAAGCGCTAATCCATTTCTCCAGATTTATGCAGAATTGTGTATGTATTTATGCGTATAGCTGAATTTAACAATTGATTACTCTCTCATTTTGTATGTATAAAACTTGTTTTTTTCTTTCAGTCGATACCGGATTTTCGTCTTTTACTATATTGTTGGTGTAGTTTACTGCGTCGAGTTGAACGGTTAGTATTTCAAATCTATGATTGGGATCGTCGTTGTCGACGTCAACAAGATACTAGTCTGCCTATCTACCTTTTACAAAATCCACAATCCACAACGACAACAGCTTCTACAAATGCATCATCTACATTTTCATCCTCATCCTCATCAACTGATATTGCACGCGTAACCAATTCACCACGTCTACCACTTGGCACACCAAGTCTTAGTCAAACATTTTGGTTGAAAGATAACTTATTTGATTTATTAAATACTACAGAATCACAATCTTCATGGTTTGAAAATCATGGTTATCAAAATACATTGGCATTAGCTGGTGCACCGTTTGGTTATTATAGTATTTTGAATCCAGATCGAAATCAAGGTTAGTGTAGTGTCATTTATTTGTCATATTATATTGATTAGAGGCATCATTGACTGAAGTTAGTTAAATAATCATTGAAAACCAGTAAGTAATGCACAGCCGTTTTGTCCTAGTATGGAATTCCTCAGCAGTACATATTCAGAATTCCACTGAGGATTGAATTCGTAGTTTTCTAGTGAGAAGTCGTGACTGTTAGAGTTTAGATATGTAGAGAGTTAAACTGATTAAAATTATAAATGTGAATCATTTGTGTCAGTGCAGTGGTCGGCCTGTTAAGCGCTCGCTGCGTGATCTGAGAAGATTTTTTACAGTAATTAGTTGTCACAAACTTAAGTTATTTGAGAACTCATTGATTAATTAGTTAGTTGGCTTGTCCTGAGTAATGATCACCCATATCCAACTTAGTACAAACAACTTTCAATCCTTAAATGGATTCAATTGTGACCTATCTAGCTCTCAGTATGTAGATGTTTCTGACATTCAAATTGAATAAAGCGAGTATGAATCCTACAGGGATTATCGATTTCCTTAAGTTTACAGGTACAACTTATTGAATAGAGCCAACTAACATAAGACTCTAGGTATATTAAACAAAGGCATTCTCTCAATTCCCTTCAGCAATAGAATGACACTTCTAGTACTCTTTGTGTATATCTCAAAATGTTTCTATAGCAAAATAATTTCTAATACAGATTTGTGTGTCTGTTTTTTTCGTTTAAATGTCAGTGGTACTAGAATCATTTTCTTTATCCAATCGTCAAATACGTCAAGTCTTATTATTGAAAAAAGTTCCATTTGTTATACCATTTGAAAAACGAGTTAAAGTAAGTACAGTGTGTATGTTATGTATATTATTGGTTGCCTATTCATTACATTGTTGTCATTGATTTAAGCTATTCGTCTACACAATTATTATTATTATTATCATTATTATTATTATTAGAGTAAATCCAGTGCTCTACTTGTCTATTATTCAAGTGCTCAACTTTAACATCGATATAATGATCTTCATTAGGTTTGTTTAGTTTTCTCTGATTATAAGATTGACATCAGTTTCCTCAATTTTGTCGATAAAATTTACTGATTTTTTTTTTTAGTTGTTCACATGTATTACTTTCAGGGATTAGTTGGTTGTCGTATTGTTTGAAACAATACTTAGAGTTAAATTGTTGCTCCAAGTTGAGAGTATATGAATCGGTAAGTGTGTTACTTCGACAGCAAATGAAATAATAACGTAATGTTTATGAATTATGACCTTCCACTCTCTGAGAACATCGCAGATCGTATAGGATGTCATTAACCAAGCACAATAGTGAATAAAACCATTAATAATAATAATAATACTTACTTGGCTTAATTCCACAATTGTGTGGCTTGTTCATACCATCACTCGTGCGTTCAATCCCAAATCGATGGTTACGGGGTTTAAATCTATTACCAAATGGATTGAAAAACAAGTTCTTTAATCTTCTGTAATCTCGGTTGCAATGTTAAACCCATATAACTTATTCCAGCTTGTGGGTGGACAGGCCAATTTATTCATTCTTCTTGAGTTACGTCTTGATCTTTTTTTAATTATTCACTTATCAACATTGACTGTTTTTATATGAGTGCATGTGTGTGTACACATCTTATCCTATTCATCACATGGCTGCAACTTGTTTTTGTATAACTATAAATATCGATTAACGCTTCGTCAAATGAAGTTGGCTTACACTCCTCCACTGTGTGTCGTTTCGTTTCGCTCTTTTCTATTCGCTTCGTCCTTCTGATTGTCTGTTCAGATTAATGATTGTATAAAATATACTTATTCGAAATCTTTTGTCGTATTTGATCTGTTTTAATTCCCTTATTCACTAACGCGAGTTAAGTCGATAACTATATACGAGAATTGGCGATATGTTTATTATCAATAGGAATCATTCAATAATGATCATTTGTCCGATCTCATTCAAGTCAAATATATATGGCCACTAAACATCAGTTAAACTTTTTATGTATTGTATAATCATTCATTTATGTGTATGAAAATAATCATATCCTTCATGAAAGGGGATATTTAATAATTCGTTTTCCTCTCATATTTACACTTCTGGTGATATAGTTTAAAATGGAAAATCAAAGCTTCACCAATAAATCATTTCGCTCAATGAATACAATATTACAAAAACAAATAGACTTCGGAATATATCTACATCCAAATGTTGATATTCACATCTCTTCTCGAATCCAGTACCTTACACTTCAAACGTTTAACATATTGTTGTTATCCACCGACCTACAAAGTTCATATAACTATCTGACTTGTAAAACAGGATATGGATTCTATTTGACAATAGTTTTTATTGTAATACTTACTTACTTACGCCTGTTATGCTTTATGGAGCACAGACCACCGATCAGCATTCTCCAACCCACTCTGTCTTGGGCCTTCTTTTCTAGTTCCATCCAATTCTTGTTCATTTTTCTCATGTCTATCTCCATTTCCCGGCGTAATGTGTTCTTTGGTCTTCTTCTTTTCTTTTGACCTTGAGAATTCTATGTGAGGGCTTGTCTTGTGACAGTTGGGTGCTTTCCTCAATGTATATCCTATCCACTTCCAGCGCTTCTTCCTGATTTTTTTGTCCGCTGGGATCTGGTTTGTTGTTTCCCACAGTTGGTTATTGCTAATAGTGTCTGTCCAACGGATCCGAAGTATTTGGCGTAGACAACTGTTAATAAACACTTGTGTCTTCTGAATGATGGCTTTCGTAGTTCTTCAGGTTTCCGCCCCATACATTAGAACTGTCTTGACATTTGTATTGAAAATTCTGACCTTGGTGTTGGTTGATAGACAGTTGTTTTGAGTTCCAGATGTTCTTCAGTTGTAAATATGCTGCTCTTGTTTTTCCGATCCGCGCTTTCATATCTGCATCAGATCCACCCTGTTCATCAATGATGCTGCCCAAATATGTGAAGGTTTTCACATCTTCCAAATCTTCTCCGTCAATTGTGACTGGATTGGTGCATGTTGTGTTGTATTGTATTCGAGAATCTTGCTTTTCCCTTTGTGAATATTGAGACTTGCTGCTGCTACACTGGTCGTCTTCTCCTGCATTTGTTGTTGCGTTTGGGATAGAAGGGCCAGATCATCTGCGAAGTCTAGATCGTCCAACTGCATCTCAAATGTTCACTGTATCCCATGCTTTCATTCAGATGTTGATGTCTTCGTGATCCAGTCGATCACCAAGAGAAAGATAAAGGGTGAGAGTAATCAACGTTGCCTGACACCGGTCTTTACTTCAAACGAGTCTGAGACCTGTCCTCCATGTACGATTTTGCAGTTTAATCCATCATATGAGCTCTGTATGTTATTGACTATTTTCTGAGGCACGCCGTAGTATCGAAGAAGCTTCCATAGTGTTGTCTTGTGCACGCTATGTTGTGTTGCAATGTATCTTAATTCTTTTTTTCTCTTCATTTTTTATAGTTATTTAAAATTCTAATCAATGATGGTAGTACATATAATCGTAATCCATTTCGACGAATATATAATATGTCTAATCAACCAAGTGTTTCTCTTGTTGTTCGTCGAACTCATTTATATGAAGATGGTTTTGAGAAATTATCCAAAGAAAATGGTAATGTTTATCTTGTATAGTTTTTAAAAAAAATTAAAGTTGAATAATAATGACTGTCAGAGGAACACAGGATGCGTGTTTTGTCTAATTTACGACTCGTCAGCTGGATATATATATATATATATATATATATCCATCTCAGTTCTGATGCTGGTGTTTACAGGACAAGATTATTAGGTCCGAGCCTCAATGTGAACATCAACACTTAGATTCAGGTATATCCAGCTGATGAGTTTACAACGATTAATCACGTTCATGTGAAATCATGATTTCTAAATGGAGTTATGGAATAATAACTTTGGCGATTACTGAATTCTGTGATTATCATATCTTGTATTATTCCCCGTCTTTGAGGACTGACTAACAAATGACTGTAAAGTAAAAAATAGCTAATGTAATACTAGCTCATATTACTTCATTACGACTCCTTGGTTTTTGATCCTGGAGTCTTCAGGCATATTTTAGAATGCAATTTAGATACGATTCCAATGTTGTTCTTTATTTCATTCTTCACAGTTTTAAGATTCAAATTTTATTAACCAAACTAAATCTAATTAGTTTATTCAATCATCTGTTGATTATGTACGATCTTTAGATAAAACATCGTACGATCAATGCATTCAATTCTGTATTTGAAAAACGGATACGGAAAAACGGATAACTTTTTATTCCCGATTCATCATCTTTTGTTTTTAAATTGGTTTCAGCGTTCACCTGAGAATTATTTATCACTGGATAACCGTCTCTTCTTAGTGTATTGCTCTTCGCTAATATGCATTCACAACCCACAAAGGATCATATTCAGGACTACTACTCAGATCTTACTAGTACTCTTAAATGAGATCAATTTATGATAAATATAACGTAAAAATTAAACCAATCTGCCCCCTGAAACTCCTTCAATCTAAAACAAAAATTTTTTTTTTTAAAAAATTTATTTTGCAGTACCCAATTTACGTCAACGTTTAAAAGTGACCTTTTTAAATCCAACTGGTTTAGCTGAAGTTGGTATTGATGGTGGTGGTTTATCAAGAGAATTTCTTACTGAAATTATACGTGCTGGTTTTGATCCAACTAGAGGATTTTTTATTTATGCATCAGATAAAACTTTATATCCAAATCCACAAGCATCTGCAATTACATTGGATTATTTAAAGCATTATTATTTCTTAGGAAGAATTTTAGCAAAGGTTATTCATTTGTTTAATATTTTAATACAATTTTAATTAAATATACTTTATGAGTATGTCACTGACAAGTGGACTGAGTCATGTTGGTAGGTGTAGGCTACCTGGTTGGGGACGGCGAGATGATAGCAACCGATGGTTAGAGACCCTAAATGACATGGCTGAAAATCGTTTGCGATGGCGCAATTGTATCCACTCTCTGTGTTCTCCCAAATTGTAATCTTCTGAACTATTCATGTCCCTTTTTTCTTTCCGAATTTGTTTCACTGGATTATACTTCTTGAATAACATCTTCAAACCCTAATGTTTTCGATTACTGCTTATACTCTTACTACCTCTACCACTATGAGATTTGAATAGACAATTGTATGTCTGTGCTAATGTGGTATGGGAACTCGAACTGATGTACTTACGTACGAAGTTCTACGTTGTTACAGACTGGCTGACTTTATGAGTGAAATAGGATCCATTTCAGATGTGTTATATTTGTGTATGTATCATCTATCAGTTTTGTGCTACAATTTAGTTGTATGAAGTATATAATATACTGTGTTTAACCAATTTTGTCACTGAAGGTCTACTGATATCCATCCGACAACATGAGGTTCCTTCGATAATAAGGGAATATATCTTTGTTTACTATTGATTCTGATGATTCATTTATTCATTATTTTTTCTGTTCGTTATTTCATTATCTTTTTCGTTGTCCTTTTGTTATGTTTTCTCTTATTACGACTGAGTTACTTCTGTTGTTTAATATTCTTGAACATTACTTCACTCGACAAGTCCCGAAATTATTACATGGTTGAATAGGAAGGTAATTGTATTACAAATGAAGATGGTTGGGTGGAATTAGGAATCCCAATAAGAAATACGTTAGTATATTTATAGTTTTTGCATATGAAGATTCTAGAATCTTTAAGTCTCCGCTAGCACCAATTGGTTAGGGAAAAACAAACCAGCGTTTCCGGAACATACTTTAACCCTGTCTATACCCCTCTAACACTTTAATTGTCTTGAAATTTCTTGGCTTAATTTCAATGTTTTTTTTTCGGTTTCCATTGGTTAGTGGATCCTTTTCCCTCTTCTCTACAGTACTCTATTATGATAAACACTTACCTCTATATCTATATTAAGTAATTAAACATTGTACCCTTATAAGCAAATATGGATAGTGGCTGTTATAACTTGTCGTTTGAATGTTTATTGTCTTGGCTCTTTTAGTGCTACTTTTTGTATTTGGTCGTCGCTGATTGTTATGTCGGAAACGCTTATTACTTATACTCGGCACGAGAGACCTCTGCTATTCCCACGATGCGAAAGTATGAAGACAAAGACTGGTATAAGTGATGATTTATTAACCCAAAACACTATGACGACGACGACTCTAGTCGAAAATACACTCATTTATATATTGTTTGTACACCCATTTTGATTAATAATTAGGATGAAACCACATACATGAAAAATACTTAGAGTTATAAAAAATCACATACTGAGCATAGTTCATGTCAATGGAATACAAGAATATCGTATATTATACAGAATAAAATATCATACGGGAAAGAGAAAACAAATACTACATTGAGTAATCATTGCATTGAATCAAAACGGAAGTAATCTTGAACAAAATTTATAATCAGTAAATCAATCAAAAATTGACTTTTCTTTCCATCATATCAGTGGCTAGTAGTGGAATCCAGTTTGACGTGCGTTTCACCCTATTTGAGACTCGTCAGCTGGATGCATCTGTATCCAAGAGTTGATGTTCACTCCGGGACTCGAACCTAGTATCGTTCGCCACTGAGTCCTGGAGTGAATATCAACTCTTGGGTGCAGGTACATCCAGCTGACTGGTCCTAAATAGAATGAAACGCGCGTCAAACTGGATTCTGCTGTCAGTCACTATCCATCTTTGATTATAGTGCTTGTGAATTACGGCAATATCGAGGCAATACTCGCAGTATGCGCATATGCCAATAAGAGACTGACCAATTACAGTTCTAAACATCAAGGGGAAGATCCAAGTAAATAATAAGTGAATTATACCTCAGATTTTACATTTTCTCTATTTTATAGATATTACTAATATATTTTCTGTGTATACCCACTCATACAATTGTAGGCAATTTACGAAGGTGTGCTTGTCGAACTTCAGTTCGCTTATTTCTTCTTGGCGAAAATTGTTAGTCGAAGTGGCGGTGGCGGAGTTGGCTTTGATTATCTACATTCACTTGATCCTCAATTGTATAAGTAAGTAGTTTTTTGAGCAATAAATGTAGAAATATTTTTCATTTTAAGCAGATTTACTACTAATATTCGTATCCATTCCATATGTTTCTAAATGCTAAGGATGCTACTGATAATCTCACATATCTCCTTTTTATTTTGTAACTACACTAAGATTAAATATAAAGCCTGTTTCATATTTCCTTCATGGTTTCGTTGAAGTGGAAATCTTTTTTTTTTGAGTCTAGAAATCACCTAGCAAGTCATTAGAACAGATATGATCAGCATTCAGAATCTATATCAACGTGAAACGTTTTGGTTATTATACTAAGACTTGCAACTACTACCCAACTATTGAGAAGTACATTAGAAATTCCTTCTATGTAAATAGTTAGAAACAATCGGAGAACAAAATCCTGAACTTAGGTTTTGAAGTATTTGTCATTCGTCAGCAAGGTTTTTCTTTAGTCTTGAAGGGAACCTATTTTCCTTCTGCAAATTGGTCGACAGGATTTAATCAACACTTAAAGACTAGACAAACTAAACTTTCGTCATTACTCATTCAATTGTACCTATAAGCAAGCTGATAAGCTCTGTAATATCGAAATTTCCATCAACCCTGCATTCCTATATATGTCATTCAATGTTATCAGTGATCTTTACAAGCTTCAACTGACCTCTCATAGTATCCCGACCATCGCAGCTACCTTGACATGGTGACCAGACTTGCCTATCGTGATGGACCGATTGGGCTATACTGGCTGGAACAATCGTTCCTCAATGTCCTGCCATGCCATCCAGGCCGGTTGAAGAGCGGTAAGAATAAAAACAGCAAACTCGAGGTTCGAGGGCGAAGTTGTACTCCTGATTGTAAAGAACTGTGACGGCAGTAAGGTGTTTCCCTTAAACAATCCCATAACAGCGATGCTGCCTTCTCACAAGGAAGGGCGCATTTAGAAAATGTCCGCCTTAAAAATGCACGCATCGCCTTATCCCACAGATTTTCGTCTCCCTCGGTCAGGTCTCAACACGAAAGTTACTCACAAAATGGTCGAGTGTAACCGGTCTCAAGCAGTTATCCCTTGGGCACTGTGGTCACGTCACCTCCGACCCAATTTTCTTTTCAGGTACCTCTATGAGAACCTTTCCACAATGTGCGCAATCCATGAGTGATAACCGCCCTCATACCTCTAACAACACTCAACACCACCCCCACAGTATAAGTATTTTAGTGTTTTCATAGAATTTTTTCTATATTTGTTTCACAGTTCTTAATAATTCATCATTAAGATGATAAACAATTCAGATTGAATTGAAATCAATGTATGGCAACTCGAACTGATGTACGTACGTACGAAGTTCTACGTTGTTACTGACTGACTGAATGTATAATAATCTTATTCAATCAATCGCTTGTTGTTTATTTCTTATATTTTCATATTTTTCTTTCTCAATAGACAATTATTATTTTTAAAAAATTACAAAGGGGATGTACGAGATTTATCCTTAGATTTCACTATGGTTCAATCAATTTTTGGTCAATCTGAAACGATCGAATTGAAACCAGGTGGTAAACATATACCAGTTACTGAAGAAAATCGTGTTGAATATGTACATTTAATTGCGAATTATAAATTAAATAAAATGGTGAGTTTTTTTGTTGTTGGTTGTTGTTACTTTGACATAAAATTACTAAGAATTATTTATGTTACTAGTTGAAATCATGAATCATTTGAAGCTAGACCACCATGGAAAACCTAGAACCAGTGAATGGCCGTTTCGTCTTATTGTTAGACTCCTCAGTAGTGCACATCCACGACCTCGCTTTGCTGGATTCTAACCCAGGGCCTATGAGTCTCGCGCGTGAACGTTTAACCACCAGACCAGTGAGCTGGACGGCATCCAACGGTGTTAATGTCTAAATTCAACTTATCCATGAAATTGAGCGACACATCTATCATTGTCTTCAGTGAGTTACTATCTCATAACAGACATGGTTGAAATCCACTGGTCACTGTTTCTCACTAGAACTCCAGGAAATACGTCTTGGAGACCGTAACTAGTGAGCATATATTGATTAATATCAGAAGGGGTTTAGTTGAAATGAAACATTAACACCGTGGGATGCTGGGCTATTTAAACGTTCGCGCGCGAGAGCGATATGTCCTGAGTTTGAATCTAGCGAGGCGGGATTGTGGATACGCATTGCTAAGGAGTCCCACAACGTGACAAAACGGCGGTCCAGTGCTTCCAGGTTTTCCATGGTGGTCTAGCTTCAACTAACTCATGATTTCAACTATTAAAATTACTATATTATACACAAAAAGCCCCTTCCGATGTGAATTAATTATCTGTTGATTGGGATATGAGTACATCTAGCTGACAAGTGCAAAATGGGACGAATTGTGCGTCCTGCATTTCACTGCTAGCCATAATCTATCTCTACTTATACGACTTATCTAGTTTTACTGAAAAGATTTTATGGAATTCAGTCTTATTTACAGGTGATTTTACTATTATTCTGTGATAAGTGAAACCTATAAATTAAGCTAACTTTTATGAAATTACTTCAAATGAACTATAGTATTCAGCTGATTAGTAACTTACTTTAAAATGAGCGCCCAAATGCCCTGGTACGGCGGAGAGTGGGGAGAGTCCGCTCTCCCTCTCGAAATGCTCTCACATGGCCACGCCTATATAGCCTCTGCCAGGGAAGTCCTACTCACTGCCGTCTCGTGGTTGAGGTGTTGTTTACGAAATTGAGAAGACGAGAAGAGAATGTCCAACGCTTTTACCGGATCCCAAACCAAATCAATGGTGCACATGGGCTCCAGTATTCTGAGGGAACAAATGGCGTACGAACCAATCGTTGGTCACCGGCTAACATGGGACTGCATCTCCTTACGATGCTCCACTGCGTTGCGGATAAAACCTTTAGGTCGAAGGTTCGGGGTGTGGTCCCTTAGGAAAACCACCTGCTTCTGTTTGGGCACCCGAGCAGTATCACAGCCCTCACACATATCGAATGATATTTGTGTGGTGCATATGTATTTGGTGCCTCCTTGTACCAATATCTATATGTTCAAATAAATAAATAAATAACTTTAAAATGATCATAGAAGCTCTAGTGAGAAGTAATAATTATCAGAGTTCCGAAATGTTGTAATTGAAACAGTTTTGTTCGTTGAGCATTATGACAAATTAATCGAAGTTAAAACTCTAATATCACTGAACACTCACTAAGTATTTTTAATAGTTAGGTATCTGTAATAAAACCCGATGGTCATAGGTTTACACTGCGAAACTTTCTTATAATAAAACAAATTAACTGTTTAATATTCTTTTGTTTTTCAATGATACCTCAATCACAATATGTAGTAAATTTAAACTACAAGTCAGTATTGAAATGGTCAAATTGAAGAGAATAAGAATGAAGAAAAGATGAAGTTTGTAAGAGAGATAACTGATGAAAGATGTACAAATGATGTATTTCAATGTATGGTTTTCATATTTACACATAATAAATTGATATTCTCCACCTGAATTCTTCGTTCACGACAGTCTGAAACTCCATTAGACAAATTTATCTTTAAGCTGATGTTACTTAGTATTGTAGTGAATAACTTCAGAATATTTATTCCATACTTTCTACAACATCATTTCAATTGAAAATTATACAAATTCTTTATCGTTTCTTTACACTTACCACGTATTTAATACCTATGGATAAGATGTATTAAGTTGTCAGCTTATATGTAACATGAAATTAGTTAGACATGTATATTCTAAACATTCAATCAACACCTATCTATCTCTCTCCTGGCAAGTTAGTTTTAGCTATTACTTTCAATGATTTGAGATCAAGTTAGTAGTTGGTTGGAAGATATCTGACAGAAAAATTTAAATATATTTATCGTGATGCCTGGTACTCGTTAGCTCCATGATTCAGTGGTCAGTCAATTGTCGACCACTTCACTCATCTTGGAAGTCTCATCAGCCCTTGTGGTCTGGTGTGTGACGAAAACTCAGCACAGATACAGAAGGCTCGATTAGCTTTTGACAACTTGCGTCATTTATGGCGTAGGCGAGATATCCGTCTATCAACCAAAGGACGTGTTTACTGCGCAGCAGTTCGTCTCGTCCTACCTTATGGCAGTGAAACATGGCCAGTAAGAGTAGAGGATATTCGTGGGTTACTAGTATCCGATCATAGGTGTCTTCGAATCACTGATCGTATATCTTGGAACAACCGAGTAAGTAATCCAGTTGTTAGGAAACGGGTACTAGTTAAGGATGGCAAATCAATTGATGAAGTGGTGAAACTCCATCAGTTGAGATGATTGGGACATGTGTTACGTATGCCCAACCACCGACTGCCTCGATGTGTGATGTTCAGTGGTTATAGGAGTAGGTTGGAAGAAAACTAGGGGCGGCTAAACCAAAACATGGCACAAGTTCATGAAGTCACTGACAAGTGGACTGAGCCATGCCGGTAGGTGTAGACTACTTGGTTGGGGACCGCGAGATTATAGCAACCGATGGTTAGAGACACTGAATGACATGGCTCAAAATCGTTTGCGATGGTGTGCGCAGGTGCATCCACTCTTTGCGTTGTCCCAAATTCTAATCTGAACTATTCACGTCCATTTTTTCTTTCCAAATTTGTTTCACTGGATTATACTCCTTGAATAACATCTTCAAACCCTAGTGTTTTGGATTACTAGTTATACTCTTACTACCTCTACCACTACGGAATTTGAGTCGACCACTGCATCTCTGTGCTAATGTGGTATGGGAACTCGAACTAATGTATGTACGTACGAAGTTCTACTTGGTTACTGACTGACTGATAAACTAAACCAATCTCATTCAAACACTCCACAACCAAATACTATTTTTATGATACCTTAAAAATTCTTAGGTATCTGGCTATAATTTTATCTTCTATTTATCATTGATATATTTTGTTGAATTGTAAATATATCATCTATGAGACTATTCTGTTTGTTTACAACTATTATTGCATGAATTTTATTGACATGTAATAATTTTTCAACTTAAGATTTATCCACAAGTACGAGCTTTTACTGCTGGATTAAATGATGTAATACCAATTGATTGGGTACGTCTTTTTGATGCAGAAGAATTACAAACTCTTATATCTGGAGCAGATATGGTAATCGATGTGAATGATTTAAAACAGCATACATTCTACATTGGAAGTATGTCACAATATGTTAATTTATCTGTTTATGTGTGTGTATGTATGTATGTATATACGTTGAAATGTTATTATTAAAGCAATGGTTGGTGATAGTGACTTATTGGTTGAAGTACTCATTGTTCACCAAGCTATACTTTTACATTACATCAATACTTCGAAGAGAGAGAGAGCAAGAGGAAATTCAAAAAATTGTATTGTCAGACAGTCGAAATAACAAGCGGTATGGTACCGTAGTTGATGTTGACGACTACAATTGATCTGTCTCCTTTTGGCATATATAAAACCTGGTCAGATTATCTCAATACACATAAATTAATTTACCAATATTTTTAAATGGAGTTTTGATTGTGGCTAACAGCGGGTGTTTGAAGTGAAAGGCATTGATGTCTTGGTCTTAATGTGAACATCAACATCAGACTACAAATATATCCAGTTGATTTGTCCGAGATAGAACAAAACCCATATCCTGGATTCCATTGCTAGCAACTATCGAAATGTTACTTAGAAATTAATATTTATATCAGAAGGGTTTTGTTGGTATTATAGTAATTTCAGCGGTTGAGATCATGAGTCAATTGAAGCTAAACCACTATGGAAACCTGGAGGCACTGGTCGACCGTTTTGTCCTATTGTAGGGCTCAGCAATGCGCATCCACGACCTCGCCCCGCGAGATTCGAACCCAGGACCTATTAGTCTCGCACGCGAGCACTTAACCACTAGACCACTGAGCCGACTGGCACCTAACGGTGTTAATGTTTAACTTCAATCAGTCCACGCAATTGAGCCACACATCCACCATTGTCATCAGTGAGTTACTATCTCACAACAGACCCGATTGAACTCCATTGATCGCCGCTTCTCACTATAACTCCAGGTTATACCTCTTGAATCCAGTTACTAGTGAGCATATGTTGATTAATATCAGAAGGGTTTTGTGTATATTATTAGTAATTTCAATGGTCAATGGACTCATGATCTCAACCATTGAAATTAATATTTGTTTGAAATTTTTGATCATTCTCATTGCCATACAGATATAGTCATTCAAGATTAAACACTATAATTTAGGAACTAAGTCTGACCATTCGATGTGATGAAAACCGATTTTATTCACATTCACTAAACGCATCAATACAGATACTCATTTTGATATTTCATTGAACAAATAATATAAATTACACGAAAATAATTTGCATCACTAATGTTAAAAGAAGAGTTGAATATTCAGAAATGAAATACCTTCTTTTTCATTATGGTTCAATGAAACTCCTCAGTGGTAGGAAATTACACATGAGATTCCATTCAGTTAATCATCATTAATTGCATTAACCAATACAAATGAAACCAATGCATCTGATCTGATTTCTAGAGATGATTAGATAAAAAAAGTGAACAAAAATGATTAGTTACTTGTCAGTAATATAATTTGATAACATTTCATAAATCTTTTGATTGAGATCATGAACCGATTGATATTAGACCATCATTGAAAACCTAGAAGCACTGGACGGCCGTTTCGTCCTATTGTGGAGCTCCTGAGAAGTGCGCATCCACGATTCTGCTCGCGGGGCCCGAACCCGGGGCCCTCGGTCTCGTTCGCGAACGCTTGACCTACTGGACCATTGAGCCGGCTGGCATCCAATGGTGTTAATGTCTAACCTCATCCAATCCACGAAGTTGCGCGATGATCCTCCATTGTACTGAGGTAGATACCTATCTCTCCCCGACACGTATTAGCTCCACTGGTCACGGCTTCTCACCAGAACTCTGAGAATTTTCTCACGAAGCTAGTCACTAATGTTTGTTTGCCAAGAAGTATGAGAAAAACTAATATAAAATGAATTTGTAGGCCCTGATGCAAAAGAATCATTAAAGGGTTAAGATAAAAGAAACATGTAAACCTAATAATTTTGGAATTTGTTTGATCAAATGGACATGAAAATAGTTGAAAGCAATTGATAATTAAGATTGTAATTGATCAATCTCCTCTTATGTGTGTTTACCTTACCACGAACAGCTGCTTGATAGATTTTTTAATTGCTGATGAATTTGACTTTTGTTAAACAGTTGGATCTCCAGGATAGACATTCAGTTCAGCTAGATTTATCCTTATCTCAGTCTTAATGTTCACACTGAGATTTAAATTATGTATCTATCGCTATTAGAGGCGAGTTTGTTATCCACCAAACGAATGTGCTCATCTATCTGCTGATTTATAATCGCATTGTACCGTTGAACAATAAAGATGCTTTATTGGCTTGTACTTCTGTATAGTTAGCAATGTTATATTTGATGTTTGAATGGATTTCACAACCATGATGATTATAACACCTAATCGAGTTGTTTATAAGTGTATCATCAGATCACTCTATGGTTTGGACAATCTTCAGTCGAGATGATAGTAAATAATTTCCTGTCTATAATTTATGATACACTAAAGGCATCGGTATGTACACTTATAATTTTCATTTAAATCAATGAAGACAGCGGATACTGCTAAGATGAATGTAAAATTGAAGCGTTTGTTTATCACATGTGTCGACAGAAATTAGAACATCTACGGTCTCTTTGGTATTTTTTAGAAGACCCAGAATATTCTTCGAAAAAGAGTCCAAATGGACCTTGGAAACGCTGAGAAAATTTTTTATGCAATCAGCATTGAATCGAGGTTACTCAGAAACATATTTCTGACTCGATGATTATCTATCGTTCTGCTATGTTTATTAGGGTTCGAGATGCCCATGGTCATCTGAAATGTTACAAATACCTTCGATTTTCTGTATATAAACTAACCTTGGGGTAAAGCGTTCTTCTCACATTTCACACCTTTTCTCTCGTATTCAAGTTGTCGTTGTTGTTATCCCATACCACATGAACGAACAACAATTCTTAAATGAGATGATAATTAAAACAAGTTAGAATGTGAAAAATAAATGACAGTGCTTGGATCAAATTATCATTTTGTTTATTGTATTATTATTTGAACACATAAATATTGATACGAAGGGGCGCCGAATACATATGCGCCAGATAAGTCACTTGATTTGTATGTGGACTGTGATACTGCCCGGGTGCCCAAACAGAAGCAGGTGGTTTTTTAAGGGGCCACACTCCGAGCCTTTGACCTAAAGGTCTAATCCACGAGGCGGTGAAGCAACGTCAGGAGACGTAGTCTCATTGTAGCCGATCACCAACAATTGGTTCATATTCCATTTGTTTCCTTAGGATCCTGGAGTCCATGTGCGCTATTGATTTCGAATCAGGCTTTTCCAACTCTCCCTGTCCACCAACCCGGTTAAAGCACCAGACATTCTGTTTCCGTCCTCTCAATTTCATAAACAACACCCCCGTCCGCTGTGGAAAGTCAGTGAATAGGACGTCCCTGGTAGTGGTTGTATTAACCAAGTGGTCATTTGAGAGCATTTTGAAAAGGAGAGTTGACTCTCCCCACCCTCGGCTTTACCAGGGTGTTTAGATGTTCTTAAATCAAATCTTTTCTGCTGTTGTTGTTTTTAAATGTTATTATTACTTCAAGAATCGAACAAGCAGCTTCAATAAATTTCTCATCATCATTATAAAACAATTTTTCTTCTTTTTGTTTTTCTTTATCATAACTTTTTCTTTTCTTTTCTTTCTTTTTTTTTTCAAGATTCATTAAATTATACTGAAACATTAGATTGTTTTTGGTCAGTATTACATAATTTTTCAGAATCTGATAAACGTTCATTTTTACGTTTTGTTACTGCATGTTCACGTCCACCAATGTTTGGTTTTCGTGAATTACAACCACCATTTTCAATACAAATTACTGATGAAATTGAACGTTTACCAACTGCAAGTACATGTACAAATTTATTAAAATTACCTAATTTTCGTAATATAAAATTATTACGTGAACGTTTATTATATGCATTAAATGCAAATGCTGGTTTTGAATATGGTTAAATTCAATCAAGTAAAGTGATGATGTTTGGTTAATTGTTTACTTACTTACTTGTTTGTTTGTTTGTTTTTCCTTTGTAAACATTCATGTATCCATTCACTTATCATGTTGATATTTTCTTAAATTTATCAATTGAGTAGAAGATTTCGCTTTTTTTTTCCTTCTTTTTTTTCGGTTTTTTTTTATATAAAAATTTCTATTAACATTATCAATACTACTGTATACTTGAGTAGTAGTAGTAGTAGTACTACTACTACTACTTCTAACATTTTGGTTATAATCATTTGAATATAATAATAATAATAATAATAATAATCATATATTTATATATGGATGTTGGTGAAATTTGAATTTTTACAGTTGAATTCATGAATCGATCTAATTTAGACCACTATGGAATACCTGGAAGCATTGAATGGCTGACTCGTTGTTGTCAGTCAGCTACAATGTAGAACCAGGCACATATATACATCGGTCCAAGTAGTCTGTATCTACGAATATGGCTCACACCAGAAGTTAGTGACTTCAAGCACTGATGCCACGTTTTGGTTTGGCCGCCCCTAACTTTCTTCCAACCATCCCTAACACCGGTTAGCATTGCGCGTCGTGGTAATCGGTGTTCAGGCATACGTAACACGTGATCCAACTATCTCAGTTGGTGAAGAATTACAACCTCATCAACTGACTTACCATCATTATCTAATACAGTGCGTCTAACCTTGCCATTATTTACCCTAGTGATTTCAGCATGTATGAGCAGTATTTCTAAGGCATCTGTGATCAAATAATAGTAGCTTAGGAGTATCTTCTACCCTTAATGGCCACATTTCGTAGCCGTAATGTAGAACAGAACGATCTACTGCACAGCATATTTGTCCCTTAATTGATAGACTGATACTTCTCCTTCGGCAGAGGTGACGCTCAGATTTCGTTAGACACCAACCCATCAGACTTCCAAGATAAGTGAAGTTGTCAACGAGTTCGACTACTTCACTCCCTATCCTTAGTTCAGTTGTTGATGCAGGCCAGTCCTGAAGCAACGACTTACATTTAGAGAGGGAGGAACTCATTTCAGACATTCTGACATTGTTGCTCAGTGCTACCAAAAGACTGCACTTAATCAATGTCTCCACCAAACAGTACTATATCAGCTGCGTATTGTCAGTCGATTAGTGGACCTGTTGGAAGGAGATCAGTGCCCAAGAATTCAATCGACGAGAACATTATTTCCATCAGTAGGTCTATGATGAAGTTAGACAAAAATAGAGAAAGTGGACAGCCTTGACAGACACCACTTGATGTTGCAAAATCAAATGACAGTTCGCCATAAGCTCTGACTCCACTAGTAGTGTCCGAGTAAAGAGCCTTTACAAGGTTTATGTACTTCTGGGGTGCGCCTTTCAATGACATACACTGTCACAGAACCTCGCGGTTAACAGACGTTCCCACACTAACGATCATGTGCTCATCAGTGACTAGCTTCAAGATGGGACTCCTGGGGTTGTAATGAGAAGGTGCGTCGAGTAGAGACAGGTATCTATCTCAGACAATCGACGAAGTGTTGCACATGATCATGTGTTGATCGAAGTTAGACATTAACACTTTTGGATACTGGTTATGCGTTCGTGGTCCTGGGTTCGAGATAGAGGGGGAATAAACCTTTCTGGACAATTTAAGATAAAAGTTGTTGTTCCGTGGCCGAAAATCATTATCTTTCATGAAATTATCCTTTTTAGAACTATATTGACGAAATGAAATACGTAACATCTTTAATTCAATAAAGTATCCGGTAACTCATTATACAATATATATTATTTGATTCGCCTAATGATAATAATAATACTGTAAAATTTATTCAATGGTTCTGTTATATGAATCAGTTTAAAACATCTGACTCTCAACGTTACTTACTTACGCCTGTTACTCCCAATGGGGCATAGACCGCCGACCAGCATTCTCCAACCCATTCTGTCCTGGGCCTTTATTTCTAGGTCTACCCAATTGTAGTTCATTCTTCTCATGTCTATCTCCATTTTTCGGCGTAATGTGTTTCTTGGTCTTCATCTGCTCTTTTGACCTTGAGGATTCCAAGTGAGCGCTTTCCTTGTCACACAGTTTGGTGCTTTCCTCAATGTGTGTCCTATCCATTTCCAGCGCTTTTTCCTCCACTGGGATCTGGTATAGAATAGTTAATATGAGAATATGATTGATACATTTGTTTCAAACTATGAAAGGTATCTATTTTGGCATTTTTATGTGATTCAGAAAAGGAAATTTTCTCTAATAACGGTGCAGTTTACCAAAAGCAATTCCGCGAAGAGAATTTTCCATACAATCCTATGTATAGTTAATACTAGTAGTCTATAATAATATAGAATGATGTTGAATAATGAAAACAACAACTTGAAGTGTTGCTTTGACATGAATGTGTTGGAGTGATCCAGGAAATTTCTTGCAAAACGCAAACAAGCATCAGAAAACGCTAAGAAGCGTTTCATTCAATCAGTGCTCGCTTGAAGTTTTAGCCAAAAATATCAAGGAAGTGAAATGCCCGGTGCAGAGGTTCTGATTGCTACACTGCTACTATGTTTAGTAGCATTCCAGAATCTTCTAGCAGCCCAAGGACATTTAAAAGAGAAAAAACCCGTATTTTTTGTATTGAAATGAACTTTGGAGTAAAGTATTTCTAGCATACTTTGCATCTTATATCGCGTTGTTCACGTCGCTGTATAGTTCTAGCTTGGGGGTTACAGAATAGTTTAGGAAACGAATATAGCGTTCAATCTGCAAGACTTATCAGAATGATTTATGAAAATCAGATATTGAATAGAAGTTATGTATCAATGGGGTAGTGGAAAGAGATACGGTGAAGATAATTGTCCACTTAATAGGTAACAAGAACAAAGTAATTAGAAGGTGTCATAATGGTGAATTAATAGTGGAAAGGAGTACAAATAATCTTTCTTTGTCTTAAAAAACAAGCAAACAATCGATTATGGAAGATTGAAAGGTAGGTCAAGATCATGGGAGAATGAAGGACTGAACGAACTGTTTCTTATATGCAAAGGTTAGGTTTAAACTGGTGAATAGCTATCAGTCAGTCAGCAACAACGTAGAACTTCGTACGTACGTACATTAGTTCAATTTGCCATACCACATTAGCACAGAGATGCAGTTGTCGATTCAAATCCCATAGTGGTAGACGTAGTAAAAGTATAAGCAGTAATCGGGAACACTAAGTTTTGAAGATTTTATTCAAGGAGTATGACCGAGTGAAATAAGTTCGGAAAGAGAAAAAATAAAGGAACTGGAAGAATTCAGAAGATTGAAATATGGGTGAAGACAAAGAGTGAATGCACCTGCATTATTGCAAACGAATTTTGAGCCATGTTATTCAAGGTCTCTCACGATCGGTTATTATCGTCTCGTGAATTCCGAAACAGGTAGTCTACATCTACCAACATGGCTCAGTCCAGTTGTCAGTGACTTCATGGATTTGTGCCGTGTTTTGGTTTAGCCGCCTCTAGTTTTCTTCCAACCTACTCCTACACCAAGCTGATCTTGACAGTGTCTACCTATCTACTAGGGCTAAATCAGAGTTGTAAAGCAGTTTGAAGAATATGGATTATGATTCACTATTGATGGTTAGAGTTAGGAATTAGAATCATGGTTTTTCATCACGAACTGACATCAGCTAAAATGCCAAGACGCTCTATATGACCGAATGAATGAGTGAATTTCGTGCCCGAATTCAAGACCTGTTATGCGAAATCCGATTGGCCCGTCTATAAATTATATTCTCGACAGGGAAAGTGATCAGTGGAAAAGACAAATAGACATTTTCAGAAGGGGTTTTGTGGAGATTTTTAGAAATTCCACAGCTTGAAATCACGAGGCAATTGAAACTAGATCACCATGGAAAACCTGGAAGCACTGGACGGCCGTTTCATCCTAGTATGGGACTCCTCAGCAATGCGCATCCACGATCCCGCAACCCGCGGGATGACGTTATAATGAAAATTTTGTTAGAAAAAGAATAGTCTCACATATATTCCAGTATTAACGCTAACACTCCATTTAGAGAAAATCTGAATGATGTTAGAAACCTTCTATAACTTCGTAAATTTTCTGGTACATAAGTTTTTTTTTCGTAATTTGAAAGATACTTCATTTTAATTAACGTACAAATTCTTGGAAGTGTTAGATGCAAACTAAGGTTTGGACTGAAGAATAACTGTCTAGGTGGGTAAGATACGCGCCCTTGCCCGGTTGAAAGCAAAACAATGTGATTGGTTAAAATGATATTTCTGAAATTCATTATACCTAAACAAATATGATCACCCAGCTATTCAGCCAATAATTGTTCAATGAATCAAATCTAATTTACAATAAGTAAGAAAGTGGATAATGAATGAGCAAAATTTACCAATCGCAACAAATCAATGTTATTCCATCCTGTCTGGTTGGATCACGCACAGATTCGTTCAAAAGATACTATTTGATTGCTTTATAACACAGAATGTTTCGAATTCTGGAGGTGTGCTTCAATTCACAATCAAAAATGCAAAATTCTAGTCAATACAAGCAACATAATCAAAAGTAGGAACAAACCAATATGGCTGCTGCCAAGACTTAGTATCAAGTAAACACAACATAAATGCAGTTCAGCAAGAAACATGGAAACTTAGTGAAGGCGTAAGAAAAATAAGAACTATTATAAAATACAAATATGACCAATTCAAATGGAATCAAAAAGAATAACAAAATGTACAACTAAACGAACAACAATAGAAACAAACTACAAATGTATACATGGAAGGTTTTTCGCACACATACACACACACACAAAACCATCAAAATGGATCTTACAGGAAGAATTATTCCATTCAAAACATCATTGACAAATGTTGTGTAAACGAATTATTCTTTGTGAAATCAATGTTGGATAAAGAGAAGAGTTGAAAGCAAAAGTAATCATTTTAGAAACGTTTACTTAAACTGGAGGGATAAAAGCTGTGATACTTTACAAGACTAGTTCTTTCACACTAAGAATGATGATCTGAGTGTTCATTATGGAAGCGGTTATTTCATCATTATGAGATATGTTGTCCAGTGTTGGATCCCTGCTAAAATATCACTGAAAATATGTAGATGGATATATCAGTCTGAGAATAATGTTGTGCTTTGAACAAACTTCAATTGGGGAAGTAACCGTACAACCTTAAACTCGTTGTACTTATAAAACAACTGTTGAATTCTCGGTTTGGATATCGCCTGTGGCCTCTAGTAATGCAACAGTTATAAATAAGTATTCATATACGTTCGATTGTCAAAAGTGGTTGTGAAAGGATTTTCTTGAAATAAGGATTGCATAAGCTGATGCTAGCGTTCAATGTTGCCTGACTTAATACTGACCGATCAACGAATTGTTAATGTACTTTACTTGACAGCTTTTTCGAATAACCAAGCAAAGTTGTTCTAGTGAACACAATGTGAACTTCACGAGTAACGTACTGCGGAAATATTTCCACAGTATTTATAGATAAGATATTTCACAATCAGTGGTATGGATGAAAATTCAAACTGAAATATCACCGTCACAATCATCATGAAACGAAAATTTTAATTCTTCACATAGTCTACAAAAATGATTACGATAAACACAATGTGTGACGCTTTGTTAATGAAACAAGATGGATTGCAGGATATATGATTTTTGATTGAAATCATGGACCGATAAATGTTGGAACTGTATTAAAATCCCGGAATCATTCAGAAGCCTGTTTGTTGAATTACAAGACCCCATAACAGTACCTATCGACAATCATGAAAGCAGAAATCGAATCTAAGACCTTCATTCTTGTGCGAACGTTCAGTCTCTTGCCACTGGGTAGCATCCAACGGTGTTCACGTTTAACTTCAACCAATTCACGACATTGCGCGACCACCTA
The DNA here is from genome assembly GCA_944470425.2 of Schistosoma bovis. NCBI lineage: Eukaryota > Metazoa > Platyhelminthes > Trematoda > Strigeidida > Schistosomatidae > Schistosoma > Schistosoma bovis. The sequence goes on along the minus strand of OX103961.1, from coordinate 2,749,872 downwards.
CCATTGTTTTTGGTAGGTTACTGCCTCACACTGAGCACAGTTGAACTCATCTGGAATAAAAGAACAATGAAGTGAGTAAGAGTCAACTGACGGAAGACATGCAAGTGAAGTGTGGAATGTGTGGTTTTAATATTATATGAAGACACTCTGTGATTCTGCAACTAACAATAAACTGGTCATTCACACCTGAGTTCTCACTCACTACAACCACAATGCATAGATATCACCAAAGACTGGTAGTCCACGATACTAATTAACAGGAAGGTGTGACTTTGATTTAGCATAGAAGTTCACATAATTCCCACCCAACTCGGGTAAACAATGATCATCGATGCAGATTACAAAACGATGATGATCTACATGTTGATTTTGAAGAAGTGAATGACCAATTACATTCAGTGATATAGACAAATATAAACTGGAGTGATATGAAAGATAGAGGAACATGCACATTTCTCAATAGTTGTAAACATTTTGTAAAACCGAGAGCATGATAAAATGAAATATAGTTTTCCAATGAAGGCTGAATTAAGTTTACCTCTTTTTTCATTATTGTTGCTGGTCGCTCATCCCTAAACTCCGATCCAGATATGACGCGGAAACCTTTAATATAAAACACTTACTTGGAGCACAGTCTAGAAACTCTAAGGATCAGCACTATTTATCAGTCAGATTCCATCAGGTGTGGTGGATAACCCATCGATCCTGGCAAAGCATACCGGAAATCAACGTTTCAGATGACAATTTCAAACTGTTGTGACAGTCCATATTACATACCTCAAGTATCAATGTAGTGAATCTTGTACGATGAAGAAAATCAGAAATAAAAAGCGAATAATAATGAAGAGCACCTACTAGTTATCATGATTGTGTAGGGGTTTTTAGAGATGGTGAAATTGTAAGTGAAGCTTATCGCCTCATATCTGGTCTAGAATGATTAATGTCGGCTTAATATCCAAGACATTCAATACCAAACACAAAATGGAACTTCATTTGACTTAATGATGATTTTTTCTCAAGCAGACTACGAAGAGAGTAGTATGCCACTGACCGTGAGATATTTTATGAAAACCATAATGATTGAGATCATCTGGACAAACTTCAACACTTTTAAGAACATTGACTACATTATGGGCCACTTCATGAAATGTGGCTGGAGAACAACGTAAACCAAATGGAAGGGAACTATATTTGAATGGACTACGAAGAGTGATAGTCGTTGTCAAATCTGGAAAACGTCTATCCAGAAGAATGCGAACAAGGACTTACTTCAAATCAGCTTCACTGTACACTCTAGAACAATCAGCTTGACTAAAAATATCTCCAGCATCACCTGTGGTGTGCATTAGCTTCAACAGATTGGAATTCAACGTTGAGGAATGAATTCTTATCCATTCACAACACTTAACGCAATCAACCATGAAATTTTCAATCAAAGCATCGGAATTTTCTCTGAAAGCTATTGAAGGCAGGTTCACTCTGTGACCTTGTAAAGTCAAAGTTTTGTATAAAATAACGAAACTGTATACTGCGTTTGTCAACAATCGAATTACGGAACGAACCAAAAGAGGTATATAATCGCCGTTTTATGTGGAAACCACAACCTTAAGCATCATGATTAGATGTGGATTATTATCATCAAATGCTCCAATCTCATTAAGATTTAATAACGGGGCTTGAAATCATCATTAACGAAATGAACAGTAGTTTAACACGCCATCATCATCTGACAATCTTTGTCACATTTCAAGCACTCAGCATCACGGAGAAGAAATGACGTTTGGGAATGCAGACTGCCACAGGACAAATATTTATCATGTCTGTGTTCACCTCGTTATGTATATTACGTTGAAGTTGTTTGTAGGAGCCAGTGGGTATGCATACTGAGTAGCTTAGGAGATGACGCGACGATGTTTGAAATAAACGATATCGAGTATGAGTAAAGCAGTGACATATCAACTCTGTGATGCAGATTCAGCTAGCTAACGAGTCTCAAACGTGACGAAATGACGAGTGTCATGGACTTCATCGCTGGCCACTAACAAACTCTGCTTTAATTTTTTGTGACCTTATGGCGATATCGTAGCAGCTCGCATATGATTCACATATAACATGAAAAGACTGAACACTTCTCTGTCTTAAACGCTAACGAGAACTAACGAGAACACCTAATGCAAATGACATTTTGTCGACCAGTTTCTCACAAATCCATGAGAATAGGACCGATTATTAGCAAATTTATGTTTAATAATGTGATCAATCATCGACGAAAACACTTCAGTATGTTTCTTTCAAATCTCTCATCTTATTACCAATGCTGCGGCAGAGCCGTCACTAGTTCATAATTCACTCTAAATCTTTTTCAATCATACTTGAGTATCAGCTAGACCATCTAATAATTAGTTCAAATAACGAAGGATTGAGGTGCTTTGTTAAATATTGATGCCGCATTTCGACAGTTTAGTTTGAAACAATGAACCACGTTAATTTCGAGTGATATTTCTCAGTATTGATACTTTAGTAAAATGGACATTTACAACGGACTCTTGGCTGATCTCAATGGTCACATAATCATGTATACACGATATTGTTAATTGACAAGTGCAATGTTGTAATCTCTTGTGAAATTACCCATGTTTCCATTGAATGAAAACAATGACATAAATACAAAACAATTATATTCTACCAACAAAGTGACATCAGTCATTACGTAAACAATCATCAATGTGATATGCAGTTCCATGAAACAATCTTCAATGTATTGAAATGATTAACAAAATAGAAAGTGTATTTCATAAACTACAAAATGAATATAACACAGTGCACTTAATGAAAAGAAGTGACAAGCTGTTTGTGGGGACTATGGATAAACTCTCTTCCTTCTGTGAAACCATAGCCAAATACCGCAGCCAATGCAAACAACAAGGAAAGATATAACTAATGGTACAATGATGTACACGTATTGAGGTGATTTTCTTTCCCCGATGTCTACAGTTGTATCTGTGGTCATGTTCTGAAATGAACGAAATAGTATAATGATTACAAAAATATCAAATATTTACCAAATTTGATTCAGTGGTTCTATAGTGACTCACGTGCAAATGAGTTTAGTCTCATCTAACGCAGTTAAGCCCTTTTGCTAACTCATTTAGCGGACAAAGTCATTCGCAATATAACAACTTATTGTACCCTTATTATTTTGTGCTTGTATGAAATACGTATGCTTGAATATTGCTTACGGCTTACGCATTTATTCACTCTGTTAGTCTTACTACTAACTGCTTATTTGATTCGATTACTCATCCATTTCACATGGTATATATATGTCCATGATATTCATATTCAACACACTCACTCACTGACACACTCTCGTCTCGCTCTTGCTATGGCTCTCGCTCGCTTGCTTGCCTTTCGGCACCACTCTTCTATGCTTGTTTAACGCATCTGTACATTTGGATATATGTGTGTGGTCTCGTAATAAACGTAATCAACACTTCGTGTTTGCCTTCTGATTAATAAACCGTTGGGACGTTATATAGAACGATTATCAAGACGAGCTGTATACGAAGTTTAAAGATTATATCGAATACCGACCACCACACTTCCACTAGTCTTCTTCAATTCATTTCTTAGATCAGTTTCACTAGTTGCTAGAGTTGTTGGTTCAGAAATACATGTTCTGCACTTCAACAATGAGAATACCAACTTTCACTCATTATCCGAACATGCTACACAATTTTAAGAAGATTACGCTTCATCATTCAAACTGATTTCATCTGTATTCTTCAACAGTTCACTTGGATATACGGTTTGAAATAGAACATCGGGAATCACTACACACTCTATGATCTAAAGAACCAACATCTTTCCACATGGAGATAGAGCTTTGCATTCATATGTGCTCCAATATCGTATAAGTTACTTTGATTTATGCACTTAGGGTACACTAGAAATCACTACTAATTCGTAACAATACAAATGTTCTTCCGAAAAAAAAATGATTGCACTTTGGAATATCGTAATATTAAGAACAATCTTTGAAGTCTACCAATTGCTTACTTTTTTTTGGCAACCATTTACTTCGAAGACATGAACATCCTCATGATTGCTAGTAGTGCATATATTGGCTGATTTACACCAAATACACGTTGTATTTGATGTTGTTGCGTCATGACATGCTTCTGTCGAATTGTGATTTGGACAATCTTCAGTGAAAGGAAGAAGAAGGTGATTGCATTTCAAGTTATCAAACAAAAGATAAATGAATTACAAATACAAATGTAACTGTAACTCAATGATGGCGATTTCGGAGTTAAATGAGTATTTCATTCTCTGGGCATTTGTCATCACATTGCTCAATCCGAAATTCAATACACTTTCAATGTGATTCACATTTCCTGAAAACATGTTGGAATTAAATAAGATTACGTTGCATGTTGAACGATGAAATTTGTCAGGCGAATGTCACGGATGTCAATGACTATTAATATTAGAAAAGAAATGTACACGCTAGACGGTTAATGAATCTCGTTCCTGCTTTATGATTGAAATATTTCATGTGGCTACATTCTACCCTGTGTGTCATCAGTTAGCACGTTAGACTAGTTGGTTCATGAAAATTCGTCGATAATGAAAAATATTCTAGTCAACGAATATTAAAGTCGATCTGGACATCAGATTATGGAATGATTCTCTCTGTTGTTGCAATATTATTTCCATAGTTTAATACATGATGAACAAAACAATGTTTGTGGTTATTCACTGTACGTATTCAGGAGAAAGGAAACGCTTCCATACTGTGAAAACCCTCAGGGTTTTTGATACTGTACAAATGTTTACTGACTATGATAAATTGAAATTTGAACACGTGATTTTTCTACTCCTTCAGTCAATCGGATGAGTAGGTTAAAGTAGAGATTTTGGAAATTAAACTATTGTTTCCAAGGCAATAACAGTTTCATGAAGTGTTTCTGTAATGTCAATTCCTCGGTGAAATTCGATATTGCATGTACCAAATGAAAATCAAATAACACTTCCCAGTCAATGCACAATCAACTAACTGACTGATATCATCTCATCCGTCGTCTTGCGACATTTTGTTCAAGTAAATTTCATCAAACTGAAAACTTCTATTGTAGCTCAAAATGTGTCTATAATCATTTTAAATGTTCAACAGTGAGTCGTTGTTTGGTGTAAAGTCAGTTGAGACTAATGGCTTGATATCATTTAATAACTGTCTGAAATGATACATGAAAGTTCCAATTTTATGAAACTAAAGTGATGCATTCAAGTGTGAAAATAGTCAACTGTGATAAAATAAGGTTTGACATACCTCCGAGAACTTCATATTCCACTAGCGTTCCATTTTGGATCCATTCAGAAGGAACATCTATTCTAGGCCCTTTATTACCTACTGTGAATAATTGTACAGAAGAAGACAGTTAAAATTCTGATTAACATTTTGGATATAACACGTTGTTTGTTCGTTTAAGAGGCGATCAAAATAAGAAACTGTTTATTATCTGATTACAGATACAATGACGGTCAAAAAATATCCTTACGAAATATGCTCTACATCGCTTAAGGTTCTGAAATTGACCGATGTTCAACCACTAAATGAAAGATCATATCGTCAAATTGCTGATTTGTTTCACCAAAGTGTCAGTGCAACATCTACAGAAAAAATATGTTTATCTCGTTACAAATTGTTTCAGAAATTGTCAATATTGAGAGGCTGCAAGTTTGACTGTCTATTAGTGGGTGAGTGAATAAATGAGTAGATATATCGTCTGTCTAGTATCCTCGTTCACATATTCCTGTCTGGATCGTCAAGACTATACAAAAGACTTGTCCAAATATCTATCCGCAAATTCGTGATGAAGACATTCACACATCTTAATTATATTACTCAGTACATCAAGTTAGGCAAGCGTCAGATGACGTGGTTCTTGAAATTCGTTTTGATGGAGCTTAGCACAAAACGACAAAACAATACGATTCTGATTGAATCACAACAACTCAAATCTGCTTTGCGATATCAACGAGGATGACGCTTGTTGAATTAAGGATACAAATACTTTGGTATCAATTCGAAAGATAAGAAATATTTTCAGGATGAGTTTTGATTATGAATTTTTATTACATGTGACACTTGAATGTTGCTTCAAGATTTCTAAACATCAAATTGACGTTGAATTTTCAATACACAGTAACATTAGGACAGTGAGTTTGCCTCAATTATTCAGATTCTATTTCACACAATTTTCCTCAGCACTTCATCGGCACTTCCGTCGCTTTATTGTACACACAGAAACAACTGAATATTGTAGACTGTAAGAAACACAAATTCGGTCACCATTATGGATTACAGAAAATCTCCACGTTGACATGGTGATGATTGTGTACAAACAGAAGGTAACATATTGCTAACAGATGACTACTCATGTAAGTCAGTGTAAATTAGAATGTAAATAACATTTGTTACCTCCATCCCCACACCAGATATAATAACCAATGCCCGATATAACATCGCCTCCCTTAAGTCCTCCAGGAATCTGAAAAGAAGTAACGGAAGTCTGAGTTAAGATCTGTCAATTCACAACCATTATATCAAAACCAACCAAACATTGAGGCAACGTGTCGTCATTCACATTAACTTATCCGAAGACAAGTAGTTACACTTACAGTAAGCATACTGATCTCCCCGGTTCCCTAAGAAGTATACTCCATCTAATTTACAAAGATATTCTGACTCACCTCAGTTGAAAACTTCAGTGAAGTTAGATGAACGATCTACTTATCATGGAATGAGGCTATACATAGTAAGATGAACATCTACGTCCGTTGGTAGAAGTGTGATTGTTAATAACTGCATTGTCGCTGAACGTGAATTTGTTGTTCCTTTGTGGAATTGTATTTATGTGCCTACTTATATCAATTGCCGTTCATTTCTCAACAGCAATCATTCCACAATTTGTTCTGATTACCTCGAAACAAACAAGACGGATTCAGTTTAACACTCATAAAATTTATCATCTCACCGGCCAGTTCTAGTCATCCAGTATTTATTGTATTCCAAATCGATAAAATTCTAAATAGTGACATTCGAACAAATACAATCTGAGAAGCGATCACGATGTTAACAACATCTCTCTCGAAATATTCAATTATGAACTTTTCTAACAACTGGTCTGTGGAAGTCTGAAAATGACCGTTCACGTACAGAACTCTGACATACACTCTTTGTCGTTAATTGGATCGTAGGTATCAGAATTCGGTTACATATTACATCACTTCTCTGTTGTTCATTATTTTATAAAAAGTGCTAGAATAAACTGTGTCATGAACGGATTATGAGCAGTTTCATAAAGTCTGTATGCACAATACAAATTGCTGGTATCGTTTTATCCTTTTCAATATATTTCGATGTATTTGACTGTACTGATATGCATGAAATAATAGAATAATCCATTCATTTGTGCAACTTACATTCTCATAATAAAAAGATATCTTCCCATTCGAGTGTATCAGGTACATTGCCTTGAATGTATCATCTGCAGAAAAGAAAACTATCGACATTTAAAATTTCAAGGATTAGTGCCGAGTATGTCATTGCTAGATGTGACATTGTATGTGCCTACACACACAAGGGGATCAGATGTTAGCAGATATTTACTGTGTTATCTCAAATGTTTTCGTAATGAATATAATCTCGTGAATGTTGTGTAGATGAAGTAAGCATGTATCCTTCATAATGAATGTCAGATGCTTAGTTTCTCTAGTTTTCATATTCAAACAATAAATCATCTAGTTTCTAATTGGATCTGATAGTTGGAGTGGTATTCAAATTGGTGGAATATTTCCTTTATTTCAGCTGATACAATCGACTCTAGGCTTAAGTGAAATGGGCTGCTGTTTGTTTGTAATCCACATTATGTGTTAAAGATGAGAAGTGAATACCCTTAACACGTTCTGTTTTAACGAACTCTTAATTTGAAAGAATAAAACTTAAGAATGATCGTATAATGAGTGAATATCCAGATGAATGTGATGTATACAGAAATGATTTTCCGATGAACACATATGTACAGACTTGTCATCATGTTCCTTTGAAACTTGTCAATGAAGATGAATCACTGTATTCATTTATCTACAGATGAAATATGATTATGACCTAATGAATTCAAATATGTATCGACAATCGATGGATTCTATGTGTATTTAGCCATTGATTTCGTAGAATGGTTACACTTGAATACTTTCGTCAGGTTTTTTAAAAGACGAATTCAATTGCTCAAATGGAATAGAAAACAGTTGAGTAATAACAATCAATGATGATGATGATGTAAAGTGTTAATAGTTCACATGGGATCAAACAATCATGGATATGTATACATACTTGATTTTTATCAATTTCTATAGGACATAATTTTCTGACAGCGAGAAATTCCTCTGAAATAATGAAAGTAAAATAAATTTGTGTTCCAGTATCTGTATTATGAATATTGACCTCTTTCAATAAAGATACACTTTTTCTAACACAAAATATGTTTGAACACAAGTTATGATGTTCCTTTTCAACATTGAAGTGAACCAATTCAACTAAATTAGAGTCTCAATGATCTGGGTTCTGAAAAGTTGGGCTTGTAAGCATTTGGCTAACTAAACAACCATTAATATCTATTCGACAATAAACATACATAATCATCTTGTGAAATTCTGTTATTCCAATTGAACAGTATTCTCTTAACTGAACTAATGATTGCCCGGGAATGTTACCCCAATGACATTAATTTCGGTAAGTGAATGAAAAGAATACCCTTCATCTTGATATTCTAGGTGTTCCAGTTCAAATCAATCATGTTGTACTAGCACATTATTCGTGATTGTTAGTTGATTGGATGGTTGAGGTGGTGCATGAGTCCAAACTTCATGATTAACCGGTTATGATAATTAAGATTGCGTTCAATATCCAATAGTTCAACGACAGTGAATAAGAGGGACTGAATTTTTAAGAACCAAGTAAGTGACAGAAAGATTTGGAGGACATCAAATATAAATCGTTGATAGTTCATGTGCTTCAATAATCCAAACTGATTTCTTACACAACATTGCTTATTGTTGCATCTGTGATCAGCTTGATTCGTCCAATCTATCAAGAAGTGTCGTATTGATGAAATATCAGTTTTATGATAGTTTGAACAGATTGAAGAGTAGATAATTTGCACCTTCGCATTCACATCGTTTGGTTTATTATTTCTACTCCATCAATTTGTGTCTACTTTGAAGTGAATCACTGTTTTATTTAACATTTTCCCTTCACAGTAATGAAAACATGTTGTGAACACATTTTTGGGGCATGAGATCACACAAATAAAATAATCACTGTGTACTGACCAGCTCTCATGAATTCATCAAGTTAAATACTGAATCATTTATGCAAAATAAAAATGAGTAATGTAAAACATAAAACAAAAACACGTCACTGTATAATAGAAGTACTTACTCCCATTCAAAATCTCAACTTCACACTGAACATTGCCGGTGATATGATTGAAAACAAAACTCGTATCTTCTCTTTCTTGAAAATAAGTTATTCCTGTGTTTATCAAATGAAAATATACAATTTGAATGAATTGCGTGAACTGTAATTAGTTTACTCCTACGGTACAACTTGAACAAGGAAATACATTAGCAGATGTATTGAATGTGAAACAAAAAATGCCTAAAACTGATCTATTGAAGTAATGAAGGCGACTTTGATTCATGGAATTGAAATGTGAGTAAACAAATCTTTAATTCGAGGAAAAGAATTCTCTTACCATTACTATCTTTATTGAATGTGCGAACATCAGCACCGTAAAATGTAAAGGGGAAATTCAGATCTATTTTCTAGAAATATGCAAACATATAGATTATCATCTCCGTTGGAAAATGTCGTTAACTCACCTCCCCAACAACCGATTTGTTAAAAGTTCCACTTATCATTGGAGGGGATTGATTAAGGCGAATGAACTGGGAATAGTGATAAGAATGAGACTGAATATTTGTAATGCAACTTGACTGATCACTTACATATTTATGTGTAGCAGTTTGAAAAATTACCTTTGTTTTACTAAATAAAGCGTTTCCACAAGATTCATGACAGTTGAAAGATTCCGATGTGAGGACAATGATTGAATAGATCGTTACCAACTGACCAAATGAAAATGTAGATCTGAAATGGTTCAAATGAATAGAACAGTGTTATCTCATTAGATCAAATTGAAATGGATATAATACAATCATTTGACTTAAGTGTACAGTCATCACTCACATCATTTTCTTGTTTTAGACGTTGGTAGAACGTGTTGAGTCTTATATGGAATTTTTTTGAAGTGTTTGTATGTTTCAGATTGGATGATTCAAATTGACCATTAGGATGATCGAATTTCATAAAATCATTTCATAATTATTAACCAATCGTCATAAGAGATGAACTCATGGTTATGCCATATTCTTACACGTATTGAGGTAATATAGTCTGATATTGATCCATAGTTGATTGAAATTCCTTACCCCCCCCCTTATTGATGAAAACTATTTTGCATAGGATTAACAATATTTTAAACTAAGTAATTAGTGCTCTTATTTTCATGAACAAACAAACCAACTGTGAGTTGGTTGTCAACGCTGCATAGTTTTGATTCGATTGGTTAAAATTAAAGTAACACACACTATTTTCATTAGATGACCAAAGTTCACATTTGTAAGTTTAATTTTTATTTCAATAAAATGAATTCTTTCACTGGTTGAAACTATGGGTCAATTGAGGCTAGATCACCACGAAAAACCTAGAATAACTTGACTGCCGTTCCACAGCAGTGCGCATCCACGATCCCGCCCACCGCGAGATCCGTACCCAGGACCGATCAGTCTCGCACGCGAGCGCTCAACCATTAGACCACTGAGCCGGCCAGCATCCTACAGTGTTCATGTCTAACTTCAACCAATCCACGAAGTTGCGCCACCGTCACTATTGTCTTCAGTGAGTTGATATCTGACAACAGACCTGGTTGAACTTCAATGGTGGTGGTTTCTCACTAGAACTCTATGAGTGTCTCTTGATGTCAGTCGCTTGTGAGCAAATGATTATTATCAGGAAGGGTTTTGTGCACGCGACGCTGATATGTCCTGGGTTCGAATCTCACGAGGCGCGGGATCTTGGATGTGAACTGCTCAGGAGTCCCAGTCTAGGATGAAACAACCGTCCAGTGCTTCCAGGTTTTCCATGGTGGTCTAACTTCAATTGATTCATGATTTCAATCAATGGAATGAATAACAGTCCATACTTTCGTAAATCAATTTTCATTTCATTGCAAAACGCCGAGACTATTTATGTTTTGATTACATTTGTAAAATGGTAATTCTCGATACTATGAAGGTGAATTATGCACTTCAAAAAGACGATGATGATGTCGTAGTAGTAGTAGTAGTAGTAGTAGTAGTAGTAGTAGTAGTAGTAGTAGTAGTAGTAGTAGTAGTAGTAGTAGTAGTAGTAGTAGTAGTAGTAGTAGTAGTAGTAGTAGTAGTAGTAGTAGTAGTAGTAGTAGTAGTAGTAGTAGTAGTAGTAGTAGTAGTAGTAGTAGTAGTAGTAGTAGTAGTAGTAGTAGTAGTAGTAGTAGTAGTAGTAGTAGTAGTAGTAGTAGTAGTAGTAGTAGTAGTAGTAGTAGTAGTAGTAGTAGTAGTAGTAGTAGTAGTAGTAGTAGTAGTAGTAGTAGTAGTAGTAGTAGTAGTAGTAGTAGTAGTAGTAGTAGTAGTAGTAGTAGTAGTAGTAGTAGTAGTAGTAGTAGTAGTAGTAGTAGTAGTAGTAGTAGTAGTAGTAGTAGTAGTAGTAGTAGTAGTAGTAGTAGTAGTAGTAGTAGTAGTAGTAGTAGTAGTAGTAGTAGTAGTAGTAGTAGTAGTAGTAGTAGTAGTAGTAGTAGTAGTAGTAGTAGTAGTAGTAGTAGTAGTAGTAGTAGTAGTAGTAGTAGTAGTAGTAGTAGTAGTAGTAGTAGTAGTAGTAGTAGTAGTAGTAGTAGTAGTAGTAGTAGTAGTAGTAGTAGTAGTAGTAGTAGTAGTAGTAGTAGTAGTAGTAGTAGTAGTAGTAGTAGTAGTAGTAGTAGTAGTAGTAGTAGTAGTAGTAGTAGTAGTAGTAGTAGTAGTAGTAGTAGTAGTAGTAGTAGTAGTAGTAGTAGTAGTAGTAGTAGTAGTAGTAGTAGTAGTAGTAGTAGTAGTAGTAGTAGTAGTAGTAGTAGTAGTAGTAGTAGTAGTAGTAGTAGTAGTAGTAGTAGTAGTAGTAGTAGTAGTAGTAGTAGTAGTAGTAGTAGTAGTAGTAGTAGTAGTAGTAGTAGTAGTAGTAGTAGTAGTAGTAGTAGTAGTAGTAGTAGTAGTAGTAGTAGTAGTAGTAGTAGTAGTAGTAGTAGTAGTAGTAGTAGTAGTAGTAGTAGTAGTAGTAGTAGTAGTAGTAGTAGTAGTAGTAGTAGTAGTAGTAGTAGTAGTAGTAGTAGTAGTAGTAGTAGTAGTAGTAGTAGTAGTAGTAGTAGTAGTAGTAGTAGTAGTAGTAGTAGTAGTAGTAGTAGTAGTAGTAGTAGTAGTAGTAGTAGTAGTAGTAGTAGTAGTAGTAGTAGTAGTAGTAGTAGTAGTAGTAGTAGTAGTAGTAGTAGTAGTAGTAGTAGTAGTAGTAGTAGTAGTAGTAGTAGTAGTAGTAGTAGTAGTAGTAGTAGTAGTAGTAGTAGTAGTAGTAGTAGTAGTAGTAGTAGTAGTAGTAGTAGTAGTAGTAGTAGTAGTAGTAGTAGTAGTAGTAGTAGTAGTAGTAGTAGTAGTAGTAGTAGTAGTAGTAGTAGTAGTAGTAGTAGTAGTAGTAGTAGTAGTAGTAGTAGTAGTAGTAGTAGTAGTAGTAGTAGTAGTAGTAGTAGTAGTAGTAGTAGTAGTAGTAGTAGTAGTAGTAGTAGTAGTAGTAGTAGTAGTAGTAGTAGTAGTAGTAGTAGTAGTAGTAGTAGTAGTAGTAGTAGTAGTAGTAGTAGTAGTAGTAGTAGTAGTAGTAGTAGTAGTAGTAGTAGTAGTAGTAGTAGTAGTAGTAGTAGTAGTAGTAGTAGTAGTAGTAGTAGTAGTAGTAGTAGTAGTAGTAGTAGTAGTAGTAGTAGTAGTAGTAGTAGTAGTAGTAGTAGTAGTAGTAGTAGTAGTAGTAGTAGTAGTAGTAGTAGTAGTAGTAGTAGTAGTAGTAGTAGTAGTAGTAGTAGTAGTAGTAGTAGTAGTAGTAGTAGTAGTAGTAGTAGTAGTAGTAGTAGTAGTAGTAGTAGTAGTAGTAGTAGTAGTAGTAGTAGTAGTAGTAGTAGTAGTAGTAGTAGTAGTAGTAGTAGTAGTAGTAGTAGTAGTAGTAGTAGTAGTAGTAGTAGTAGTAGTAGTAGTAGTAGTAGTAGTAGTAGTAGTAGTAGTAGTAGTAGTAGTAGTAGTAGTAGTAGTAGTAGTAGTAGTAGTAGTAGTAGTAGTAGTAGTAGTAGTAGTAGTAGTAGTAGTAGTAGTAGTAGTAGTAGTAGTAGTAGTAGTAGTAGTAGTAGTAGTAGTAGTAGTAGTAGTAGTAGTAGTAGTAGTAGTAGTAGTAGTAGTAGTAGTAGTAGTAGTAGTAGTAGTAGTAGTAGTAGTAGTAGTAGTAGTAGTAGTAGTAGTAGTAGTAGTAGTAGTAGTAGTAGTAGTAGTAGTAGTAGTAGTAGTAGTAGTAGTAGTAGTAGTAGTAGTAGTAGTAGTAGTAGTAGTAGTAGTAGTAGTAGTAGTAGTAGTAGTAGTAGTAGTAGTAGTAGTAGTAGTAGTAGTAGTAGTAGTAGTAGTAGTAGTAGTAGTAGTAGTAGTAGTAGTAGTAGTAGTAGTAGTAGTAGTAGTAGTAGTAGTAGTAGTAGTAGTAGTAGTAGTAGTAGTAGTAGTAGTAGTAGTAGTAGTAGTAGTAGTAGTAGTAGTAGTAGTAGTAGTAGTAGTAGTAGTAGTAGTAGTAGTAGTAGTAGTAGTAGTAGTAGTAGTAGTAGTAGTAGTAGTAGTAGTAGTAGTAGTAGTAGTAGTAGTAGTAGTAGTAGTAGTAGTAGTAGTAGTAGTAGTAGTAGTAGTAGTAGTAGTAGTAGTAGTAGTAGTAGTAGTAGTAGTAGTAGTAGTAGTAGTAGTAGTAGTAGTAGTAGTAGTAGTAGTAGTAGTAGTAGTAGTAGTAGTAGTAGTAGTAGTAGTAGTAGTAGTAGTAGTAGTAGTAGTAGTAGTAGTAGTAGTAGTAGTAGTAGTAGTAGTAGTAGTAGTAGTAGTAGTAGTAGTAGTAGTAGTAGTAGTAGTAGTAGTAGTAGTAGTAGTAGTAGTAGTAGTAGTAGTAGTAGTAGTAGTAGTAGTAGTAGTAGTAGTAGTAGTAGTAGTAGTAGTAGTAGTAGTAGTAGTAGTAGTAGTAGTAGTAGTAGTAGTAGTAGTAGTAGTAGTAGTAGTAGTAGTAGTAGTAGTAGTAGTAGTAGTAGTAGTAGTAGTAGTAGTAGTAGTAGTAGTAGTAGTAGTAGTAGTAGTAGTAGTAGTAGTAGTAGTAGTAGTAGTAGTAGTAGTAGTAGTAGTAGTAGTAGTAGTAGTAGTAGTAGTAGTAGTAGTAGTAGTAGTAGTAGTAGTAGTAGTAGTAGTAGTAGTAGTAGTAGTAGTAGTAGTAGTAGTAGTAGTAGTAGTAGTAGTAGTAGTAGTAGTAGTAGTAGTAGTAGTAGTAGTAGTAGTAGTAGTAGTAGTAGTAGTAGTAGTAGTAGTAGTAGTAGTAGTAGTAGTAGTAGTAGTAGTAGTAGTAGTAGTAGTAGTAGTAGTAGTAGTAGTAGTAGTAGTAGTAGTAGTAGTAGTAGTAGTAGTAGTAGTAGTAGTAGTAGTAGTAGTAGTAGTAGTAGTAGTAGTAGTAGTAGTAGTAGTAGTAGTAGTAGTAGTAGTAGTAGTAGTAGTAGTAGTAGTAGTAGTAGTAGTAGTAGTAGTAGTAGTAGTAGTAGTAGTAGTAGTAGTAGTAGTAGTAGTAGTAGTAGTAGTAGTAGTAGTAGTAGTAGTAGTAGTAGTAGTAGTAGTAGTAGTAGTAGTAGTAGTAGTAGTAGTAGTAGTAGTAGTAGTAGTAGTAGTAGTAGTAGTAGTAGTAGTAGTAGTAGTAGTAGTAGTAGTAGTAGTAGTAGTAGTAGTAGTAGTAGTAGTAGTAGTAGTAGTAGTAGTAGTAGTAGTAGTAGTAGTAGTAGTAGTAGTAGTAGTAGTAGTAGTAGTAGTAGTAGTAGTAGTAGTAGTAGTAGTAGTAGTAGTAGTAGTAGTAGTAGTAGTAGTAGTAGTAGTAGTAGTAGTAGTAGTAGTAGTAGTAGTAGTAGTAGTAGTAGTAGTAGTAGTAGTAGTAGTAGCTTAGACGTGAATATACAAGTATCAGTAATGATCAATCTGAACAGATTGTTTACTTTTCACGTAGAACCAGCAACATATTTCTTGAATCTAAGACTTTTTCTGCACAGTATGCAATATATGAGTTTCATTTATACCATGAACTGTGATATGTTTTATCTTCTTATCTTGAACAACATCTGACACATATAGATCTCGCGACTTCTAAAGAATTTCTACTTTCACCATAAGAAGTCGTAATAATAATAATGGTGATAATAATAACAACGTTGCGTTATCATAATATGTAATAAAAGGAGTAGTATAGTCAAGGTAATTACGAAGAAAACGAATCAAGGTGGATTAGGAAAGAGATAATCACAAAACGAATAGGTTTATAACATGAATTTGAAGTGTCTGGTGATTTAGTTGTGGACCACGGTAAACATGGAGGCTGGATATACCTCTTCTGGATATATTAGTTCGGCTTTCAGGAGTTGATCCAGGTGACTTCAGCTATGTTGAGTACCCGTAGTATAGCTCCTGTTTTAAACCCATATAAATCGTGTTTTTGATTCACGGTTTCTTTACTGACCATGTCAGGTGTGAATTTAATCAAATTTACTCTAAAATTACTTGATTGAGAATGTTATATTATAAGTTTATCTATATATATTTATTGATGGAATGGTTCAACCGGAAAATGTATGGAAATATCATTGTTTGCAGTAGTAATGTAAATAACTGCAGTCAAAACGAAATGAATATACGGAACAACACAGATGAACAATGAATGATGTCTGTGGTGGATTTGAATTGCCTGGACTCCAATAGAGAACTCACGTACCCGGCATATAGAACATGGAAGCGACCATCCTTATAGAGCAACTAATCAATAAGTCGGTTCAAATGATAAAACATCAACCTTCTGAGCAACAGATCTCTTAATAATCTCAATATTTGATCAGAGTTTTCAATGTTGAACATCATCTTATGAAGTGAATTGTAATGTGATTGTCAAAAATCAAGTAACTGAAAGGATAGCTTTATGATAATCAACATAATGTTTGTTACTTTTATATTTCAAGTAGACGGGGATGATGATGATCCCGGACATCATGTTCATCTCCACTTTATAAATATATATTTGCTACTTTGTGGTAGATCGAATCATCATTTTTGATAGCACCCTGATCATATATGCCGCTATAGACCTTCTAAGAAATCTTCCAGATCTTTTCCTGAATATCTACAATACTGGAGTGTGAAGGCAGTTACGACCAGATTAATTTCAATTCGGAACTGTTAAGGAAAGGAAACTTACAGAATCTAAATCACATTACCTGCATGAATGATACACAAATCGAACTACTATTGAACATTTGTTTGAATAAATCAATCTATTAAATGAGTGAATAGCACAATATCACAGCATTCAATCTGTGTAGATTTCATTTATTCAAAACTAAAACCGAAATGTGCACTTCTGTGTTGATGAAACACAAAGATAACCATGTGTAATACATCATCAAGGAGATTGATGTTTGAAGACACGATTGAATTGTGAATCACTGTTTTATTTTCATAGATTACATGTTAAGACAGAAAGGTTGAGTGAACAATAGCTTGTGATTGAGTCCCGAATTGTAGCGAAATATAGATTGTTGTATATTTATCAGAATTTCCCTAGCCAGCATATGTCGACAATGGGAAGAACGAGTATCGTGGAATGAAAACTCATACAACTGTGGTGCATACTACTTTTGTCTGTCGACATAATAGTTTGTAACACTGATCGGAAGTGGAAAACCTTACACCAGAAGGTTAGGAAGATGGAGTTGAAGAGAATATAGGTGGAACAAGAGAGTGTGGACTGGAAGAATCATGCAGAATGTGATGGATAAATGATGGAAGTTCGCAAATGAAGTATTCAATGCAATGGTTGTGCTATTTTACCAAGGTTGCCAAATGCCCTGGTGGTATGGCCGAGAGTGTATGTATGAATGTATGAAAATAGTTAACTATTTTAGCATTCCTCAGTTACTGTCTCAATCGATATTCATTGAATCGTAGATAAAGTGGCCTAATGAAGTGAATTATCACGAGAACTTATCAATTTCCAAACCTAATTCATACAAACACCACAAACCTGTATATCGTATGCATTGAGGAATAAGATTTGCAAAGACAAATTGCGAATTCTGTCTGATTCATCGCATTGAATATAACATAACACCACGTTCGATCGTCATTTCTCTTTACATCCGATAACATTTTCAAGGTAAAATTGATTACTCCTTCTTCAATCTCAGTGTAAACAACGTGTTTGTCTAATGAACAAAGACATATTTGTGTTGACCTCTTCTTTGTTTATAGAATCAACTATGATCATACTTTGTTTATGATTGATCACCTCATTGCATCTCACTAATCATTAAATAATATGGTATTCTCTATTGTGTATCGTGGGTGTCATATGAATGTTGGTTGTTGTTTATTTGGCTGACATCAATGATGAGTGAAATTCTCATTTTACATATTATTATTACTACTTTTCCGAAAAGAAGATGAAGTGGAAGCAAATGTTCTGGTTGTCAATTCCTAGGTGATCTTGCTCCAGCTGTGAATAAACACTGTCACCATTTACCAATTAATTTCAAATGATTGTAGTGGTGGTGGTTTATTCTTATAAAATCATCCAGTTTCACCTCCGTTATTTGTCAATCTGTGAAATGTCCATTTTTAAATTCGGTTCTTTAAAAGTCGACTAGTTGTCACGTCCTGTGTATCATTGGTGAAGGAGACTGTGGAGAATAATCTTGACTAAATAATACACAGCACGTTCTGTATATCTTTTTATACCAATCACTGTGACGGATACACTCATCATTAGCCGATATTCTGAATAAACACATTTGGCTATTTACCAGATGTTTGCTTTCACTGAACATTAATTAAGGTTGGATATCATAGTTTAATGGACATTGAATGGAATCCTATGTGTGTCTGGATTCGTTTAGACATATCAGATGATGTTGAAATTTTTCTTTATAGCTTGAGACCTAGCAACAGAAGACTGCAGTTAACACAAAACTGCTTTGACTAGACAATTCACATAAATTCTTATTCAAGTCATTCCTGTAGCTCGTCTAATGTTATTGCCAATCATATATCCATTCAATCATTATGTAAATGAGGAAGTGCAACTTGACAGTGCTCGATATCAGCAAAACCCATTGGACACAACATAGACAGATGATTTGGATTCGGTGGAGATGTTAATGTACTGTGTTTACAATGAAGGTGCTCTACACTCTCAAATGTTTGCTCTGATGCCGTGTCAAGAAGCATCTAGAGCACTTGTGCGATGCGAATCTCATGAACCCAGAAACACCAAAGCGTCCTTCGAAACAAAGAAGGAGGGAATCATAATGAATGCTACTAAATGTTATGCAATGATAGCCACGACAACGACAAAGATCGAGTTTTCGAGGTTGTGCAATCGATCATGGAGAAGTTCTCGGCAAAAGACCTGATCATCCTCATTGGAGGCCTGAACGCCAAAGTAGGAATGTATAACATCGGCTTTGAAAATATCATGGGACGACATTGACTGACTGGGAGAAAGAAATGGAAATGGAGAGAGATTTGTAAATCTGTGTGCATTCAACAAATTAATTACAGGCATCACAACATCCCCTCGCAAATGCATTCACAAAGCTACACGGTTCTCACCGGATCACATTGCATAGAATCAGACAGATCAAGATAAAAAAAACGGGGAGAAACCAATCCTCAACAGCCGAACAATAACATAGGAAATGAAGGCCCGAGCTGAATAAACGGAAGCAAAATAGCAAGTGAAGGTGAGCATTACAGCCAACAAGCAAACGTACGTGGAAGACCCAGCAACAAGAGCAGAAAAAGCCGTAGCTGCAAGAAACATGAAACAACTATACGAAACGACAAACAAACTGGCAGGAAAATACAGAAAACCAGGGTGACCGGTAAAGGAGAAAGTAGTCAAGTCAATCAATGAGATTCAAGATCAGAGGAATAGATGGGTGGAATACATCAAGCAACTCTTGAATAGACCAGCTTAGTTGTGTCCACCAGAGATCGAAGCAGCACACACTGACCTTCTTATATATGTCACTCCTGCTAATGAAACAAAAACCTCTGAACTGTGTGCATTTTCTTAACAAACATATTTGTGTTGACCTCGTTTGTTTATAGAAACACTAATGATCATACTTTGTTGTCAATTATCACCTCATTCCATCTCATAATGAGATCATATGGTAGTGTCTATACTCTATTCTGTCTAGTGACTGTAATATAAATCTTAGTTAGAATAAAATATTTCGCTTCGTAATAATCTGTTAATGTGACTGACAAAATGATTAGAATTCTGAAGTCATAGAAGATTACTACTTCCGTTAAGGAAAATCAAGTGAAAACAATCACTGTTGTGGTATTTATAAAACTCTTGTGTCCAATCCTCATGGCCTTTCATTCGCTGATGTACGTGTAGTTGTATGTTGTTCAACTGTGAATCAGAGATCTGCATTATTGTATGGTAAGTTTGCAACTGGCCAAACACTGGTAACAGACATAGAAATGTATCACATTGTATTTTAGCTACAGCTAAATTAATAGAAATGGACTGTTGATTTTATCTCTTATCTCAGAGGAATGATCGCGATTTGCTCGTTCATTTCGTTTGGAATCAGCAAGAGACTTCACCAAACAGTACTATATCATCTGCGTACTGTACGTAGGTAAGAGGACCTCTAGGAAGAAGATCAGTGCCCGAGAATTCAATCGACGAGAACAATAATTCCATCAGTAGGTCCATGATGAAGTTAAACAAAAATGGAGACAGTGGACAACCTTGACAGACACCAATTGATGTTGAGAAATCAGATGACAGTTCGCCGTAAGCTCTGACTCCACCAGTAGTGTTCGAGTAAAGAGCCTTTACGTGTTTATGTACTTCTGAGGTGAGCCTTTCAATGACAGACGCTATCACAGAACCTCTCGATCCACGCAGTCAAATGCTGCTTTTTAATCAAGAAAAACTATCATCAGTACACATTCATATATATATACCACTCTAATCCCTAGGAAATTGATCCGTTTCACAGACAATGAAATGAAAATGTCTTTCAGGTCACTTGTGATTGCCATCGGTTGATATTCGCCTTAGACTACTTCTGATTAGCTCTCCATATCAACATATCTCCTATTCATTATAGTTATCTAATTATGAAAATATGTCACTAATTTTTTATGTAACTACAGTATAATTTCCATACACAAACTTTCAGGAGTATTGCTCATTTTTCCTAATTGGTTCGATATTCACTAAATATGATGTGTATGGATTTATCATTTATTTATATCAAATGGAAGGGGCCAATCGGTAGAGGACCGTGATTATCCAACTACTTATAATATGTAGAACTTGACAGTATGACATATCTGTAATCTTGAAAGGATTGCAGTTCTCTGAGTACATTGAACCCATATTGCCAAATATCAGTCAAAGAAGCTGATATTGATCTACTAGGATTGAAAGTGATCTCCAGTAATATTCAGATATTAATGTTACTAGTATTTGATCATAGGTGTCCTCAAGTTCACCGGATGTTCCGTCGTCACATCATTGAATAACATTTTCAAACCCTAATGTTTCCGATTACTGCTGATACTTTTACTACCTCTACCACTATGGGACTTGAATGAACATTTGTATATGTGTGCCGATGTGGTATAGCAACTTGAACTGATGTACGTACGTACGTAAGTGAGAAATTGTACTGACTGACTGAACATTAACTATAATGAAGTTTGTCTAATCACATTCCGACTTTATTCGTTTGGGTTAAGAAGCTCTTGGTTTACGTTAAATCTACCACATTATCCAACAATATCGATTTAGTCTACACTCACAAATATCTAAATAAATCAATTATTCTTTCCAGAAACATTCTACAATTAACATTAAAGAGAAAAGTGAAGATGAACACTGATAAGATGGATGTCATACATACCAATGCTAATTATAATGAGATGAATGATAGTTTAAGAAAACACTTATTTAAAAAGAAATAAAGACAAACTTGATCTTCATGTCATAGAAATTAATTCACACAATTGTTTCTAACTACTTTTATCGATATAAGTAGTTAAATATGACTGAAATTTGATAGTAACCAATTTCTCACAGCATATTCATGTGATTTTTTCACTGAAAATGTAACATAATTAGGCAAATTTTGCCATGAATCATTAATCTTTTGTCCATTTTCTTCAGTATTCATTTCAGTAGTCTGTAAAAGACTCAATTCAGTCAAAGTATTTGCAAAGATTCTTTCATCGATCTTATGGCTGTCCTTATTATCATCATCATCATCTTTGGGTGAAGAATTGAGTTGATTTTTAACTTGTATTAGTAATGATTGAAGATGATCTAACTTCTTTCGAACTTCATCTATTTCATTTTCATCAAGACTAGATATTGAATGTGGAGATTTTTCTTTTGGAATATAAGAACATCGTGGAGACAATGGACTCATCCTATTCCTTATGTAAATTGAAGAAAAACAGAAAACATATATGGTTGATAATCATCAAGAGAAATACAAACATGTATGAAGTTGCAACTGTCATTCAAAACTATTAAACCAAGGAATTACAATTTCATAGATTAAAAAAAGATCAATCGTTGGATGAATATCGCCAATGATAACATCTCAGATTATAAGGATATTTGATGTCTATTTTAAACGCGCAGAGAATATCAATCTTATCAGAGTTGAACATATGCCTTAGCTAATGAACGCCAATTAGTACAATGAGAGATGAGGTAGGATTTCGTGTAGATCGCCTATAGAGATGTAAATAATGTCAAGGATTAGATAACTTGTGATAAATAAGGTTTCCAATGGTTTATGATAGAATTGAAAATGTAAACCATTATATTTTAACTCATAGTGATGATGAGTCTATAATTTAGAATAGACATCTTTTAAGTCTATCGAAGCGTCCAACTCACCCGAGTGAGATACGCGAAAAGCCGAAGTTCCAAAACAACGATTTGTCTACAATAGCGGTTCTTTATTAAATAATACACAACATTCAGTTAGAAACCTCAACTTTTGAGGTGTCTGGGGCGTTTAAACGCGTCCTTCAAGAATGAAACTAAGGGAGGCTTCCTTTAAGTGTAACATAAAGAATAATTATAACATACGATAGTACAAAGGACAGCTGATAGCTGTGACTAAATTTGATAAATGTTTATCAACAACCGAAAACCCGAACGAAGAGCACACAATATGGAAACTGTTGCGTTTAAACATATGCACGAAACTGTGGATAACCGCTGCAGTGATTAAGGTACAGTAATCATAATAATAAGTACAGTGACAAGTACAATAAACGTTATAATTATGTGTGAACATTTCAGAATATTACAGTACAATTTGCGTTACAATATAAGTGTGAAAATTGTCCGGAATACAACTGCTTACTGAATGTAAACCAGTAGTATAATACAGTATACAGAAGAGTAGAAGGGGATAAAATAGAAACAATGGAAAACAAACTTAACAACATCTTTCGTGTTTTCAATAATCTTTCAACTGATTTCAATCATATCTTCATGAAAAATTATACAATCTCCTCTATCTAGTCATATATCGAGCATTATCAGTGATTGATGTCTGACAATCACCAGCAGCACTGGACGGTCATCCAGTGCTTCCTGGTTTTCAATGGTCGTTTAACATCATTTGGTTCATGATCTCAATCAAAATATATTGATAAGTTCTCTACACAGACTGTTAATTCGAACGATTGATTTAACTTGAAATGAATAAAGAGTCTGCTTGTTTTTTGACTAACATTTTTAATGAAATACCATTCTACGTGGAGTTCACTTTTCCATAGACTAGTCACTACACAATCCTTCTATTCTAGACATCTACTTCTCGACTTATACGATTTATTACACTAACAGAAGAATAGGAGGATGAATGATAAAGATTGATTTCTGTTGTGACTTTATGATCCGCTTGTTATCAGGTAATCTATTCGCCAATCAAAATATGACTTATTCGCTCTTATACTGTACTAAACTAATGACATCCAACCGGTCTAATCAGCCTAGCGTCCTAATGGTTCGTTGCTCGCCTAGCCCATCCATAAATTGAAAGTAATCTAAGAACAATAAAGCGTGTACTAATAATCTATAGGTTAAAATAAAGCTTATAATAAGAGGAATATAGATATACGCAATCTAGTTACTGAATATGTATACCATAAGAATACATAGATAACATTATTCGAAGAATAGGTCACAGACGCTACTCGTAATTCAATCTTCACAAGGATATAACAATTTACATGTACAGAAAATAGATCGAAAAGTACATCTTATCTAACTTGTTATTCTTATATTCTTATTTAAACACATTGATACAACGAAGCATCGAATAGATATGCTTCATACTTTATCATTCGATTTGTGTGAAAGCTGTGATACTGCACGGGTGCCCAAACCGAGGTTTGTAACTAATTTAGTGTATTATTTAATAACGAACTGCCATTGTGGACACATCGTTGTTTTGCGAACTTCAATTTCGCGCGTATTTCAATCGGATGACTTGGACGCCCTGGATGGATTTAACATAGAATAAACTGTTAAGTAAATAAGCACATACTGTAGTGATACATTTAAAAAGTATACCTCATTCTGGATTTACGACCATCTGTATTGAATGTGATCATATCAATTGCAGAATTGTCATTGGTTCGATATAAAATGTTCTCAGCTAATTGTTCATTATTATTATTATCATTATTATTATTATTATGCATAGCATTGTCACAATCGTGAATGTGTCGAATATGTCGAAGTTGTATTGATTTATTCAACGCTGTTGGATTTGAAAATTCATTCCATCGATATGTTTTTTGATTTATAATCCTGAATAGATAAAACCAATTACAGTTAGAGATAATCAATAGAAAACTCTGATCATTCAATATGTATTGGTTCAAGTTGATGGAGTCAAAGAAGAGATCAATATGATCTTAATGGTAAACATAAGCAGTGTAGACTCCAAACTCTGCCTGCAGTCCTTCCGAGGGCTACTGCCGGCCCCAACCCCGGATAAGGAAGGAGGGTTGGGCATGGGGTTAGCGACACCATCCTGTAGAAAACTAACTGTAACACAATTTCTGTCATTTCACTCATCTCTTGGTATATACAAAATTAATTATGTGGTTTCAAATCAGGTACTCCATACCTACTGATATAGTCGAAGTTCAGTAGTCACCAACTACTTGACTTTAAATGAAGCTAGAACAAATATAGATGTAGAATATTATGAATTCAGTATTGTTGTCGTGGTTCCTCAAATCGCCCCCAAATGCCCTGATATGGCCGAGAGTGGGGAGAGTCCGCTCTCCCTCTTGAATGCTCTCACATGGCCACGCGTATATAGCCTCTGACAGGGAAGTCCCTCTCACTACCTTCTCGTGTTGTTTACGAACATGAGAGGACGAAAAGAGAATGTCCAACGGTTTAACTGGTCACAAACCAAATCAATGGTGCACATTGGCTCCAGTATTCTGAGGGAACAAATGACGTATGAACCAATCGTTGGTTGCCGGCTACCATGGAACTGCACCTCCTTACGAAGCTCCACTACCTTGTGGATCAAACCTTTAGGTCGAAGGCTCGAGGTGTGGCCCTCTAAGGAAACCATCTGCTCCGGTTTGGGCACTCGTGCGGTATCACAGCCCTCCAACAAATCAAAGGAGATTTGCTTGCCGCATATGTACTATCTCCTTTTTGAATACAAAGATCCAGTCTAAGTTTTCTTTATCGTGATCGCTTCACCATAAGCATAAGATATGTCGATGATATGCCCGATGTCAAGGGAATACCGAGCTATTGCACTGTTGGGAGCCCTAGTCCTTCTCAGCCTCAATTTCTTTGGAACATCCTCAGAAATGTAAACATGTAATCTTCTCTCGATTCTTCCAATATATGTTCTTTGGCATGTACATGTAAATTGGTAAATGCAATTGGAGCTACTGAGAAAATTTGACTATTCCTTTTGTAAATATCACTTAATCGTTTTAAACCTGATTGTTCTTGCACTTTCATACTAATTGCTCTTTGTTCCCGTTCTTACCTCTTTGATCTTCTTAACATGTTGCCGTCAGACATTCTATTCTTGACTATCATTATATACTACTTATGTCGATATAAGTACCACATATCACAATACAAAAATATGTTCTTTGATGAATAATCTTGAATCGACATTACCAAATAGATTAGATTACTGATCAACTGAAACATTGACAATAAATAGAGAAGGGATATTGTGGAGACTTCAGAAATTTCACTGGTTGAAATCATGAATCAATTGAAGTTAGACAACCATGGAAAACCTGGAAGCACTGGACGGTTGTTTCGTCCTAGTCTGGGACTCCTCAACAACGCGCATCCACAATCTCACCAGTCGCGATATTCGAACAGAGGACCTATCGATCTCGTGCGTGATAGCAACTTCGTGCATTGGTTAAAGTTAGACAGTAACACCGTTGGATGCCAGCCGGCTCAGTGATCTAATGGTTAAGCGTTCTGGCGCAAGACTAACAAGTCTTCAATCCAAATCATGCGAGAGGCGAGATTGTGGATGCACATTGCTGAAGAGTCTCAGACAAGGATGAAACAACCGTCCAGTGCTACCAGGTTTTCCATGGTGGTTTGACTTCAATTGACTCATGATTTCAACCAGTGAAATCAACCAAGAGATTGTGTTTTTTTTAATGTTATTACTTACGATTTAGGAATAATTAAATTATTTACTTGAATATGACCATTTTCTTTAATTAATTGAACAAGTAATTGATCATAATGAAATTTCATTGGATATAAATGATCCTTTCTTTGATTGATAGTCAATAACAAATGGTTACGTTTTGATTGTTCAATTTGTAAAGATTTCATAGTCAATTGTGTTTCATTTGGACCTAAAATACTGTTTATATGAAACGTGAATAGTAGTGTGTGTATATAGATTGATTTATTAATGATAATTATTAAACGAATAAATATCATCAGTTTAGGGGTTGTTGAGATTGTTAAGTTTTGATCCCGCGAGAGGGATCGTATATTCGCACTGCTGAGGAGACTCACAATAGGACGAAACGGCCATTCAGTACTTCCAGGTTATCAATGGTAATCTAACATCAATCTATTCATCATCTCAATCAATAACTTAATAATCTCCACAACCCCATACTGATCATTATATCCTACGTAATATGAAACTATTTATCATTGTACATTAATGACTCCATGTGGAATTTAGGATCTAAGAAGTTGGGGTTGAAAAGGACTACTGAACTAGAACAAAATGAGATGCAATTTCAAAAAAGTGCTTTCAATCCTCAATGATTTACTGGTCTCACTCTTATGTAAGGTTTGTATGTGTATTCTAGTTTGAAGAGTTGAAAAAGAAAATCTCTTCAAAAAACTACATATGAAACTTATGATAAAACGTCTGTCAAGCTAAGTGAATTGAATTCTTGATAAATTATACCTAGGTAAGTCAGTACTTATCATAATTAGAGGGAATCGACAAGCGAATTTCAATTTAAGTATCTTCTTTATTCATGGTTATCAACAAAAACATAACCGCCTCCTGTTATAACTTGTGGCCTGTGTTCCCCCTTTCTATATATATAACCTAATGATAACGCCAAATAGAGAACAGTGATTTATCAAAAGGACCAATAAAGCATAAACCCCGTACTAGCAGTTTAAAGTCTATATTGGTTCTGCATTCTGTCTAGCC
The DNA here is from genome assembly GCA_944470425.2 of Schistosoma bovis. Classification (NCBI taxonomy): domain Eukaryota; kingdom Metazoa; phylum Platyhelminthes; class Trematoda; order Strigeidida; family Schistosomatidae; genus Schistosoma; species Schistosoma bovis. The sequence goes on along the minus strand of OX103961.1, from coordinate 2,722,627 downwards.
CTGAATGTTAAATCCAAAACACAAATATCAGTCTTTGAAATATGAATCATATAATTCAAACATACTGGGTTTATATACAAACCAAACAGACCACATCGCACCATAAAATAGAAAATAACATTTATACAAGATCAAGCCAAAAGTAGCTGTGAATGTGATATACTGTAATTAATAGACAGGGTTTAACTCAAGGACGGTACTTACTTACTTACATGCTTACTTACGCCTGTTACTCACAATGGAGCATGGACCGCCGACCAGCATTCTCCAACCCATTCTGTCCTGAGCCTTCTTTTCTAGTTCCATCCAATTCTTGTTCATTTTTTTCATGACTATCTCCATTTCCCGGAGTAATGTGTTCTTTGGTCTGCCTCTTTTTGTTTGGCCTTGAGGATTTCATGTGAGGGCTTGTCTTGTGACGCAGTTGGGTGCTTTCCTCAAAGTGTGTCCTATCCACTTCCAGCTCTTCTCCCTGAATTCTTCCTCCACTGGGATCTGGTTTGTTCTCTCCCACAGTTGTTTGTTGCCAATAATGTCCGGCCAACGGATCTGAAGTATTTTACGTAAACAACTGTTAATAAACACCTGTATTTTCTGGATGATGGCTTTTGTAGTTCTCCAAGTTTCTGCACCATACAGTAGGACTGTTTTGACATTTGTATTGAAAATCCTGACCTTGGTGCTGGTTGACATTTGCTTTGAATTCCAGATGTACCTCAGTTGTAAACATGCTGCTCTTGCTTTGCCGATCCACGCCTTCATATCCGCATCAGATCCACCCTGTTCATCAATGGTGCTGCCCAAATATGTAAAGGTTTTCACATCTTCCAAATCTACTCCGTCAATTGTGACTGAATTGGTGCATGTTGTGTTGTATTGTATCGGAGAATCTGGCTTTTCCCTTTGTGTATATTGAGACCTACTTCTGCTGAGACTGCTGCTACACTGGTAGTTTTCTCCTGCATTTGTTGTTGCGATTGCGATAGAAGGGCCAGATCATCTGCGAAGTCTAGATCATCCAACTGCATCATAGACGTCCACTGTATCCTGTGTGCTCCTTCAAATGTTGACGTCTCAAGGACATTAAATGGTATAATAATAGTTCATAGGTCAAAATAAAGCTTATAATATGGGGAACATGAATATGTATAGCTTAGCCACTAAATTATTATACAACAACAGTATGTGTATAGTACTAGTCCCATTAATGATTCTCAAAAGTTGCTATTCATAATTCTCGTTGAGATATAACACTTTGTTGAAGAACTCGATATTGTTATTCATGCGATTCAAATCAGTATGTATTAATAAGATCATTATGCATAACTACACATTAACTACAAATCAACAATAATAATCAATATGGAAACGGTGATGCAATTTCTTCAATTGTTTAAAGTTAAACATCAACACCATTGGATACTGACTCAATCGTCTAGAGGTTAAGTATTGATGCACAAAATCGATAAGCATTACGTTCAAATCTCGAGGGTCAATAATCGTGAATACACACTACTGAAGAAACCTATACTGGGACGAAATGGTCATCCAGTAATTCCAACTTTTCCATGGTGCTCTAGTTTTTATTAACTCTATAAATAAATGAAAAAACTTATTACCTCTTAGATTTTCGGCATAAATCCATTGGATTCATAAATTATTTCTATTGTAAATGTTATTGCAAAGGAATTTTCTGTCTAAATGATCCTCTTTTCTAAGTTGAAAGAAAAGAAAGGAAAGAAAAGCAAGACAAAGAAAAGAAACGAAAAGAAAGGAAGAAAACTATTTTTAACAATCAAAATGGTTGAAGTTAGACATTAACACCGTTGGATGCCAGCCGGCTGTGTGGTCTAGTTGGTTAAGGGCCTGGCACGAGACTGATAGGTCCTGGGTTCGAATATTGCGGAGGGCGGGATCGTGGGTGCGCACTGCTGAGGAGTCCCATACCGGGACGAAAAGGCCGTCCACTGCTTCCAGGTTTTCCATGGTAGTCTAGCTTCAATTGACTCATGATTTCAACCATCGTATTCACAATTCAACAAGTAGTATGAATACTTACTGTTATAACATGTGCTCGGTGTGCCCTGTGAATGTATCATGTAATGATATCGTCAATTAGAGAACATTAATTTATCGATAGGACCAATGACGAGCAAAACCCGTACGACTAGTCTAGAGTTCATATCAGTCCTGCTTCCAGTCTAACCATGCCTGTTCAATCCGGAACATCAATCTCAACCTCTGTAATATGAATCATGATATTTCAAACATACTGGGTGTATAGACAAACCAAACAAACCACATCGTACCATAAAATAGGAAATAACATTTGCAGAAGATCTAACCAAAAGTGGATGTGAATAAGGGAAGGTAATAATCGATAGACAGTGCATAATTCAAGAATGATAAATCGTATAATAATCATTCATAGGTCAAAATAAAGCTCATGACAAGAGGGAGACGAATATTATACAATAACAATATACGTATAATATAGATGCATAAATGGATCCCAAATGATTACCATTCATTATGATTATCGGGACATATCACTTACTCTTTTGGTTTACTATTCCATAAGAATTATAATCACTATGCATTAATTTATTGTATATTGAACTATTTCAATTCCTTTCTATGATTATTATATTAAATGTTGAATTGTATAGAAACGAATTCAGAAGTAGGAATATAGCAATATGATGAGTTTTTTTTGGATATCATTATCACCATAGTAACAATGAAAATACTGACCTTGATGGAAAATACTGACAAATATGAAAATTGACAAAGTACATTTATTTGTATATAACAAATGTGATCGATAATATATCATTATATAATATAAATGGTTTTGTAAGTAGTATGATTTATATACCGTCATATAAATCAAATGATTTATGTAAAGGTTAGAATATTGTTCCTAGTGCTCTAAATGAAGCAGATGGTTTTCTTAGGGGCCCATAACCAGAGCCTCTGATCTAAAGGTCTAATCTACAAGACAGTGGAGTAACTTTATGAAATGCAGTCTCATGGTAGCTGATTAACAACAATTGATTCATATGCCATTTGTTTCTTTAGGATATTGGAGCCCATTTACATCATTGGTTTGGAGTTAAGATTTTGCCACTCCCCTAGGTAGAGCCGCTATATCCACCAACACGGTTAAAGCGCCAAACATTCGCTTCTCGTCCTCTCAGTTTCATAAACAACAACGTTTACGCGAGAAGGCAGCGAGTTGAACACCCTTGGTAGTGGTTGTCTGCACATGGTCATGTGAGAGCATTTCGAGAGAGTTTAATCTCCCCATTCTCAACCGTACCAGGATATTTGGGGAGAATGTGATCTTACTTGAGTATATTTGATTTAATGTTGTGTGAACCACTGTTAAATTACTTTATAACTGTGTTACTCATTCCTTTACTTAGATTTCATGTTTACATATGAACAGGAAAACCTTCATCTACTTTCATTCCAATTTATTCTTTTATTTGTTGACCAACATAGAAGAGGGCGATTTTGTGGATATTATAGTACAGTCGATTGAAGCTATATAACCATAGAAAAACTGAAAGCACTGAACTGGGTCATGGTGCTCTACTTTCAATTGATTCATGATCAATTAAAGTGTTGTTGAAATATATATGCTCAATATGTCCATAACCATATTTTCTTTCTTTCAAAATGATTTCATAAATAACTTCCATAAACTACTTACTTCAAATCAATATAGATAGTGGCTAGCAGTGGAATCCAGTTCGACGCTCATTTCGTAATATTTTTGGGAATCGTCAGCTGGATGTACCTGCATCTCAGAGTTGATGTTCACTCTAGAACTCGATCAATTGCAGTCTTAAACCTCAATGGGAAAATACAAGCCAAACTATACCAAGTGAATATATAACTTAATAGAATCACAGTGTTAGTATGATAACATCTTCACTAACCAACTATTATAGGCATATGATTATAAATAAGAACTCAAGTGATGCATACCAATGAATCATAGTGCTATGGTAAAATTTGAACATCATACATTAAATACATTATTTCTATACATTCTTTCACTTGTCCTGTACATAATTCTTCATTTCTCAACTTTGTTTGTTATTTCAATTCTTCTCTGTTTCACTTTCTATTCTGTTTAATTTGGTCTTCATAATCTTTTTCACTATTAGGCATTCTATTACTGATTGATGTTATATACTACTAATATCTATCAATATAAGTAGCATAAAGCACAATGTTATATAATATACGAGAAATACAGTAAATGATGGATCATTATATTGTTAATTTAGAAGTAAAATATTATAGTTAATATAAGTTGTGAAGTCATTTAAATAGAAACTGTTATATCCCGATAAGCATAATGAATGGTAACTTTTTGGATCCATTTATGGACCAATACTATGTGTATACTGAGCCATGTCATCAAGAATCTTCAACCATTGGTTACGATAGTCACGCGGACCTCAATCAAGTAGTCAGCATATTGGAATCACTAAGGTCAAAAGAGCAGATCAAGACCAAACATCACATTACGCCGAAAAATGGAGATAGACATGAGAAGAATTCTAATCTTCTGAATTCTTCATTTCCCTTCATTTTTAATCTTTCCTTTGCATATAAGTAACAGTTCGTTCAGTCCTTCATTCTTCCATGATCTTCACCTACCTTTCAATCTTCCATAATCAATTGTTTGTTCGTTTTAGAAAAAAAAGATTATTTGTACTCCTTTCCAATTTTTTTCACAACTATTTATTAACCATTATGACACCTTCTGGTTACTTTGTTCTTGTTACCTACTAAGTGGACAATTATCTTCACCTTACCTATTTTCACTACCCGATTGATACATAACTTCTATTCAATATCTGATTTTCATAAACCATTCTGATAAGCCTTGCAGATTGAACGCTATATTCGTTTCCTAAACTATTCTGTAACCCACAAGCTGGAACTATACAGTGACCGGAACAACGAGAGAGAAAGTGCAAAGTATGCGAGAAGTACTTTTCTTCAAAGTTCATTGCGATACAGAAAATACGGGTTTTTTCTCTTTTAAATGTCCTTGGGTTGCTAGAAGATTCTGGAATGCTACTAAACATAGTAGCCGTGTAGCAATCAGCCAATCAGAACCTTTGCACTGGGTGTTTCACTTCCTTGATATTTTTGGCTAAAACTTCAAGCGAGCACTGATTGAATGAAACGCTTCTTAGCGTATTCTGATGCTTGCTTGCCTTTTGCAAGAAATTTCCTGGATCACTACAACACATTCATGTCAAAGCACCACTTCAAGCTGTTGTTTTCATTATTCAACATCATTCTATTTTATTATAGACTACTAGTATTAACTATACATAGGATTGTATAGAAAATATTCTTCGCTGAATTGCCTTTGGTAAACTGCATCGTTATTAAAGAAAATCTCCTTTTCTGATGTTAGACGACCATTGAAAACCTGGAAGCACTGGACGACCGTCCAATGCTGTTGGTGATGGTCAAACATCAATCACTTCATGATCTCAATCAAAAACTTAATAATCTCCACAACATCATACTGATGATGCTCGATATATGACTGGATAGAGGAGATTGTATAATTTTTCATGAAGAAATGATTGAAATCATTCGAAAGATTATTGCAAACCCGAATGATGTTGTTAATTTTGTTTTCCATTGTTTCTACTTTATCCCTTTCTACTCTTTTGTATACTGTCGTATACTACTTATTTACACCCAGTAAGCAGTTGTATTCCGGACAATTTTCACACTCATATTGTAACGCACATTGTACTGTAATATTCTGAAATGTTCACACATACTTATAACGTTTATTGTACCTGTCATTGTATTTATCACTATAATTACTGTACCTTAATCACTGCAGCGGTTATCCACAGTTTTGTGCATGTGTTTAAACGCAACAGTTTCCATATTGTTTGCTCTTCGTTCGTGTTTTGGTCGTTGATAAACATTTATCAAATTTTGTCACAGCTATCAGCTGTCCTTTGTACTATCGTATGTTATAATTATTCTTTATGTTACTCTTACAGGAAGCCTTTGTTATTTGCATTCTTGAACGACGCGTTCAAACGCCCCAGACACCTCACAAGTTGATGTTTGTAAGTAAATGTTGTGTATTATTTAATAAAGAACCGCAATTGATGACAAATCGTAGATTTGCGAACTTCGGTTTTGCGCGTATCTCAATCGCGTGACAGTCTGTGAAGAGAAATTATCAATACATTTTAATTTAGATCATGAACCAATTGATGTTAGACGACCAGTGAAATCCTGGAAGCACTGGACGACCGTCCAGATAAATTCATAGAAACGGACTGCTTATTACATCTCTTATCTCAGTGGAACGATCGCCGTTTGGTCGTTCATTTCGTTTGGAATCACCAAGTGACTTCACCAAACAGAACTATATCATCTGCGTATACAGAGTCGATAAGTGGACCTTTACGAAGGAGATCAGTGCTTGAGAATTCAATCGACGATAGCGTTATTTCCATCATTAGGTCTATGATGAAGTTAAACAAAAATAAAAAAAGTGGACAAGCTTCACAGACACCGATTGATGTTGCAAAATCAGATGACAGTTCGCCATAAGCTCTGACTCCACTAGTAGTGTTCGAGTGAAGAGCCTTCACAAGGTTTATGTACTTCTGATGTGAGCATTTCAATGACAGACACTGTCACAGCACTTCTCGATCCACAGAGTCAAATGCTGCTTTTTAATCAAGAAAAACTATCATCAGTACTCATTCATATATATATATACTACCCTAATCCTTAGAAAATTTATCCATTTCACAGACAATGAAATGAAAATGTCTTTCGGGTCACTTGTGATTGCCATCGGTTAATATTCGCCTTAGACTACTTCTGATTAGCTCTCCATATCAACATATCTCTTATTCATTATAGTTATCTATGTATCAAAATATGTCACTAATGCTTTATGTAACTACAGTATAATTTCTAATTGCTTCGATATTCACTGAATATGATGTGTATGGATTTATCATTTATTTATGTCAAATGGTAGGGGCCAATCGGTAGGGAACCGTGATTATCCAACTACTTATAATATGTAGACTTGACAGTATGACATATCTGCAATCTTGAAGGGATTGTAGTTCTCTGAGTACATTGAACCCATATTACCTAATATCAGTCAAAGAAGCTGATATTGAGCTACTAGGATTGAGAGTGATCTCCAGTAATATTCAGATATTAATGTTACTAGTATTTGATCATTGGTGTCTTTGAAGCATTGATCGTATATCCTGTGACCATTGAGAAAGTAATCCAAGTGTTAGGAAACGAGTACTAGAGGAGGATGGAAAATCAATTGATGGATTAATGAAACTTCATCAGTTAAGATCACTGGGATATGTGTTTGGTATGCCCAACCACCGACCGCCCCGACGTGTGATGTTTTATGGTGTAGGAGTAGGTTGGAAGGAAACTAGAGGCGGCTAAAACAAAACATGACACAAATTCATGAATTCACTGACAAGTTTACTGTGACATATTAATAGATGTAGACTGCCTTGTTAAGATCCGCTAGACGACAGCAACAAATGGTTATAGACCCTGAATGAAATGGCTGAAAATCGTTTGCAATGGCTCAGGTGCATCCATTCCTTGTGTTCTCCCAAATTCTAATCTTCTGAATTATTCATGTCCCTCTATTTTGTCTCCTTTGAAATTTATTTCACTGGATTATAATCCTTGAATAGCATTTTCAAACACTAATGTTTCCAATTACTGCTGATACTTTTACTACCTCTACCACTATGGGATTTGAATGGACAATTGTATCTGTGTGCTGATGTGGTATGTCAACTAATGTACGTGCGAAATTCTACTTTGTTACTGACTGACTGAACAGTAACTATAGTGAAGTTTGTTTAATCACATTCCGAATTTATTCCTTTGGGTTGAAAAGCTCTTGGTTCACGTTAAATCTACCACATTATCCAATAATATCGATTTAGTCTACACTCATAAATATCTAAATAAACCAACTAATCTTTCCAGAAACATTCTACAATTAACATTAAAGAGCAAAGTCAAGATGAACACTGATACGATGGATGTCATACATACCAATGCTAATTATAATGAGATGAATGATATTTTAAGGAAACACGTATTTAAAAGAAAATAAAGACAAACTTGATCTTCATGTCTTAGAAATTAATTCACACAATTGTTTCTAACTACTTTTATCGATATAAGTAGTTAAATATGATTAAATTTTGATAGTAACCAATTTCTCACTGCATATTCATGTGATTGTTTCACTGAAAATGTAACATAATTAGGCAAATTTTGACATGAATCATCAATCTTTTCTCCATTTTCTTCAGTATTTTTTGCAGTAATCTGTAAAAGATTCACTTCAGTTGAAGTATTTGGAAAGATTCATTCATCAATCATATCACCATCATCATCTTCATCATTGGGTGAAGAAATGAGTTGATTGTTAACTTGTATTAGTAATGATTGAAGATGATCTAACTTCTTTCGAACTTCATCTATTTCATTTTCATCAAGACTAGATATTGAATGTGGAGATTTTGGTTTTGGAATATAAGAACATGGTGGAGACAATTGACTCATCCTATTCCTTATGTAAATTGAAGAAAAATAGAAAACATGTATGGTTGATAATGATCAAGAGAAAAACAAACACGTATGAAGTTGCAACTATAATTCAAAACTATTAAACCAAGGAATTACAATTTCATAGATTAGAAAAGGATCAATCGTTGGATGAATGTCGTCAATGATAACATCTCAAATTATAAGAATATTTGATGTCTATTTTAAACTGATAGGCCACACCCTTAAAACGAAGGTAAGGGCTTCATGTCTTTTAAATTTAGAAATCATCTGAATCGCCTTTAACATTTATCAATAAACCCATCATAGTCGTTGTTGCTGATTGTATTTGGGTTTATGGATTGGTTTATCATATTAGCAGCCTAAAATGCGGATATAGTTTAGATACGAAAATTAGAAATTTAGAGACTATCAACTCTGGAGCCTACTAAAATTAACGCCTGACGAATATTTTCGAATTGAAATTTACAATATATTAAGGTAGCTCTGATTCCTTAACGCTACAAATTTATGATAATTTCGAATCACCTAAAGCAACAATACCTATTTTTTCCACTGGCTAATCCTCAATCAACACTGTAACTAGTCAAACATAATAGTTTCAGGATTTCGTCATAAAGTGATTGTCACGACTTGACAATCACGTAATATAATTGATGAAATTAATGAAATCGGTCAGCAAATTGACTTATAATTATCACTAGTGTTGTTTTTCTTTTATATTCATTCACTACAGATGATTACAGTATGTTTCTCTACAAGTTGTTCATTCAGTAAATATCTCAAAACCTTGTCAATCTAATTGATGGTTTAGCGACACAATCATGCATGCAAATAATCAGTATAAGCAGTCGAGCAAATCTCCTGCAAACTGAAAACATTATTTACCCCAACACTGACTAAGGTTCAAGCCATTATCATAGACTTGGGTTGGGAGTGTACTCCCCTTGGTTACAACTTGTTTCCTCGCTGATAATCACATGAGCGTCACTCACTGTTAATTATCTTGTAAACACTTATTTAGCTGAATACATCTTGCAGCACATCACCTAGTAATGTAGTATATTGACTTAACTGATTTTAGTACCTTATAATCACTATATCTCAGTTGAATCGTATTCCGCCTTATGATAAACTACATACTTGCAACTAACTTGTATGCATCATCAGCGGTCAGGTATAAATATGTATAAATAGTCTATGGCAACTCAGAACATTGAGTCTAGAGTATGTCTCTTACGAATACACTCATGTTTAACGATTTGTTCTTAGCTATCTGTCCAAAATTCATATAATTATCATTCACGTATTTAAATTTTGTTTTGATAAACAATCATGTGTATTAGTAGTATTAATAAATTCTATCACCGTCAAGTAAAAATGAGGTTGAGAAAATCTCCCCGTAACTAAATAAACCGTATCAAACTAACTGGAACACTACTTGGAATTCTCCTCCACGGTAATACTTTTGTTCCTTCAGTTAGGCGACTAATACAAATGCAATTGAAAATCAACTCATATGGACAACTTACTAACATGAACGTTATTTGATTTTATAATTTAAACCAAAACTAATACTAATAGTAACATTTCTACAATACTGATTACTTTTATTATTTCTAAACACAACATACATACCACGTATGAGTTAAGTTATTAACCCAAAGGCTATTAACACGCATCGTTTTATTATCATTACTATTGTAATCCCATTTTCTATAGCTCAAATAATTTTCACCCAAATTTTCATTTTAACCGTGTTAAGCATGAAGGCAGGTATTTTAAAATTATTACAAATATTTTCCGACCAGATGCTGCCGCCTTCTTTTTGATTTATCTTTCAGCTTATCATTACCCGGAGGATTCTTACTAGTCCTGGTGACCTTAAGCGCACGACAATCCCATCCAATTCGGTATCGAACCAACATCACGTTGATTCTGGTGGGAGAGTAGTGTAGTGGCATTGGACCATAATCACACAATCCTCAAAGCTGAACACGAGACTACTCGGAAAATAGATATTGAATATTCAACGTGGAGAAATACCTAACGATGGGGAAGGCGCGAACAAGAAATTGAATGAATTGAAGTTAATCGGATGGCATGGCTCAGCCATGCAGGCGTGGTCCCTCTGAATATTACCTTATATCTTTTATTCATATTAAATATATTGTTCTTTCTCTAGCCTAAGCATGTTCTTCATCATGTATTGGTAGTTGTTACGATACAGTGAGTTGGTGTAGACGATGATGTGACTTCCACGTAAGATCTTATAGATTAGGCAGTTATATCATGAGAAATCTACAATTTTTAGGATTAGGTCTATTATTAAAGGAGTACTAATATCATAGTAGACCATAATTCTACATTGATAAGCCCGACTAAAGAAACGAAACCTATTACCAATAATCCTTATTTCCACTTTAACCTTGTCGATCGATTTTATATTTATGTTAACCCAATATTCTAATAGTCCTCTGATTAATGCTAACATGTATTATCGTAATGTTATATTGATTATTACTTATAACATACTCACTCAATCGATACCAATAACCGATTATCTATATCAATTAGCTTTGATAATTCACTAACAAGCTTTCATAGCATTTATATGTTTCTGTGGAATAAACTTGTTGAAACATCTAGCTCTATCTAAATACAACGTGAATATACATCGACTAACAATGCAATCAACGACTAGATAGTTACTATTATTATTATTATTATTATTCACAAACATCTTATGGGTACATAAGTGTTGTGAAGAAACCATTTCTGGTTTCTTCAGAAAATGCAATAATACACACTTTTCAATAATGTCAGCATGATACTTGCCATTTAAAAAAATAAAAAAAATTTAGAGCAATAATAGTAGACAATTAATAATAATAAATCGGGTCTATGCAATTGAGAAGAATGTTGAATTGAGTTTAAAGAAGGAAATGGAGAAAATGAGGCAAGAGAAATAAAGGAGACGTGAAATACGCAAACAGTCTAATAGTCGTGTTTATGAACACAGAACAAGAATAAACGACCATGTGTGTATCATTAAATTAGTAACAAGAAAATAACTTATAATTGCAGTAAGATATGACGCTAGAATAAATGTTTGTGCAGTCACATAGCTTGGAGTGATGCGATGAAAGTCTCAATTGAGTGAAAAGGATAGTGAAATATCAATATGTATGAGTAGTCCTATATGCATAGTGAAGATAAAACGAGTCTGACAAGTTAATTCAAGTGTAACACAAGTTATTGTCTTCATTACAAACTTCGTAATCTTAAGAATAAGATTTATTTAGAGGGAAAGTAGAGAGACAAGAGAAGTGAACACTTAGTGAAAAGTTTTGATCCATGATAAGAATAACAATTGTGTAATGAATATCAACCTCAGAAGGAAACCAACAACTTAGAAAAATAAAATAAAAATCCTCTAAAGCACTCGGATAAATACATTTAGATTTATGTAATAGTATACAGAGTGAAACCGGATATTAGTATAAGTATTTATGCAATAATAAATAAGATTGATGCTATGAAAGTCAGAATTGATTTCAAAGAACAATCTGGAGTTGAATATGTTTAGAAGGATAAGAAGATATAAAAAGAATATCTAATGTGTCGGGGAACTAATAATGATGTGATTATAACGGTACTAATGATAAACACGAACATAATCAGATTTCATATATTAAGATAAATAGAAATAAAATAAAATAGATGTGGAAAGATTTAAAGGTTTTATTTTGCTTTTCAAGCAATTAAATGGATGACGGACCTTGTTTGTATAAATCATTATTGAATACATTGATATTCAATAAGTGACATAATCCACTATCGGAAAGAAAATCGTCAAGGAGACTTTTGAACCGGGTTGTAGTTTCACTGCAACGGAGGTTCACTGGTAGTCTGTTCCACATGGTTGAGTAGCGAATAAGGAAAAAATTCTGACGTAAGTTTGTGTGGGTTCTTGGAATCGCTAGAATATTCTCCTTATTGCATAGATTATGGGATGATATCATCAGGTATGAAGGGGTGGATACCGAGGAGTAGAAAATACCGTTAATAAGCCGGTAGATAAATTATTTATTTATTTATTTGAACACATGAATACTGTTGCAAGAGAGCGCCAATATGTATGCGCCACACAAAACAATGAGAATTCGAAGAGAAATAGAAAAAAAAAGCTAAGGAGCGCAACAAAACAAGAGAGAACAATAACGAAGAGATTGGTTTAAGGTAGTGTGGTAGTAATGAGGGAACGGAAAGGTACAATCAGAAGAAATCTTTCAGGTAAGGAAGACAACACCACTTTTTATGAAGTAAAAGAAGGTTACAGCACGATCACTACTGCGTTCTATTCTGAGCCAGATCTGATAACGTCTCTAGCCACTGTGTAGCACCATCTCTCAGACCCCAACCAGGGAGTCGCGAAGGACCGACAGAAGCCAGTCCTTTGCACCTTTCTTTCATACCACGACACAATGTCATGCACTGACCACCTCTCCGCTTCTTCCAACCAGTCCCAGAGTCGGCAAATAATGCACGACGTGGAATTCTCTGGGACGACGATCGGAGAACATGTCCAAGCCACCGAAGTCGGTGCTTCAAGGTGATGACACCAATTAAATTATCGTCTCCGTGCCCGAACACACGATGCCGAACCTCTGCATTATTAACATGATGTTGCTACTGGATGTCAGCAATCCTTCGGAAACAACGATGATCAAACACTGAGTCGTCTAACATCATCAACTCGAAGAGACCAGGTTTCACAAGCATAGAGCAAAACTGCTCTCACCGACGCGCTGTAGATCCGACCTTTCACAGCCAGACTAACATCACGAAGGCGCCAAAGGTGGCCCAGATTGGCATAAGCCGCTCTGGCTTTCACTATTCGTGCATTGATCTCATCACTCACACCCCCACAAGCACTTATGCAGCTACCCAGATACACGAACTTCTCGACTACGTCTATCTGCTCACCATCCAGGGTGAGTACAGGATTGGAATCCCGCCAGTCCTGTAGAAGTACTTTGCACTTCGAAGGTGCAAAGCACATACCATACCTACGGACACTGATTGCCAACCGATTAAGTGCGGAATGCATGCCTTGGGCATTATCGCACAGTAAGACAATATCGTCCGCATACTCAAGGTCGAGAAGTCTTTCTCCAGGCAACAGATCCACACCGCCATTACTTACACCCATCAGAGCTGTTTCCAGAATGTCATCGGTGGCGGGCTTCAATGAGTTGTAAGGAACCTGCAGAAACCCAGTGCTTATAAGCTGGACGTTTCGCGAACCCACAACTGACTGTTCCCGCCATTTTCATGGCGTCATGCAATTGCAACCAATGCTCATCTATACTTTTCGGTGGAGTGGTAGCTAGCCTAGAGGCTAGCTCGGTTCGATACTTATTTGCAACAGAAGTTGCAACCAGCTTGCTAATATCAATCCGTTGATGGCGGTCACTTCGTTGTCCACTGAAAAGTAAGGCAAGATTGGCGCAGACCAAGGCATGGTCAGAGTCCAGACAGGTACTCCAAAAGGAGCGGCAGTCTTATACACAACCACGCCAGCGGTAGCTGATCGCGATGTGATCAATCTGAGTCCAGGCTTGGGATGTAGAGGGAGGACGCCAGGTGGCACATCAGCGATGACTGTGCCGAAAGTTAGTGCTAGCCAGAAACAGGTTGTGGTCTGTGCACAGTTGCAGTAGACGGTCCCCGTTATCTGACCTGCGACCAACAAGTCCCCATCGGCCACCTCAACGACTCTCTTCTGTGCCCAGACGCCCGACCTGAGCATTCAAGTCTCCGGCTAGTACCACAATATCTGTCGAACGCACTTTCTGGAGAATAACAGTTAACTGGTGGTAAAACTCATCCTTGATTGCATCCGGGCTGCAATCTGTCGGGGCATAGGCGGAGATGACGAAAAGACATCGTTTCTCACGCCGATTTCTTCTCACTTTGATGGAACTTTCTAATCTAACAGCACATAACCGACTGTTAATGGGGATCCAATCGACTAGTGCTGCCTCAGCTCTAGCGCTTAGTGCGACACCAACGCCAGCAAGACCAGACCAAGATGCCACAGGGTCCCCGGATAAGCGCACGTTAAACAAGCTTTTCGAAGCGACAGATGGAGATCGAATTTGTAGTGCTTCGCCAGAGTCTTGAATACGGGTCTCGGATAGACAACACACGTCGATATTAAGACTATCCAAAGACATAGCAAGCCCTATCTGTTGTCCGACCTGCATAAATGTGTGAACGTTGAAGGCAGCCAGTTTAAATGGTGCACGTGGTTTCAGAAAAACTGCTTCAGTTCTCGTATTCGGTGGTAACATACAATTTTCAACCGGACAGTGACTCGAGAACGTTTAGATACAGTCGAATTTCCACCAAAGACGAGCCGCTGTATAAGTATAAAAGAAGGTGAATAATGTGGGAAAAAAAAAAATAATAATAATAATAATAATAATAATAATGACAATAATAGTAATAATAATGATGATAGTATCAATAATGACAATAATTGTAATGATAATAATTTGAACCAATTGATTGTTTTTCGAAGCGAGGAAAGTAATTTCCATAGGCATAAAGAGTTCATCATTTGTGTGTGGGCTGTGATACTGTCCAGGTGCCCAAACCGAAGCAGGTGTTTATCTGGGGGCCATACCCCGAGCCTTTGACCTAAAGGTCTAACCCACAAGGCGGTGGAGCATCGTAAGGAGATACAATCCCATGGTAGCCGGTGACCAACGATTGGTTCATACACCATTTGTTCCCTCAGGATACTGGAGCCTATGTTCACCATTGGTTTGTGATCCGGTTAAAGCGCCGGACATTCGCTTTTCGTCCTCTCATTTTCGTAAACAACACCCCCTCCACGAGAAGGCAATGAGAAGAACTTCCCTGGCAGAGGCTGCATACGCGCGGCCGTGTGAGAGTATTTCGAGAGGGAGAGCGGACTGTCCCCAATCTCGGCCGTACCAGGGCATTCAGGGGCAAGATTTAATTTGATACGTCTGATCCAAAGAGGTTCTAAGTTGAGTTGTTGACATCTTTGGTATTAGTCTTTGTTATCGGAATACCCCAGAACAGCTTTGGTGAACTTTCTTTGAACACCTTCAATTCTAATCAGGTCATTATGTCTACAATTACTGTAAACTAAAATACCATATTCAAGAATGGGTAAGATACAGTTTCTGTATAGTAACAATCTCGATTCGATATTATTGAAGTTTATCATTATCAATCCGATGAGCGTTCTAGCTTTGGATACTTGAGATATAATGTGTTCAGAAAAGTTCAGACTATTGCTATATCTTAAACCCAGGTCACGAACAGTGTTGAGAGGTTCAAGTGTATGTGTCTGTACAGTCAGATTTAAGTTAAGACAGCGACCAATGTGAATAAATCCACTTTTGTCAAGTATTGATAATTCTGGGCTTTTACTACGTAGAGCTTTATTTTCTATATTCATGAAATACTTACGTTTAGATCAAGCATTTCTGTCGATTAATTTAAGTATACTCTGAAGTGCATACACATCATTCTGTTCATAGTAGCGGTATTTTAATTTCCTCAGCTTTCTTTTAAAAGTATTTTGGCCCCCATTAGCATTATAAGCCACACGACCAATAACTGGAGCAGTGCAGTCAAGACAATATATCAGGTTGTGGTATAGATTGGAAAGCGCAATGTCAACATTATTTGTGCTAAAATAAGTTTCCCATGGTAAACATTGAATGAGAGTTTCAGTCCATTTCCATGTTTGTTGATCAAAATGTCTGCTCTGGTACGTCACTGAAGCTTTAGAGTTCAATTGTATGGCGTTTAAAGAGTGAATAATACTCAATACAATTCTATGGTCACTCATAAAAAACTCATGACTGGTATGCACTGAGATAGAGTCTATGTTGAGTGTGAACAATAAATCAAGCGTATTATTCCCCCCTGGTTGGTTTTCGGACCTGTTGAACCCATCCACAAATTTCTAATGTTTCAACTAGCTTGTTATATCGACCTGGTACCGGAGTCAAGCCCCATGTAATCTTTGACAGATTAAAATCATCGGAGATGATTTTAAAAGTATGCGCTTGGTGCGAAGCAATGGAAAATATAGTTGTTAGTAATCTGTCAAACTTAGTATCCGCATGAGGTGGTCTATATATGCATCCCACCAGTAAATAATTTTGGGATCCACAGTTTACAGTAACCCAAGTGGAGTCGTCTATAGCATCAAGGGATTTATCCTCGAATTTGCACGCGTGCTGATATCGAGAATTCTATATTGTACCAATAAGATAATATTGAATAAAGCCATTAATAATAATAATAATAATAATAATAATAATAACTGTCAAGTTGCACTTCCTCATTTACATAATGATTGAATGGTCCTCTTGATCTCACAAATTGTCCGGACATTACATGTATCTACATTAATTAAGTGTTGTTCTGGTTATTATTATCTCGACCTCGTCATGCACTATCAAATTTGTGGTGCAAGAACATAATTTAAATTCCAGGTCAGAGTTCGTATGCTATAATTTGTTTCTTGTGTTTGGCATATTTTTAGCGAAGTTGCTTTCTGAATTATGGAATTGCTGACTTCTTATTAAACCGTCCTCATTTACTTGGATATATGATCAGCAAAAACCTTGGACGAGCTACAGGAATGACTTGAATAAGAATTTATGTGAATTGTCTAGTCAAAGCAGTTTCGTGTTAACTGCAGTTTTCTGTTGCTAGGTCTCAAGCTATAAAGAAAAATGTCAACATCAACTGATATGTCTAAACGAATCCATCATTTGTCCATCACATTTTGCATATGTGGTGTGGTGTCGCGGTTGATTATGAACACCACTACAAGAAGACTACGTGCCAGTTAACCGATAAAATCCCATGTAAGCCAAATATCAGAAGGCAGTTGATGGCTGTAGTCGAGATGTATTTGTTGGCGATCTCGTTTTATCGGAAGGATGCCGAGATCGTTCCAAAGGAGTACAAGCGTGGTTACTGAGCGTAACCCAATCCGTACAAGGTCACAATCAATCGAATGATAATGGAGCAGTAATATGGCTGTCTTTAGCACAGCTAAACAAACGAGCACGGTAAAACCATCACTGGTACAATCGGTTATAATAATGATTGTCTGCATTAAACCCATCGCGTTCTCTTGATTAAAGTAGGTCACTACATATTCAACATTGCAAACTTTGGTCAAATATTGAGATTATAGAGAGAAGATCTGTTGCTCAGAAGGTTGATCTTGTAGCTTTTGAACCGACTAATTGATAAGTTGCTCTATAACCATGGTCTCTTCCATGTTCTATGTGCCGAGTGAGTGACTTCTCTATTGGAGTCCAGGCAATTCAACTCCACCACAGACATCATTCATTGTTCATCTGTGTTGTTCGGTATATTCATTTCGTTTTGACTGCAGTTATTTGCATTGCTACTGCAAACAATGATATTTCCATACATTTTCCGGTTGAAACATTCCATCACTAAACATCTAAAGATATACTTATAATATAGCATTCTCAATCAAGTAATTTTAAAGTGAATTTGATAAAATTCAAACCTGACATGGTCAGTGAAGAAACGCTTAATCATCGATGACGTTTATCTATAAACGTACATGTTTCCCGTACCTTATCGAGCCATTAGTTTGCTTTACTTCTGACAATTTTACCTTCCAATGTCCCTCATACGTGATTTCATTCACACTCTGTTAAGATCTGCTGGTACTATTGCTAATACTGTTGTAATACTAACTGTAACTGTTCTAAAGAAATCGCCATTTTTTTCAATGTTAATAATAATATCATCTCCAAAATCACCGGCAATTTTTATGGCTTATGTATATTAGTCAATTATTATGCCTCAAAAGTTACTCGTGATTTAATCTTCTCTCGAATCTAACACACTCCTTCAACAATAATATACCGTCAAACCAGACACAAACCTACATAATTCATCTTTTAATTAAATCTGATACCAGCTTCGACATTGACGTTTCGTAAATACAAGACAATGACAGGTCTAGCACAACGAAACAAAACGATGAAATACAAGTTTCACTTAAAAGAGCAGGTCAGTTAGGATATATTTTGAACTTGTTTGATTACTGACTAAACATGTCTTTTCCTCTCAAAACATTTGACTCATATAAACATTTACGTACCAATATTCCACATTGTAGCAACAGCATGACTTATCAAGCAACACAGTTCAAGGTAGGACCTGACATCATGTCTGATTTTTCAAATAGTCTCCAATCTGGTTGATTCCATGTATTAGTACACTTTAGTTTGATGTGAAGTTGTTGTCGAGTTTCTTTGCTTGAACACACACAGACACTGATATATTTGCCTACAATTAGTGAACACTAACAATCTTTAAAATCTGGTAACATGTAAACAAGCATGTGTGAGTGTGTGTGTGCATGTGTCAATGTTGTCATTATCGTCGTCATCTTTGTTGTTTTGTTCAATTCATCAATTTCTCCTTTTATTTGACCTTCTCACTGCTTTTCCCACATACCGGAAGTTTTATATTGTTTGTTTGAAATGGTTGTTGTTTTAAAAATAATCCTCAAATAAGTAGTATCTTTTGTTCCGATCAAATTTATTTTTTCCTTTGATGGATTCCATTTGATGGATTGTTGTCTTCTCAAATGTCAAGTGAAGGTCTACCGTCGAGCTTATTGGTATGGTTGTAAATTGCAAATCAGAGGAGGGGTGAGGAAGATATCTTACTTTTGAGAGCCTCTGTAAGGATTCTTTTGTAAACTACACCATTCGATAAATAGTTTAAATCTATTTTACACAACTAAAGGGTATGACAATATAAGGCAGGCATGAATAAAATGACCAATGTTATATGTGAAAAATGATAATCATTCTCATCTGTTTCTACAGAACTACTTGAAGATGGTGTGATTTGTAAATAAGCCAAGTCAGTTAATGAAGGTCAGAATGAGTTGTAGTAAGGTTTTTCTCAATATAATAATAATCATAATAGTAGTAGTAGTAGTAGTAGTAGTAGTAGTAGTAGTAGTAGTAGTAGTAGTAGTAGTAGGAGTAGTAGTAGTGGTATAACCGACGTTGTTGTGAATTCAGTGTAAGATCCAAACTACGTTTGGACTGCTGGACAGCTGCCTGGATAAGTTAGATACGCGCCCTCGCCCGTTTGAAACCAAAACAAAGTAATTGGATAAGATAGCGGTTCTATAATTTATCATAAATTCAAGTGTACATTATTACCTAAACAAATATAACCACTCAGCTATCCAACCAATAATTGTTCAATTGATCAAATCTAAATTACAATAAATAAGAAAGTTGATAAAGGATGCAAGAAAATTACCAATCACCACAAATAACTGTTATTCTATCCTGTCTGGATAGATCACGTACAGATTCGTTCAAAAGGTAATAATTGGTCGCTCTATAACACAGAGTGTTTTCAATTCTGGAATAGTGCCTCAATTCGCAACCAAAATGCACGATTCCAGTCAACACAGGTCAAGCAATCAAAAGCAGGAACAAATCAATATGGCTGCCGCCTAGACTTAGTATAAAGTAAAACAACATAAGTGCAGCTCGGGAAGAAACGTGGAGACTCAGTGAAGGCGTAATAAAAATAAAAACTATAATAAAGTACAAATTATAACAACTCAAATGTAGTCAAAAAGTTAACAATGTACAACTAAGAGGATAAATAGGAACAAAGTGCAAGTATATACATGGAGGGATTTTCACAAACACACAAAGCATTCAAAATGGACCTTACACCGGACCCCAAAATCCCTCCATATCACACAAGCTACCTTGATGCCTATGGTCATGGTTCATTATGTAGCATATGACACTAAAGGAACGAGTAGGACTTACAAAAGTACGCCTACTCGACCTACCTACATCAATAACAACAAAGACTAAACCGAAGCTTCAAGGAGACCTGCTTCACTTGTTCTCTGGTGATCAGCAATAACACTCGTGGTTTAGACCTAATCACTCTTGCCCAAACTCCACCCATGCTATTGGATGAGGGCCTCGCTGACAATTCAATATTTATCTTCTGCTGATTAGACTGTTGCATAATCCTCTTTAACTCAGAAACGGCACCCATGAAGCTTGACGCACTGTCACTGTAAGTCTCTGGAGGTTTGCTTTTTCTTTTAATAAAGCGTAATAAGGCCATTATAAATGAACCAGTAATCAAACTATACATCAGTTCAATACGTACTGTCCATGTTTGCAAACAAGTAAACACATATCTATATCCCATTTCTAATGACCTTCCTATGTGTCCCGGTTCTTTATGACAATGTCTAATTATCATTTCCGTCACTAAGTGTCGACTGGGTAAAATTACTGGATGTTTAAAAGGCATTTGGGAAATCTGAGTATTTTAATCGACCTTCAACGCAGAGTAACACATCAAGCATTATCAATGCTAAACCTTTTAGATCATCATGACTTATTACTTTACTGCTGTTTTTAAATTCATCAAGTAATTCTCCATACACTTCTCTCTAAACCATCAATAAAATCTTACGCTTGGCAATGTCAAGCTCTTCGACCTTTAAACAACCTAGATGAACGGATCCTTCACAACTCGGTAAACGAAGTACCATCAGGAATTCGATGAACCTTCTAAACCAAGTTACAGCTCTGACTAATTTCAACCACTAGAAATAATAAGAGAGAGTGGGTGTCATGTTGTACTTTATACTACTCAAGTTAACCACAGGAGTTTTTCTAAACTCGATATCGTCAGAGAATATCTGGGCCGTC
This sequence comes from Schistosoma bovis, assembly GCA_944470425.2. Classification (NCBI taxonomy): domain Eukaryota; kingdom Metazoa; phylum Platyhelminthes; class Trematoda; order Strigeidida; family Schistosomatidae; genus Schistosoma; species Schistosoma bovis. The sequence continues at coordinate 2,701,154 of OX103961.1, read as the reverse complement.
TTATTCAGGATAAAGTTCGCACGAAACGGCGGTGATGTGGCACCAAATGCATGAGTTATCATTTGAAACTCAGACGGTGCTTTCGACATGTCCCCCTCCTGCCACCAAAGAAATCTTGAAGCTCCTCGATCAGACTCAGGGAACTTCACTTGCATGAAAATTTCTTCAACATCTGCAGGGATTGCAACTGTCTCCTTGCGAAAACTTAATAATATACACATTAACTCAGCAGCGGTATCGGGTTCTTGATAAATCATATCATTCATGGAAACCCCTGCAAACTCGGCGGCACAATCAAGGACCACTCTAAGTTCTTCTGGTTTTTTCATGTTTAACACTGCATGATAAGGTAAATACCCTCGAAGGCGATAATGAAGCTGCAAATATATTTCAAGGACCAACTCCGCATAAGTCTTAGTAAAATTACTCTCAATACTTTTGATAAACCTGATGTGCAGACTGACATCCTTCAACAACATACCCTTCAAACTTTGTAATCTACGGTTTGCTACTTCATAACTATCCACTTTCATGTTTAGATTCTTTTTCCACGGTATAGAAACTACAAAATGACCGCTGTCGAAGCGCGTGCCCCCTTCCACAATCTTATAGCCGCCTTGTCGTCTACTGATAATGATTTATCACTTGAATAAGCATCTGAAAACTCTTCATCATAAAGCTCACGTAATTCGTTCTCTAATGTCTGTACCTTACTGGTATGGTTAACAACTCTTTTCCTATGTTCCGAATATGACGCAGGTCCGAAAACCGTCCTCCCCAGCAACGTTTTCACAGCGTACGGGTTCTTCCTTCCACCCAACCGTTGGTCTAACACCCAATGTGCTTCTGGTACGTCGCAACCAATCAACAGTAAAACTTCTTCAGTGTCTAGGCTATCTATTGTCACATCACTTAAATGCGGCCACTTAACTAGGTTGTTCATTGCTGACTTTGTTGGCTTATGACCTGGTATACTTGCTACAATCAGAGCTCCTTCAATCGTAACATGTTCAGATCGATCTAAAGAATATACCTCAAAAGGCGCACTCGTGACCTTCATTGTTCTATTACCGCCCACAGTTTCAACTACCACTGATGCTTGGTCTTCGTTCAGATTGAGAGACCTCAAACAGTTTGATTTTATCAGTGTCACATCAGAACCGTTGTCCAACAGAGCATAACCCACAATCTCGGCTTTTCGCGATTTCAACCGTACGGGAATCATGCCTAAACACACTTGACTGACTAGTGATTTAGTATGTCCGCAACAATTCGAGATACCAGGTTTATCACTTTCGCTGTGCAACAAAGAATGGTGTTTCTTTTCACAACCATTGACGTTTCAACGCTTTATCAGCTTACATTCATTAACTCTATGTCCTTGTCTAAGACAGACGAAACAGATACCCTTGCTTTTAGCGTGAGACCATCGGTCTTGAACTGTAAGCGCTAAGAACTGTGGACATTTATAAATAGCATGGTCGTAGGAACACATGCTGCATTTAGTTTTCGCTGTCGAACTATTCCCTTGCTCCGATTGCACGTGACAGTTCGTCTTTAAGTTAAGTCCTTTTCTTGAACGATTTGCTAACCGTCCAAATCTACTACAAGCCACTATCGCACGCGATGCGATAAACTGAGTAAGCTCATCAAAGGTCTGTTCCCTGTTATCTTCAGTCAATTCGTCCACCCAATCCGCCCAATGGGTTTGCATAGGTTGAGGCAATAGTCTCACCATTCTTTCCAAAGTAACTAAGGAATTTAGATCCGAGGCATAATTCATCTGTCTCAAGACCGTAGCAGTTTTCCATTTTAATAGCCAAATTAGATAGTTGCTCTCCGTCAGTATAATCAAAATTCACAACATTGAATAAGTCTTCTAGTGTTTCTCGAGCGATTACGTGCGCCTGTCCGAACAACCGTTTTAGAATTTCTTTGGCCTTCTTATAACCAAAAGAGGTTTCCAACATAACACAGCCTTCAATGGCTGTTTTCGCTTTACCCTTACAATAATGTATCAAATAAAGCAAGCGTTGACCATCATCCCTGACCCTTGATTCTACTGATATATTTGCCTACAATTAGTAAACACTAACAATCTTTAAAATCTGGTAACATGTTAATAAGCATGTGTGAGTGTGTGTGTGCATGTGTCAATTTTGTCATTATCGTCGTCATCTTTGTTGTTTTGTACTATTCACAATATTCTCCTTTTATTTGACCTTCTCACTGTTTTTACCCACATACCGGAACTTTTATATTGTTTGTTTGAAATGGTTGTTGTTTTAAAAATAATCCTCAAATAAGTAGTATCTTTTGTTCCGATCAAATTTATTTTTTCCTTTGATGGATTCCATTTGATGGATTGTTGTCTTCTCAAATGTCAAGTGAAGGTCTACCGTCGAGCTTATTGGTATGGTTGTAAATTGCAAATCAGAGGAGGGGTGAGGAAGATATCTTACTTTTGAGAGCCTCTGTAAGGATTCTTTTGTAAACTACACCATTCGATAAATAGTTTAAATCTATTTTACACAACTAAAGGGTATGACAATATAAGGCAGGCATGAATAAAATGACCAATGTTATATGTGAAAAATGATAATCATTCTCATCTGTTTCTACAGAACTACTTGAAGATGGTGTGATTTGTAAATAAGCCAAGTCAGTTAATGAAGGTCAGAATGAGTTGTAGTAAGGTTTTTCTCAATATAATAATAATCATAATAGTAGTAGTAGTAGTAGTAGTAGTAGTAGTAGTAGTAGTAGTAGTAGTAGTAGTAGTAGTAGTAGTAGGAGTAGTAGTAGTGGTATAACCGACGTTGTTGTGAATTCAGTGTAAGATCCAAACTACGTTTGGACTGCTGGACAGCTGCCTGGATAAGTTAGATACGCGCCCTCGCCCGTTTGAAACCAAAACAAAGTAATTGGATAAGATAGCGGTTCTATAATTTATCATAAATTCAAGTGTACATTATTACCTAAACAAATATAACCACTCAGCTATCCAACCAATAATTGTTCAATTGATCAAATCTAAATTACAATAAATAAGAAAGTTGATAAAGGATGCAAGAAAATTACCAATCACCACAAATAACTGTTATTCTATCCTGTCTGGATAGATCACGTACAGATTCGTTCAAAAGGTAATAATTGGTCGCTCTATAACACAGAGTGTTTTCAATTCTGGAATAGTGCCTCAATTCGCAACCAAAATGCACGATTCCAGTCAACACAGGTCAAGCAATCAAAAGCAGGAACAAATCAATATGGCTGCCGCCTAGACTTAGTATAAAGTAAAACAACATAAGTGCAGCTCGGGAAGAAACGTGGAGACTCAGTGAAGGCGTAATAAAAATAAAAACTATAATAAAGTACAAATTATAACAACTCAAATGTAGTCAAAAAGTTAACAATGTACAACTAAGAGGATAAATAGGAACAAAGTGCAAGTATATACATGGAGGGATTTTCACAAACACACAAAGCATTCAAAATGGACCTTACACCGGACCCCAAAATCCCTCCATATCACACAAGCTACCTTGATGCCTATGGTCATGGTTCATTATGTAGCATATGACACTAAAGGAACGAGTAGGACTTACAAAAGTACGCCTACTCGACCTACCTACATCAATAACAACAAAGACTAAACCGAAGCTTCAAGGAGACCTGCTTCACTTGTTCTCTGGTGATCAGCAATAACACTCGTGGTTTAGACCTAATCACTCTTGCCCAAACTCCACCCATGCTATTGGATGAGGGCCTCGCTGACAATTCAATATTTATCTTCTGCTGATTAGACTGTTGCATAATCCTCTTTAACTCAGAAACGGCACCCATGAAGCTTGACGCACTGTCACTGTAAGTCTCTGGAGGTTTGCTTTTTCTTTTAATAAAGCGTAATAAGGCCATTATAAATGAACCAGTAATCAAACTATACATCAGTTCAATACGTACTGTCCATGTTTGCAAACAAGTAAACACATATCTATATCCCATTTCTAATGACCTTCCTATGTGTCCCGGTTCTTTATGACAATGTCTAATTATCATTTCCGTCACTAAGTGTCGACTGGGTAAAATTACTGGATGTTTAAAAGGCATTTGGGAAATCTGAGTATTTTAATCGACCTTCAACGCAGAGTAACACATCAAGCATTATCAATGCTAAACCTTTTAGATCATCATGACTTATTACTTTACTGCTGTTTTTAAATTCATCAAGTAATTCTCCATACACTTCTCTCTAAACCATCAATAAAATCTTACGCTTGGCAATGTCAAGCTCTTCGACCTTTAAACAACCTAGATGAACGGATCCTTCACAACTCGGTAAACGAAGTACCATCAGGAATTCGATGAACCTTCTAAACCAAGTTACAGCTCTGACTAATTTCAACCACTAGAAATAATAAGAGAGAGTGGGTGTCATGTTGTACTGTTATTCTATCCTGTCTGGATAGATCACGTACAGATTCGTTCAAAAGTTAATAATTGGTCGCTCTATAACACAGAGTGTTTTCAATTCTGGAATAGTGCCTCAATTCGCAACCAAAATGCACGATTCCAGTCAACACAGGTCAAGCAATCAAAAGCAGGAACAAATCAATATGGCTGCCGCCTAGACTTAGTATAAAGTAAAACAACATAAGTGCAGCTCGGGAAGAAACGTGGAGACTCAGTGAAGGCGTAATAAAAATAAAAACTATAATAAAGTACAAATTATAACAACTCAAATGTAGTCAAAAAGTTAACAATGTACAACTAAGAGGATAAATAGGAACAAAGTGCAAGTATATACATGGAGGGATTTTCACAAACACACAAAGCATTCAAAATGGACTTTACATTCATTATGTAATAAATGCGGTATAGTCGATGTAATTTCGATGGAGAGGAATCAATGTGAATTGGGAAAGATGAATGAGAAGTTTGAGAAAGAAATAAACATAAAAAGAATTTGGATAAGAGATTCTGAATACGAGTTACCACCGAGCTAATTAGGCTCTCTGTGTGAGTGAGATTTGTTACATCAATGTTATGTTCGTTCATTCTTCAGAGTTCAGACAATCTCGAAATACCTAATGGTCTAGTCCCAGATATCAAGAGAATTTGATTCTAATCTCACAGCCACCGTAAGTTCCCTAAAGTGAAGAGATACATCTTTTTGATCATTGTCAACTAACACGATGCATACGTTTATGGGCTCCTCTTGATTACTTTCAATTACTAAACACTGAACCTTATAATATGCAACGACATGGAAGAGACCATCCTTATAGATCAACTAATCAATAAGTCGGTTCAAAAGATACAACATCAACCTTCTGAGCACCTGTTCTTCTCTCTATAATCTCAATATTTGATCACAGTTTGTAATGTTGAACATCATCTTATCAAGTGAATTGTAATGTGATCGTTACAAATCACTTAACTGGAAGAACAGCTTCATGATAATCGAAATAGTGAATGTTACATATACATTTCAACTCAGAATTCACCACTCGTTAAAATACAGTTCATTCTGGGTTCAACTAAGAATTTGTTCTTTGCTTCAATCCCACAGATATAAACCTTATTTCATCATGTTGAAGAAAGTAGAAACATTTATCGAACTAACTAAACCTACAGTAAAAGTGAGTACAACGAATATTTGAATAAACCAGTCAACATTGTAAGAGGGTATTTTGTTGCGGGAAGGTAAAGCCATGTGTAATGACGAACATTCCTCCTCAGAATCAACCAGTGTATACCTTCCATCAAATGTTTATTTAAATGTATCGTGATCATAACCAAAACCACCTTTAACCTTGTGAACAGTGATTTTCAACTTATCTGGCAATCAATATGGATTGATAACTTGCCAAACTGCTCCTAGCGAGGTAGATGATGATGAAGAAACTTCCGACATGTATGCTGTACTACCTCACTTAATATTCTGAATGATTTTCCCTAAGATCATTTTGAATCTGAAGATGAACACGACATCTTAATAGTGTAGTTGAGTTATTCAGAACATTGGTATGCATTAGACCATCTATTGAATTATGGTGTTTTGATGTACTGTTAGAAGCTACTGATATTTTTATAAGTAGTAAAGAAATCAATCAGTAATGTCCAAAAGAACTGACTGAAGCCGGACTTCATGTTCATCCTCATTTTATAATTAAATATTTGCCACTTTGTGGTAGATCGAATCGCCATTTTTGAAAGCATCCTCATCATAAATGCCACCATGAACCTATTACGAAATCTTCCTGATCGATTCGTGAATCTCTACAATATTGAAGTCTGTCGGCAATTAGAAGCAGATTAATTTCAGTTTAGAATTATTAGAATGAGGAAACTTATAGAATAATGTGACTTTGGTAAAAGATTACTCTCCTAAATCACATAAGCTGCATTACACCGATACTCTTTGAATGATACAATTTTCCGGGAATCGAAGTATCATTCAACATATTGTTGACTAAATCACACTATTAAATGATCAGTGAATAATAAAATATCACAATATTCAATCTGTGTAGATTTCGATTATTTCAAGACGCAAATCAAACTAGGTGGATAACACGATGGCGCTTGAACCGAATGATACGGAGTTTGAGTCACGGTGGGACCATCGATTATTGGATCCAGGTATATCCAGCTGACAAGTCACAAATAAGTAGAAAAGCACATCATGCATTCCATCGCTAGTCACCAGCCATCTTTCCTGATCAAGATTGAGTTATATTGCGTAACAACTAGATGAGGACAGACCAACGTATTGTGTTCGGAATTCGAAATCGGACAGTCTCCAAGTACAAAGGTATCATTAGTTTGTACAAACACCACAAACCTGTATATCGTATGCACTCAGGAATAAGATTTGCAAAGACAAATTGCGAATTCTGTCTGATTCATCGCATTGAATATAACATAACACCACGTTCTTTCATCATTTCTATATACATCCGATAACATTTTCAAGGTAAAATTAAATACTTCTTCTTCAATCTCAGTGTAAACAACGTATTTGTCTAATGAACAAAACATATTTGTGTTGACCTCTTTTTTGTTTATAGAATCAGCTGTGATCATACTTTGTTTATCATTGATCACCTTGTAGTGACTCACGTTTATCAAGAGAACACGACTGGTTTAATAAAAACAATTATTATTATAACCAACTGTACCAGTGTTTGTTTTAACGTGCTTTTGTTTGACTGTGCTAATGTCAGCTATTTTGTGCTTCCATTCTTTTACTTACACTTTGATTGTAACTTCGCGCGAATTCGGTTACCTTCTGTAACCAAGGTTGTATCCTGGCACGATCTCGGTATCCTTTCGATGCCACGAGATCGCCAGCTAATAAACCTCGACTTGGTCCATTAACTGTCTTCTGGTATTCGGCTTCTCGGAGATTTTGTGGAGTCATTTGGAACGAGCTTCTTACGCCTTCTGATTCGCTTGGCACGTGTTTCCTTGTAGCGGTGTTCATAGTTAACCTCAACTCGACGCCACGCTACAATCGGTAATCCCAAATCGAATACAACCTCATTACATCTCATTAATCGATAAATAATCTGGTATTCTCTATTGTGTATCGTGGGTGTCATATGAATGTTGGTTGTTGTTTATTTGGCTGACATCAAAACGGAGTGAAATTCTCATTTTGCATATTATTATTACTACTTTTCTAAAAAGAAGATGAAGTGGAAGCAAATGTTCTGGTTGTCAATTCATAGATGGTCTTGCTCCAGCTGTGAATAAACACTGTATCCATTCACCAATTAATTTCAAATGATTGTAGTGTTGGTCGTTTATTCTCATAAAATCATCCAGTTTCACGTCCGTGTTTTATCAATCTGTGAAATGTCCATTATTAAATTCGATTCTTTAAAAGTCGACTAGTTATCACGTCCTGTTTATCATTGGTGAAGGAGACTGTGGAGAATAATCCTGATAAAATAATCCACAACATGTTCTGTGTATCTTTTTATACCAATCACTGTGACGGATTAACTCATCGTTAGCCGATATTGTGAATAAACACATTAGACTAAGACCCAAGTGTATGCTTTCATTGAACAATATTTATGGTTGAATATCATATTTTAATGGACGTTCAATAGAATCCTATGTGTGGCTGTATTCGTTAAGACATATCAGTCGATGTTGAAAGTTTTCTTCATTTTTCTACAGAATCAAAATGGATTTACCCCATAAAGAAGCATTCTTATTACAGATGTTGCGAACGTTGGATCCCCAGAATTCACTTGGAAAAGGACCTCATTGTGTAATTTTATTTAGAAAATTTTAACTTATTTGTTTTCGCGTTCTTGTCACCTTCATGTGGTATTTCCCAGTTGGGAAATATCTTAAATGCTGTTGATTCAATGCGTCTTTCAGTATGCTACTTGGTAAGTTACCCCGAGGACGGTTTTGTGCTGTATATATACGTTTTGATTTATGATTATTGTTGTCTCTGGTTTCTTGCTGTTTGCAGAATATACGTCCTCATTCCAAGCTTGGATTTGTTCCTCTAGTCAGCGGGGCTGAGGCACATCAGAATACCCTTCAATTATTATGTTAATGAAGGATTGCAACTTGACAGTTCCCGATATCAGCAAAACTCATTGGACACAACATAGACAAATGATTTGCATTCGGTGTAGATGCTAATGTACTGTGTTTATGATGAAGACGGTGCTCCACGGATATCTCGCCTTCATCATAGGTGGTGCAAGTTATCAAAAGGCAAACGAGGTTGCTGAATCTGTGCTGAGATTTAATCAGATACCAACCCATCAGGGCTGATCAGACTTCCAAGATAAGTGAAATTGTCAACACGTTTGACTACTTCATTCCCTATCCTAAGATCAGGTGTTGATTCAGGCTAGTCCTTAATCAACAACTTGCAATTGGAGAGGGCGGAAATCATTTCAGACATTCTGGCATTGTTGCTCAGTGCTACCAAAAGACTTTGCATTTCATCACTGCTTTCACCAAACAGGACTATATCATCTGCATATTGTGAGTCGATAAGCAACTCTTGAATAAACCAGCTTTGTTGAGTCCATCAGAGATCGAAGCAGCACACACTGACCTTCTTATATATGTCACTCCTGCTAATGAAACAAAGACTTATGAACTGAGTGCACTTACGAATATGATTTAATAATTCGGGAATTCTGTCCAATTCACCGCATTGAATATAACATAACACAAAGTTCTATCATCATTTCTCTTACATCCGATAACATTTTCACAGGAAAATTTATTACTTCTTCAATATCGATGTAAACAACGTGTGCATTTTCTTAACAAACATATTTCTGTTGACCTCGTTTGTTTGTAGAAACATTAATGATCGTACTTTGTTGTCAATTATCACCTCATACCATCTCATAATGAGATCATATGGTAGTGTCTATACTTTATTCTGTCTAGTGGGTGTAATATAAATCTTACTTAGAATAAAATATTTCGCTTCGTAATAATCTGTTCATGTGACTGACAAAATTATTGGAATTCTGAAGTCATAGAAGAATACTACTTCCGTTTAGGAAAATCCAGTGAAAACAATCAGTGTTGTGGTTTTTATAAAACTCTTGTGTCCAATCCTCATAGCTTTTCATTCGCTGGTGTACGTGTAGTTGTATGTTGTTCAACTGTGTATCAGAGATCTGCATTATTGTATGGTCAGTTTGCAGCTGACCAAACACTGGTAACAGACATATAAATGAATCTCGTTGTATTTTAGCTACAGCTTAATTCATAGAAACCGAGTGCTGAATACATCGTTATCTCAGTTGAACAATCGCCGTTTGGTCGTTCATTTCGTTTGGAGTCAGCAAGTGACTTCACCAAACAGCACTATATCATCTGCGTACCGTAAGTTGATAAGTGAACCTCTATGAAGGAGATCAGTGCCAGAGAATTCGATCGACGATAGCGTTATTTCCATCAGTAGGTCTATGATGAAGTTAAACAAAATTAGAGAAATCGGACATCTTTGACAGCCACAACTTGATGTTGCAAAATCAGATGACAGTTCGCCATAAGCACTGACCCCACTGATAGTGTTCGAGTAAAGAGCCTTCACAAAGTTTATGTACTTCTGATGTGAGCCTTTCAATGACAGACACTGTCACAGCACTTCTCGATCCACAAAGTCAAATGCTGCTTTTTAAACAAGAAAAACTATCATCAGTACTCATTCATATACAGATACCACTCTAATCCTTAGGAAATTGATCCATTTCACAGAAAATGGAATGAAAATATCTTTCGGGTCACTTGTGATTGCCATCGGTTAATATTCGCCTTGGACTACTTCTGATTAGCTCTCCATATCAACATATCTCTTATTCATTATAGTTATCTAATTATGTAAATATGTCACTAATCTTTATGTAACTACAGTATAATTTCCATACAAAAGCTTTCAGGAGTATTGCACAACTTTCCTAATTGGTTCGATATTCACTAAATATGATGTGTATGGATTTCTCATTTATTTATGTCAAATGGTAGGTGCCAATCGGTAGGGAACCGTGATTAAACAACTACTTATAATATGTAGACTTGACAGTATGACATATCTGTAATCTACAATAGATTGTAAGTCTCTGAGTACATTGAACCCATATTACCTAATATCAGTCAAAGAAGCTGATATTGAGCTACTAGGATTGAAAGTGATCTCCAGGAATATTCAGATATTAATGTTAGTAGTATTTGATCATAGGTGTCTTTGAAGCATTGATCGTATATCCTGAGACCACCGAGTGAGTAATCCAGTTGTTAGGAAGCGAGTACTAGAGGAGGATGGAAAATCAATTGATGGATTGGTGAAACTTCGTCAGTTGAGATGCCTGGGACACGTGTTACTTATTCCCAAACACCGCCCGCCTCGACGTGTGATGTTTTATTGTGTAGGAGTTGGTTGAAAGAAAACTATGATCGGCCAGAACAAAGCATACCACAAATCCATGAAGTCACTGACGAGTTTACTGAGACATGTTGGTAGACGTATACTGCCTTGTTAAGATCCGCGAGACGATAGGAAATAATGGTTAGATATCTTGAGTGACATGGCTGAAAATCGTTTGCAATTGCTCAGGTGCATCCATTCCTTGTGTTCTCCCGAATTCAAATCTTCTGAATTATTCATGTCCCTCTATTTTATCTCCTTTGAAATTTATTTCACTGGATTATAATCCTTGAATTACATTTTCGAAACCTAATGTTTCCGATTACTGCTGATACTTTTACTACCTCTACCACTATGGGATTTGAATGGACAATTGTATCTGTGTGCTGATGTGTTATGTCAACTAATGTACGTGCGAAATTCTACCTTGTTACTGACTGACTGTCTGACGGACTGAACAGTAACTATAGTAAAGTTTGTCTAATCACATTCCGAGTTTATTCGTTTGGGTTAAGAAGCTCTTGGTTCACGTAGAATCTACCACATTATCCAATAATATCGATTTAGTCTACACTCATAAATATCTAAATAAATCAATAAATCTTTCCAGAAACATTCTACAATTAACATTAAGGAGAAAAGTTAAGATGAACACTGATACGATGGATGCCATACATATCAATGCTAATTATAATGAGATGAATGATATTTTAAGAAAACACTTATTTAAAAAGAAATAAAGACAAACTTGATCTTCATGTCATAGAAATTAATTCACACAATTGTTTCTAACTACTTTTATCGATATAAGTAGTTAAATAAGATTGAAATTTGATAGTAACCAATTTCTCACTGCATATTCATGTGATTGTTTCACAGAAAATGTAGCATAATTAGGCAAATTTTGACATGAATCATCAATCTTTTCTCCGTTTTCCTCGGTATTCTTTGCAGTAGTCTGAAAAATATTTACTTCAGTTGAAATATTAGGAAAGATTCTTTCGTCAATCATATCACCATCATCATCTTCATCATTGTGTGAAGAATTGAGTTGATTTTTAACTTGTATTAGTAATGATTTAAGATGATCTAACTTCTTTCGAACTTCATCTATTTCATTTTCATCAAGACTAGATATTGAATGTGGAGATTTTTCTTTTGGCATATAAGAACATGGTGGAGACAATGGACTCATCCTATTCCTTATGTAAATTGAAGAAAAACAGAAAACATGTATGGTTGATAATCATCAAGAGAAAAACAAACACGTATGAAGTTGCAACTATAATTCAAAACTATTAAACCAAGAAATTGCAACTTCTTAGATTAGAAAAAGATCAATCGTTGGATGAATATCGCCAATGATAACAACTCAGATTATAAGGATATTTGATGTCTATTTTAAACGAGCAGAGAATATCAATCTTATCAGAGTTGAACATATGCCTAAGCTGATGGACGCCAACTAGTTCAATGAGAGATGAGGTAGGATCTTGTGTAGATCGCCTTTAGAAATGTAAAAATAATGTAAAGAATTAGATAACTTGTGATAAAAACTTTCCAATGGTTTATGATAGAATTGAAAATGTAAACCATTATATTTTAACTCATAGTGATGATGAGTCTAGAATTTAGAATAGACATCTGTTAAGTCTATCGAAGCGTCTAAGTCACTCGAAGTTCGGAAAACAACGATTTGTCTACAATAGCGGTTCTTTATTAAATAATACACAACATTTACTTACAAACATCAACTTGTGAGGTGTCTGGGGAGTCTAAACGCGTCCTTCAATTATGAAATTAACAAAGGCTTCCTGTAAGAGTAACACAAAGAGTAGTTATAACATACGATAGTACAAAGGACAGCTGATAGCTGTGACTAAATTTGATAAATGTGTATCAACAACCGAAAACCCGAACGAAGAGCAAACAATATGGAAACTGTTGTGTTTAAACACATGCACAAAACTGCGGATAACCGCTGCAGTGATTAAGGTACAGTAATTATGGTGATAAATACAATGACAAGTACAATAAACAATGTGTGAACATTTCAGAATATTACAGTACAATTTGCGTTACAATATGAGTGTGAAAATTGTCCGGAATACAACTGCTTACTGGATGTAGATAAGTAGTATACGACAGTATACAAAAGAGTAGAAGGGGAACAAGAAGAACAATGTAAAACAAACATAACAACATCTTTCGTGTTTTCAATAATCTTTCAACTGATTTCAATCATATCTTCATGAAAAGTTATACAATCTCCTCTATCCAGTCATATATCGAGCATTATCAGTATGGGGTTGTGGAGATTATTATGTTTTTGATTGAGATCATGAAGTGATTGATGTTTGACCATCACCAGCAGGTCTTCCAGGATTTGACTGCTTGTTTTTGACTAACATTTCTAATGAAATACCATTCTACGTGGGGTTCACTTTTCCATAGACTAGTCACTACACAATACTTCTATTCTGGATATCTACTTCTCGACTTATACGATTTAGTACAGTAACAGAAGAATAGGAGGATGAATGATAAAGATTTATTTGTGTTGTGACTTTATGATCCTCTTGTTATCACGTAATCTATTCGCCAATCAAAATACGACTTATTCGCTCTTATACTCAACTAAACTAATGACATCCAACCGGTCTAATCAGTCTAGCGTCCTAATGGTTCGGTGCTCGCCTAGCCCGTCAACTTGAGTTCAATAACAGCCTCCACTATGCGAATCATGTATTTCAGACATACTTGGTTAATATACCAGTCAAACAGACTGCGTCGCAGCATAAAATAGGAAATGTGGTTGTGAACGTGGGAGACGGTAAGTAACAAACTGAACGCAAACTAAGAACAATATAACACACACTAATAATCTTTAGGTTAAAATGAAGCTTATAATAAGAGGAATGTAGATATACACAGTCTAGTTACTGAATATTTATACCATAAGAATATATAGATAATATTAGTCCATTGATAGGTCGCAAACGTTACTCGTAATTCAATCTTCACCAGGATATAACAATTCCCATGTACAGAAAATAGATCGAAAAGAACATCTCATCTAAATTGTTATTCTTATATTATTATTTAAACACATTGATACAATGAAGCATCGAATAGATATGCTTCATACTTCATCATTCGATTTGTGTGAGGGCTGTGATACTAATTGAGTACCCAAATCGAAGCTGGTTGTTTTCTTAGGTGGCCACAACCCCAGCCTCTTACCTAAAGGTTTGATCCACAGGACAGTGGAACAACGTCAGGAGATGCAGTCTCATGGTACCCGGTGACCAACAATAGTTCTATATGCCATCAGTGGCTTGAAACGAGGGTTTTCCATCTTCGCTAGATGGATCCTCCTTGTCCATCAACACGGGTAAAGCGTTAAACATTCGCTATTCGTCTTCACTGACAGTGGTTGTATTCACATGGCCATGTGAAGGCATTTCGAGAAGGATAGATTAATCTCCGCACTCTCAACCATACCAGGGTATTTGAGGTTCTGATTTTCATGGGTTTTGTTTATAACGATCCATAATTATTCTTTGAAGAAATTGAAATTCGAAGTATTCGGCAGTGATGATTCAATAATCCAAGAGATGAAAATGTTATCATCAACATACATAAATGATCCATGTATTTGGTCAGATTAGAGAATTTTAAATTAATTGTGGAATGTACTATTGTGACCCCATATCTGACTACAAATGGATCAAATGAATGATAATCATTGAAATATACGATGTCGAAATCTATATGTCGCCAATCCTCATGTGTAATAATAATCGACTTTACTCGGGTTAGTGAATAGAGGACTAAAAATAAGTCAAATACGCGAATGAATTTCGGATACGTATATTTCATACAATCATTGATCTAGACAAACAATCAGAGGGATGATGAGAATAGAACAGTGCGAAGTTAAATTCTGATCAGTGGTGGAGAAGGCACATAACCCAACGCCATTTAATCGATAATCTACACACATGTGACGAGTAGGATAGGATGTACACACACACACATACACTCATATAAAATTAGTCAAGATTGATAAGTGAATAATTAACAAGATCAAGATGTGACTCAAGAACAACCGTTAAATTGGCCTGTCCATCCTGAAGCTGGAATAACTTATGTGGGATTAACATAGTAACTTACACTACACTACTCAATCTGTAAATTCAATAGTAACCACCTTTCATTCCTTTAATGACCAGAGAAAGGAAAGAGGGAAATTCATTCAAACTATCTTGATAATACTTCTTTAGTTTCCAGTAATTTTCTAGTTATCAATCCACAGTTGACAAAAAAATGTTGATCCAGAAGTTAGAGTTATATACGTGATCTTGTTCATTCCACCTGATTCACCATGATCAAGTCATTTTATTTCAATACGAGTGTTTAATTTGCTTTACATTGTTCTTACTCGCTTTTCTTCCAGTCTTTTGTGTATATTGTTTTATACTACTTATTTATATTAAGTAAGCAGTTGTATTCCCAGCAATTTTTCACTTCTGTTGTGACGCAAGTTGTCGAGTAGCATTCTCAAATATTCACCTATACTTAAATGTATATTGTACTTAACATTGTATTTATCATTTTACTTACTATACCTTAATCACTGCATCGGTTATCTACAGTTTTGTGCATTTGTTTAAACGCAACAGTTTCCATATTGTTTTACTCTTGGTTCGGGTTTCGGTTGCTGATAAACTGTTATCAAATTTACACACAACTATAAGGTTGTCTTTGTCCTATCGTACGTTGTAACTATTTTTTATGTTACCGTTACAAGAAGCCATTTTATTTTATACAAAGGGACGTGTTTAAACGCCTCAGACACCTCACAAGTTGAGGTTTGTAACTAATTTAGTGTATTATTCAATGAAGAACCGCCATTGTGGACACATCGTTGTTTTGCGAACTTCGATTTTGCGCGTATTTCAATTGGATGACGTGGACGCTTTGATAGGTTTAACATAGAATCAACTGTTAAGTGAATAAGCACATACTATAGTAATACATTTAAAAAGTATACCTCATTCTGGATTTACGACGATCTGTATTAAATGTGATCATATCAATTGCAGAATTGTCATTGATTTGATATAAAATGTTCTCAGCTGATTGCACATTATTATTATTATCATTATCCATAGCATTGTTATGATCATGAATGTGTCGAATATGTCGAAGTTGTATTGATTTATTCAACGCTGTTGGATTTGAAAATTCATTCCATCGATATGTTTGTTGATTTATAATCCTGAATGGACAAAACCAATTAAGATGAGAGATAATCAATAGAAAACTCTGATCATTTAATATGTATTGGTTCACGTTGATGGAATCAAAGAAGAGATCAATATGATCTTAATTGTAAACATAAGCTGTGTAGACTTCAAACTCTGCCTGCAGTCCTTCCGAGGGCTACTGTCGGTCCCAAGTTCGGATAAAAGAGGAATGCTGGGCATGGGGTTAGCGACCCCATCCTGTAGAAAACTAACTTGCTAAAAATTACCGCCAACCCGAAAAGCAGTACAGACTAAAGTTGATAAATAATATAAAAGAATTACCAATTACGAATAACATTTAATTCAATATTTAGTGTAAAGTAGAAAAAATCACCACAACTGTGCTGTTGTAACACAATTTCTGTCATTTCACTCATCTCTAGGTATATACAAAATCAATTATGTGGTTTCAAATCAGGTACACCATACCTACTGATATAGTCGAAGTTCAGTAGTCACCAACTACTTGACTTTAAATGAAGCTAGAACAAATATAGATGTAGAATATTATGAATTCACTATTGTTGTCGTGGTTCCTCATCATCAGCTGCTTACAACCAATTTTGTATTAGAATTTTACATAGAGGTAAGATATAGGTATGGAACGATTGATAAAAGTGAATGTAAAGAATTGGAATGACGTTGGTTATCAATGATAACTATATATATGTGCGAGAACAGGTCAGATGTTATTTGGTGTTAGAATCGCCCTCAAATGCCCTGATATGGCTGAGAGTGTGGAGAGTCCGCTCTCCCTCTCGAAATGCTCTCACATGACCACGCGTATATAGCCTCTGACAGGAAAGTCCCACTCACTACCTTCTCGTCGTTGAGGTGTTGTTTACGAAAATGAGAGGACGAAAAGAGAATGTCCAACTCTTCAACCGGTCACAAACCAAATCAATGGTGCACATTGGCTCAAGTAACCTGAAGGAACAAATGGCGTATGAACCAATTGTTGGTCATGGTTACCATATGACTGCATCTCCTTACGATGCTCCACTGCTTTGTGGATCAAACCTTCAGCTCGAAGGCTCGAGGTGTGGCCCTCTAAGAAAACCATCTGCTTCGGTTTGGGCACCCGTGCAGTATCACAGCCCTCCAACAAATCAAATGAAATTTGTGTGGCGCATATGTATTTTGTGCCTCCTTGTAATTAATGTCTATGTGTTAGAATCAAGGAAACAATTAAGAATGGGTGCTGAAATAGTCGATTGGAGTTCAGAGACAGATAAGATAAATTGTGTGGTAAATTTTAGAAGTAATAAAGGGTTTACATAAGATTCATGGAAATAAAAACTGAAGTTATACCAACATGGAAAACCAGGAAGTACTGGATAGCCGTCTCATTCTAAAATGGGATTCCTCAGCAAAGTGCATCCATGACCCCACCTTGAGAGATTCTGACCCAGGACCTATCAGTCTCGCGCGCGAACCATTAACCTCTAGATTACTGAACCAGCCGACATACAAAGGTCTTTATGTCTAACTTCAACCAATCCACGAAATTCAGCGATACATCTACCATCGTCATCAGTGAGTTACTATCTCACAACAGACCTGGTTGAAATTCACTGGTAACGGCTTCTCACTAGAACTCCAAGAAATACCTCTTGAAACCAGTCATTAGTGAGCATATGCTGATTCATATCAGAAAGGTGTTTTTGTAGACATTACAGTAATTTCAATGGTAGTAATCCTGTGATCATTTTAGTAGGTAATGAAAGATTCATGGTACTAAAAACTGATAAACTGGATCACGTAATGATTGAATAGAATTTGAAGAGTTCACATAATTTAAGAGAATCAATTCAGTGGAAACTAAACATTAACAAAATAAAACTAACAACCAAAGACCCAACAAAACAAAACAATAAACACACATACACACAGAAGGGATTACCAGGGTAGTAATATGTTTATTACTAACTCTTTTTTGAATACAAAGATGCGGTCTTAGTTCTTTTTTATCCCGATCGCTTCAGCATAATTTAAAAAGCATAAGAGATATCGATGATATGCCTGGTGTCAAGTGAACATCGAGCTATTGCACTGTTTGGAGCCGCAGTCCTTCTCAGCCTCAATTTCTTTGGAACATCCTCAGAAATGCAAACATGTAATCTTCTCTCGATTCTTCCAATGTACGTGCTTTGACATGTACATGTAAATTGGTAAATGCGATTGGAGCTACCGCGATATTCCTTTTGTAAATATCACTTAATCGTTTTAAACCTGATTGTTCTTGCACTTTCATACTAATTGCTCTTTGTTCCCGTTATTTCCTCTTTGATCTTCTTAACATTTTGCTGTCTGACATTCTATTCTTGACTATCATTATATACTACTTATGTCGATATAAGTACCACATATCACAATACAAAAATATGTTCTTTGATGAATAAACTTGAATCGATATTACCAAATAGATTAGATTACTGATCAACTGAAACATTGACAATAAATAGAGAAGGAGTTATGTGGAGATTTTAGAAATTTCACTGGTTGAAATCATGAATCAATTGAAGTTAGACCACTATGGAAAACCTGGTAGCACTGGACGATTGTTTCGTCCTAGTCTGTGACTCCTCACCAACGCGCATCCACAATCTCACCCCTCGCGATATTCGAACAGAGGCCCTATCGATCTCTTGCGTGACAGCAACTTCGTGCATTGGTTGATGTAAGATATTAACACCGTTGGATGTCAGCCGGCTCAGTGGTACAATGGTTAAGCGTACTCACGCAAGACTAACAGGTCCTGATTCCAAATCTTGCGGTAGGCGAGATTGTGGATGCACACTGCTGAGGAGTCCCAGACAAGGATGAATCAACCGTCTAGTGCTACCAGGTTTTCCATGGTGATCTAACTTCAATCGACTCATGATTTCAACCTGTGAAATCAATCAAGAGTTTGTTTTGTTTCTTTAAATGTTATCACTTACGATTTAGGAATAATTAAATTATTCACTTGAATATGACCATTTTCTTTCATTAATTGAACACGTAATTGATCATAATGTAATTTCATTGGATATAAATGATCCTTTCTTTGATTGATAGTCAATAACAAATGGTTACGTTTTGATTGTTCAATTTGTAAAGATTTTATAGTCAATTGTGTTTCATTTGGACCTAAAATACTGTTTATATGAAACGTGAATAGTAGTATGTGTATATAGATTGATTCATTGAGAAAATTATTCATTCGAGTTTTATAATCATTAATGATAATTATTAAACGAATAAATATCATCAGTTTAGGGGTTTATGAGATTGTTAAATTTTGATCCCGCGAGAGGGATCGTATATTCACACTGCTGAGGAGACTCACAATAGGATGAAACGGCCATCCAGTGCTTCTAGGTTATCCATGGTAATCTATCATCAATCGATTCATCATCTCAGTTAATAACTTAATAATCTCCACAACCCCATCCTGATCATTATATCCTACCTAATATGAAACTTTTTATCATTGTACATTAATGACTCCTCAATGATTTACTGGTCTCAGTCTTATGTAAGGTTTGTATGTGTATTCTAGTTTGAAGAGTTGAAAAATAAAATCTCTACAGGAAACTGTTTTTAACAATCACAATGGTTGAAGTTAGACATTAACACCGTTGGATGTCAGCCGGCTCAGTGGTCTAGTTAGTCAAGGGCCTTGCGCGAGACTGACTGGTCCTGGGTTCGAATATTGCGGAGGGCGGGATCGTGGGCGCGCACTGCTGAGGAGTTCCATATCGGGACGAAAAGGCCGTACAGTGCTTCCAGGTTTTTCATGGTAGTCTAGCTTTAATTGAATCATGATTTCAACCACCGAAATCACAATTCAACAAATACTTCGAATACTTACTGTTATTACATGTGAACTCTGTGCCCTGTGAATGTATCGTGTAATGATATCATCAATTAGAGAACAGTAATTTATCGACTGGAACAATGACGCGTAAAACCCGTACGACTAGTCTAGAGTTCATATCAGTCCTGCTTCCTGTCTAACCATGACTGTTCAATCCGGAACATCACTCTCAACCTCTGTAATATGAATCATGATATTTCAAACATACTGGGTGTATATACAAACCAAACAGACCACATCGTACCATAAAATAGGAAATAACATTTGCAGAAGATCTAACCAAATGTGGATGTGAATAAGAGGAGGTATTCATCGATAGACAGTGTATAATTCAAGAATGACAACTAGTTTAATAATCATTCATAGGTCACAGTAAAGCTTATGACAAGAGGGAGACGAATATGAATCGTTTAGTTAGATAACAATTATACAATAACAATATACGTATAGTATAGATGCATAAATGGATCCCAAATGATTATCATTCATTATGATTATTGGGTCATAACACTTACTCTTTTGTTCTACTATTCCATAAGAATTATAATCACTATGCATTGATTTATTGTACATTGAACTATTTCAATTTCTTTCTATGATTAATATATTGAATATAGCAATATGATGAGTTTTCTTTTGATGTCATTATCACCATAGTAACAATGAAAATACCGACCTTGATGAAAAATATTGACAAATATGATAATTGACAAAGTACATTTATTTGTATAGAACAAATGTGATCGATAATAAATCATTATATAATATAGATGGTTTTGTAAGTAGTATGATATATATGCCTTCATATAAAACAAATGATTTATGTGAAGGATAGAATATTGTTCCTAGTGCCCTAACTGAAACAGATGGTTTTCTTGGGGGGCCACAACCAGAGCTTTTGATCTAAAGGTCTAATCTACAAGACAGTGGAGTAACTTTATGAAATGCAATCTCATGTTAGCTGGTTACCAACAATTGATTCATATGCCATTTGTTTCTTTAGGATATTGGAGCCCATGTGCATCATTGGTTTGGAATTAAGATTTTGCCACTCCACCAGGTCGAGCCTCCATATCCATCAACCCGGATAAAGCGCCAAACACTCGCTTCTCGTCCTCTCAGTTTCATAAACAACAACGTTTACGCGAGAAGGCAGTGAGTTGAACATCCCTGGTAGTGGTTGTCTGCACATGGTCATGTGAGAGCATTTCGAGAAAGTTTAATCTCACTATTCTCAACCGCACCAGGATATTTGGGGAGAATGTGATTTTATTTGAGCATATTTGATTTAATGTTGTGCAAACCACTGTTAAATGACTTTGTAACTGTGTTACTCATTACTTTACTTAGATTTTATGTTCACATATGAACAGGAAAACCCTCATCTACTTTCATTCCAATTTATTCTTTTATTTGTTGATCAACATATTTGACATAACTCATGTTTTCAACCGAATGTAATAAGTTTCTGGTACTTCTGAGGATAAATCTTTGCAGTATGATTATCAATATTAAAGAAGAAGAGTAGTGATTCATATAAGAAGCCGTGTTTGTGGATATTATAGTAGAGTCAATTGAAGCTATATAACCATAGGAAAACTGATAGCACTGAACAGGATCATGGATACACATTGCTGAAGAGTCCTATAATAAGATGGAACAGCCTTTCAATACATTCAGGTTTATCATGGTGCTCTACTTTCAATTGATTCATGATTTCAACCATTAAAATAGTGATAAGTCTTGCAGATTGAACGCTATATTCGTTTCCTAAATTATTCTATAACCCACAAGCTTGAACTATACAGTGACGTGAACAACGAGAGGGAAGGTGCAAGGTATGCGAGAAGTACTTTACTCCAAAGTTAATTTCAATACAGAAAATATAAGGTTTTTATAACATTTTAAATGTCTTTGGGTTGCTAGAAGATTCTGGAATGCTACTACACATAGTAGCAGTGTATTATTTAATAAAGAAACGCTATTGTAGACAAACCGTTGTTTTCCGAACTTTCGGTTTGCACGTATCTCAATCGGGTGACTTGGACGCTTCGATAGACTTAAAAGATGTCTATTCTAAATTCTAGACTCATCATCACTATGAGTTAAAATATAACGGTTTACATTTTCAATTCTATCATAAACCAATGGAAAGCTTTCATCACAAGTTATCTAATTCTTGACATTATTTACATCACTATAGGCGCTCTACACAAGATCCTACCTCATCTCTCATTGTACTAGTTGGCGTCCATTACCTAAGGCATATGTTCAACTCTGATAAGATTGATCTTTTCTGCGCGTTTAAAATAGACATCAAATATCCTTATAATCTGAGATGTTATCATTGGCGATATTCATCCAACGATTGATCTTTTTCTAATCTATGAAGTTGTAATTTCTTGATTTAATAGTTGTGAATAACAGTTGCAACTTCATATGTGTTCGTTTTTCTCTTGATCATTATCAACCATACATGTTTTCTGTTTTTCTTCAATTTACATAAGTAATAGGATGAGTCAATTGTCTCCACGATGTTCTTATATCCTAAAAGAAAAATCTCCACATTCAATATCTAGTCTTGATGAAAATGAAATAGATGAAGTTCGAAAGAAGTTAGATCACCTTCAGTCATTACTAACACAAGTTAACAATCAACTCAAATCTTCACCCAATGATGGAGATGATGATGATAATATGATTGATGAAAGAATCCTTCCAAATTCTTCGACTGAATTGAATCTTTTACAGACTACTGCAAAGAAAACTGAAGAAAATGGAGAAAAGATTGATGATTCATGTCGAAATATGCCCAATTATGCTACATTTTCTGTGAAACAATCACATGAATATGCTGTGAGAAATTGGTTGCTATCAAATTTTAATCATATTTAACTACTTATATCGATAAAAGTAGTTAGAAACAATTGGGTGAATTAATTTCTATGACATGAAGATCAAGTTTGTCTTTTTTTCTTTTTAAATAAGTGTTTTCTTAAAATATCATCCATCTCATTATAATTAGCATTGGTATGTATAACATCCATCGTATCAGTGTTCATCTTAACTTTGCTCTTTAATGTTAATTGTAGAATGTTTCTGGAAAGATTAATTGATTTATTTAGATATTTATGAGTGTAGACTAAATCGATATTATTGGATAATGTGGTAGATTCTACGTGAACCAAAGGCTTCTTAACCCAAACGAATAAATTGGGAATGTGATTAGACAATCTTTACTACAGTTACTGTTCAGTCAGTCAGTCGGTCAGTCAATCAGTGTCAAAGTAGAATTTCGCACTTACATTAGTTGACATACCACATCAGCACACAAATACAATTGTCCATTCAAATCCCATAATGGTAGAGGTAGTAAAAGTATAAGCAGCAATCGGAAACATTAGGGTTTGAAAATGTTATTCAAAGATGTGACGACAGACCACCGGTGAACTTGAGGAAGTTGTAAGAGGCTCAGAAGGAGCCGAAGACGTTCCATCCAATCACCTTTCGGAAGGATATTATAGGATTCCTACGTGTAGCTACCCGATTGGATAATGCTAATAACCCCGTGTATGCGGATTGGAGGACTGTAATGATAACGATAAATACCTGACAATTTTATACTATGATTGACATTGTTTGGAATAATATTCCTTCATTAGTCTTCTGTCTTATTATTGCGACTTGGGAGGGTTTTGGGTGTTCTAGTGCTCTGTTATACGCGGTACATCAAGAAATCAGCCTTCAAGATATAACATCTGGCGGCGGGGTTATCGTACCAATATGTCACTTACTTTTGAACAATTTGAAGCCTTGCTGGAACGCCTAGAAAAACGTTTTCAACAGTTCCGGATGCGCGTGATGGAGACACTAACTCAAAAAATGAACCTGAATCAAAAGGAAGTTAAAGATGACCCTTTCAAATCTCATGTTAACCAGATAATGTATTCTGTACATGAATTTAATTTTGATGGTTCGACTGGTATTACTTTTGAAACCTGGTCCAAGGAATATGAAGATTTGTTCAAGAGCGACCTCAAAAACTTGATAACGCTGCTAAGGTCAGAATACTCTTGCGAAAACTTGGAACTGTTGAACATGAACGTTACAGTAACTTTGTCCTTCCAAAGAATCCAACAGATTTTTCTCTTGATGCAACGATTTAAATTTTGTCCCAAATCTTTGCTGAACAGTCATCCTTGTTTAATATTCGTTATGAATATTTCAAGATGACAAAAGCAGGTGGTGATGACTGGGTGAAGCATGTGGGTTCAGTAAGCCGTGAATGTGAGTGCTTCACACTATCAACAATGACAGATCAGTTTAAGTGTCTCATGTTTGTGTGCAGCCTCCAATCTCCCAAAGATGCCGATATTAGTATCAGAATTTTGATTAAAATCGAAAAATGTTCGAATATGACAATACAGGAAGTAACCACAGAGTGCCAGAGATTGGTGAACTTAAGGCACGACACTTCCATGGTCGAAAATAATGGCCAATTATCATACGTTCATGCTGTAAGCTGAAAGAAAGATTCCTGCTCAAGAAAATTATCGCACACAGACAATCAGCCCTCATCTCCATGTTGGTCATGTGCAGGATGGCATTATAAAGTATTCTGCCCATATAAAGAACATTGCTGTAGCAAATGCCATCGAAAGGGGCATAAAGCAAACCTCTGCAGGAGAAGAAACTATAAACGACATTCCCTGAAACCCTACTCCAAGATATACAGATATAGTGCTCTAACTAACAAAGTATTGGTATCACATAATCGAGCACAAATTTACCGCTAAAGAAAGTATGTAAACTTGGATATAAATAAAAAGCGTGCCTGCCTACAGCTCGACACTGCTTCCGACATCACACTTATTAGTTCAAGAACCTGGAAGCTTATTGGAAAACCGCAGGTGCTCCCAACAACCCAGTTAACTCATAGTGCATCTGAAGGGAAACTAAATATTGTTGGAGAGGTTTATTGTACAGTTTCGAAAGGAAACGCGAAGACGAGTGGAACTTTATACCTCACAGAGAACCGAGGACTAGATTTGCTAGGTCTGGACTTAATAGAAACACTACAATTAGCGAATCACCCCATTAACCACATATGCAGTGCAGTGAGAACCAATAAACCGGTGGAAAAGGACCTGAAGAATGTTGTATTGAAAAGACATAGTCAAGTGTTTACGGAAGAGTTGGGGAATACAAAACGGTAAAAGCACTATTGATTCTTAAACCGAGAGTCACCCCCGTATTCAGACCAAAACGTCCGGTGCCCTATGCAACGCTACCTATTGCTGAACAAGAATTAGTGCGTCTGCAAAGAAGTGGAATAATCGAGCCAGTAAACTTTTCTGATTGGGCAGCACAAATAGTGATGGTCAACAGGCCAAATGGAGGTATTCGGCTATGCGCAGATTATTCAGCCGGATTAAATGAAGCACTGGAAGCCCATCAATACCGATTGCCGGTAGCAGAGGATTTATTTGCGAAACTGAATGGGAGTTAGTATTTTGCGAAATCAGACCTATCAGACGCTTATCTACAGATTCCGGTAGCGGATGAGTGTGAGCATTACTTGACAATAAACACTCAAAAGGGTTTGTTTCGATACAACGGACTTCCTTTTGGAGTAGAGACCGCCCCTTCAATCTCCCAACAAGCTATGGATACTATGCTACAATTGATTTGCCATCCTTACCTAGTACCCGTTTCCTAACAACTGGATTACTTACTCAATGGTCTCAGGATATACGATCAATGCTTCAAAGACACCAATGATCAAATACTAGTAACAATAATATCTGAATATTACTGGAGATCAGTTTCAATCCTAGCAGCTCAATATCTGATTCTCTGATTGAAATTGAGTAATATGGGTTCAACGTACTCAGAGAAAGTCAATCCTCTCAAGATTACAGTTGTAGTGCAAGAACATCCTCCAGAGTTCGCATGCTATAATTTGTTTATTGTGTTTGGCATATTTTTAGCGACGTTGCTTTCTGAACTATGGAAATACTGACTTCATATTAAACCGTTCTCATTTACTTGGATATGTGACCGGCAATAACCTTAGACGAGCTACAGGAATGACTTGAATAAGAATTTATGTGAATCGTCTAGTCAAAGCAGTTTCGTGTTAGCTGCAGTCTTCTGTTGCTAGGTCTCAAGCTATTACGAGTTCACTTAATCTGCAAACTAGAACAAAGACTCAGTGACCAAAGACCAATAAGCTAGACATTGTGATGCGCCCCAGCCCGCTAACTAGAGGAAGAAGTCCAAGTTTGGAATGGGTATGTACATTCTGCAAACAGCCAGAAACGAGCGATAACAATAATCATGAATCCAAACGTATATATACCGCACAAAGCCGTCCTCGCGGAGACTTGACAAACAGCACACTGAAAGGCGCAATAAACCAACAGCATTTAAGATATTTCCCAACTGGGAAATACTACATGAAGGTGACAGGAACGCTTTTACGACAAAAACAAAACAATTCAAATTTTCTAGATAAAATTACCACTACGATCATTTGAAATTAATTGGTGAATGGTTATAGTGTTTATTCATAGCTGGAGCAAGACCATCTATGAATTGACAATCAGGACATTTGTTTTCACTTCATCTTCTTTTTAGAAAAGTAGTAATAATAATATGTAAAATGAGAATTTCACTCATCATTGATGTCAGCCAAATAAACAACAACCAACATTCACATGACACCCACGATACACAATAGAGAATACCATATTATTGATTGATTAATGAGATGCAATGAGGTGATCAATGATAAACAAAGTATGATCATAGTTGATTCTATAAACAAAAAAGAGGTCAACACAAATATGTTTTGTTCATTAGACAAACACGTTGTTTACACTGAGATTGAAGAAGGAGTAATCAATTTTACCTTGAAAATGTTATCGGATGTAAAGAGAAATGATGCTAGAACGTGATGTTATGTTATATTGAATGCGATTAATCAGACAGAATTCGCAATTTGTCTTTGCAAATCTCATTCCTCAATACATACGATATACAGGTTTGTGGTGTTTGTATGAAGTAGGTTTGGAAATTGACAAGTTGTCGTGATAATTCACTTCATAAAGCCACTTTATCTACGGCTCAATGAATATTGATTGAGACAGTAACTGAGGAATGCTAAAATAGTTAACTATTTCCATACATTCATACGTATACTCTCGGCCATACCACTAGGGCATTTGGCAACCTTGATAAAATATCACAACCATTGCATTGAATACATCATTTGCGAATTTCCATTATTTGTCCATCACATTCTGCATGATTCTTCCAGTCCACACGCTCATTTTTCCCTTATATTCTCTTCAACTCGATCTTCTTAGCCTCCTGCTGTCAGGTTTTCCACTTCCGATCGGTGTTACAAGTTAAGTTTCAATAACAACAGCTTGTGTGTTGAAACGTTTTATATCATGTTTATACAAGTGTTTATTTAACATTAACGAATTGCATAAAGTTAAAATGTAAGCATATTGATAATCCGTGGGGCCAATAAAAAATAGTAATCCATATAAAGTAGGATTTTCTTGTGTTATGAGAGCAATCTCAGGATTTGGTCTAGATAAATATGGTGGTTGCTACTTACCTATCTGTCCAGTGAGCTCATCTTCCTGATCTTGTTGCAGCTTTTGCTGCTGCTGAACTTCGATCTGAAGTATTGTTTGTTGCAGGTAGTTTGAATGGCACTTGCTCTGGTGCAGGTTTAGACGGTTTTACAGTTGTCTGTTTTTCAGTGTTTTCGAAAAATGCTGGTTTTCCTCTGTCGATGCTAACAGTATCATGTTTACCTGCTCTTTCCACTGTAACCGTTTTGTTGTCCTTTCGGATGATTTTAAAAGGGCCGTCGTAAGTAGTCTGTAACGGTTGTCGTACTCTATCATTTCTGACGAATACATGTGAGCATTTGTCTAGTTCATTGGGCACAAATGATTTCGCCTTTTAGGTCCCTGGTTTAAGCGACCTAATGGATTCCATCTGCTGCTTTAATTGTTGCACGTAGTTGGTTATACCTGCTGGAATATCTGTTGCACGGTCGAAAAATTCACCAGGCAAACGTAACGTTGTTCCATAAACCAACTCAGCAGCACAACAACCGAGGTCTTGTTTGATGGTTGAGCGAATGCCTAATAGTATCAAAGGAAGCTTGACGTCCCATTTGTAATCCCCTCATGCGGCCGTCAAAGAGGCTTTTAACTGTCTGTGGAACCTTTCTATCATTCCATTAGCAGACGGAGGATAAGCGGGGGTTCTAATTCTCATTATACCGAGAGTATCAGTAAGTTGGTGAAATAGTTTGGGTTCGAATTGCGTTCCACGGTTGGTCGTAACTGTTGTAGGGACACCGAAGTTTGTAATCCAGTGTTTCACCAGCTTCTTCGCCACTGTTGATGCTGACGTGTCTTTTAACGGAACAGCTACGAGCCACCTCGTAAATCTATCTATATATGTAAATATATGCGTGTAACCATTAGAAATTGGCAACGGTCCAACAGTGTCGATATGGGTGTGGTCGAACCTAGCGCTAGCGGCGGGAAAAATTCCTGTAGGGGATATGATGTGCCTATGTACTCTTGACTTTTGGCATTCGACGCATTCCCGTGACCATTTTCGTACGTCTTTGTTTATGTTTGGCCATACAAATCTATCTGTGACAACCTTTACAGTGGCTTTTATACCTGGATGAGATATATTGTGTAATTTCTCAAAACTATTTCGTCTCATACCGTAAGGTACAGAGGGTCGAGTTTTACCTGATGAGGTATCACAAGCTAAGGTGTCCTTGTTGTTTATTGGGATGTTGTAAAATAATAATTTCGTTTCCTTAGACTGCAAAAGATTTTGTAGCTCCGTATAGAGCTTTTGATGCCTTGCCATTTCTTGATAATTTATATCAGGGATCGAGAAGGTATTGATATTTAATCTCGATAGTGCATCTGCTGCTTCATTTGCATTGCCTTTAATATAGCGTATATCAGCTGCAAATTGTGAAATGAATTCTAGTTGACGAATTTCGCGTGGACTGCATTTATCATGATTGTGCATCAAGGACGTAGTTAGAGGTTTGTGATCATTATATATCGTGAAAGAATTGCCTTCTAACATATAGCGAAAGTGTTTGACGGCTAAGTAGATAGCCAACGGTTCTCTACCGAATGTGCTATATTTTGTTTGCGTTGCGTTTAGCTTTTTTGAGAAGAATGCAAGGGGTTGTCATTGTTGATTGACACGTCGCTCAATTACAGCACCTACTGCTACATTAGAAGCGTAGGTCATTACTGCTAATGGTGTATCAACCTTTCGTCGTGCGAGCAATGCCTCTGAGCTTAAAGCGCTCTTCAACTGGTCAAATGCTTGAATTGCTTGTGGTGTCATTGCTAATGATTGAAATCGTCCCCTTAGTAAATCAGTCAGCGGTTTTGCTACGTCTGCACATTTAGGGACAAAACATCTGTAAATGTTGATCATCCCAAGGAAACGTCGTAGTTTCTTGAATGAATCAGGTAAAGGATGATTTTTGATAGCATGTGCTTCAGCAGAATTTGGTTTAATGCCTTGATTATCAAGTACGTGACCTAAAAAGGTGAGGGATTGTTTTTCGAACTCACATTTGTCAGGGTTGACTGCCAACCCATAGTCGTTTAGCTTCTCAAAAAGAATTTTCAGATGAGTAAGATGTTCATTTTAATCTTTGCTTGCTATAAGTTTGTCATCTACGTAAGCATATATAAACGGACATAATAGGAGCTAGACTACGTGTACTCAGCATAACTGAAGTCATCTGGACCAACTCTTGAAAATCGAACTAATATATCGAGAAGTGGTATATACAGCCTCCATGTTCACCGTGGTCTACAACTGAATCCGCAGACACTTCAAACTCATGTTATAAACCTATTATCCCAATTCTTTTTGTGATTATCTCTTTCCTAATCCACATCGATTCGTTTTCTTCGTAATTACCTTGACTATACTACTCCATTTATTACATATTATGATCACACAACGTTGTTATTATTATCGCCATTATTATTAGTAGTATTATTATATTGATAAAAAAAATGTGGAATCTCACTACAAGTCATTCCGATACTTATGAAGTGACCTTCCTAATTCACAAATCACACCATCTACAAACATTTCCATGGTAACAGATGAGAATATTCATCATTGTTTATATAGGTAACTATGTTTTCAAAAACTTCTAATCTAAAAATATCAACTAAACTAAATTAATTCAGCGCTACGTGTTATGCAAAATCTTAATTTAAAATAATTACGATTTCTTATGGTGAAAGTAGAAATTCTTTAGAAGTCACGAGATCTATATGTGTCAGATGTTGCTCAAAATAAGAAGATAAATCATTCCAGAGTTCAAGGTAAAAATGAAAGTCATATATTGCATACCGTGCAGAAAAAGTCTTACATTCAAGAAATATGTTGCTGGTCCTACGTCAATAGTAAAAAATCTGTTCAGATTGATCATTACTGATACTTGAATATTTGCGTCTAAGCTACTATTACTAAAATTACTACTACTAATATTACTACTACTACTACAACTACTACAACTACTAAAATTACTACAACTACGATTACTACAACTACAACTAACACAACGATTACAACTACAAAAAACTACTACAACAACTAAAACTACTATTACTACTACTACTACTACTACTACTACTACTACTACTACTACTACTACTACTACTACTACTACTACTACTATTACTACTACTACTACTACTACTACTACTACTACTACTACTACTACTACTACTACTACTACTACTACTACTACTACTACTACTACTACTACTACTACTACTACTACTATTACTACTACTACTACTACTACTACTACTACTACTACTATTACTACTACTACTACTACTACTACTACTACTACTACTACTACTACTACTACTACTACTACTTCTACTATTACTACTACTACTACTACTATTACTACTACTACTACTACTATTACTACTACTACTACTACTACTACTACTTCTACTACTACTACTACTACTACTACTACTACTACTATTACTACTACTACTACTACTACTACTACTACTATTACTACTACTACTACTACTACTTCTACTACTACTACTACTACTACTACTACTACTACTACTACTACTACTACTACTACTACTACTACTACTACTACTACTATTACTACTACTACTACTACTACTACTACTACTACTACTACTACTACTACTACTACTACTACTACTACTATTACTACTACTACTACTACTACTACTACTTCTACTACTACTACTACTACTACTACTACTACTACTACTACTACTACTACTACTACTACTACTACTACTACTACTACTACTACTATTACTACTACTACTACTACTACTACTACTACTACTTCTACTATTACTACTACTACTACTACTATTACTACTACTACTACTACTACTACTACTACTACTATTACTACTACTACTACTACTATTACTACTACTACTACTACTACTACTACTTCTACTACTACTACTACTACTACTACTACTACTACTACTATTACTACTACTACTACTACTACTACTATTACTACTACTACTACTACTACTTCTACTACTACTACTACTACTACTACTACTACTACTACTACTACTACTACTACTACTACTACTACTTCTACTACTACTACAAATACTACTTTTACTGCTACATCATCATCATGTTTTCGAAGTGCACAATTCACTTTCATATTATCAAGAATTACTATTTTACAAATGTGATCAGAACATAAATATTGTTGGCGTTTCACAATGAAATGATTATTGGTTTACGAAATTATGGACTTTTATTCATTCCATTGATTGAAATCATGAATCAATTGATGTTAGACCACCATGGAAAACCTGGAAGCACTGGACGGTTGTTTCATCCTAGACTGGGACTCCTGAGCAGTTCACATCCAAGATCCCGCATCTCGTGAGATTCGAACTCAGGACATATCAGCGTCGCGTGCACAAAACCCTTCCTGATAATAATCATTTGCTCACTAGTGACTGACTTCATGAGACACTCATGGAGTTCTAGTGAGAAACCACCACCATTGAAGTTCAACCATGTCTGTTGTCAGATATCAAATCACTGAAGACAATGGTGACGGTGGCGCAACTTCGTGGATTGGTTGAAGTTAGACATGAACACCGTTAGGTGCTGGCCTGCTCAGTGACCTAACGGTTAAGCGATCGCGCGCGAAACTGATAGGTCCTGGGTGCGGATGTCGCGGTGGGCGGGATCGTGGATGCGCACTGCTGAGGAACGGCCGTCAAGTGCTTCTAGATTTTCCATGGTGATCTAGCTTCAATTGACTCATGATTTAAACAAGTGAAAGAATTCATTTTATTGGAATAAAATTTAAACATAAAAATGTGAATTTTGGTCATCTAATGAAAATAGTGTGTGCTACTTTAATTTCAACCAATCGAATCAAAACTATGCAGCGTTGACAACCAACTCACAGTTAGTTTGTTTGTTCATGAAAATATGATCACTAATTACTTAGTTTAAAATATTGGTAATCCTATGCAAAATAGTTTTCATCAATAAGGTGGGGGGGTCAGGAATTTCAATCAACTATGGATCAATATCAGACTATATAACCTCAATACGTGTAAGAATATGGCATAACCATGAGTTCATCTCCTATGACGATTGGTTAATAATTATGAAATGATTTTATGAAATTTGATCGTCCTAATGGTCAATTTGAAAGAAACATACAAACACTTCAAAAAAATTCTATATAAGACTCAACTCGTTCTATCAACGTCTATAACAAGAAAATGATGTAAGTATTCGCTGTACACTTAAGTCAAATGATTGTATTATATCCATTTCAATTTGATCTAATGAGATAACATATTGTTCTATTCATTTGAACCATTTCAGATCTACATTTTCATTTGGTCAGTTGGTAACGATCTATTCAATCATTGTCCTCACATCGGAATCTATCGACTGTCATGAATTTTGTGAAAAATCTGATTTACTTAGTAAAGGAAAAGTAATTTTCCAAACTGCTACATATAAATATGTAAGTGATCAGTCAAGTTGCATTACAGATATTCAGTCTCATTATTATCACTATTCCCAGTTCATTCGCCTTGATCAATCCCCTCCAATTGTTAGTGAAAATTTTGAGAAATTGGATAATCCGAAGGTGAGTGTACGACATTTTCCAACGAAGATGATAATCTATATGTTTGTATATTTCTAGCAAATACATCTGAAATTCCCCTTTACATTTTACGGTGCTGATCGCAGCTCATTCGCTATAGATCTTTCTGGTAAGAGAATTATTTTCCTCGAATTAAAGTTTCGATTACTCACATTTCAATTCCATGCATCAATATGACTTTCATTACATCCATAGATCAGTTTTATGCATTTTTTCTCACATTCAATACATCTACCAATGTATTTCTTTGTTCAAGTTGTACCGTTGTAGTAAACTAATTACAGTTCATCCGATTCATTTTAGTCTCCAGTGAATTTCACAGTGTTTCATTCATTCACGGTAGATTATTAATCAAATTGCATGTTTTCATTTGATAAACACAGGTAAAATTTTTTTAAATGGAAAAGACGATTCAAGACAAATTTTCAATTCTATCTCCGGCAATGTTCAGTGTGAAACTGAGACTTTGAATGGGGGTGAGTTCTTCTATTATTCAGTGACGGTTTTTGTTTTATGTCTTACATTACTCATTTTTATTTTGCATAAATGATTCAGCATCTAACTTGATTGTTTCATGAGAGCTGGTCAGTACACAGTGATTATTTTATTTGTGTGATCTCATGCCCCAAAAATGTGTTCACAACATGTTTTCATTACTGTGAAGGGAAAATTTTAAATAAAACAGTGATTCACTTTAAAGTAGACACAAATTGATTGAGTAGAAATAATAAACCAAACGATGTGAATGCGAAGGTGCAAATTATCTACTCTTCAATCTGTTCAAACTAACATGAAACTGATATTTCATCAATACGACACTTCTTGATAGATTGAACGAATCAAGCTGATCACAAATGCATTAGTGAGCGATGTTGTTTGAGAAATCAGTTTGGATTATTGAAGCACATGAACTATCAATAATTTATATTTCGTGTCCTCCAAATTTATCTGTCACTTACTTGGTTCTTAAAAATTCAGTCCCTCTTATTCAATGTCGTTGAACTATTGGATACACTCTTGATTATCATAATCGGTTGATCATGAAGTTTGAACTCATGCACCACCTCAAGCATCCAATCAACCAACAATCACGAATAATGTGCTAGTACAACAAGATTGATTCGAACTAGAACACCTAGAATATCAAGATGAAGGGTATTCATCATATCGGCGAAATAATGATGCAGATCATTGACACTCTCATTTAATTGGATTGGTTCACTTCAATCTTGAAAAGGAACATCATAACTTGTGTTCAAACACATTTTGTTCTTTGAAAGAGGTAAATATTCATTATACAGATACATGAACATAAATTTATTTTACTTTCATTATTTCAGAGGAATATTTTGCTGTCAGAAGGTCATGTCATACAAACATTGATAATAAAAGTATGTATCCATATCCATGATTGTTTGATCCCATGTGAACTATGAACACTTTACATCATCATCATCATCATCACTGATTGTTATTACTCAAATGTTTTCTATTCCATTTGAGCAATTGAATTCATCTTTAAAAAAAACTGACGAAAGTATTCAAGTGTAACCATTCTACGAAATCAAAGGCGAAATACACATAGAATTCATCGATTGTCGATACATATTTAAATACATAAGGTCATTATCATATTTCATTTGTAGATAAACGAATACAGTGATTCATCTTCATTGACAGGTCTCGAAGGAACATGATGACAAGTCTGTACATATGTGTTCATCGGAAAATCATTTCTGTATACATCACATTCATCTAGATATTCATTCATTATACGATCATTCTTAACTTTTATTCTTTCATGAATAAATTCAAAAACTCGGATTATAAACCAACAAACAAACAAACAGCAGCTTTTGTCACTTAAGCCTAGAGTCGATTGTATCAGCTGAAATAAAGGAAATATTCCACCAATTTGAATACCACTACAACTATCAGATCCAATTAGAAATTAGATGATTTATTGTTTGAATATGAAAACTAAACAAACTAAGCATCTGACATTCATTATGAAGGATACATGCTTATTTCATCTACACAACATTCACGAGATTATTTTCATTACGAGAACATTTGAGATAACACAGTAAACATTTGCTAAAATCTGATCCCACTGTGTGTGTAGGCACATACGGTGTCACATCTAGCAATGATATGCTCGACACTAATCCTTGAAATTTTAAATATCGATCGTTTTCGATTTTGCAGGTGATACATTCAAGGCAATGTACCTGATACACTCGAATGGGAAGATTTATCTCTATTATGAGAACGTAAGTTGCACAAATGAATGGATTATTCTATTGTTTCATGCATATCAGTACTGTCAAATATATCGAAATATATTGAAAGGGATAAAACGATACCAGCAATTTGTATTGCGCATACAGACTTTATGAAACTACTCATAATCCGTTCATGACACAGTTTATTCTAGCACTTTTTATGAAATAATGAGAAGTGATGTAATGTGTAACCAAATTCTGATACCTACGAGCCAATTAACGACAAAGAGTGTATGTCAGAGTTCTGTACGTGAACGGTTATTTTCAGACTTCCAAAGACCAATTGTTAGAAAAGTTCATAATTGAATATTATGAGAGAGATGGTGTTAAAATCTTGATCGCTTCTCTCATCGTATTTGTTCGAATGTCACTAATTAGAACTTTGTCGATTTGTAATACAATAAATACTGGATGACTAAAAATGGCTGGTGAGATGATAAATTTTATGATTGTTAAACTGAATCCGTCTTGTTTGTTTCGAGGTAATCAGAACAAATTGTGGAATGAATACTGTTGAGAAATGAACGGCAATTGATATAAGTAGGCACATAAACACAAGTCCACAACAGAACAACAAATCCACGTTCAGCGACATTGCAGTTATTCACAATCACACTTCTACCAACGGACGTCGATATTCATCTTACTATGTATAGCCTCATTCCATGATAAATAGATCGTTCATCTAACTTCACTGAAGTTGTCAACTGAGGTGAGGCAGAATATCTTTGTAAATTAGATGGAGTATATTTCTTAGGGAACCGAGGAGATCAGTATGCTTACTGTAAGTGTAATTAGTTGTCTTTGAATAAGATAATATGAATGACGACACGTTGCCTCAATGTTTGGTTGGTTTTGATATAATGGTTGTGAATTGACAGATCTTAACTCAGACTTCCGTTACTTCTTTTCAGATTCCTGGAGGACTTAAGGGAGGCGATGTTATATCGGGCATTGGTTATTATATCTGGTGTGGGGATGGAGGTAACAAATGTTATTTACATTCTAATTTACACTGACTTACATGAGTAGTCATCTGTTAGCACGATGTTACCTTCTTTTTGTACACAATCATCACCATGTCAACGTGGAGATTTTCTGTAATCCATAATGGTGACCGAATTTGTGTTTCTTACAGTCTACAATATTCAGTTGTTTTTTGTTTGTACAATAAAGCGATGGAAGTGTAAAGTTGAAGTGCTGAGGAAAATTGTGTGAAATAGAATCTGAATAATTGAGGCAAACTCACTGTCCTAATGTTACTGTGTATTGAAAATTCAACGTCAATTTGATGTTTAGAAATCTTGAAGCAACATTCAAGTGTCACAAGTAATAAAAATTCATAATCAAAACTCATCCTGAAAATATTTCTTATCTTTCAAATTGATACCAAAGTATTTGTATCCTCAATTCAACAAGCGTCATCCTCGTTGATATCGCAAAGCAGATTTGAGTTGTTGTGATTCAATCAGAATCGTATTGTTTTGTCGTTTTGTGCTAAGCTCCATCAAAACGAATTTCAAGAACCACGTCAGCTGACGCTTGCCTAACTTGGTATACCGAGTAATATAATTAAGATGTGTGAATGTCTTCATCACGAATTTGCGGATAGATATTTGGACAAGTCTTTTGTATGGTCTTAACGATGCAGACAGGAATATATGAACGAGGATACTAGACAGACGATATATCTACTCATTTATTCACTCACCCACTAATAGACAGTCAAACTTGCAGCCTCTCAATATTGACTATTTCTGAAACAATTTGTAACGAGATAAACATATTTTCTCTGTAGATGTTGCACTGACACTTTGGTGAAACAAATCAGCAATTTGACGATATGATCTTTCATTTAGTGGTTGAACATCGGTCAATTTCAGAACCTTAAGCGATGTAGAGCATATTTCGTAAGGATATTTTTTGACCGTCATTGTATCTGTAATCAGATAATAAACAGTTTCTTATTTTGATCGCCTCTTAAACGAACAAACAACGTGTTATATCCAAAATGTTAATCAGAATTTTAACTGTCTTCTTCTGTACAATTATTCACAGTAGGTAATAAAGGGCCTAGAATAGATGTTCCTTTTGAATGGATCCAAAATGGAACGCTAGTGGAATATGAAGTTCTCGGAGGTATGTCAAACCTTATTTTATCACAGTTGACTATTTTCACACTTGAATGCTTCACTTTCGTTTCATGAAATTGGAAATTTCATGTATGATTTCAGACAGTTATTAAATGATAACAAGCCATTAGTCTCAACTGACTTTACACCAAACAACGACTCATTGTTGAACATTTAAAATGATTATAGACACATTTTGAGCTACAATAGAAGTTTTCGGTTTGATGAAATTTACTTGAACAAAATGTCACAGGACGATGGATGAGATGATATCAGTCAGTTAGTTGATTGTGCATTGACTGGGAAGTGTTATTTGATTTTCATTTGGTACATGCAATATCGAATTTCACCGAGGAATTGACATTACAGAAACACTTCATGAAACTGTTATTGCCTTGGAAACAATAGTTCAATTTTCAAAATCTCTACTTTATCCTACTCATCCGATAAACTGAAGGAGTAGAAAAATCACGTGTTCAAATTTCAATTTATCATAGTCAGTAAACATTTGTACAGTATCAAAAACCCTGAGGGTTTTCACAGTATGGAAGCATTTCCTTTCTCCTGAATACGTACAGTGAATAACCACAAACATTGATTTGTTCATCATGTATTAAACTATTGAAATAATATTTCAACAACAGAGAGAATCATTCCATAATCTGATGTCCAGTTTGACTTCAATATTCAATGACTAAAATATTTTTCATTATCGACGAATTTTCATGAACCAACGAGTCTAACATGCTAACTGATGACACGCAGAGTAGAATATAGCCACATGAAATATTTCAATCATAAAGCAGGAACGAGATTCGTTGAACCTCAAGCGGATACATTTCTTTTCTAATATTAACAGTCATTGACATCCGTGACATTCGCCTGAAAAATTTCATCGTTCAACATGCAACGCAATCTTATTTAATTTCAACATGTTTTCAGGAAATGTGAATCACATTGAAAGTGTATTGAATTTCGGATTGAGCAATGTGATGACAAATGCCCAGAGAATGAAATACTCATTTAACTCCAAAATCGCCATCATTGAGTTACAGTTACATTTGTATTTGTAATTCATTTATCTTTTGTTTGATAACTTGAAATGCAATCACCTTCTTCTTCCTTTCACTGAAGATTGTCCAAATCACAATTCGACAGAAGCATGTCATGACGCAACAACATCAAATACAACGTGTATTTGGTGTAAATCAGCCAATATATGCACTACTAGCAATCATGAGGATGTTCATGTCTTCGAAGTAAATGGTTGCCAAAAAAAAGTAAGCAATTGGTAGACTTCAAAGATTGTTCTTAATATTACGATATTCCAAAGTGCAATCATTTTTTTTTCGGAAGAACATTTGTATTGTTACGAATTAGTAGTGATTTCTAGTGTACCCTAAGTGCATAAATCAAAGTAACTTATACGATATTGAAGCATATATGAATGCGATGCTCTATTTTCATGTGGAAAGATGTTAATTCATTAGCTCATAGAATGTGTAGTGATTCCCGATGTTCTATTTGAAACCGTATATCCACGTGAACTATTGAAGAATACAGATGAAATCAGTTTGAATGATGAAGCGTAATCTGTTGGAAATTGTGTAGCGTGTTCGGATAATGAGTGAACGTTCGTAGTCCCATTGTTGAAGTACAGAACAAGTATTTCTGATTCCTTGTTATGAAATGTTTACCCTGAATGTATTGCTTCAATAAGGCCGCCAGTCATAATTTTGTTGAATAATGTATAGATTGTGATATGATGTGACATCCAGGAAACAAATTTCATTACCCAAACAAAAGTCGTCAGTTAGTTGTTGGATAGTGTATACTTATCACATTGTGCGAGTGTAAATTATGTAACTACTTGTTGATTTCACTTCTCTCATCACAATACTGACAATGGTGTATAATGAATGATGAAACATTTGATATTTAATTATATTTCCACTGTTTCTTTCTTCTGAAGAGCTCGGTTGTCAAGGTTTCCCCTGAACCAACAACTCTAGCAACTACTGAAAATGATCCAGGAAATGAATTGAAGAAGACTAATCCAACCACTGAATCACATATGGTGAATATTTGATATTTTGTAATCATTATACTATTTCGTTCATTTCAGAACATGACCACAGATACAACAACTCTAGCAACTACTGAAACTGATCTAGGAAATGGATTGAAGAATACTAATCCAACCACTGAATCACATATGGTGAATATTTGATATTTTCTAATCATTATACTATTTCGTTCATTTCAGATCATCACTACAGGTACAACAAATCTAACAACTACTGAAACTGATCTAGGAAATGAATTGAAGAATACTAATCCAACCACTGAATCACATATGGTAAATATTCGATAGTTTGTAATCATTACACTATTTTGCTCATTTCAGAACATGACTACAGGTACAACTGAAGACACTGAGGAAACAAAAATACTGCAATACGTGTATATCGTTGTACCATTAGTTATATCTCTCCTTATTGTATGCGTTGGCTGCGGTATTTGGCTATGGTTCTACAGAAGGAAGAGAGTTTATCCATAGTCCCCACAAACAGCTTGTCAATTGTTTTCATTAACTGCACTTTGTCACTTTCATTTTCGTATTTTATGATATAGACTTTCTATTTTGTTAATCATTTCAATACATTGAAGATTGTTTCATGGAACTGCATATCACATTGATGATTGTTTACGTAATGACTGATGTCAGTTTGTTGTTACAATATAATTTTTTGGTATTTATGTCATTGTTTTCATTCAATGGAAACATGGGTAATTTCACAAGAGATTACAACATTGCACTTGTCAATTAACACTATCGTTTATACATGATTATGTGACCTTTGAAATCAGCCAAGATTCCGTTGTAAATGTCCATTTTATTAATGTCTCAATACTGAGAAATACCATTCGAAATTGACGTGGTTCATTGTTTTAAACTAAACTGTCGGATTGCGGCATCAATATTTAACAAAGCACCTCAATCCTTCGTTATTTGAACTAATTAGTAGATGGTCTAGATGATATTCATGTATGATTGAAAAAAGATGTAGAGTGAATGATGGACTAGTGACGGTTCTGCCGTAGCATTGGTAATAAGATGAGAGACTTGAATGAAACACACTTAAGTGTTTGCGTCAATGATTGATCACATTATTAAACATGACTTGGCTAATAATAATAAAAAGTCATTCACATTGCGTGTTCGAATGTTCTCGTTAGTGCTTAGGACTGAAAAGTGTTCAGTCTTTTAATGTTATATGTGAATCATGTGCGAGCTCTGATATGAAACGTTGATTGTTGGTTGCAGTATCCCAGAGTGTCTTCATAAAATATAAAAACCACACATTCTACACTTCGCTTACATGTCTTCCGTCAGTTGACTCTCACTCACTTCATTGTTTTTTATTCCAGATGAGTTCGACTGTGTTCAGTGTGAGGCAGTAACCTACCAGAAACAATGGTAGATGGCCGTGCAATGTCGTGAATCGGTTGAAGTTAAACGTGAACACCATTGATTGCTACTCAGTGGCAAGAGACTGAACGTCCTTGCAAGACTGAACGTCTTAGATTCGATTTCTGCTTTCATGATTGTCAATAGGTACTGTTATGGGGTCTTGTAATACAACAAACAGGCTTCTGAATGATTCCGGGATTTTAATACAGTTCCAACATTTATCGGTCCATGATTTCAATCAAAAATCATATGTCCAGCAATCCATCTTGTTTCATTAACAAAGCGTCACACATTGTGTTTATCGTTATCATTTTTGTAGACTATTGGAAGAATTGAAATTTTCGTTTCATGATGATTGTGACGGTGATATTTCAGTTTGAATTTTCATCCATACCACTGACTGTGAAATATTTTATCTATAAATACTGTGGAAATATTTCCGCAGTACGTTACTCGTGAAGTTCACACTGTGTTCACTAGAACAACTTTGTTTCGTTATTCGAAAAAGCTGTCAAGTGAAGTACATTAACAATTCGTTGATCGGTCAGTATTAAGTCAAGCAACATTGAACGCTAACATCAACTTACTCAAACTTTGTTTCAACTAAATCGTTTCACAAACACTTTTGACAATCGGACGTCCATGAATACTTATTTATAACTGTTGCATTACTAGAGGCCACAGGCGATATCCAAACTGAGAATTCAAAAGTTCTTTTATAAGTACAACGAGTTTAAGGTTGTACGGTTACTTCCCCGATTGAAGTTTGTTCAAACCACAACATTATTCTCAGACTGATATACTCATCTACATATATTGAGCGATATTTTAGCAGGTTCTAACATTCGACAACCTATCTCATAATGATGAAATAACCGCTTCCATAATAAGCACTCAGTTCATCATTTGTAGTGTGAAAGAACTAGTATTGTAAAGTATCACAGCTTTTATCCCTCCACCTTAAATAGACGTTTTTAAACTGATTACTTTTGCTTTGAACTCTTCTCTTTATCCAACATTGATTTCACAAAGAATAATTCGTTTACACAACATTCGTCACTGATGTTTTGAATGGACTAATACCTCTTGTGAGGTCCATTTTGATGGTTTTGTGTGTATGTGTGTGTGTGTGTGTGAAAATCCCTCCATGTATACATTTGTAGTTTGTTCTTATTGTTGTTCGTTTAGTTGTACATTTTGTTATTCTTTTTGATTCCATTTGAATTGGTCATATTTGTATTTTATAATAGTTCTTATTTTTCTTACGCCTTCATTAAGTTTCCATGTTTCTTGCTGAACTGCATTTATGTTGTGTTTACTTGATACGAAGTCTTGACAGCAGCCATATTGATTTGTTCCTACTTTTGATTATGTTGCTTGTATTGACTAGAATTGTGCAATTTTTGATTATGAATTGAAGCGCACCTGCAGAGTTCGAAGCACTCTGTATTATAAAGCAATCAAATGGTATCTTTTGAACGAATGTGTGCGTCATCCAACCAGACAGGATGGAATAACATTGATTTGTTGCGATTGGTAATTTTTTTTGCATCCTTTATCAACTTCATTACTTATTGTTATTTAGATTTGATTGATTTGACAATTGTTGGCTGAATAGCTGAGTGGTCATATTTGTTCAGGTGATAGGGTATATTTAAGTTTATAATGAATTTCAGAAATGTCATTTTACCCACACACATTGTTTTGCTTTCAACTGGGCAAGGGCGCCTATCTAACCCACCTAGACAGTTATTCTTTAGTCCAAACCTTAGTTTGCATCTAACACTTCCAAGAATTTGTACGTTAATTAAAATGAAGTATCTTTCAAATTATGAAAACAAAACTTATGTACCAGAAAATTTACGAAGTTATAGAAGGTGATTTAACGTCATTCAGATTTTCTCTAAATGGAGTGTTAGCGGTAATTCTGGCATTGAATGATGTAATATATAAGAGACATTTCTTTTCCCAATAAAACTTAAAACGGCATTAGAATATTGTCAGAGTGGGTATCCGTTGACGTCGCAGTAGTTTTCACGTTGGGATTCACGAGTATTATACCAAATGGCCTTCTGATGATTCCAAGTTTATAAAAGTCGCCTAGCCCAGAATGATACATGGATTCAAGCATTGTCGTATTCACCATAGTAGTTTAATTTTACATCACCTGAGAGATACACTTCATGTTTTACGCTTCGCAACTCATCCAGTGTATGTAAATCTACCAGGAGTGTGACAAAACAGGAATCACAAAAACACTTATTCTTTTCATAAAATATGAAGTTAGTTGAACAATACAACTGAGATGGTCGGTGATTGAAGTGTTCATTTTTAGGTGGAGCAAGACCATCTATGAATTGACAACCAGAACATTTGCTTTCACTTCATCTTCTTTTTAGAAAAGTAGTAATAATAATATGTAAAATCAGAATTTCACTCATCATTGATATCAG
The DNA here is from genome assembly GCA_944470425.2 of Schistosoma bovis. Classification (NCBI taxonomy): domain Eukaryota; kingdom Metazoa; phylum Platyhelminthes; class Trematoda; order Strigeidida; family Schistosomatidae; genus Schistosoma; species Schistosoma bovis. The sequence continues at coordinate 2,657,429 of OX103961.1, read as the reverse complement.
CCAAATAAACTACAACCAACATTCATATGACACCCACGATACACAACAGAGAATACCATATTATTTTTGGAATAATGAGATGCAATGAGGTGATCAATGATGAACAAAGTACGATCATAGCTGATTCTATAAACAAAAAAGAGGTCAACACAAATATGTTTTTGTTCATTAGACAAACACGTTGTTTACACTGAGATGAAAGAAGAAGTAATCAATTTTACCTTGAAGCTGTTATCGGATGTAAAGAGAAATGATGCTAGAACGTGATGTTATGTTATATTGAATGCGATTAATCAGACAGAATTCGCAATTTGTCTTTGCAAATCTCATTCCTCAATGCATACGATATACAGGTTTGTGGTGTTTGTATGAAGTACGTTTGAAGATTGACAAGTCGTGATAATTCACTTCATAAAGCCACTTTATCTATGATTCAATGAATATTGATTGAGACAGTAACTTACTTACTTAGTTACGCCTGTTACTCCTCGTGAAGGAGCATAGGCCGCTCATCAGCATTCTTCATCCAACCCTGTCCTGAGCAATCCTTTCCATCTCCTTCCAGTTGTAATTCATCCTTTTCATATCTGCTTCTATTATCCGACGTAATGTGTTCTTTGGACTTCCTCTTTTCCGCTTCCCTTCAGGATTCCAAGTTAGGGCTTGCTTCGTGATGCAGTTTGACGATTTGCGTAATGTATGTCCTATCCATTTCCATCGTCTTTTCCTAATTTCTTCTTCAGCTGGAAGTTGGTTTGTTCTCTCCCACAGAAGGCTATTGCTGATGGTATCCGGCCAATGGATGTTGAGTATCTTGCGTAGACAGTTATTTATAAATACTTGTACTTTCTTGATTGTGGTTGTTGTAGTTCTCCAAGTTTCAGCTCCATACAGTAGAACTGCATTGACGTTCGTATTGAAGATTCTCACTTTGATATTGGTTGAAAGTTGTTTTGAGTTCCATATGTTCTTCAATTGTAGGAATGCGACCCTTGCTTTGCCGATCCTCGCCTTTACGTCTGCATCGGATCCTCCTTGTTCATCGATGATGCTTCCCAGGTATGTGAAGGACTCTACATCTTCCAGAGTTTCGCCATCAAGAGTGATTGGATTGCTGTTTTTCGCTTTGAATTTGAGGACCTTAGTTTTCCCTTTGTGTATACTAAGGCCTACTGATGCAGAGACTGCTGCTACACTGACTGTCTTCATCTGCATCTGTTCGTGTGTACGTGATAGGAGGGCTAGGTTATCTGCGAAGTCCAAATCGTCTAATTGGTTCCGAGCTGTCCATTGTATTCCGTGTTTTCCTTCAGATGTTGAGGTCTTCATAATCCAGTCGACCACCAGAAGAAAGAAGAAGGGAGAGAGTAGATAGCCTTGTCTGACTCCGGTCCTTACTTGGAATGCATCTGTCAGCTGTCCTCCATGCACTACTTTGCACTGTAGTCCGTCGTATGAGTTCCGGATAATATTGACAATCTTCTCAGGAACTCCGTAGTGTCGAAGGAGTTTCCATAATGTCTTCCTATCTACACTGTCGAATGCCTTTTCATAATCAATGAAGTTGATGTATAGTGATGAGTTCCACTCAACTGATTGTTCGACGATGATCCGTAGTGTTGCAATTTGGTCTGTGCACGACCGATCCTTACGGAATCCAGCTTGTTGATCTCGAAGTTGGGCGTCTACTGCATCCTTCATCCGGTTCAGCAACAATCTGTTGAAGACTTTCCCTGGTATTGACAGTAGTGTTATGCCTCTGTAGTTTACACATTTGCTCAGATCTCCTTTCTTTGGAATCTTGACGAGGTGTCCTTCTTTCCAGTCCATCGGCACTTGTTCCTCCTCCCAAATCTTTTTGAATAGAAGATAAAGCATGCTTGTGGTTGCTTCGATGTCTGATTTCAGTGCTTCAGCTGGTATGTTGTCGGGTCCTGCTGCTTTCCCGTTCCTGATTTGTCTGACGGCCATTCTAATTTCTTCCGTAGTTGGTGGATTGACATCTATAGGAAGATCTATGTGTGCTGCTTCGATGTCCGGTGGATTCATTGGAGCCGGCCTATTCAGGAGTTCCTCGAATTATTCTACCAATCTGTTACGCTCTTGTTGAATTTCGGTGATTGGCTTGCCTTCTTTGTCTTTGACCGTCCTCTCTGGTTTACTGTATTTCCCTGATAGTTTCTTCGTTGTATCGTAAAGCTGTTTCATATTTCCTTCTCTAGCAGCTTTTTCTGCCGTCGTTACTAGTTCTTCCACGTATTTCTTCTTGTCGGCTCTAATGCTCCTCTTCACTTGTTTGTTTACTTCTATGTATTCAGCTTGTGCTTGGACTTTCTCTGCTCGTGTTCGGCTGTTGTTTATTGCTGCCTTCTTGTTCTTCCTTTCTTTGATCTTGTCCAGTGTTTCTGTAGAGATCCATTCCTTATGATGGTATTTCTTTAGACCGAGAACCTCTTGACACGTTGAAGTTAATGCTTCCTTGATGCCTTTCCAGTTGTCCTCCATAGTAGTTTCTTCTTCTTTCAGTAGATCTTGTAAGGCTTGGAACCTGTTGTTAAGAGCTATCTTGAATTCATTGAGTTTGTCAGTATCTCGAAGGAAGGCTGTATTGAACCTTTGTATTGCTGTTTGTCCACTTGTCCAGTTCTTTTTTAGCTTCAGTTTTAAATTGGCTACAACTAGGTGGTGATCTGAAGCTACGTCAGCACCGCTCCTGGTTCTCACATCTTCCATTGTCCTTCGGAATTTTTTGTTGATGCAAATATGATCTATTTGGTTCTCTGTATTGTGGTCCGGTTAGATCCATGTAGCCTTATGTATACGCTTGTGTGGAAATATTGTGCCTCCTATGACCAATTTGTTGAATGCACATAGATTTGCAAATCTTTCTCCATTTTTGTTTCTTTCTCCCAGTCCATGTCGTCCCATAATATCTTCATATCTAGTGTTGTCTATTCCGACTTTGGCATTTAGATCTCCCATCAGAATAGTTAGATCCTTTCTTGGGCATTTCTCAATGATTGACTGCAGCCGCTCGTAGAACTGATCTTTAATTTCGTCGTTGCTATCATTGGTGGGTGCATAGCATTGGATAACATTCATTAAGATCCCCTCCTTCTTTGTTTTGAATGATGCTTTGACGATTCTGGATCCGTGAGATTCCCATCCTACAAGTGCATTTCGTGCTACTTTGGACAGCATAAGAGCGGCTCCCTGAGTGTGTGGAGCATTGTCCTCTTCGTGACCGGAGTATAGCAGCATCTCTCCCGTAGCTAGCCTTTTCTGTCCAGCTTGGGTCCAGTGGGTTTCGCTGATTCCCAGTACTGCTAAGTTGTATCTCCTCATTTCCATTGATATTTGACTGGTCTTCCCGGTTTCCCACATTGTTCGAACGTTCCATGTACCTATAAAAATTTTTGCTCTGGTTGTTAGAAGGGGCATCGGCCTCGTGGCTTCCGAAGGGACTCGGCTTTCACCATGAAGCGTCATAATTCTTCTAAATGAAGACCTTCTAACTCCCAGGGCAGAGTTAAAATGGTTTGGATTATTTTTTCTGGTAAGCGTTTTTTTAGCGAGTTAGTTTTCTACGGGATGGGGACGCTAACCACATGCCCAACCCTCCTCCTTTACCCGGGCTTGGGATCGGCAGAAACCATATAAGAGCTACAGGCGGAGTTAGACAGTAACTTAGGAATACTAAAATAGTTAACTATTTCCACACATTCATACGTATACTCTCGTCCATACCACCAGGGAATTTGGCAGCCTCGATAAAATATCACAACCATTGCATTGAATACTTCATTTGTAAATTCCCATCATTTATCCATCACATTCTGCATGATTCTTTCAGTCCACATCCTCTTTTTTTCCTCATATTCTCTTCAACTCGATCTCCTTAACCTTCTGCTGTAAGGTTTTCCACTTCCGATCAGTGTTACAAATTCGTTATGTCGACAGACAAAAGTAGTATACACCACAGCTGTATGATTTTTCATTCCACGTTACTCGTGTTTCCCATTCCTGACTTATGCTAACTAGGGAAATTCTGATAAATATACAACAATCTATATGTTGCTACAATTCGGGACTTAATCACAGCTCTTCTTTACATGCCTTTGTTCACTCAGCCTTTCAGTCTTAACATGTAATCTATGAAAATAAACCAATGAATCACAATTCAATCACAATTCGTGTCTTCAAACACCAATCTCCTTGATGATGTATTACACATGGTTATCTTTGTGTTTCATCAACACAGAAGTGCACATTTCGGTTTTAGTTTTGAATAAATGAAATCTACACAGATTGAATGCTGTGATATTGTGCTATTCAATCATTTAATAGATTGATTTATTCAAGCAAATGATCAACAGTAGTTCGATTCCTGTATAATTCAGAAGACATTGGTGTTATGCAGCTCATGTGATTTAGATTCTGTAAGTTTCCTTTCATTAACAGTGCTGAATTGAAATTAATCTGGTCGTAAGTGCCTTCACACCTCAGTATTGTAGATATTCACGAATAGATCTGGAAGATTTCTTAGAAGGTCTATAGCGGTATATATGATCAAGGTGCTATCAAAAATGACGAATCGATCTACCACAAAGTAGCAAATATATATTTATAAAGTGAAGATGAACATGATGTCCGGGATCATCATCATCATCATCTACTTGAAATATAATTGTAACATTTATTATGTTGATCATCATTAAGCTGTCCTTCCAGTTACTTGATTTCTGACGATCGCATTACAATTCACTTGATAAGATGATATTTGTAGTGTGGTGTCGAGTCGCGGTTGACTATGAACACCACCACAAGAAGACTACGTGCCAGTTAACCGAATAAATCCCACGTAAGCCAAATATCAGAAAGCAGTTGATGGCTGTAGTCGAGATGTATTTGTTGGTGATCTCGTGGTATCGAATGGATACCGAGATCGTTCCAAAGGAGTACAAGCGTGGTTACTGAGCGTAACCCAACCCGCACAAGGTCACAATCAATCGAAGGATAATGGAGCAGTAATATGGCTGTCTTTAGCACAGTTAAACAAACGAGCACAGTAAAACAATCACTGGTACAATTGGTTTTAATAATGATTGTCTGCATTAAACCCATCGCGTTCACTTGATGGAAGTAGGTCACTACATATTCAACATTGCAAACTGTGATCAGATATTGACATTATAGAGAGAAGATCTGTTGCTCAGAAGGTTGATGTTTTATCTTTTCAACTGACGTATTGATTATTTGCTCTATAAAAATGGTCTCTTCCATGTTCTATGTGCCGAGTACCTGACTTCTCTATTGGAGCCCATGCAATTCAACTCCACCACAGTCATCTTACATCACCATTCATTGTTCATCTGTGTTGCTCAGTACAATCGCTTTGTTATCACTGTAATAGTTCACATTGCAACTCCGAACAGTGACACTTCCATGCATTTTCCGGTCAAACTATTCCATCAGTAAATATCTATAGATATACCTATAATATAACATTCTCATGCAAGGTTATTTGAGGTTCAATAATTCTTGATAATCAAGGGAAATTTCGATTTTGTTTACAAATAAATGTATACCATGAGTTCATTAATCCCATGTGTGAACCGACTGATTACCTGAGTCATGTTTGTTTAATGCTTTTATTGTAGCGTCACCATCAGTATTGTCGTTGCATATTTTAAGGTTCAATTTTCAGTAATTGAAATCAATCGAGAGGAGCCTATAAACGTATGCATCCTGTTAGTTGACAATGATCAAAAAGATGTATCTCTTCACTTTAGGGAACTTACGGTGGTTGTTAGATTAGAATCTAAAACTCTTTCCATCTGGAACCAGACCATTAACTATTTCGAGAATTGTCTGAACTCTGAAGAATGAACGAACATAACATTGATGTAACAAATCTCACTCACACAGAGAGCTTAATTAGCTCGGTAGTAACTCGTATTCAGAATCTCTTATCCAAATTCTTTTTATGTTTATATCTTTCCTAAACTTCCCATTCATCTTTCCCAATTCACATTGATTCCTCTTCATCGTAATTACCTTGACTCTACCGCATTTATTACATACTGAATTCACAATAACGACGGTTATATCACTACTACTACTAATAATAATATTATGATTATTATTATATTGATAAAAACCTTACTACAACTCATTCTGAACTTCATTAACTGACTTGACTTATTTACAAATCACACCACCTTCAAGTAGTTCTATAGAAACAAATGAGAATGATTAGCACTTTTCACATATAACATTGGTCATTTTATTCATGCCTGCCTTATATTGTCATACCCTTTAGTTGTGTAAAATAGATTTAAACTATTTATCGAATGGAGTAGTTTATAAAAGAATCCTCACAGAGGCTCTCAAAAGCGAAACATCTTCCTCACCTCTCCTCTGACTTGCAAATTTACAACCATACTAATAAGCTCAACACTAAAGCTTCACTTCACATTTGAGACGACAACAATCCATCAAAGGAAAAAATAAATTTGATCGGAACAAAAGATACTACCTATTTGAGGATTGTTTTTGAAACAACAACCATTTCAAACAAACAATATAAAAATTCCGGTAGGTGGGAAAAACAGTGAGAAGATCAAATAAAAGGAGAAATTGGTGAATAGAACAGAACAACAAAGATGATGACGATAATGACAACATTGACACATGCACACACACACTCACACATGCTTATTAACATGTTACCAGATTTTAAAGATTGTTAGTGCTCACTAATTGTAGGCAAATATATCAGTGTGTGTGTGTGTGTGCTCAAGCAAAGAAACTCGACAACAACTTCACATAACACTAAAGTGTACTAATACATGGAATCAACCAGATTGGAGACTATTTGAAAAATCAGACATGATGTCAGGTCCTCCCTTGAACTGTGTTGCTTGATAAGTCATGCTGTTTCTACAATGTGGAATATTGGTACGTAAATGTTTATATGAGTCAAATGTATTGAGAGTAAAAGACATGTTTAGTCAGTAATCAATCAAGTTCAAAATATATCCTAACTGACCTGCTCTTTTAAGTGAAACTTGTATTTCATCATTTTGTTTCCTACAATGTTATATCATTGTGCTAGACCTGTCATTGTCTTGTATTCACGAAACGTCAATGTCGAAGCCTGTATCAGATTTACTTAAAAGATGAACTATGTAGGTTTGTGTCTGGTTTGACGGTATATTATTGTTGAGGGAGTGTGTTATATCCGAGCAAAGATTAAATCACGAGTAACTTCTGAGGCATTATGATTGACTAATATACATAAGCCATAAAAATTGCCGGTGATTTTGGAGTTAATATTATTATTAAGAGTGAACAAAATGGCGATTTCTTTAGAACAGTTACAGTTAATATTACAACAGCATTAGCAATAGTACCAGAAGATGTTAACAGAGTGTTAATGAAATCACGTATGAGGGAAATTGTAAGTGAAAATCGTCAGAAGGAAAGCAAACTAATAGCCCGATAAGGTACGGGAAACATGTACGTTTAGAGATAAGAGTCATCGATGAAAAACACTTATACACGAGCGTTAATACAGGAGATTCGCTAATGAAAGTAGTTAAAGAGAGATATCAAAAATGTTTAAGTGTTGCTCCTACTGAAGCAACGTATATTCCGATGCTCAGTTGTATTTGAAATCTGTTATGTATAAGCTATATAGGATTACGAGTAATTGGACAGTTTATAATTCCATCACATTACCAAACGAAACCTCACCTACTGCATTGTAACTAGAAACGGATAGAGTGAATTTAGTTATGAAATAGAAATTTTCACTTGATAACTGTTGGTCAACAAAAGTAGTTTACCTAAATTCATTAAACGAGCAGAATCAGAGATGCAGAACGATATTTATAAGTGGAGTAGTAACAATATGATAAATGGACTGAAGTTAGAGTAGTAAATCAAATGATGCGTTGTAGAAAATGTCTGCAGATCTTGGTTTTGTCTTCGGTAGAATTGTTGTTGTGCACTGTTGAGGTTTATTACGCTTGAACAGAAGAGATTTCATCATAAACTGGAACGATATTTATGTTCAGCAATCTCTGGGATTGTTTTGATATCAGCTCTGAATGGAACTGTTTTTCAAGTTAATTGACTTCACTGATAGCACATATTTTAAAAAAGATTCATGCAACCAGTCAACTCCTACCGACGTAACGTTACATTCTGCAGTAGTTACGTGACTTTTGTTACCGTCATTCTAAATACAGGTAGCGATACAAACGCATCATTCATTATAATGCACATTCAATCAATTCCAGATCGATCACGATATAAATTGACGACAATTCATGAGGAGAAGATGATTGATATCTGATAGTGGTCATATTGACATTCCAAATAATGGAAATTGACTACTACTTTTGTAGGACAATGATCTTCAGAAACATTTGTCCTACTTGTAAGTAGTTTAAAGGCATGGATAAAAAATTAGCCACCAGCCTGAGTTTTGACTGGTATCATGAATCGATCAATGTTAGACCACCATTGAAAACCTGGAACACAGGATGGTCATTTCGTCTTAGTACGAGACTCCCCAGCACTGTGCATCCATGATCGCGCATTCGTGACTCGAACCCATGACCTTCGATCGTACACTCAAATCGGAGAGAGGTCACTGCACAACTGAATATTTACAAGAGATCGGTCACGGGCATAGTATGGTAGTAGTAGTAGTAGTAGTAGTAGTAGTAGTAGTAGTAGTAGTAGTAGTAGTAGTAGTAGTAGTAGTAGTAGTAGTAGTAGTAGTAGTAGTAGTAGTAGTAGTAGTAGTAGTAGTAGTAGTAGTAGTAGTAGTAGTAGTAGTAGTAGTAGTAGTAGTAGTAGTAGTAGTAGTAGTAGTAGTAGTAGTAGTAGTAGTAGTAGTAGTAGTAGTAGTAGTAGTAGTAGTAGTAGTAGTAGTAGTAGTAGTAGTAGTAGTAGTATAGTAGTAGTAGTAGTAGTAGTAGTAGTAGTAGTAGTAGTAGTAGTAGTAGTAGTAGTAGTAGTAGTAGTAGTAGTAGTAGTAGTAGTAGTAGTAGTAGTAGTAGTAGTAGTAGTAGTAGTAGTAGTAGTAGTAGTAGTAGTAGTAGTAGTAGTAGTAGTAGTAGTAGTAGTAGTAGTAGTAGTAGTAGTAGTAGTAGTAGTAGTAGTAGTAGTAGTAGTAGTAGTAGTAGTAGTAGTAGTAGTAGTAGTAGTAGTAGTAGTAGTAGTAGTAGTAGTAGTAGTAGTAGTAGTAGTAGTAGTAGTAGTAGTAGTAGTAGTAGTAGTAGTAGTAGTAGTAGTAGTAGTAGTAGTAGTAGTAGTAGTAGTAGTAGTAGTAGTAGTAGTAGTAGTAGTAGTAGTAGTAGTAGTAGTAGTAGTAGTAGTAGTAGTAGTAGTAGTAGTAGTAGTAGTAGTAGTAGTAGTAGTAGTAGTAGTAGTAGTAGTAGTAGTAGTAGTAGTAGTAGTAGTAGTAGTAGTAGTAGTAGTAGTAGTAGTAGTAGTAGTAGTAGTAGTAGTAGTAGTAGTAGTAGTAGTAGTAGTAGTAGTAGTAGTAGTAGTAGTAGTAGTAGTAGTAGTAGTAGTAGTAGTAGTAGTAGTAGTAGTAGTAGTAGTAGTAGTAGTAGTAGTAGTAGTAGTAGTAGTAGTAGTAGTAGTAGTAGTAGTAGTAGTAGTAGTAGTAGTAGTAGTAGTAGTAGTAGTAGTAGTAGTAGTAGTAGTAGTAGTAGTAGTAGTAGTAGTAGTAGTAGTAGTAGTAGTAGTAGTAGTAGTAGTAGTAGTAGTAGTAGTAGTAGTAGTAGTAGTAGTAGTAGTAGTAGTAGTAGTAGTAGTAGTAGTAGTAGTAGTAGTAGTAGTAGTAGTAGTAGTAGTAGTAGTAGTAGTAGTAGTAGTAGTAGTAGTAGTGATAACCATAGTTCATAGAAGTTTTCAATGTCACATTTTCTTCAGTATACGATCCGATGCAACAACAGTTTGTATAATCATTATGTGGATAAAATGAACTGTTTGTAGATAGAGAATTGTATGAACCTTAGTCTTCCGTTATAGATGGACCACATATTGAAACTACAACGAGATTGTTGAAGCCTTTTGGAATAGGCGTAGCACACGAAACAACAATATTACTACAACAAATACTATGCAAATCAAAAGATGAAACGACAAAAGAATAATAATCAAACATCATCTACAAAATAGATTATGTCAATTGTGGAAATCACTGCATCGGACAAAGTGGATGCCCTCTTCATCTTCGCCTGTATGAACATGAATTATTGGTCAAAAGCCATAGCATATCTCACTTGTTGTCGTTGATTTCCGTCCATGTGATGAGATATTTCACGCGTGCCTAAGTCAAAGGAGATTAATTCAACTGTCGTTGTACTTTTAATCATAACTTCAATCTATACGTTGTACAGAATATATCGCAAGCAGTCTTTTGACATTTCACCAGATTAATAGTGAGAAATTTAAAAGTGCACAAATGAGAAATGTCTGGCTGATTGATTATTTCACAACGATACATAGTTTCACTCATTTAGATATGAGGAGTAGTATGACCTGATTTTCATTCACATAGTGTTAGCTAATGATCAATCAATTAAAAGAACAGCATAATAAGAATAAATTGGAAGGTTAAAATGTTGATTTACAAATTGATTAGACGTTTTGACTGAATACATTTGATCAAGAAGAAACTCCAAAACTCAGGAATTGCCACAATTATTCGTCGATGATGTGTGATTAGGTTGGAGAATTCGCTAACACCTGAAACAACAACTCAACAGTATCATGCTCATGGCTATACTCGAGGGTTTTGAACTTGATCTCATGTGAATCTAATGGTGTGTTCAAAATGGAGTCTGGAAACGAATTCACTTACTAATCACTTGTTTTTAGTTTCAACCGAATTATTGTCTGATGTAACTGTTGTTTTTGTCAAGACATGTACTACTAATCAAGATAGACATCTAAAGCAATGAAGAGGAGTATGAGGTTTATGGAAGAGAAGATCTAGATGACTTGACTGATGACGATCTGATTGAGAACAATATTGTTCGCTTATATGCGTTGTTCTACTTTTCTTCAATGGGAGTCCTGAATATTGAAGAAAAGTGATACATTTTCTTGAAGTATCATCCTTTTTATTGACATTTTGTCACAATGTTGCTTTCTATCCTTACTGTAGGTCTCTCAGATATGAAATAAATCATAATTATCCTATTCCGATGAACCCGATTTTTCTTAGTTGCACGCATTTACTCTGTTTATATTCTTTACTTTTCAATCTTCCATTTTTGTATTCGAACAGGATCAAACTCGTCTGAAAGTGAAGAGAGACATCTTATTGGCAACTGCTTATAAAACAGAGCGATCGGATCAAGGCAGCGTTTACTGTATGTGATAAACAGTATCAGTTTAAACAAATGCCGTTCGGGTTGCCTGGTGCACCGTCCACGTTCAGAAGATTAATGACACTACTGCTCAAGAATCTAGATAATGTCGAGGTATATGGCGACGACGTAGTTGTGTACAGTCAGACAGAAACAGATCATGTCAAGCACGTGGAGGCGGTCTTAAAGCGAATTGACGAATTTGGACTTCGAATTAATAAGGACAAGTCGCAGATAGCGAGAAATAGCGTCACGCTGTTGGGACATAAAGTGGGAAACGGAGAAATAAAACCATCGCCGGAGAAAAATCTTACCATAAAAAATATTGCAGTACCTATTTCGAAAAGGAAGTTGAGACAGTTCCTGGGAAGAGCGACGTTCTACAGTCGGTTTGTCAAGAATTTCAAAGAAATAGCAACACCCTTATATAAGTTGTTGTGCAACAGCAGGTTTACGTGAACTGAGACTGCCGAACCAACGTTCAACCGAATCAAAAGCATGCTAAATCTCAGCACGGATTCAGAAAGCTCGTTTGGCCTTTGCCAACTTGTCACCTCTGGCGAAGGAGATGTATTTGTCTATCAATTAAGGGACAAATATGCTGTGCAGCAGTTCGTTCTGTTCTACATTATGGCTGCGAAATGTGGCCATTAAGTATAGAAGATACTCGAAAGCTACTAGTATCTGATCACAGATGCCTTAGAAATATTGCTCTCATCTGCTGCGATCATCGGGTAAGTAATAGTGAGGTTAGACGCAGGGTATTGGGGGATGATGGTGAATCAGTTGATGAGGTTATGAATCTTCATCGACTGAGATGGTTGGGTCACGTGTTACTTATGCATGAACACCGATTACCACAACTTGCCATGTTGACTAGTGTTTGGGATGGTTGGAAGAAAGTTAGGGGTGGCCAAACGAAAACTTGGCCTCACTCCTTGAAATCACAAAATTCTGGTGTGAGCCATGTTGGTAGATAAAGACTACTTGGTTGGTGTCCGTGTCACTATCATAACCAATGGTTGGAGATTGTGGGTGACATGACTCAGAATCGACCGGTCACAATGGTATGGGTGTATGCACACTCTGTCTACCATTAAATTGTGAGATTGAAATCGCTTCATATCTTTCTTTGTACCAACTAATTCTTTCTTTCTGTACTATATCCTTACATAAAATCTTTCATTTATATATTACTACTATTGAATTGACTACTTCTATGAATCCTGTGTTGGTCTTGTTGTGCTAATGAGGTATGGCGACTTCAGCCGATACATATATGTCCCTGATCCTACTTTTTAGGTGGCTGACTGACTTATGCATTTTATTCGCTAGTTCAACATACTTTCACACTCAAGTAATCAGTTGGGGTTGTAGCGCGTAGCAAATCGTTTATCAGTATCAGATTTCGGACACGGCCCGTTACAATTTATATGAACTGGACTGGAAACACGTTGCTTTCAAGAGGTAGATTCATAATAGTCTATTAATTCATAGTAACTAGTACCACGTTCAGTAGTCAACAGTGCATCCACTAATATAAATGATCTGATGCTGAAGTTTTGTTTGTCCGATTTAAGACGGTTGAAGATAATCAACTAATAGTCCTAGATCTAAGTTTCATCCTTTCCCAAACTTATTATCTGACTTTTTCACAGGAATTATATTCTTATAATTTTCTATCCGACATCACTGAGTGTTACAAATGTAGTATTCATTACACGACAGACCTTATGTAAAACTATGACATTCACACTAAGTGATAGAATTAGATCATGTCAATAAAAAATATTTATATAAGAAGGGATCTTTGTGGATATTATGGTAATTTCAATAGTTCAATTCATGAGTAAATTGAAGCTAAACCTCCATGGAAAACATAAAAGCATTGGATAACCATTTTGTCCTATTATGGAACTCCTTAACACTGCGTATCCGCAATCCAGAGACTGATATGTCCTGGTTTCAAATCTTGTGAGGAGAGATATCTTATCGATACTAACCAGTCAAACTATTAGGTATTACTCTGTTATAGACTCTAACGAATTATATATATATTATTTTCTAAACATATAACAATATATCAGAAGGGGTTTTGTGGAGATTTTTAGAAATTTCACTGATTGAAATCATGAGTCAATTGAAGCTAGACCATCATGGTTTAGTTGGCTAAGCGCCTGGCATGAGACTGACAGGTCATGGGTTCGAACCTCACAGGGTGAGGGATCGTGGATGCGCACTGCTACTGAGGTGTCTCATACTAGGACGTAACGGCCGTCCAGTGTTTCCAGGTTTTCCATGGTGATCTAACTCCAATTGACTAATGATTTCAATCAGTGATATAACAATTTGTTAACGACGACGACGACGACGGGAGGTGGGGAGAGGTAGAAAAAACAAGAGAGTAAAACAAAGAATTAATTATTTTTCTTTCAATTTCTTCGTTGATTCGAATTCGATCGACTTTTTGAACTAGATTTTGAACTTCTTGATGATTTAATTCTTGTGCTTTTTTTTACATTTTCAATTCGATTTAGAATTGGTTCTGTATTATCATGTTCAATCATTGTTTGATTGCATGATGCTTCTTTATCAATTTTATATTGTTTTATTAAATTATTTCTATAATTCATACACATTTCGTAGTATTTATAATGTGCTTCATCAGTTGCAAACAATTAATTGAAAAAAGAAAAAAAATGAGATGAACAGAATGAAAATAACACAATCCTAAGTACATATTATTGAACAATAAATATCCAAACTAAATGAGAGAATGAGACTCTAATTTAAAGACGAGTAAATCAGAAGCGTTAGAAGAATTTCAAGGTGATGGTGCTAGTTTCAGCACTTGATGCCTACGGATACCTGCACAAACTTGGATGTGTGCATCATGTCGTTATTTATAAGCGTTATTTTGTAGACCCTACAACTGGAGTACACACTGACAATATTGAAGTTATGTGGTCGAAGCCAAAAACGTTCTTACGACCCTACCATGGCTCGAGAGGTCGACTATTATAGAGCCACATGGATGAGTCCCTCTATCGTATGTACTATTATTTCAGTACCTCTGAACCTTTTTCAAATCACGATTAGTCTTCGAACCACCTTAATTCTTTGGGTTTTTTGTAATATATATATATATATATATATATATATATATATATATATATATATATATATATATATTTATGAAGTACATTCAAGATTCGTTCAAAGGTCGTCCATAGAGTCTCGTCAATAAGAGATATAATCAAAATATTAAAAAAGTAAATAATGATGAGTTGAAGATCAACTAGAAACTAATCAACATGAAGATCTACACGAATAAGCTATGAGTTATATGTGGAGAAATGTGAACATTTCATTACTGATGATAACGTCCAGAAAAGCGACGAAATCTCCCTAACCAAATGATTTAGTTTACTGAAGAAAACTTCATCTAGAATATTTAATAAAACAAAAACCGATGAGATTATAATTTATAGACGACCCATTTGGAGTTAAGAATAGAAAATGTTGGATTTTGACATGAAATTCATTCATTGATTTGGTTAAATACTGTTATATCCAAGTGAACATTACATTACGAGTAGCGTCTGAGATTTATTAATGGACTAATATTATTTCTATATTCTTGTGGTATAGATATTCAGTAACTAGACTGTGTATATCTATATTACCCTTGTTATAAGCTTCATTTCAACCTATAGATTATTAGTATATGCTTTATGGTTCTTAAGCTATGTTCAGTTTATTAACCACTGCCTTCCACGTTCATAGCCACATTTCTGACCTTATTGTGTATGTTATTTCCTATTTTATGGTGTGTTGCAGTATGTTTGTTTGATATATAAACTCAGTATGTCTGAAATGAATGATTCACGAAGTGGAGGCTGTAGTTGGCATTCTGGACTCAGCTGAACGGTTTAGGCGAACAACCAACCAATAGGACGCTAGGCTGATCAGACCGCCCACATAGCCCACATAGCTTATTTTAGCCTCTGGACAGGTCAATTTAACGGTTCTTCTTGAGTCACGTTTTCAACTTGTTAATTATTTACTTATCAACCTTGACTGTTTCTATATGAGTGTATATATATGTGTGTGTACACTGCTTATCCAACTCATCATATGTCTGTAGCTTATTTTTGTGTGACTATAAATATTGATTAACGCTTGGTTAAATAGAGTTGACTTTTGTCTGCCCAGATCAGGGAGTGTACAATATATATATATATATATTCAAAATCCATTCACGTATTTGACTTATATAATTCCGTTAATCACTAACGTAGATGAAGTTGATAATTATACACGACAATTGGCAACATGTATGTTTCAACAGCAATCAATCATACGTTCCAACTGAAGTCGGATCTCCCGCCACTAAAAATGTTATCGAAATATATATCCTGGCATTCCTCGTAGATAAATAACAATTTAATTCGCGTTAGTGAATAAGGGAATCAAAATAAGTCCGAAACGAGAAAGGATTTCGAATATGTATATTTCATACAATCGTTAATCTGGACAGACATTCAGAGGAACGATACAAATAGAAGAGAATGAAGTGAAATGACACACAGTGGAGAAGGAGTGTAAGCCAACTCCGTTTAACCAAGCCTTAATCAATAGTTATAGTTACACAAAAATAAGCTACAGCCATGTGATGAATAAGATAAGCAATGCCCACACATACACTCATATACAATCAGTCAAGGTTGTTAAAGGGAATAAGTTACAAGGTCTAATTAGCCTGTTCACCCAAAAGCTAAAATATGTTAAATGAACTTAACTATCCGTATAAGGGTAGTGGAGATTATTAATTCATTGATTGAGTTCATGAACAAATTGATGTAAGACCACCATTAAATACCTGGAAGCATTGGAATAAACCATGGATTCATTGAATAAGAATTCATAATAGATTGAACTTGTTCAATACGTTTACATTCAATCTCATTGAAATGATGATAGAATTTGTTTAAATTCATTAATTGAATTGGATATAGTGTACGATTTAATTCTGGTGGGAATTTTAAAATATAAATTTTAGATGGATCTAATAATGAAGTGTGATCTAATGGAGAATGATCTTTTATCATTTGTATTAGATTATCTAAAGAAAGAAAGAGAGTGAGAGAGAGAAAGAGAGATGGAGAATTTTATTAAAACAAAAGAAAATGAATTGATCACCAAAGTGAAATCTAATTTAACGCATGTTTCGTCTTTTTGTGAGATTCGTCAATTGTTCATATCCATGATTTACGATTTCACTTCATGTTAACTTCAGGTTATAGAATAAGTTATCCATGTATTGATAAATTATTTAGTGATGTTTAAAAGTTTAAAGAAAACAATCAAACCTTTTTGAGAAAAAAGTGAGTAGTATTTGTTATACTTAAGTAAGTAAGTAACTATCGTCTGAGACAAATTAACTGACTAATCTATACATTCTTATGATATAACTATTCAGTAATTGGATATAAATCGAATGTTCGAGTTCCCTAACTGAAGCAGGTGGGTTTCTCAGGGGGTCATAACCAGAGCCTCTAACCTAAAGATCTAATCCACAAGATGGTGGAGTAACTTGAGGAAATGCAGTCACATGTTAGCTGGTTACTAACAATTGATTCATATGCCATTTGTTTCCTTAGGATATTGAAGCCCATATGAATCATTGGTTTGGAATCAAGATGTTGCCACTCCCCTATGTTATATCCGAGAGAAGATTAAGTCACCAGTAACTTCTGAGATCTATTAATGCACTAATATTATTTATATATTCTTCTGGTATAAATATTCAGTAACTAGACTGTGTATATCCATATTTCCCCTGTTATAAGCTTCATTTCAACCTACAGATTATTAGTACATGCTTTATGGTTCTTAAGCTATGTTCAGTTTATTAACCACTGCCTCCCACGTTCATTGCCACATTTTGGCGTTACTATGTTTGAATGTTATTTCCTATTTTATGGTGCGTTGCGGTATGTTTGGTTGATGCATAAACGAAGTATATCTGAAACAAATGATTCGATTTGATTTGCATAGTGGAAGCTGATATTGGTGTTCTGGACTCAAGTGGATGGGCTAGGCGGATATAGGAACAATAAGGACGCTAGACTGCCAATACCGGTCGAACGTCATTGGTTTTGGCACAGTGCGAAGATTGATTGGTGGATAAATCACATGATAACTAGCCGGATATAAAGTCATAATAGGAATTGTTGAATTATTACTTCTTCAAATGATACAGATGTGAATTTAACAAGGAATTGAATGATTGAGTTTTCATGCCAGGGTCGTAACTACAGTGCAATGTGAATATTATTACAAACAAAATACTTTCCTAATAAAAACACTGGTAAGAGTAGGGAGAAATAAGCGTTTGAATAAATGAAAGATTCAAGATGTAAAAGAGAAGAGGTGAATGCATTTACTTCATGAAAGTTCATTTCCATTTTAACAGTTCAGTTAATTATTATTTCAAAGTTCTTACAAGTTTTCAAATGACTATTTATAATTTTCTGTGATCAACCCTATGTCTTACGATGTTCCTAGTTAACGTTCAATAAGACAAAATATTACAATCGATTGATCATTGGGTGATGATCAATGTTATGTATGTCAGGTCTTTCTTAGTTACGATTGAATCCTATCGACCAATTTGTAATGTGGCCATCAGTCTAGGTGATTCGACATAACGTGCACTATACAACTTGATCGATAAGATTCGATCTGCACTAAAATCCACCTGACATAAATGACATTGATCACTACTCAATGATCAATCAATTGTAAATACATTTCAGTCATACAGGAGGTCGGTCGAGGCCCGGATAGCTCAGTGGTTACGTCTCTAACTATGAAGCTGGGTGTCATGGGGTCGAATCTGCCAGGGAGCATCAGTCTACTCAAGATTACAGGTACACATTGCTGACAAGTGCCAAGTAGCACGAAACCTAGGTCAAGGGGTTCCTGTTGACTACTTCAAACCACCATCTTATCTCAATATGATATCACTCCAGCTTAGTACGTACACAGAAATAGATGTCTGGGTATCCGTAACACATATATTGATAATTTTATTTCACAATACTAGTGACTTCCCCATTCGTGTTTAGGTTGTGGGTAACAGCTGACTGAATGTTCTAGGAATTCAGATCCGACAATATTGACAATTATCAGTCAGAACTCTTTCTTACTCATATTTATAAAGTTTGTGTATTTCAAATGGACATGTTCGAATTCTGTACAATTTGAAACCTACAATGTAAATCAGTTCCATCAAGACTACAGACATGCTTAGTTTATGAGTAATGGTTGAGTTGAAACTTAGATTAAACAAGGTCTCTTGATGACAATACACACAACTAACAATAAAAAGGTTGATTGATTCACACAACTAACCATCAGATTTAATTGTGATCGTCGATCCTGAATCATCTACAATAGTTTTATTATCCAATTTATTCATTAGACCATATTCTTCAAGATAACGGGCTCTTGATAATTCAGCTCTTATTGCTCTACCAGGTTCCATTTCTTCCCAAGCTCTTTTTAAAGCTTTAATTTCTAATATTTTATTATCCATATTAATGACTTTAATGTCATTCTAATAAAATAATAAGAAAGTAGAAACATTCTATAAGCATAAAAGCAGGCAAATCAACAACATTCTATTCTTTCACTCAATTTCTATTCTCCAGAATTAATTATAAATAGTATTACTTACCTACTTACCTACTTACTTTCTTACGCCTGTTACTCCTCGTGGAGGAGCATAGGCAACCGACAAGCACTCTCCATCTAAACCTGTCCTGGGCAATCCTTCCCAGTTCTTTCCAGTTGTTATTCATATTGGTTTATATTTCCCAACATAATGTGTTCTTTGACCTTCCTCTTTTCCGCTTCCCTTCAGAACTCCAAGTTAGCGCTTGTCTCGTGATGCAGATTGGTGATTTCCTCAATGTATTTCCTATCCACTTCCAACGTCTTTTCCTAATTTCTTCTTCATCTGGAAGCTGGTTTGTTTTCTCCCACAAAAGGCTGTTGCTGATGGCATCCGGTCAATGTATGTTGAGTATCTTGCATAGACAACTATTTGTAAATACTTGTACGTTTTTGTTGATGGTCGTAGTAGTTCTGGAAGTTTGAGCTCCGTATAGTAGAAGTGTGTTGACGTTCGTATTGAAGATTGTGACTTTGATGTTGGCTTACAGACAGTTGTTTTGAGTTCTATATGTTTTTCAACAGCAGACATGCGACCATTTCTTTGCCGATCCTCACATTTACGTCTGCATCGAATCCTCTTTGTTCACCGATGATGCTTCCCAGGTATATGAAGGATTCCACATCTCCCAGAGTTTCACCATCAACTGCAGCATTACTCTGAATGAAAAATCTATTGCATGATCATTGTAGGTAATCTGAAAACGTTTCAATTGCTATGGTGAAGGCAACAATAAACAATCAACGTTAGGTACAAATAATAAAAGGAAGAAACAGCCCAGTTCAATATGACCAACCAATAAAACGAGAACTCATGATCTCAAATATTAAGATTACTATAATATCTATAAAAACCCCTTCTGAATAAGTCGCTGAATTTCGTGGACTAGTTGAAGTTAGACAATAACACTGTTGGATGCTGGTCGGCTCAGGGACCTAATGGCTATGCGCTCGCGCGCGAAACTGATGTGTCCTAGGTTCGAATCTCGCGAGGCGGGATCGTGAATGTGCACTGTTGAAGAGTTTTATGCTATGACAAAACGGCCGTCCAGTATTCCCATGTTTTCTATGATGATCTAGCATCAATCCACTTATGATCTCAACTATTAAAATTATTATAATATCCACAAAACCCTTTCTGATATTAAAACGAGAACATGCTTTTTTCAACTGACTAGTTAGATAAAACACACAGTATTAGCATTCCAAACTGCAATACGATTGACATTCATAAATGTATACTTGAATTCATAAGTCAATTATATCTAGACTACCATGGAAAACATGGAATTACTGGATGGCTGTTTCGTCCTAATATAGAACTCCTCAGTAACTCACTGGCGATATTAGTAGACGATGGGCTAATTTTGTGAATTGGTTAAAGTTAGATATTTGTAATGTTCTACTAACAACTATGCATCTGTATTAAGAGAACGCGATTGGTTTAATGAAAACAATTATTACTATAACCAATTGTACCAATGATTGTTTTACTGTGCTCGTTTGTTTAACTGCGCTAAAGATAGCCTTATTGCTCTTCCATTATTCTCCATTACTCCGTTCGCACGTACTTTCTTCAGCCGATTCCGTTTGTACCTTTTCTTAGCACGATCTCGGTATTCATTCGATACCACGAGATCACCAACGAATAAATTTGGTTGCGTTCAACCTTCGCCTTCTGATTTATTTGGCGCTTGTTTCTTTGTAGTGGTGTTCATAGTCAATTGGGACTCGACACCACGCTACACATTTATTAACATGAAATAAAATTGACTACCATTAGAAAAATTGCGATAAATAAACAACAGATAAACATCGAAATAGTTCCACCTAAGAAACATACTGATTCTAAGAATAAATCTTACAGAATTATTACATGTTATTCTCATTTTCCAATGAGCTTGATTAAAATCAATTTTTGCTGAAGTACCACGTGTAGAACCAGATTTTTGACCAGTGATACCAATTGTTTTGTTTCCAGGTGATTTTGTTGCTGATTTAATAGTTCCGCTGTCAGAACTTTTATCAGCTGAAGTATTTCGAGAAGTTGTATTATTTACTGAAAAAGTTAATCAATGAATGAACGATGATTAAGACAAATGATATTCTATTGTTGTAGTATTTTCTTATAATGAAGTGATGCTTAATTGGTTAAACCATTTATATCACTATTAATAAGTTGAGATACACTTTCTAAAAACTTGGCCAGTCTACAATATGAAACCAAAGACCAAATATATCCTGGAAACTGAAGGACCTGGGTTCGAATCCCGCGATAGGAATCGTAGATGCGCACTGCTGAGGAGTCTCACAATAGGACGAAACGGCCGTCCAGTGCTTCAAGGTTTTCAATGATGGTCTAACATCATCACTCGGTTCATGATCTCAATCAAAACTTAACAATCTCCACAACCTCTATACTGATATATCCTAGAAAGTTGAATTCCCACAATAATTCGAATAGTAATTGACGCAAACCTATAGTACATACATGTGTCAGGGCTGACCAAAATAGATGTGTACAAGGAATTTTTTGGTCCGATGAATAATGCTACTCCCTGCCCAGATTGATACAGACAGGAAAAATGTGCAGTTATCTTGGTTACATGAATGACTTATACTTGTAGCTGACTGATCATCTGCATATCATTTCATAAAAGCTGAGAGTCAGAGAATAAGTTATACAACACAGACAACTAAACAAACCAAGCTTTTCTCGGGCATATGTTAGTTCGAACAAAACCAGTTTCATTAGTAATGAGTAATAGATGAAAAAATAGTAGAATTTCACTGGTCACATAATGTCATATGATTTGAAAGATTTCAGACTGTTTATTGGAACCTAAGACTATTAAATCACTTTTCATGTTAGACGGTTACGTGAAATCCACAGGAATCCCTATATTTCATATACATTTCATACTAGATGAAACGTATCAGCAAGGCATGTATCTACACGTTTGAAGAAATAGATATTTACTCTAAAACATAAAGCTGCACTAACCAGTATCAGAGTCAAAAAAGTTGCCATTATAGTAGAACGTATAAATCAAATCTTCAATGAAGATGTTAGAATAAACATGACATACTCATTGATCAGTCAGTGTGTATATTCTGATTATACAGAAAATCAATCATGACTCAAATAGCCACATTAGTAACATCTTTATGACATTGAGTGATATGGGTTCAAGTCCAGTAAAAGAAATGGGATTCTTCGAGATTGTGAGTATGTATTGATGAAGGATAGTACATAGCACTGGGAACTATATCTAATACCTCTTCTTGATAACATTCTACGACCTAACACTAGAAAAATAGGGTACTTAATGTCAAGTCACCCATAATAATGATCAAATAATCAACACTTGTTGGGGACGATAGATCGCCAAAACTCATATTTTGTGATTTTATCATATCGATTAACTTATCGATTAAATGTTTAAATATTTGAATGGCAGTCAATTGATGAGCTTATCGATTAAATGATTAAATAGCAGTCAATTGACGAACTTATCGATTAAATATTTTAATGGCTGTCCATTGATGGACTTATTGATTGATGTTTAAAAAATTTTACCATGACAATATCGATTATAAATATTTGTATAAATACGCTTGACTTGTGTGCCTGATTGACTTGACTTGATCTGACATGACTTGGCCTTTCGATACGTTGATCGAGAACTCAGTGGGCTTGTGGGACGTCAACTCCAGTTAACAACCCTACTCTGTCACATGTAATAGTAGGTAGCCGTACACCTTCCAAATGTTTCCACCTTTTCCGGAAGTCGGTCGGTGGCATTTCTGTTTTTATAACAGGTAGGTTATCGATAGTTTATGCACCTTCGATCCTTATTCGGTTAGTCTTATCTGAAGATTCAATTTCGAAATTAGTAAATTCAGCGTTCTGATATGACGCTCCAATTACAGAGGATATGTTTAATCGAGCCACTGTACCTGAAATTCCCACCTGCTTTGCCACATCACTAAGCAGTAGTGTCGTGTCTGCGCCGTTATCTAATAATGCATAAGTATCCACGTGTCCTGTGGAGCCATGTAACCTGACTGGTACAAGTCCTTAATACGTTCCAGTAGAACAAGTAGAATTACAGCGTGCTTGTTTAACATCAGGTCCTGTGTCATGAAGAATTCTATGATGACGTCGTTTGCATCCATCGATTTCACACGACATGGGTTGTCGGCAGTCTGTTGCTCGATGATTGAGTTTTAAACAATTGAAGCAAAGCTTAAACTTATTCAGTAATTCTAACCTTTCGTTGTGATTTACTGCTAGCAGCTGTGGGCGAGATACGACTTCGTGGGTATCAGAGCAAATTACACAATGAACTGTTCCTTTACTCGACAATGTACGGATCTTAGCTCTAATGGAAGCAGACCGGTTGTTCGATGTCGTTTGAGCTTTATAGATCCCACTTACTAACTGCCCTTAAGTGTTCGTGGCGATTGACACTCTCCTTTCTAAGAATTGCAACAAGTCATCAAAATTGGGCTCTAGCCCCTTTCTTAAAATATCGTCTGCGGCTTCCGCCCATTTAAACTGTATACCTCGTGGTAGTCGTTTCACTATTCGTTTTATATTGGTCGAACAATTCAGATCAGCATTTCTGCCCATCTGTGACAAGGCTATCTTACAGTTGGTCATTAGTCTCGTTACTTTCTGTAGCCCCGTTCCATCGTCTTGATTTAGTGGTGATCCATCTAACAATTCTGTTAAGAACGCTTCTACGATGTCATGTGGTCTGCCGAACTGTTTGTGTAGAATAATAATTGCTTCAGTATAACACAGTGTTCTTTAGCATCTTATGCTGCGCCTTCACAATAATGTATCAGGTACATTATTCTCTGAGTATCATCATCTACTCTGTCGGCTATGTTAGCCTTGAATCCTTTTATGAACGTCCAAAATTTCAAAGGACTTCCATCAAATTTCATGACCTCTATCTTCGGTAAACTGGTTTTCATAAATAGTGACTTGATACTATCCATGATCAATTAAAGTGTTGTTGAAATATATATGCTCAATGTGTCAATCACCATATTTTCTTTCTTTTAAAATAATTTCATAATTAACTTCCTTAAACTACTTACTTCAAATAAATATAGATAGTGGCTAGCAGTGGAATCCACTTTGACACTCATTTCGTCCTATTTGGGAATCGTCAGCTGGATGTACCTGCATCTCAGAGTTGATGTTCATTCTAGGACTCGATCAATTACAGTCTTAAACCTCAATAGGAAAATACAAGCCAAACAATACCAAGTGAATATATAACTTATTAAAATCACAGTGTTAGTATGAGAACATCTTCACTAACCAACTATTATAGGCATATGATTATCAATCAGAACTCAAGTGATGCAAACCAATGAATCATAGTGCTATGGTAAAATTTGAACATCATACATTAAATACATGATTTCTATACATTCTTTCACTTGTCCCATACATAATTCTTCATTTCTCAACCTTGTTTCTTATTTCAATTCTTCTCTGTTTCACTTTCTTTTCTCTTTGATTTGGTCTTCCTAATCTATCTCACTATTAGGCATTCTATTACTGATTGACGTTATATACTACTAATATCTATCAATATAAGTAGCATAAAGCACAATGTTATATAATATACGAGAAATACAGTAAATGATGGATCATTATATTAATAATTTAGAAGTAGAATATTATAGTTAATATAAGCTGTGAAGTCATTTAAATAGAAACTGTTATATCCCGATAAGCATAATGAATGGTAACTTTTGGGATCCATTTATGGACCAATACAATGTGTATACTTTTATCGTATAATTGTTATATAACTAAACTTTACATATTCGTGTTCCCCCTATTATGAGCTTCATTTTGACTTATGAATGATTATTATGCGATTTATCATACTTGAATTATGCCCCGTCTATTAGTTACTTCCCCCCTCATTCACAGCCAATTTTGGCCAAATCTTGCACCAGTATTATTTTCTATTTTATGTTACGATGCGGACTATTCGGTAGGTATATAAACCCAGTCTGTTTGAAACATCATGATTCGTAATCTCATAGACTGCGATTCACCAATATTCCTTCAATACGAGAAATTGTTAGAACTATACTTACCAATAACTGATTATCATATATGATAATGATAAAATAGAACTAGGAAATAAACAGTTATCCTAAAGTATGAAACCAATACGGTTTATGCATAAACATTAAGATTTTTCACAATGCCATGGATCATCTGTGTATGAAAACTGAATAATCCATTCAATTCAGTTATCATATATCGTGGATGCGCAATGCTGAGTAGTCCCATACTAGGACGAAACAGCCGTCCAGTGCTCCCAGATTCTCCATGGTGGTCTAGATTCAATCGGCTCATGGTTTCAGTCAGTGAAATTTCTAAAATCACCTTTCTGAAAATGTCTATTTGTCTTTTCCACTGATCACTTTCCCTGTCGAGAATATAATTTATAGACCAACCAATCAGATTTCGCATAACAGGTCTTGAATTCGGGCATGAAATTCACTCATCCATTCGGTCATACAGGGCATTTTAGCTGATGTCAGCTCGTGATGAAAAACCATGATTCTTATTCCTAACTCTAACCATCAATTGTGAATCATAATCCATATTCTTCAAACTGCTTTACAACTCTCATTTAGCCCTGGCAAGTAGGTAGAGACTCTCAAGATCAGCTTGGCGTCAATTAAAGGTCGTCCGAAAAATTATAGTCTCACCCTTTTCCTTAGTTGGAAGTAATCAGAATGGTGTATTTTCTAAATATTCTATTGTGTATTATTGCATAATTAATGACTGCCTTAAGGAATGAATATTTTTAACCAACATGTTGTTCTACATTTGTAATAAATATGAGATAATTACACTTGGATAATGGAGAACGTGATATAAACTAACTTAAAACAGATACTGCACTAGTAATTCTGAGAAACAGACTTTGAGGCTTACTGAGAAAAAGAAATTCTATTCCATCTAACAACGTTTTATATTTTCTAATCGACCTATGATTTGTGGAATGCTACTAAACATAGTAGCAATGTAGCAATCAGCCTCCGCACCGGGCGTTTCACTTCCTTAATATTTTTGGCTGAAACTTCAAGTGAACACTGATTGAATGAAACGCTTCTTAGCGTTTTCTGATAGTCGCTTGCCTTTTGCAAGAAATTTCACGGATCAATCCAACACATTCATGTCAAAGCACCACTTCAAGTTGTTGTTTTTTTTCATTATTCAACATCATCCTATTTTATTATAGACTACTAGTATTAACTATACATAGGATTGTAAAGAAACATTTCTTCGCTGAATTGCCTTTGGTAAACCGCATCGTTGTTAAAGAAAATCTCCTTTTCTGAATCACATAAAAAACGCCACAATAGATACCTTTCATAGTTTGAAACAAATGTATCAATCATATTCTCATATTAACTATTCTATACAAGATCCCAGTGGAGAAAGAAATTAGGAACAAGCACTGGAAATGGAGAGGACACACATTTGGGAAAGCCCACAACTGCGTCACAAGGAAAGCTCTCACTTGGAATCCTCAAAGTCAAAATAGCAGATGAAGACCAAAAACACATTTCGCTGGAAAACGGAGACATACATGAGGAGAATGAACAACAATCGGATAGAAGTGGAAAGGAGCCTCAAATGTCCAGGTACGGCCGAGAATGTAGAGAGTCAGTTCCCTCTCTCCGAATGTTCTCACATGGCCACGTGTATATAGCCTCTGACAGGGAAGTACCACTCACTACCTTCTTGTGGCACTACTGTTGTTTACGAAAATGAGAGGACGAGAAGAGAATGTCCAACGCTTTAACCGGATCCCAATACAAATCAATGGTGCACATGGGCTCCAATATTCTGGGTGAACAAATGGCGTATGAACCAATCGTTGGTCACCGGCTACCATGGGACTGCATTTCCTCACGATGCTCCACTACCTTGTGGGTTAGACCCTTAGGTCGAAGGCTTGGGGTGTGGTCCTCTAAGAAAACCATCTGCCTCGGTTTGTGCAACCGGGCAGTATCACAGCCTTCACACAAGTCGAATAATAAAGTATGAAGCATATCTATTCGATGCTTCATTGTATCAATGTGTTAAAATAATAATATAAGAATATTAAGTTAGATGAGATGTACTTTTCGGTCTATTTTCTATACATGGAAATTGTTATATCCTGGTGAGGATTGAATTACGAGTAACGTTTGAGACCTAATAATGGACAAATATTATCTTTTTATTCTTATGGTATAAATATTCACTAACTAGACTGTGTATATCTATTTTCCTCTTAGTTTAAGTTTCATTTTAACCTTAATATTATTAGTATGTGTTTTATTGTTCTTAGTTTTCGTTCAGTTTGTTACTTACCGTCTCCCACGTTCACAGCCACATTTTGGCGTTACTGTGTATGAATGTTATTTCCTATTTTATGGTGCGTCGCAGTCTGTTTGGCTGGTTTATAAACCCAGTCCGTCTGAAATACATGGTTCGCATAGTGGACGCTGTTGTTGACATTCTGGACTCAAGTGGATGGGTTAGGCAAGCACCGAACCATTAGGACGCTAGGCTGATCAGACCAGTTGGATGTCACTAGTTTAGTTTAGTATAAGAGCGAATAAGTCGTATTTTGATTGGCGAATAGATTACCTGATAACAAGCGGATCATAAAGTCACAACACAAATAAATCTTTATCATTCATCCTCCTATTCTTCTATTACTGTACTAAATCGTATAAGTCGAGAAAAAGGTGTCTAAAATAGAAGGATTGTGTAGTGTCCAGTCTATGGAAAAGTGAAACCCACGTAGAATGGTATTTCATTAGAAATGTTAGTCAAAAACAAGCAGTCTCTTTATTCATTTCAAATTAAATCAATCGTTCGAATTGACAGTCTGTGTTGAGAACTTATCGATGTATTTTGATTCAGATCATGAACCAATTGAAGTTAGACGACCACTGAAATCCTGGAAGCACTGGAAGACCGTCCAGTGCAGTTGGTGATGGTCAAACATCAATCAGTTCATGATCTCAATGAAAAGCTTAATAATCTCCACAACATCATACTGATAATGCTCGATATATGATTGGATAGAGGAGATTGTTTAATTTTTCATGAAGATATGATTGATCTCCGATGGACTCAACAAAGCTGGTCTATTCAAAAGTTGCTTATCGACTCACAATACGCAGATGATATCGTCCTGTTTGGATTAGAACACTTATGAAATGCAAAGTGTTTTGAAAGCATTGAGCAACAATGTCAGAATGTCGTAAATGAGTTCCGCCTTCTCCAAATGCAAGTTGTTGATTCAGGACTGGCCTGCATCAACACCTGAACTAAGGATAGAGAATAAAGTAGTCTAACGTGTTGACAATTTCACTTATCTTGGAAGTCTGACCAGCCATAATGGGTTGGTGTCTGAATAAATGTCAGCACAGATTCAGCAACCTCGTTTGCCTTTTGCTAACTTGCGTCACCTATGATGAAGGCGATATATCCGTGGAGCACCGTCTTCATCGTAAACACAGTACATTAGCATCTCCAGCGAATCCAAACTATTTGTCTAAATAGTGTCTAATGGGTTTTGCTGATATCGAGCACTGTCAAGTTGCACTTTCTCATTTACATAATCATTGAATGGTATTCTGATGAGCCCCAGCCCGCTAACTAGAGGAAGAAGTCCAAACTTGGAATGGGGAAGTATTTTTTGCAAACAGCCAGAAACCAGCGACAACAACAATCATAAATCAAAATATATATATATACGGCACAAAACCTTACTCGGGGTAACTTACCAAGTAGCATACTGAAATACGCAAAGGACCAAGAGCATTTAAGATATTTCCCGATTGGGAAATACCACATGAAGGTGACAAGAACGCTTTTAGCCCGAAAACAAATAATCTCAAATTTTTTAAATAAAATTTCACAATGAGGTCCTTTTCCAAGTGAGTTCTGGGGATCTAACGTTCCCAATATTTGTAATAAGAATGCTTCTTTATGGGGGAAAACCATTTTGATTCTGTATAAAAATGAAGAAAACTTTCAACATCAACTGATATATCTAAACGAATCCAGTCACACATTACATTCCATTCAACGTCCATTAAATTATGATATCCAACCTTAATTAATGTTCAATGAAAGCATACACTTGGGTCATAGTCAAATGTGTTTATCCAGAATATCGGCTAACAATGAGTGTATCCGTCACAGTGATTGGTATAAAAAGATACACAAAACGTGTTGTGGATTATTTAATCAGCCTCTTTCACCAACGATACACAGGACGTGACAACTAGTCGACTTTTAAAGAATCAAGTTTATTAATGGACATTTCACAGGTTGATAAATCACGGAGGTGAAACTGGATGATTTTATGAGAAAAAACGACCACCACTACAATCATTTGAAATAAATTGGTGAATGTTTACAGTGTTTATTCACAGCTGGAGCAAGACCATCTATGAATTGACAACCAGAACATTTGCTTCCACTTCATCTTCTTTTCAGAAAAGTAGTAATAATAATAATTTGCAAAATGAGAATTTCACTCCGTTTTGATGTCAGCTAAATAAACAACAACCAACATTCATATGACACCCACGATACGCAATAGAGTATACCATATTATTGATTGATTAATGAGATGCAACGAGGTGATCAATGATAAACAAAGTATGATCATAGCTGATTGTATAAACAAAAAGAGGTCAACACAAATATGTTTTGTTCATTAGACAAACACGTTGTTTACACTGAGATTGAAGAAGGAGTAATCAATTTTACCTTGAAAATGCTATCGAATGTCAAGAGAAATGATGATAGAACGTGGTGTTATGTTATATTCAATGCGATGAGTGAGACAGAATTCACAATTTGTCTTTGCAAATTTTATTCCTCAATACATACGATATACGTGTTTGTGGTGTTTGTATGAAGTAGGTTTGGAAATTGACAAGTTCTCGTGATAATTCACTTCATCAAACCACTTTATCTACGGTTCAATGAATATTGATTGAGACAGTAACTGTGGAATGCTAAAATAGTTCACTCTTTCCATACATTCATACATACACGCTCGGCCGTACCACAAGGGCATTTGACAGCCTTGATAAAATATCACAACCATTGCATTGAATACTTCATTTGTGAATTTCCATCATTTATCCATCACATTCTGCATGATTCTTCCAGTCCACACTCTCTTATTTCCCTTATGTTCTCTTCAACTTGATCTTCTTAACCTTCCGATGTCAGGTTTTCCACTTCCGATC
Organism: Schistosoma bovis; assembly: GCA_944470425.2. Taxonomy (NCBI): domain Eukaryota; kingdom Metazoa; phylum Platyhelminthes; class Trematoda; order Strigeidida; family Schistosomatidae; genus Schistosoma; species Schistosoma bovis. The sequence goes on along the minus strand of OX103961.1, from coordinate 2,626,968 downwards.
AGTGTTAAAAACTACTTATATCGACAGACAAAAGGAGTGTACACCACAGCTGTATGATTTTTCATTCCACGTTACTCGTTTTCCCGGTACTGACTTATGCTAGCTTGTGAAATTCTGATAAATATACAGCAATCTGTATTTCGGTACAATACGCGACTCAATCACAGCTCTAATTAACATGCTATTGTTCACTCAGCCTTTCAGTCTTAACATGTAATCTATGAAAATAGACAAATGAATCACAATTCAATCACAATTCGTGACTTCAAACATCAATCTCTTTGATGATGTATTACACATGGTTATCTTTGTGTTTCATCAACACAGAAATACACATTCCGATTTTCGTCTTGAATAAATGAAATCTACACAGATTGAATACTGTGATATTGTGCTATTGCACTCATTTAATAGATTGATTCAATCAACCGAATGTTGAATAGTAGTTCGATTCGTGTATCATTCAGAAGACATTGGTGTTATGCTGCTAATAAGATTCAGATTCTGTTAGTTTGCTTTCTTCAACAGTTCCGAATGGAAATTAATCTGATCCTAACTGCATTCGGACCTCAGAATTGTAGATACTCACGAATTGGTCTAGAAGATTTCTTAGAAGGTCTTTAGCGGTATATATGTTGAGGGTGCTACCAACATTGACGATTCGATGAACCACAAAGTAGCAAATATTTATTTATAAAGTGAAAAATGAACATGATGTCCGGGATCATCATCATCATCCCCGTCTACTTGAAATATAAAAGTAACAAACATTATGTTGATTATCATAAAGCTATCCATCCAGTTACTTGATTTTTGACAATCACATTGCAATTCACTTCATAAGATGATGTTCAACATTACAAACTGTGATCAAATATCGAGATTATTGAGAGAAAATCTGTTGCTCAGAAGGCTGATGTTGTATCTTTTCAACTGACTTATTGATTAGTTGCTCTATAAACATGAAGCAGTAATATGGCTGTCTTTAGCACAGCTAAACAAACGAGCACAGTAAAGCAATCACTAGTACAATTTGTTATAATAATTAATGTTTCCATTAAACCCTTCGCGTTCTCATGATGAAGGTAGGTAACTACATATTCAACATTGCAAACCGTGATCGAATATTGAGATTATAGAGAGAAAATCTGTTGCTCAGAAGGTTGATGTTGTATCTATTGAACCGATTTATTGATTAGTTGCTCTATAAACATGATCTCTTCCATGTTCTATGTGCCGAGTGCGAGACTTCTCTATTGGAGTCCAGGCAATTCAACTCCGCCACAGTCATCATTCATCATCATTCATTATTCACCTGTGTTGCTCAGTATAATCATTTCGTTTTGACTGCAGTAATTCACGTTGCTACTGCAAACAATGATATTTCCATACATTTTCCGGTTGCATCATTCCATCAATAAATAACTATAGATAAACTTATAATATAACGTTCTCAGTCAAGACATGGTCGGTAGAGAAACCGTGAATCAAAAGCACGATGTATATGGGAAAATAACAGTAGCTAGACTTCGGGTACTCAACATAACTGAAGTCATCTGAATCAACTCCGCAAAACCGAACTAATATATCCAGAAGAGATATATCCAGCCTCCATGTTTACCGTGGTCCACAACTGAATCACCAGACACCTAAAATGCATGTTATGAACCCTTTATCCCAATTCTCTTTGTGATTATCACTTTCTCAATCCACATTGATTCGTTTTCTTCGTAATTACCTTGACTTCTAATCTGGAAATATCGAACCCAGGACATATCAGTGACGCGTGCACAAAACCCTTTCTGATTATAATCATTTGCTCATTAGTGACTGACTTCAAGAGACACTCATGGAGTCCTGGTGAGAGGCCGCTACCAGCGAAACTCAACCAGGTATGTTGTCGGATATCAACTCACTGAAGACAATGGTGACTGTGGCGTAACTCCGTGGATTGGTTGAAGTTAGACATGAACACTGTTGGATGCCGGCCGGCTCAGTGGTCTAATGGTTAAGCGCTCGCGTGCGAGACTGACAGGTCCTGTCTACGAATGTCGCGGTGGGCGGGATCGTGGATGCGCACTGCTGAGGAACGGCAGTCAAGTTATTCTACGTTTTCCATTGTGATCTAGCTTCAATTGGCTCATGATTTCAATCACACGAAGAATTCATTTTATTGAAATAAAATTTAAACATAGAAATGTGAATTTTGGTCATCTAACGAAAACAGTGTGTGCTACTTTAATTTCAACCAATCAAATCAAAACTATGCAGCGTTGACAACCAACTCACAGTTAGTTTGTTTGTTCATGAAAATATGATCACTAATTACTTAGTTTAAAATATTGGTAATCCTATGCAAAATAGTTTTCATCAATAAGGTGGGGGATGAGTCAGGAATTTCAATCAACTATGGATCAATATCAGACTATATTACCTCAATACGTGTAAGAATATTGCATAACCATGAGTTCATCTCCTATGACGATTGGTTAATAATTATGAAATGATTTTTTGAAATTTCATCATCCTAATGGTCAATTTGAATCAACCAGTCTGAAACATACAAACACTTACAAAAAATTCTATATAAGACTCAACACGTTCTATCAACGTCTATAACAAGAAAATGATGTGAGTATTGACTGTGCACTTAAGTCAAATGATTGTATTATATCCATTTCAATTTGATCTAATGAGATAACATATTGTTCTTTTCATCTGAACCATTTCAGGTCTACATTTTCGTTTGGTCAGTTGGTAACGATCTGTTCAATCATTGTCCTCACATCGGAATCTTTCAACTGTCATGAATTTTGTGAAAACTCTGATTTACTTAGTGAAGAAAAATTAATTTTCCAAACTGATACATATAAATATGTAAGTGATCAGTCAAGTTGCATTACAATTATTCAGTCTCATTTTTATCACTATTCCCAGTTCATTCGCCTTGATCAATCCCCTCCAATGATTAATGGAACTTTTAAGAAATCGGTTTTTGAGGAGGTGAGATAACGACATTTTCCAACGGAGATGATAATCTTTATGTTTGATATTTCTAGAAAATAGATCTGAACTTCACCTTCACATTTTACGGTGCTGATGTTCGCACATTCGGTATAGATACTTATGGTAAGAGAATTCTTTCCCCGAATTAAAGATCTGTTTACTCAGATTTCAATTCCATGAATCTTAGTTGCTTTTATTACTTCGATAGATCAGTTTTAGGCACTTTTTGTTTCACATTCAATACATCTGATAATGTATTTCCTTGTTCAAGTTGTACCATTGTAGTAAACCAATTACAGTTCATGCAATTCATTCTAGTCTCCAGGGAATTTCAAAGTGTTTCATTCATTCACTATAGATTATCAATCAAATTGCATATTTTCATTTGATAAACACAGGTAGAATTTATTTTCAAAAAGGAGAAGATTTCAAACTAGTTTACAATTCTATCTCCGGCAACATTGAGTGTGAAACTGAGATATTGAATGGGGGTGAGTTCTTCTATTATTCAGTGACGTGTTTTTGTTTTATGTTTACATTACTCATTTTTATTTTGCATAAATGATTCAGCATCTAACTTGATTGTTACATGAGAGCTAGTCAGTACACAGTGATTATTTTATTTGTTTGATCTCATGCCCCAAAAATGTGTTCACAACATGTATTCATTACTATGAAGGGAAAATGTTAAATAAAACAGTGATTCACTTTAAAGTAGACACGAATTAATTGAGTGGAAATAATAAACCAAACGATGTGAATGCCAAGGAGCAAATTATCTGCTCTTCAATCTGTTCAAACTAACATGAAACTGATATTTCATCAATACGACACTTCTTGATAGATTGAGCGAATCAAGCTGATCACAGATGCATTAATGAGCAATGTTGTGTGAGAAATCAGTTTGGATTATTGAAGCAAATGAACTATCAACGATTTAAATTTGATGTCCTCCAAATTTATCTGTCACTTACTTGGTTCTTAAAAATTCAGTCCCTCTTATTCAATGTCGTTGAACTATTGGATATTGAACACACTCTTAATTATCATAATCGGTTGATCATGAAGTTTGAACTGATGAACCACCTCAAACATCCAATCAACTAACAGTCACGAATAATGTGCTAGTACAACATGATTGATTTGAACTGGAACACCGAAAATATCAAGATGAAGGGTATTTATTTAAGTCACTTAACGAAATTAATGTCATTGGGGTAGCATTCCCGGGCAATCATTAGTTCAGTTAAGAGAATACTGTTCAATTGGAATAACAGAATTTCACAAAATGATTATGTATGTTTATTGTCGAATAGATATTAATGGTTGTTTAATGAGCCAAATGATTACAAGCCCAACTTTTCAGAACGAAGATCATCGAGACTGTCATTTAGTTGAATTGGTTCACTTCAATCTTGAAAAGGAAAATCATAACTTGTGTTCATACATATTTTGTGTTAGAAAAAGTGTATCTTTATTGAAAGGGGTCAATATTCATTATACAGATACTGGAACACAAATTTATTTTACTTTCATTATTTCAGAGAAATATTTTGCTGTCAGAAGGTTATGTCCTATAGAAATTGGTAATACAAGTATGTATCCATATCCATGATTGTTTGATCCCATGTGAACTATTAACACTTTACATCATCATCATCATTTATTGTTATTACTCAACTGTTTTCTATTCAGTTTGAGTAATTGAATTTGTCTTTAAAAAACTTGACGAAAGTATTTTAGTGTGACCATTCTACGAAATCAAAGGCTAAATACACATAGAATCCATCGATTGTCGACACATAATTGAAAACATTTGGTCATAATCATATTTCATCTGTAGATAAACGAATACAGAGTTTCATCTTCATTGACAGGTTTCAACGGAACATGATGACAAGTCTGTACATATGTGTTCATCGGAAAATCATTTCTGTATACATCACATTCATCTGGATATTCACTCATTATACGATCACTCTTAACTTTAATTCTTTCAAATTAAGAGATCGTTAAAACAGAACGTATTAAGTGTATTCACTTCTCATCTTTAACACATAATGTGGATTATAAACAAACAAACAAACAGCAGCTCATGTCACTTAAGCCGATAGTCGATTGTATCAGCTGAAATATCGGAAATATTCCACCAATATGAATACCACTCCAACTATCAGATCTAATTAGAAACTAGATGATTTATTGTTTGAATATGAAAACTAAACAAACTAAGCATCTGACATTCATTATGAAAGATACATGCTTATTTCATCTACACAACATTCACACGATTATTTTCATTACGAGAACATTTGAGATAACACAGTAAATATCTGCTAAAATCTGATCACTCTGTGTGTGTAGGCACATACAATGTCACATCTAGCAATGACATGCTCGACACTAATCCTTGAAATTTTAAATATCGATAGTTTTCTATTTTGCAGGTGGTACATTCAAGGTAATTCAGCTGATACACTCGAATGGGAAGATATCTTTCTACTATGAGAATGTAAGTTGCACAAATGGATGGATTATTCTATTATTTCATGCATATCAGTATTGTCAAATACATCGAAATATATTGAAAAGGACAAACCGATACCAGCAATTTGTATTGTGCATCTAGACTTTGTGAAACTATTCATAATCCGTTCATGACACAGTTTATTCTAGCACTTTGTATAAAATAATGAACAACAGAGAAGTGATATAATATGTAACCAAACTCTGATACCTGAGAGCCAATTAACGACAAAGAGTGTATGTCAGAGTTCTGTACGTGAACGGTCATTTTCAGACTTCCACAGACCAGTTGTTAGAAAAGTTCATAATTGAATATTTCGAGAGAGAGATGTTGTTAAAATCTTGATCGCTTCTCACATTGTATTCGTTCGAATGTCACTAATTAGAACTTTATCGATTTTTAATACGATACATACTGGATGACTAGAAATGGCTGGTGAGATGATAAATTTTATGAGTGTTGAACTGAATCCGTCTTGTTTGTTTCGAGGTAATCAGAACAAATTGTGGAATGAATAATGTTGAGAAATGAACGGCAATTGATATAAGTAGGCACATAAACACAATTAAACAACAGAACAACCAAATTCACGTTCAGCGACATTGCAGTTATTCACAATCACAATTCTACCAATGGACGTAGATATTCATCTTACTATGTATAGCCTCATTTCATAATAAATAGACCGTTCATCCAACTTCACTGAAGTTGTCGACTGAGGTGAGTCAGAATACCTTTGTAAATTAGATGGAGTTCATTTCTTAGGGAAACGAGGGGTTCAGTATGCTTACTGTGAGTGTAATTAGTTGTCTTTGAATAAGATAATGTGAATGACGACACATTGCTTCAATGTTTGGATGGTTTTGATATAGTTGGTTGTGTATTGACAGATCTTAACTCAGACTTCCATTACTTATTTTCAGATTCCTGGAGGACTTAAGGAAGGCGATTTTCTATCGGGCATTGCTTATTATATCGGATGTAAGAATCGAGGTAAGAAATGTTATTTGCCTTCTAATTTACACTGACTTATATGAGTAGTCATCTGTTAGCATGATGTCGCCTTCTGTTTGTACACGATCATCACCATGTCAACGTGAAGATTTTCTGTAATTTATAATGGTGTTTCTTATAGTCTACAATATTCAGTTGTTTTCTGTATGTACAATAAAGCGATGGAAGTGTCGTTGAAGTGCTGAGGAAAATTGTGTGAAATAGAGTCTGAATAATTTAGGCAAACTCACTGTCCTAATGTTACTGTGTATTGAAAATTCAACGTCAATTTGGTATTTAGAAATCTTGAAGCAACATTCAAGTGTCACATGTAATAAAAATTCCTAATCTAAACTCATCCTGAAAATATTTGTTCTCTTACGAATTGATACCAAAGTATTTGTATCCTAAATCGAACAACCGTCATCCTCGTTTATATCGCAAAGCAGATTTGAGTTGTTGTGATTCAATCGGAATCGTATTGTTTTGTCGTTTTGTGCTGAGCTCTATCAAAAAGAACTTCAATGATCCACGACAGCTGACGCTTGTCTAACTTGGTATATCGATTAAAATAACTAGGATGTGTGAATGTCTTCATCACGAATTGGCGGATAGGTATTTGGAGAGGACCTCTGTATAGTTTTAACGATCAAGACAGGAATATATGAACGAGAATACTAGACAGACGATATATCTACTCATTTACTCACTCACCCACTAATAGACAATCAAACTTGCAGCCTCTCAATATTGACAATTTCTGAAACAATTTATAACGAGATAAACATGTTTTTTCTGTAGATGTTGCACTGACACTTTAGTGAAACACATCAGCAATTTACCCATATCATCTTTCATTAAGTGGTTGAACATCGGTCACCTCCAGAACATTAAGCGATGTAGAGCATATTTAATAAGGATGTTATTTGACAGTCATTTTATCTTTAATCAGATAATAAACAGTTTCTTATTTTGATTGCCTCTTAAATGAACAAACAACATGTCATATCCAAAATGGTAATCTGAATTTTAACTGTCTTCTTCTGTGCAATTAATTACAATAGGTTATTTAGGGCCTAGTGCAGATGTTCCTTTTGAATGGATCAGAAATGGAACGCTAGTGGAATATGGAGTTCTCAAGGGTTTGTCAAACCTTATTTTATCAGAGTTGACTATTTTCACACTTGAATGCATCACCTTCGTTTCATAAAATTGGAAATTTCAAGTATGATTTCACACAGTTATTGAATGATATCAAGCCATCAGTCTCAACTGACGTTACACCAAACAAAAATACTGAGGGTTTTCACAGTATGGAAGCCTTCTCTTTTTCCTGAATACGTACAGTGAATAACCACAAACATTGATTTGTTCATCATGTATTAAACTATTGAGATAATATTTCAACAACAGAGAGAATCATTCCATAATCTGATGTCCAGATCGACTTCAATATTCGTTGACTAGAATATTATTCATTATCGACGAATTTTCATGATCCAACTAGTCCAATGTGCTAACTTATGACACACAGAGTAGAATGTAGCCACATAGTTTGAAACTTTCTATCACTGTTGATTGATGGAAATCTCTTCAAGGAAAATCTCAACAATGAATTGAGAACCAATGTCACTATTCCTCTATGGTTCGATTGAATGAACATAATGGAAAATGAATTTTCTCTCTAAGTACAACTGACGTTCGTGCATCGGCTTCTAAATAGTCAGTTAGAGTGAAATAACAATGTTATTCTCCATTTTGCATATGTAAACATGGTATACACGAAATATTTCAATAGTAAAGTGGAAAGAGATTCGTTGACCGTCTAGCGTGTACATTTCTTTTCTAATATTAACAGTCATTGACATCCGTGACATTCGCCTGACAAATTTCATCGTTCAACATGCAACGTAATCTTATTTAATTCCAACATGTTTTCAGGAAATGTGAATCACATTGCAGGTGTATTGAATTTCGGATTGAGCAATGTGATGACAGATGCCCAGAGAATGAAACTCTCATTTAATTCCGAAATCGCCATCATTGAATTTCAGTCACATTTGTATTTGTAATTCATTTATCTTTTGTTTGATAACTTGAAATGCAATCACCTTCTTCTTCCTTTCACTGAAGATTGTCCAAATCATCATTCAATGGAAGCATGTCATGGCGCAACACCAGATACAACGTGTATTTGGTGTAAATCAGCCAATATATGCACTACCAGCAATGATGAGCATGTTGATGTCTTCGAAGTAAATGGTTGCCAAAAAAAAGTAAGCGATTGATAGACTTCAAAGATTGTTCTTAGCATTACGATATTCCAAATTGCAATCATTTGTATTGTTCGAATTAGTAGTGATTTCTACTGTACCCTAAGTGCATAATTCAAAGTAACTTATACGATATTGAAGCACATATGAATGCTATGCTCTATTTCCATGTGGAAAGTTGTTAATTCTTTAGCTCATAGAATGTGTAGTGATTCCCGATGTTCCATTTGAAACCGTATATCCAAGTGAACCGTTGAAGAATACAGATGGTATCAGTTTGAATGATAAAGCGTAATCTGTTTAAAATTGTGTAACATGTTCGGATAATGGGTGAAAGTTGGTATTCCCATTGTTTAAGTACAGATCAAGTATTTGTGATTCCTTGTTGAGAAATGTGTATCCTAAATGAATTGGTTCAGTAAAGCCGTCAGTCATAAGTTTGTTGAGTAATGTATAGATTGTGATAAGATGTGACATCCAGGAAAAAAATCTCATCACTCAAACAAAAGTCGTCGGTTAGTTGTTGGATAGTGTGTACTTATCACATTGTGCAAGTGTAAATTATGTAACTACTTGTTGATTTCACTTCTCTCATTTTAATACTGACAATGGTGTATAATGAATGATGAAATATTTGATATTTAGTTATATTCTCACTGTTTCTTTCTTCTGAAGAGCTCGGTTGTCAAGGTCTCCACTGAACCAACAACTCTAGCAACTACTGAAACTGATCTAGGAAATGAATTGAAGATGACTAATCCAAGCACTGAATCACATTTGGTAAATATTTGATATTTTTGTAATCATTATACTATTTCGTTCATTTCAGAACATGACCACAGATACAACTGTAGACATCGGGGAAAGAAAATCACCTCAATACGTGTACATCGTTGTACCATTTGTTATATCTTTCCTTGTTGTTTGCATTGGCTGCGGTATTTGGCTATGGTTCCACAGAAGGAAGCGAGTTTATCCATAGTCCCCACAAACAGCTTGTCAATTGTTTTCATTAAGTGCATTGTGTTATTTTCATTTTGTAGTTTATGAAATACACTTTCTATTTTGTTAATCATTTCAATACATTGAAGATTGTTTCATGGAATTGCATATCACATTGATGATTGTTCACGTAATGTCTGATGTCATTTTTTTGGTGGAATATAATTTTTTTGTATTTATGTCATTGTTTTCATTCAATGGAAACATGGTTAATTTCACAAGAGATTACAACATTGCACTTGTCAATTAACAGTATCGTGTATATATGATTATGTGGCCATTGAAATCAGTCAAGAGTCTGTTGTAAATGTCCATTTTCTTAAAGTGTCAATACTGAGAAATGTCACTCGAAATTAACGTGGTTCATTGTTTCAAACTAACCTGTCGAAATGCGGCATCAATATTTAACAAAGCACCTCAATCCTTCGTTATTTGAACTAATTTTAGATGGTCTTGCTGATACTCAAGTATGATTGAAAAAAGATGTAGAGAGAATGATGAACTAGTAACGGTTCTGTCGTAGCATTGGCAATAAGATGAGGGATTTGAAAGAAACATACTGAAGTGTTTGCGTCAATGATTGATCCTGTGATTAAACATAACTTGGCTAATAATCGGTCCTATTCTCATGGATGTGTGAGAAACTAGTCGACAAAAAGTCATTTGCATTACGTGTTCGAATGTTCTCGTTGGTGTTTAGGACTGAAAAATGTTCAGTCTTTTCATGTTATATGTGAATCATGCACGAGCGTCTACGATATTGCCATAAGGTCACAAAAAATAAAAGCGGAGTTTTGTTAGTGGCCAGCAATGAAATGCATGACACTCATCATTTCGTCACGTTTGAGACTCGTTAGCTAGCTGAATCTGCATCACAGAATTGATATGTCACTGCTTTACTCATACTCGATATTGTTTATTTCAAACATCGTCACGTCATCCCCTAAGCTACTCAGTCTGGATACCCACTGGCTCCTACAAACAACTTCAGTGTAATATATATAATGAGGTGAACAAAGACATGATAAATATTTGTCCTGTGGCAGTCTGCATTCCCAAGCGTCATTTCTTCTCCGTGATGCTGAGTGCTTGAAATATGAGAAAAGTTGTCAGATGATGACATGTTAAACTACTGTTCATTTCGTTAATGAGGATTCGAAACCCCGTTATTAAATCTTAATGAGATTGGAGCATTTATTGATAATAATCCACATCTAATCATGATGCTTAAGATTGTTTTTTCCACATAAAAGAGCGATTATATACCTCTTTTGGTTCTTTCCATAATCCGATTGTTGACAAACGCAGTATACACTTTCGTTATTTTATACAAAACTTTGACTTTACAAAGTCACAAAGTGAACCTGCTTTCAATAGCTTTCAAAGAAGATTCCGATGCTTTGATTGAACATTTCATGGCCGAGTGCGTTAAGTGCCGTGAATGGATAAGAATTCATTCCTCAACGTTGAATTCCCATTTGTTGAAGCTAACGCACACCACAGGTGATGCTGCAGATATGTTTAGTCAAGCTCATTGTTCTAGAGTGTGCAGTGAAGCTGATTTGAAGTAAGTCCTTGTTCGGATTCTTCTGGATAGACGTTGATCAGATTTGACAACGACTATCACTCTTTGTGGTCTATTCAAATATAATTCACTTCCATTTGGTTTAAGTTGTTCTCCAGCCACATTTCATGAAGTGGCCCATAATGTAGTCAATGATCTTAAACGTGTTGATGTTTGTCCAGATGATCTCAATCATTATGGTTTTCATAAAATATCTCACGGTCAATGACATACTACTCTCTTCGTAGTCTGCTTGAGAAAAAAATCATCATTAAGTCAAATGAAGTTTCATTTTATGTGTTTGGTATTGAATGTCTTAGATATTAAGCTGACATTTATGATTCTAGATCAGATATGAGGCGATAGGCTTCGCTTACAATTTAACCATCTCTAAAAACCCCTACACAATCATATTAACCAGCAGGTGCTGATCATTATTATTCGCTATTTTTTCTGATTTTCTTTATCGTACAAACTCTCTTCATTGGTACTTGAGGTATGTAACATGGGCAATAAACCCAATAACCTAACAGAGAATTCAACAGTTGGTTTATGAGTACAACGAGTTTAAGGTTGTACGGTTACTTCCCCAATCGAAGTTTCTTCAAAGCATAACATTATTCTCAGACTGATGTACCCATCTTCATATATTGAGTGATATTTTAGCAGGGATCCAACACTGGACAACATATCTCATAATGATGAAATAACCGCTTCCATAATGAGCACTCAGTTCATCATTTGTAGTGTGAAAGAACTAAACTTGTAAAGTATCACATCTTTTATCCCTCCAGTTTAAATAAACGTTTCTAAACTGGTTACTTTCGCTTTCAACTCTTCTCTTTATCCAACATTGATTTCACAAGGAATAATTCGTTTACACAACATTCGTCACTGATGTTTTGAATGGACTAATACCTCTTGTGAGGTCCATTTTGATGGTTTTGTGTGTATGTGTGTGTGTGTGTGAAAATCCCTCCATGTATACATTTGTAGTTTGTTCCTATTGTTGTTCGTTTAGTTGTACATTTTGTCATACTTTTTGATTCCATTTGAATTGGTCATATTTGTATTTTATTACAGTTTTTATTTTTCTTACGCCTTCACTAAGTTTCTGTGTTTCTTGCTGAACTGCATTTATGTTCTGTTTACTTGATACTAAGTCTTGACAGCAGCCATATTGGTTTGTTCCTACTTTTGATTATGTCGCTTGTATTGACTAGAATCTTTCACTTTTGATTGTGAATTGAAGCACACCTCCAGAATTCGAAACACTCTGTGTTATAAAGCAATCAAATAGTATCTTTTGAACGAAACTGTGCGTGATCCAACCCGACAGGATGGAATAACATTGTTGTGCAATACTCCTGAAAGCTTTTGTATGGAAATTATACTGTAGTTACATAAAAATTTAGTGACATATTTTCATAATCAGATAACTATAATGAATAAGGGATATCATGATATGGAGAGCTAATCAGAAGTAGTCCAAGGCGAATATCAACCGATGGCAATCACAAGTGACCTGAAAGACATTTTCATTTCATTGTCTGTGAAATGGATCAATTTCCTAAGGATTAGAGTGGTACATATAAATGAATGAGTACTGATGATAGTTTTTCTTGTTTAAAAAGCAGCATTTGACTTTGTGGATCGAGAAGTGCTGTGACAGTGTCTGTCATTGAAAGGCTCACATCAGAAGTACATAAACTTTGTGAAGGCTCTTTACTCGAACACTATCAGTGGGGTCAGTGCTTATGGCGAACTGTCATCTGATTTTGCAACATCAAGTTGTGGCTGTCAAAGATGTCCGATTTCTCTAATTTTGTTTAACTTCATCATAGACCTACTGATGGAAATAACGCTATCGTCGATCGAATTCTCTGGCACTGATCTCCTTCATAGAGGTTCACTTATCAACTTACGGTACGCAGATGATATAGTGCTGTTTGGTGAAGTCACTTGCTGACTCCAAACGAAATGAACGACCAAACGGCGATTGTTCAACTGAGATAACGATGTATTCAGCACTCGGTTTCTATGAATTAAGCTGTAGCTAAAATACAACGAGATTCATTTATATGTCTGTTACCAGTGTTTGGTCAGCTGCAAACTGACCATACAATAATGCAGATCTCTGATACACAGTTGAACAACATACAACTACACGTACACCAGCGAATGAAAAGCTATGAGGATTGGACACAAGAGTTTTATAAATACCACAACAGTGATTGTTTTCACTTGATGTTCCTTAACGGAATAAGTAATCTTCTATGACTTCAGAATTCTAATCATTTTGTCAGTCACATGAACAGATTATTACGAAGCGAAATATTTTATTCTAACTCAGATTTATATTACACCCACTAGACAGAATAGAGTAAAGACACTATCATATGATCTCATTATGAGATGGAATGAGGTGATCAATGATAAACAAAGTATGATCATTAGTGTTTCTATAAACAAACGAGGTCAACATAAATATGTTTGTTAAGAAAATGCACACGTTGTTTACATTGATATTAAAGAAGTAATAAATTCTACTTTGAAAATGTTATCGGATGTAAGAGAAATGATGATAGAACTTGGTGTGTTGTTATATTCAATGCGGTGAATTGGACAGAATTCGCGAATTCTTAAATCATATTCGTAAATGCACACAGTTCAGAGGTCTTTGTTTCATTAGCGGGAGTGACATATATAAGTAGGTCAGTGTGTACTGCTTTGATCACCGAAGGACTCAACAAAGCTGGTCTATTCAAGAGTTGCTTGAAGTATTTCACCCATCTATTCCTCTGATCTTGGATCTCATTGACTGACTTGACTATTTTGTCCTTTACCGGTCACCCTGGTTTACTATATTTTCCTGCCAGTTTGTTTGTCGTTTCGTATAGTTGTTTCATGTTTCTTGCAGCTACAGCTTTATGAGCTCTCGTTGCTGGGTCTTCCACGTACGTTTGCTTGTTTGCTGTAAAGCTCCTCTTCACTTGCTATTTTCCTTCCGTTTATTCAGCTCGAGCCTTGATTTCCTATGTTATTGTTCGGCTGTTGTTGATTGGTTTCTCCATGTTTCTTTTTATTCTGATCTGTCTGATTCTATGCAGTGTGATCCGGTGAGAGCCGTGAAGCTTTGTGAATGCATTTGTGGGGGGATGTTGTGATGCCTGTAATTAATTTGTTGAATGCACACAGATATAAAAATCTCTCCCCATTTCCATTTCTTTCTCCCAGTCAGTCAATGTCGTCCCATGATATTTTCGAAGCCGGTGTTATACATTGCTACTTTGGCGTTCAGGCCTCCAATGGGGATGATCAGGTCATTTGCCGAGAACTTCTCCATGATCGATTGCACAACCTCGAAAACTCGATCTTTGTCGTTGTCACGGCTATCATTGCTGTGTGCATAACATTTAGTAGCATTCATTTTGATTCCTTCCTTCTTTGTTTCGAATGATGCTTTGGTGTTTCTGGGTTCATGAGATTCGCATCGCACAAGTGCTTCGGGTGCATCTTTAAACGGCATCAGAGCATCTCCAACGAATCAAAACCATTTGTCTATGTTGTGTCCAATGGGTTTGCTGATGCCGAGCACTGTCAAGTTGCAATTCCTCATTTACATAATGATTGAATAAACCGCTTGATCTATGTTGTGTCCAATCTTTTTTGCTAATATCGAGAATTCTATATTGTACCAAAAAGATAATATTGAACAAAGCCATTAATAATAATAATGATAATAATAATAATAATTATTATTATTATTATAATAACTGTCAAGTTGCACTTCCTCATTTACATAATGAATGAATGGTTCTCTTGATCTCACACATTGTCCGGACATCCCATGTATCTACATTAATTAAGTGTTGTTCTAGTTATTAGGAGGGAGTTGGTCTTGAGACTTCGGAATAATCTCGACTTCACCTTGAAGCATCACAGCTGTGGCGTAAGAACATCCCTCAAATTCCAGGTCAGAGTTCGTATGCTATAATTTGTTTCTTGTGTTTGGCATACTTTTAGGGAGGTTGCTTTCTGAACTATGGAAAAACTGATTTCATATTAAATCGTCCTCATTTACTTGAATATATGATCGACAATAACCTTAGACGAGCTACAGGATTGACTTGAATAAAAGTTTATGTGAATTGTCTAGTCGAAGCAGTTTCGTGTTAACTGCAGTCTTCTGTTGCTAAGTCTCAAGCTATAAAGAAAAATCTCAACATCAACTGATATGTCTAAACGAATCCAGCCACACATAGGATTCCATTAAACTATGATATCCAAACTTAATTAATGTTCAATGAAAGCATACACTTGGGTCATAGTCTAATGTGTTAATTCAGAATATCGGCTAACGATGAGTGTATCCTTCACAGTGATTGGTATAAAAAGATACACAGAACGTGTTGTGGATTATTTAATCAGGATTATTCTCCACAGTCTCCTTCACCAATGATAAACAGGACGTGATAACTAGTCGACTTTTAAAGAATCGAATTTAATGATGGACATTTCACAGATTGATAAATCACGGACCTGAAACTGGACGGTTTTATGAGAAGAAACGACCACCACTACAATCATTTGACATTAGTTGGTGAATGTTTACAGTGATTATTCACAGCTGGAGCAAGACCGTCTATGAATTGACAACCAGAACATTTGCTTTAAATCCATCTTCTTTCTAGAAAAGTAATAATAATAATAATAATATGCAAAATGAGAATTTCACTCCGTTTTGATGTCAGCCAAATAAACAACAACCAACATTCATATGACACCCACGATACACAATAGAGAATACCATATTATTGATTGATTAATGACATGCAATGAGGTGATCAATGATGAACAAAGTATAATCATAGCTGATTCTATAAACAAAAAAGAGGTCAACACAAATATGTTTTGTTCATTAGACAAACACGTTGTTTACACTGAGATTGAAGAAGGAGTAATCAATTTTACCTTGAAAATGTTATCGGATGTATATAGAAAAGATGAAAGAACGTGGTGTTATGTTATATTCAATACAATGAATCAGACAGAATTCGCAATTCGTCTTTGCAAATCTTATTCCTCAATGCATACGGTATGCAGGTTTGTGGTGTTCGTACAAATTAATGATACCTTTGTACTTGGAGACTGTCCGATTTCGAATTCCGAACACAATACGTTGGTCTGTCCTCATCTAGTTGTCACGCAATATAACTCAATCTTGATCAGGAAAGATGGCTGGTGACTAGCGATGGAATGCATGATGTGCCTTTCTCCTTATTTCTGACTTGTCAGCTGGACGTACCTGCGTCCAATAATTGATGTTCCCTCCGTGACTCGAACTCAGGATCATTCCGTTCAAGCGCCATCGTGTTATTCACTTAGTTTGATTTGTATCTTGAAATAATCGAAATCTACACAGATTGAATATTGTGATATTTTGTTATTCACTGATCATTTAATAGTGTGATTTAGTCAACAATATGTTGAATGATTCTTCGATTCCCGGAAAATTGTATCATTCAAAGAGTATTGGTGTAATGCAGCTAATGTGATTAAGGAGAGTAAGTCACATTATTCTATAAGTTTCCTCATTCTGATAATTCTAAACTGAAATTAATCCGCTTCTAATTGCCGACAGACTTCAATATTGTAGAGATTCACGAATCGATCTGGAAGATTTCTTAATAGGTTCATGGTGGCATTTTTGATGATGATGCCTTCAAAAATGGCGATTCGATCTACCACAAAGTGGCAAATATTTAATTATAAAATGAAGATGAACATGAAGTCCGGCTTCAGTCATTTCTGTTGGACATTACTGATTGATTTCTTTACTACTTATACAAATATCAGTAGCTTCTAACAGTACATCAAAACACCATAATTCAATTCATGGTCTAATGCATACGAATGTTCAAATTACCTCAACTGCACTATTAAGATGTCGTGTTCATCTTCAGATTCAAAATGCTCTTAGGGAAAATCATTTAGAATATTAAGTGAGGTAGTGCAGCATACATGTCAGAAGTTTCTTCATCATCATCTACCTCACCAGGAACAGTTTGGCAAGTTATCAATCCATATTGATTGCCAGATAAGTTGAAAATCACTGTTCACTAGGTGAAAGATGGTTTTGGTTATGATCAAGATACATTGATACAAACATTTGATGGAAGGTATACACTGGTTGAATCTGAGGAGGAATGTTAGTCATCACACATGGCCTTACCTTCCCGCAACAAAATACCCTCACACAATGTTGACTGGTTTATTCAAATATTCATTGTACTCACTTTTACTGTAGGTTTAGTTAGTTCGATAAATGTTTCTACTTTCTTCAACATGATGAAATAAGGTTTATATCTGTGGGATTGAAGCAAAGAACAAATTCTTAGTTGAACTGAGAATGAACTGCATTTTAACGAGTGGTGAATTCTGAGTTGAAATGTACATGTAACATTCACTATTTTGATTATTATGAAGCTGTTCCTCCAGTTAAGTGATTTGTAACGATCATATTACAATTCTTTTGATAAGATGATGCTCAACATTACAAACTGTGATCAAATATTGGGATTTTAGAGAGAAGATCAGTTGCTCAGAAAGTTGATGTTGTATCTTTTGAATCGACTTATTGATTAGTTGATCTATAAAGATGGTCTCTTCCATGTCGTTGCACATTATAAGGTTCAATGTCCAGTAATTGAAAGCAATCAAGAGGAGCCTATAAACGTATGCATCGTGTTAGTTGACAATGATCAAAAAGATGTATCTCTTCACTTTAGGGAACTTACGGTGGTTGTGAGATGAGAATCTAAGTCTCTTTCCATCTGAAACTAGACCATTAGGTATTTCGAAAATTATCTGAACTCTAAAGAATGAAAGAACATAACATTGATGTCACAAATCTCACTCACACAGAGAGCTTAATTAGCTCGGTAGTAACTGGTATTCAGTATCTCTTATTCAAATTCTTTTTATGTTTATTTCTTTCTTAAACTTCCCATTCATCTTTCCCAATTCACATTGATTCCTCTTCATCGTATTGACCTCGACTATACCGCATTTATTACATACTGAATTCACAACAACGTCGGTTATATCACTACTACTACTAATATAATGATTATAATTATATTGAGAAAAACCTCACTACAACTCATTCTGACCTTCATTAACTGACTCGGCTTATTTACAAATCACACCATCTTCAAGTAGTTCCATAGACACAGATGAGAATGATTATCATTTTTCACATATAACATTGGTCATTTTATTCATGCCTGCCTTATATTGTCATACCCTTTAGTTGTGTAAAATAGATTTAAACTATTTATCGCATGGAGTAGTTTACAAAAGAATCCTTACAGAGGCTCTCAACAGTGAAATATCTTCCTCACCTCTCCTCTGACTTGCAAATTTACAACCATGCTAATAAGCTCAACACTAAAGCTTCACTTGACATTTGAGAAGACAACAATCCATCAAATGGAATCCATCAAAGGAAAAAATAAATTTGATCGGAACAAAAGATACTACTTATGTGAGGATTCTTTTTAAACAACAACCATTTCAAACAAACAATATAAAAATTCCGGTAGGTGGGAAAAACAGTGAGAAGATCAAATAAAAGGAGAAATTGGTGAATGGAACAGAACAACAAAGATGACGACGATAATGACAACATCGACGCACGCACACACACACTCACACATGCTTGTTTACATGTTACCAGATTTTAAAGATTGTTAGTGTTTACTAATTGTAGGCAAATATATCAGTGTCTGTGTGTGTTCAAGCAAAGAAACTCGACAACAACTTCACATCACACTAAAGTGTACTAATACATGGAATCAACCAGATTGGAGACTATTTGAAAAATCAGACATGATGTCAGGTCCTCCCTTGAACTGTGTTGCTTGATAACTCATGCTGTTGGTACGTAAATGTTTATATGAGTCAAATGTATTGAGAGGAGAAGACATGTTTAGTCAGTAATCAATCAAGTTCAAAATATATCCCAACTGACCTGCTCTTTTAAGTGAAACTTGTATTTCATCATTTTGTTTCCTACAATGTTATATCATTGTGCTAGACCTGTGATTGTCTTGTATTTACGAAACGTCAATGTCGAAGCTGGTATCAGATTTGCTTAAAAGATGAACTATGTAGGTTTGTGTCTGGTTTGACGGTATATTATTGTTGAAGGATTGTGTTATATCCGAGCGAAGATTAAATCACGAGTAGCTTCTGAGACATAATAATCGACTAATATACATAAGCCATAACAATTGGCGGTGATTTTGGAGTTAATATTATTATTAACAGTGAACAAAATGACGATTTCTTTAGAACAGTTACAGTTAATATTACAACAGCATTAGCAATAGTGTGTGAATAAAATCGCGTATGAGGGAAATTGGAAGTGAAAATTGTCAGAAGGAAACATGTACGTTTAGAGATAAGAGTCATCGATGACAATGTCACATTTTCTTCAGTATACGATCCGATGCTACAACAGTTTGTATAATCATTATGTGAATACAATGAACTGTTTGTACATAGAGAATTGTTTGTACCTTAATCTTCTAATATAGATGGACCACATAATGAAACTACAACGAGATTGTTGAAGCCTTTTGGAATAGACGTAGCATACAAAAAGCAACAATATAATTACAACAAATACTATGCAAATCAAAAGATGAAATGACAAAAGAACAATAATTGAACATCATCTACAATATAGATTATGTCAATTGTGAAAATCACTACATCGGACAAAGTGAATGCCGTCTTCCTCTTCGCCTGCACGAACATGAATTATTGGTCAAACGCCATAGCATATCTCAATTCTTGTCGTTGATTTCCTTCCATGTGATGAGATATTTCACGCGTGCCTAAGTCAAAGGAGATTAATTCAACTGTCGTTGTACTTTTAATCCGAACTTCAATCTATACGTTGTACAGAATGTATCGCAAGTAGTCTTTTAACATTTCACCAGATTAATAGTAAGAAATTTAAAAGTGCACAAATGAGAAATGTCTGGCTGATTGATTATTTCACAACGATACATAGTTTCACTCATTTAGATATGAGGAGTAGTATGACCTGATTTTCATTCACATAGTGTTAGCTAATTAATAATCAATTAAAAGAACAGCATAATAAGAATAAATTGGATGGTTAAAATGTTGATTTACAAATTGATTAGACGTTTTGACTGAATACATTTGGCCAAGAAGGAACAGCAAAACTCAGGAATTGGTACAATTATTCGTCGATGATGTGTGATTAGGTTGGCGAATTCGCTAACACCTGAACCAACAACTCAACAGTATCATGCTCATGGCTATACTCGAGGGTTATGAACTTGATCTCATGTGAATTCAATGGTGTGTTCAAAATGGAGTCTGGAAACAAATTCACTTACTAATCATTTTTTTTTGTTTCAACCGAATTATTGTCTGATGTAACTTGTTTTTGTCAAGACATGTACTGCTAATCAAGATAGACATCTCAAGCAACGAAAAGGAGTATGAGGTTTATGGAAGAGAAGATCTAGATGACTTGAATGATGACGATCTAATTGAAAACAATATTGTTTGCTTACCTGTGTTGTTCTAATTTTCACAATGGGAGTCTTGAATATTGAGGAAAAGTAATACATTTTCCTGTAGTGTCATCATTTTTATTGACATTTTGCCACAACGTTGCTTTCTATCCTTACTGTAGGTCTCCCAGATATGAAATTAATCATAATTATCCAATTCCGATGAACCCGATTTTTCTTATTTGCACGCATTTACTCTGTTTATATTCTTTACTTTTCAATCTTCCATTTATATATTCGAACAGGATCAAACTCGTCTGAAGGTGAAGAGAGACATCTTAACCAACCTTCAGTTATTCATGATGTTTGTTTGAATGGGTATTTCTTCGGACTAGTTACATTTACTGAGCATGTTTCACTGAATATAGAAACTAGAATAATTACTTTCCTTGAAGCCTTTACGGTTCGTTTAAATTTGATTTATTTGGTAATCTTTGCCTTATTTCTTCTCTTTGAATCTGATATATATAACAGTGTTTTTCATGGTACTGCTGCTGATGTTGTATAAGATTTTGGTGTTGTTAGTAGTAGTAGTAGTAGTAGTAGTAGTAGTAGTAGTAGTAGTAGTAGTAGTAGTAGTAGTAGTAGTAGTAGTAGTAGTAGTAGTAGTAGTAGTAGTAGTAGTAGTAGTAGTAGTAGTAGTAGTAGTAGTAGTAGTAGTAGTAGTAGTAGTAGAAGTAGTAGTAGTAGTAGTGGGTTTTCACCACTAGTTGTTTTGCTTAATCATTTACAACAAGCAAACATTCGTTTTTTCGGTTGTGAAAATGGACTACTTCATCATCATATAAGTAGTATACGTTTATCTGTCTAAATGGTATGCAATTTGTTTCAATAGATTTTGATTTTCTTTCATACTTTTTTGTTGAAAAAGCTTTGATGTCCAATTTATTCACTTATAATTTGGTCATGTTTGATTTCTTAATGTGTGCCTTCAGGCTGTCGTAATTGAATTTCTATCATGAACAATAACGTGACCTAATTAGAAATCTTTTTTGAATCACCAGTCATCATCTACACTTTTACGATTCTAGCGGTTTACTGCTTGGTGTATGTATCAAAGCTAGATTTGTGACATACTCAATCGTCATCAGTAAAAACGCCGCTTTCTTCGTCGTTCTCAATTTCGATGATCCACTTAAAATTTCGGTGCTCAAGTTTCGTTTATGGAAAGTCGCTTAATCAAACTATTTCAACGAAGTTATCTGAATGATCATCTACATTTCGAATTATTATACGACATTTTGGATTGTCAAACATTCCAGAATTTCCATTCAAGCATGCTCAGTTCAATAAATCTACTCGATAGTGGGAAACTTCACACAATGAAAATTGTTTATATTTGCTTCACTGTTGTTTCAGAATATTCCTTAACATATATCCGTAGATGCTGAAGAGGTATTGGTATGTCTAGAATGAATTTTGTTTAGAAAGTGGTTTTGTCTACTGCTTCACAGAATAAGACTGTTTATTCCATTCACCTTGATTCGATTAAATTATCTATGTGTAAAATGTGAATTGTACAGAATTATTTATGGTGATCAACCTCTACTCAAAGTATCCCATTGAATTAAACAATGAAGTTAAATATCTTCTTCATTCGAACCCAGGGCCTTCAGTCTCCAGGATATATTTGGTCTCTGGTATCATATTGTAGACTGACTAAGTATACAGAAAGTGTATTTCAACTTATTAATAGTAATATAAATGGTTTAACCGATTAAGCATCACCTCATTATACGAAAGTACTGTGGTGCGTGCTACTTATATTGATATAATTAGTATATGACGCGAGTAAAAAACATAATGTCTGGCAGTAGAAGATGGGGTAAGATCAAGATAGGAAGAGTGACAACACAATGCAATTTGTAAGGCAACTCATGAACAATGAAATGTGAGACAATCGATTGATGTTTGCAACAGGATCAATCCAGGTTGATTTGATGCATTGACATTTTGCAAATTGACGATTTACTATATGGTTTTTTAATTTTACCAAGTAACTCTGTAATTTTGTGCTAAATGCAATCCGGTTGTCCTCACCTGTGTTCTCCTTCTCTACATTTGGTGTCGCTAGCTCCACTATAAGGACTAAGATTCCATGGCCGAAGGCATTTGAGGCGGAGATGTGCTGAACTCCCTGAAGCAGTTTGAGGCCGTGACGGAGCTGTTGGGGGTGAAGGGGCCGAGGGCGAAGCTGGTGGTAGTGGGGACGCTGCTGAGAGGCATTGCGAAGGCTGTATATGACAGCTTGGACGGTGCGGGCGGAGAGACGACATGGGAGACAGTCACGAGGCGGTTGTTGACGGAGTTCGACAGTCCAGTGGACAGCGAGGAGGCACTGCAGAGGTTCCGGTTGGCAAGGTTGCCGGTCGATGGTGACCCACTGGTGCTGGCTGTGGAGCTTACCAGATTGTTACGCCGTGCGCTGCCGAGTCTGGATGAGGAGTTGGAGGCACAGTTGCTGGCGTCGCAGTTTATCGAGAGCGTGCCTGCTACCTTCTCCCAATAGCTGAAACTAGTGAACGCAGCGCAATCAATGGATATCAGTGAACTGGCGAAGGTGACTCTTCAGTCGATGACGCGAGCAGTAGCTCCGGTCGGGAGATAAATAACGTCGAGAAGAAGATTGAAGAGATGCAGCGTGAGATTGCAGCAATTCGAGTGAACCATAAAAGGAACGATAAATGTTACGCTTGTGGAGGGACAGGACATTGGAAGATAAACTGTACAACAAGACGAAGGCGCAGATATTTCGGACGTTACAACGAGTGTTCTTTCTATCCTGAGAATCTGGAGGCTGTTGCGTTAGTAGACAGAGGAGCAGTGTATACGAGAGTGAACATAAATGAACGACATTTAGTTTCTCTGATCGATACAGGGGCAGCAGTATCGTTAATAGGCAAAGAACAATGTAAGAGACTCAGGCCGTGTACGTTAGTTGTCCACACTACAGGAGGCCATGTGTTAGAGGTGTTGGAGGCATCTAACAGCATCGTAAAAGTAGATCCTGAGATAAATTTTCCGTTCGTCGTAACCACAAGCTAATGGAGACTGATAGTAGGAGTAGATTTTCTATGAGGAGTAAAAGGGATAGTTCACCTAAGAAGCGATTGAGTGGTCACAAAGTATGGTTCATTGCCTATACACGAAGGTAGTGAAGTGGCTGAAAAAAGAGTGGCAGCGAATGTCTCGTCGAAGAACACAAACATTACCGTGTTATCCAAAAAGTACGCGAAACAGTTCACTGGAGATGGAGAGTGATACGTCGTGTGGATTGAACGCTATATTAGTTTCCTAAGCTATTCCGGTAACCTGCAGTCTAGAACTACACAGCGACTTGAACACCAGAGAGAAGACACAAGTATGAGAGAAAATACTTTATCCCAAGGTTCATTTTATTACAGAAAATATAGGGTTTTTATAATATATCTAAATGTCCTTGTGTTGCTGGAATATTCTGGAACGCTACTAAACATAGTAGCAGTGTAGTAGCAAGCCAATCAGAGCTTCCGCACGTGACGTTTAGCTACCTTGATATTTTTGGTCAAAACTCCAAATGAACGCTGATTGGACGAAACACTTCTTAGTGTTTCTTGATGCTTGCTTGTCCTTTGCGAGCGACTTCTGTATCACCCCAACACCTCCACCCTTTCAAAAAAGAAAACCTCTTCTGCGGGTCTACTTGCAGCTTGATACTGGTTTCGGTATCTTGGTTCATCGTAGGCCAGTATGCGTAACTTCGAGCCAACGCTTTCATCTTATTGATACCACGTTGACCGCTGTGAAATCGTCTCAGAATCTTATAGCATAAAACTTTCGGGACAATAATTCTGTCACCAAACATAATACATGAGTCGACCATCATAAGTGAGTTCCGTCGGCGAAAATATTGTAGCATTTCTCCTTGAAAACGACGGCTCGGCACTTGGTGAGAAGATAACCACTAACTTCTCTTAAAGTCTTGTCATTTTCCGTGGCTTCTTTGATGGCCATCAACTGCGTCTTCCAAAACTCGATGTACTTCTGTTTCCGTCCCGATTGCTGCCACCAAAGTGTCTTCTTCCGGTTTTACTTGTGAGCCAATCAGTCTAGATAAAGCGTCAGCTTGTCCAAAATCAGTAGTGGGCTGATACTTGATCTTGAAGTCATAATCGAAGAGTGCAGTTCCCCAACGTTGCAGTCTATTTGCAGTGTATACAGGTATAACTTTCTTCGACTTGATGATGGCTAGTAATGGTTTATGGTCAGTTAATAGGGTGAACTGACGTCCAAATATCATCTTGTGAAGTTTCTTGACAGCGAAGATAATCGACGATGCTTCCTTCTCGGTCTGACTATAGTTCCTTTCGGTCGTTGTCAAAGATTAGGCAGCGTGTGAGATAGCTTTATCAGACCCTTCAGGTAAAATGTGAGAGATAACTGCGCCCACACCATAGTTAGAAGCATCTGAAGCGACGACTATCGGTAGCAAAGGATCATAATGTGTGAATAAGAGATTGGAAGTCAGGAGTTGCTT
This sequence comes from Schistosoma bovis, assembly GCA_944470425.2. NCBI lineage: Eukaryota > Metazoa > Platyhelminthes > Trematoda > Strigeidida > Schistosomatidae > Schistosoma > Schistosoma bovis. The sequence continues at coordinate 2,601,467 of OX103961.1, read as the reverse complement.
GATCTTCTCGAAAGACGCTTGGCAGTCTGCAGACCAATCCCACCTTGTATTCTTTTGTAGTAGGTTGTTTAGAGGAGCACGTAGACGATTGAGATCGGGGAGGAAGGTACCATAATGGCTGACCAATCCCAAGAATGATCGTAGGGTAGTAATGTCCCTGGGTCTAGGCATTGTTTTCACTGCTTCAATGCTCTCTCGATCTGGTCGTCTTCAATCTTTATCTATTATGATCCCAAGGTACCGTACTTGCTGCATATAGAAGTCACACTTTTCCGCTCGGAGGCGAAAACCATAATCGGCTATGCGTTCTAGTACCTGGTCCAGTTTCTTCTGCAGGTCCATTTTTTCTACTCCCATAATTATGATGTCGTCTAAGTAAGCTGCTGCCCCTGGAATACCTTGTAACATGGTACCCATAATTTGCTGGAAAAAAGAGGGCGTTGTCTTCACTCCAAAAGGTAGTCGGTTATACCGGTACAGACCTTTGTGTGTGTTGATCGTTAAGAGATCTTTGCTTTCATCAGATACAGGGATTTGTAGGTATGTGTCTGATAAGTCCGATCTCGCAAAATATCTGCCACCGTTCAGCTTAGCGAAGAGATCTCCCGGTAAGGGCAACGGATACTGGTGGGACTCTAGAGGTTCATTTAATCCCGTAGAGTAGTCTGCACATAGACGGACACTTCCATTCGACTTCTTGATCACCACTATTGGTGCAGCCCAATTCGAGAAGTTTACAGACTCGATAACACCCACTTGCTGAAGTCGTTGTAATTCTTGTTCAACCATTGGAAGAGCAGCATAGTGTACAGGTCTTTTAGGTTGAAAAACGGGAGTAGCTGCAGGTTTTAGAGTTAGCACTGCTTTGGCCTTCGTACATTCCCCCAATCCTTCTTTAAACACAGTTTGGTGTCTTCGTAGAATGGCATTTTTCTGGCTCCACTCTGGGGTGTTGTCTGTTCTGATTCGTCTGCAGATACTGTTAATAGAATGGTCTGCTAATTTAAGTGTTTCTATAAGATCTAACCCAATTAAGTCGAGTGCTGGCCTCTTTGTAAGATATACTGTTGCATTTGTTGTTACAGTACCTTTAGAAACAGTGCATGGCAGTTCTCCAACAATATTTAACTTCCCCCCAGATGCACTGTGTGCCAGCTGTGTTGTTGGGAAAACTGTGAGTCTTCCAATGTTCTTCCATGTTTCTGGGCTGATTAGAGTAATATCAGAAGCTGTATCAAGCTGAAGGCGGGTACGGTGTTTAATAATATTCAAGGTCACATACTTTCTTTGGTGGCAACTTCGTGCTCCGTTATGTGATACCAATATCTTGTTGGTTGGAGCACCATATCTGTATTTCTTCGAGTAGGGCTTCAAAGAATGTCGTTTATGGGTTCTTTTTCTGCAGCAGTTTTCTTTATGCCCCTTCCGATGACATCTGCTGCAACGATGTTCTTCATATGGGCAAAACCTCTTATAGTGCCAACCTCTACATGCTCAGCATGGAGATGATGGTTTGTCGCTGTTATTTCGAAAATTATGGGTAAAGGAACCTTAAAAACTTTCCTCTTGACTGCATTGACGTTATGGAAACAGTTACCGTTTTCTACCATTGAGGTATCATGCTTCAAGTTTACTAACATTTGGCACTCGGTAGTCACTTCCTGCAGGGTCATGTTAGGGCAGTGTTCGAGTTTGCTTAGGATTCTGGTTCGGATATCGGCATCCTCGGGTGGACACAGGCTGCAGATAAATACTAAGCATTTAAACTGATCTTCAGACATGGACGACAATCTGAACCTTTCACATTCTCGGTTCACAGTTCCTGCATGGTTCACCCAGTCATCTCCTGGTTCTTTCGTTAACTTGAAGCACTGGTAACGGATATTAAATGGAGATGATTGTTCTCCGAAGATTTGGGACAGGGTTTTGACTGTATCATCAAAACTCAAATCTCGTGGATTCGTCGGAAGAATGAAGTCGCTATAGCGTTCATGTTCCATAGTCCCAAGTTTTCTAGGAAGTATTCTGATTTTTGAAGCATCATCCAGTTTGCAAAGATCAATGTAAAACAAGTCTTCATACTTCTTAAACCACGACTCGAAAGTTACACCTGCTACACCATCAAAACTAAATTCATGGATGGCGTTAATGACTGAATCAATATGTGATACTTGTGATTCACTAGAAGCAGGGTTTCTCTCGGACAGGCAGAATTTCTGCATCAGGGTTTCCATGATTCTAACTTGCGACCCTTCAAACCTCTTTTCTTGACGCATCATATAGACTTCTAATTGCTCCAAGGAAATATTCACTGTAGTTTTCATCCCCGTCGCCACTGATAAGTCGTGTGGATTGAACGCTTTATTAGTTTCCTAAGCTATTCCGGTAACCTGCAGTCTAGAACTACACAGCGACTTGAACACCAGAGAGAAGACACAAGTATGAGAGAAAATACTTTATCCCAAGGTTCATTTTATTACAGAAAATATAGGGTTTTTATAATATATCTAAATGTCCTTGTGTTGCTGGAATATTCTGGAACGCTACTAAACATAGTAGCAGTGTAGTAGCAAGCCAATCAGAGCTTCCGCACGTGACGTTTAGCTACCTTGATATTTTTGGTCAAAACTCCAAATGAACGCTGATTGGACGAAACACTTCTTAGTGTTTCTTGATGCTTGCTTGTCTTTTGCGAGCGACTTCTGTATCACCCCAGCAGGGAGCCGTATGTATTTTGTGACAAAATAAAGCACGAAATCTCGATAAACAACGACAGATTTAATATATTTGCAACACGTTTTTTTCCCGATACATTTAGAGGCTGAGGTAAATCGTCAGGTCCAGGAAATGTTGAAAGAAGTTATAAATGAGGAAGCGGACAGTTCACCGGTACTTTTGGTAAAGAAACCAAATGGAAAGTATCGATATTGTGTCGACTTCAGAGAATTGAATAATATAAGAGACATGAAACCTTGTGCAATACCAACAGTGGTGGAAACATTAGATCGACTACACAATGTCGCGGTGTTTACAGTGCTGGATTTACGGCCAGGCTATTGGCAAGTGCTCATAAAACAGAGCGATCGGAGCAAGACAGCGTTTAATGTACGTGATAAACAGTATCAGTTTAAACAAATGCCGTTCGGGTTGGCGGGTGCACCGTTCACGTTCAGAAGATCAATGACACTACTGCTCAAGAATCTAGATAATGTCGAGGTATATGGCGACGATGTAGTTGTGTACAGTCAGACAGAAACAGATCATGTCAAGCACGTGGAAGCGGTCTTAAAGCGAATTGACGAATTTGGACTTCGAATAATTAAGAACAGGTCGCCGATAGCGAGAAATAGCGTCACGCTGTTGTGACATAAAGTGGGAAATGGAGAAATAAAACCATTGCCGGAGAAAATTCTTACCATAAAAAATATTGCAGTACCTAATTCGAAAAGGAAGTTGAGACAGCTCCTGGGAAGACCGGCGTTCTACAGTCGGTTTGTCAAGAATTTCAAAGAAATAGCAGCACCCCTATATAAGTTGTTGTGCAACACCAAGTTTACGTGAACTGAGACTGCCGAACAAACGTTCAACCGAATCAAAAACATGCTAAATCTCAGCACGGATTCAGAAAGCTCGTTTGGCCTTTGCCAACTTATGTCACCTCAGGCAAAGGAGAGCTATTTGTCTATCAATTAAGGGTCAAATATGCTGTGCAGCAGTTCGTTCTGTTCTACATTATGGCTGCGAAATGTGGCCATTAATTATAGAAGATACTCGAAAGCTACTAGTATCTGACCACAGATGCCTTAGAAATATTGCTGTTATCTGCTGCGATCATCGGGTAAATAATAGTGAGGTTAGACGCAGGGTATTAGGGGATGATGGTGAATCAGTTGATGAGGTTATGAATCTTCATCAACTGAGATTGTTGGCTCACGTGTTACGTATGCATGAACACTGATTACCACAACGTGCAATGTTGACTAGTGTTTGGAATGGTTGGAACGAAGTTAGGGGTGGCCAAACGAAAACTTGGCGTCACTCCTTTAAATCACTAAATTCTGGTGTGAGCCATTTTGGTAAATACAGACTACTTGGTTGGTGTCCGTGTCACTATCATAACCAATGGTTGGAGATTGTGGGTGACATAACTCAGAATCAATCGACCACAATGGTATGGGTGTATACACACTCTGTCTACCCTTAAACTGTGAGATTGAAATCGCTCCATATCTTTCTTTGTACCAACTAATTCTTTCTTTCTGCGCTATATCCTTACATAAAATCTTTCTTTTATATATTAATACTGTTGAATTAGCTACTTTTATTAATCCTGTGTTCGTGTTTTTGTGCTAATGAGGTATTGTAATTTGAACCGATAATTATATATGTCAATAAAAAAACTATAAGAAGGAGTCCTTGTGAATATTTTAGTAATTTCAATAGTTGAATTCATGAATCAATTGAAGCTAAACCACCATGACAAACATGAAAGCATTGGATAGCCATTTTGTCCTATTATGGGACTCCTCAACACTGCGTATCCACAATCCAGAGACTAATATGTCCTGGGGTCAAATCTTCCGAGGCGAGAAATCTTATCGATACTAACCAGTCATACTATTAGGTCTTACTCTGTTATAGACTCTAACGAATTATATGTATATATATCATTTTCTAAACATATAACAATATATCAGAAGGGGTTTTGTGGAGATTTTTAGAAATTTTACTGATTGAAATCATGAGTCAATTGACACTAGACCATCATGGTTTAGTTGGCTAAGCGCCTGGCATGAGACTGATAGGTCATGGGTTCGAACCTCACGGGGTGAGGGATCGTGGATGCGCACTGCTACTGAGGTGTCTCATACAAGGACGTAACGGCCGTCCAGTGTTTCCAGGTTTTCCATGCTGATCTAGCTCCAATTGACTCATGATTTCGATCAGTGATATAACAATTTATTAACGACGACGACGACGACGGGAGGTGGGAAGAAGTAGAAAAAACAAGAGAGTAAAACAAAGAATTAATTATTTTTCTTTCAATTTCTTCGTTGATTCGAATTCGATCGACTTTTTGAACTAGATTTTGAACTTCTTGATGATTTAATTCTTGTGCTTTTTTTTACATTTTCAATTCGATTTAGAATTGGTTCTGTATTATCATGTTCAATCATTGTTTGATTGCATGATGCTTCTTTATCAATTTTATATTGTTTTATTATATTATTTCTATAATTCATACACATTTCGTAGTATTTATAATGTGCTTCATCAGTTGCAAACTATTGATTGAAAAAAGAAAGGAAAAAATGAGAAGAACAGAATGAAAATAACACAATCATAAGTACATATTATTGAACAATAAATATCCAAACCAAATGAGAGAATGAGACTCTTATTTATGGACGAGTAAATCAGAAGCGTTTGAAGGATTTCATGGTGATGGTGCTGGTTTCAGCACCTGATGCCTACGGATACCTGCACAAACTTGGATGTGTGCATCATGTCGTTATTTATAAGCGTTAATTTGTGGACCCTACAACTGGAGTACACACTGACAATATTGAAGTTATATGGTCGAAGCCAAAAACGCTCTTACGACCCTACCATGGCTCGAGAGGTCGACTATTATAGAGCCATATGGATGAGTCCCTCTATCGTATGTACTATTATTTCAGTACCTCTGAAACTTTTTCAAATCATGATTAGTCTTCGAACCACCTTAATTCTTTGGGATTTTTTGTAATATATATATATATATATATATATATATATATATATATATATATATATATATATTTATGAAGTACATTCAAGATTCGTTCAAAGGTCGTCCATAGAGTCTCGTCAATAAGAGATATAATCAAAATATTAAAAAAGTAAATAATGATGAGTTGAAGATCAACTAGAAACTAATCAACATGAAGATCTACACGAATAAGCTATGAGTTATATGTGGAGAAATGTGAACATTTCATTACTGATGATAACGTTCAGAAAAGCGACGAAATCTTCAAAACCAAATGATTTAGTTTACTGAAGAAAACTTCATTTAGAATATTTAATAAAACAAAAACCGATGAGATTATAATTTATAGACGACCCATTTGGAGTTAAGAATAGAAAATGTTGGATTTTGACATGAAATTCATTTATTGATTTGGTTAAATACTGTTATATCCAAGTGAACATTACATTACGAGTAGCGTCTGAGATCTATTAATGGACTAATATTATTTATATATTCTTATGGTATAGATATTCAATTCATGATGAAAATAGTAAATCTAGTTCCTAAGTCTAACATTCGACTGTAAGTGCTAATCCTCATTCCTCAATCTAATTCATAACTCTCATTTAACTTTAGTAAATAGGTGAATATTGTCAAGATCATTTTAGCGTTTCTTAGAGGTTGTCCATAAATTATAGTTGCACCATTGACTTCAGTAGTATATTAAGGTTAATCTGTATGGATAAATGATCGTAGTCTTTTTAAAATTGACAGGTATTTTTTTGTGTTTAACTGTAATATTGCCCATGAATGCCCTGTTATGGCCGAGGGTGGGTATAGTCCACTCTCCATCTCGAAATGCGCTCATATGGTCACGCGTACACAGCCACTGTCAGGGAAGTCCTACTCACTGTTGTTTACGAAATTGAGAGAACGAAAAGTATTAAGCACTGAAATTAGCATCGTAACCTTGAAATCTCTTTTAAACACCTTTGATTGACTCATTCATCAATTAGTTGTTATATTATATTAATCACAATGATGAATCATACTTACTTGAATTGTTTTCAATAAATCAATATAATTTTGTTTATATTGATTTTGTTTTCTTTTTAAATTTAAATATTTAAATTTTAAATTTTTTAAATAATCATTAAATAATTGATATTTGAATTTTAAAATGTCATTTAAATTTTTATAAGATAAACATTGAATTTGTTTTAAAGAATATTCTAGAATAAACCATGGATTCATTGAATAAGAATTCATAATAGATTGAACTTGTTCAATACGTTTACATTCAATCTCATTAAAATGATGATAGAATTTGTTTAAATTCATTAATTGAATTGGATAAAGTGTACGATTTAATTCTGGTGGGAATTTTAAAATATAAATTTTAGATGGATCTAATAATAAAGTGTGATCTAATGAAGAATGATCTTTTATCATTTGTATTAGATTATCTAAAGAAAGAAAGAAAGAGAGTGAGAAAGAGAGAGAGATGGAGAATTTTATTAAAACAAAAGAAAATGAATTGATCACCAAAGTGACATCTAATTCAACGCATGTTTCGTCTTTTTGTGAGATTCGTCAATTGTTCATATCTCTGATTTACGATTTTAATTCATGTTAACTTCAGGTTATAGAATAAGTTAACCATATATTGATAAATTATTTAGTGATGTTTAAAAGTTTAAAGAAAACAATTAAACCTTTTTGAGAAAAAAGTGAGTATGATTTGTTATATCCGAGCGAAGATAAAATCACGAGTACTGTCTGAGACAAATTAACTGACTAATCTATTCATTCTTACGATATAACTATTCAGTAATTGGATATAAATCGAATGTTTGAGTTCCCCAACTGAAGCAGGTGGGTTTCTTAGGGGGTCATAACGAGAGCCTTTAACCTAAAGATCTAATCCACAAGATGGTGGAGTAACTTTAGGAAATGCAGTCTCATGTTAGCTGGTTACCAACAATTGATTCATATGCCATTTGTTTCCTTAGGATATTGGAGCCCATGTGAATCAAGATGTTGCCACTCCCCTATGTTATATCCGAGAGAAGATTAAGTCACCAGTAACTTCTGAGACCTAATAATGCACTAATATTATTTATATTATTCTTATGGTATAAATATTCAGTAACTAGACTGTGTATATCTATAGTCCCCTTGTTAACAGGTTTATTTTAACCTATATATTATTATTGTACGATTTACGGTTCTTAATCTATGTTCAGTTTATTAACTACTGTCTCCTACATTCATAGTCACATTTTAGCATTACTGTGTATGAATGTTATTTCCTATTTTATGCTCCGTCGCAGTCTGTTTGATTGATATATAAACCCCAGTATGTGTGAAACAAATGATTCGATTCAATTTGCATAGTGGAAGCTGATATTGGTGTTCTGGACTCAAATGGATGGACTAGGCGGATATAGGACCAATAAGGACGCTAGACTGCCTATACCGGTCGAACGTCGTAATTTGATTGGTGAATAAATCACATGATAACTAGCCGGATATAAAGTCATAATAGGAATTGTTGAATTATTACTTCTTCATATGATACAGATGTGAATTTAACAAGGAATTGAATGATTGAGTTTTCATACCAGGGTCGTAACTACAGTGCAATGTGAATATTATTACAAACAAAATACTTTCCTAATAAAAACACTGGTAAGAGTAGGGAGAAATAAGCGTTTGAATAAATGAAAGATTCAAGATGTAAAAGAGAAGAGGTGAATATATTGGCTTCATGAAGGTTCATTTCCATTTTAACAGTTCAGTCAATTATTATTTCAAAGTTCTTACAAGTTTTCAAATGACTATTTATAATTTTCTGTGATCAACTCTATGTCTTACGATGTTCCTAGTTAATGTTCAATAAGACAAAATATTACAATCGATTGATCATTGGATGATGATCAATGTTATGTATGTCAGGTCCTTCTTAGTTAAGATTGAATCCTATCGACCAATTTGTAATGTGGCCATCAGTCTAGGTGATTCGACATAACGTGCACTATACAACTTGATCGATAAGATTCGATCTGCACTAAAATCCAACTGACATAAATGACATTGATCACTACTCAATGATCAATCTATTGTAAATACATTTCAGTCATACAGGAGGTCGGTCAAGGCCCGGATAGCTCAGTGGTTACGTCTCTAACTATGAAGCTGGGTGTCATGGGGTCGAATCTGCCAGGGAGCATCAGATTACAGGTACACCTTGCTGACAAGTGCCAAGTAGCACGAAACCTAGGTCAAGGGGTTCCTATTGACTACTTCCAACCACCATCTTATCTCAATATGATATCACTTCAGCTTAGTACGTACACAGAAATAGATGTCTGGGTATCCGTAACACATATATTGATAATTTTATTTCATAATACTAATGACTTCCCCATTCGTGTTTAGGTTGTGGGTAACAGCTGACTGAATGTTCTAGGAATTCAGATCCGACAATATTGACAATTATCAGTCAAAACTCTTTCATACTCACATTTATAAAGTTTGTGAATTTCAAATGGACATGTTCGAATTCTGTACAGTTTGAAACCTACAAGGACAATCACTTCCATCAAGACTACAGACATGCTTAGTTTATGAGTAATGGTTGAGTTGATACTTAGGTTAAACAAGGTCTCTTGATGACAACACACACAACCAACAATAAAAAAAGTTGATTGATTCACACAACTAACCATCAGATTTAATTGTGATCGTCGATCCTGAATCATCTACAATAGTTTTATTATCCAATTTATTCATTAGACCATATTCTTCAAGATAACGGGCTCTTGATAATTCAGCTCTTGTTGCTCTACCAGGTTCCATTTCTTCCCAAGCTCTTTTTAAAGCTTTAATTTCTAATATTTTATTATCCATATTAATGATTTTTATGTCATTCTAATAAAATAATAAGAAAGTAGAAACATTCTATAAACATAAAAGCAGGCAAATCAACAACATTCTATTCTTTCACTCAATTTCTATTCTCCAGAATCAATTATAAATAGTATTGCTTAATGATTACTTGCTTACTTATTTACGCCTGTTACTCCTCGTGGAGGAGCATAGGCAACCGACAAGCACTCTCCATCTAAACCTGTCCTGGGCAATCCTTCCCAGTTCTTTCCAGTTGTTATTCATATTGGTTTATATTTCTCAACATAATGTGTTCTTTGACCTTCCTCTTTTCCGCTTTCCTTCAGAACTCCAAGTTAGCGTTTGCCTCGTGATGCAGTTTGGTGATTTCCTCAGTGTATTTCCTATCCACTTCCAACGTCTTTTCCTAATTTCCTCTTCATCTGGAAGCTGGTTTGTTCTCTCCCACAAAAGGCTGTTGCTGATGGCATCCGGTCAATGGATGTTGAGTATCTTGCATAGACAACTATTTATAAATACTTGTACGTTTTTGTTGATGGTTGTAGTAGTTCTCGAAGTTTGAGCTCCGTATAGTAGAAGTGTGTTGACGTTCGTATTGAAGATTGTGACTTTGATGTTGGCTTACAGACAGTTGTTTTGAGTTCTCTATGTTTTTCAACAGCAGGAATGCGGCCCTTTCTTTGCCGATCCTCACATTTACGTCTGCATCTAATCCTCTTTGTTCAACGATGATGCTTCCCAGGTATATGAAGGATTCCACATCTTCCAGAGTTTCACCATCAACTGCAGCATTACTCTGAATGAAAAATCTATTGCATGATCATTGTAGGCAATCTGAAAACGTTTCAATTGCTATGGTGAAGGCAACAATAAACAATCAACGTTAGGTACAAATAACAAAAGGAAGAAACAGCCCAGTTCAATATGACAGTTATACCAACCAATAAAACAAGAACTCATGATCTCAAATATTAAGATTACTATAATATCTATAAAAACCCCTTCTGATAATAATCAATATACGCTCACTAGTGACTGGTTTCAAGAGATATTTCATGAAGTTCTAGTGAGAAGCAATGACCAGTGAAGTTGAACCGCGTCTGTTGTGAGATAGTAATTCACTGAAAACAATGGTGAATATGTCGCTGAATTTCTTGGATTAGTTGAAGTTAGACGTTTAGACTGTTGGATGCTGGTCGGCTCAGTGACCTAATGGCTAAGCGCTCGCGCGCGAAACTGATGTGTCCTGGGTTCGAATCTCGCGAGGCGGGATCGTGAATGTGCACTGTTGAAGAGTTTTATGCTATGACAAAACGGCCGTCCAGTATTCCCATGTTTTCTATGATGATCTAGCATCAATCCACTTATGATCTCAACTATTAAAATTATTATAATATCCACAAAACCCTTTCTGATATTAAAACGAGAACATGCTTTTTTCAACTGACTAGTTAGATAAAACACACAGTATTAGCATTCCAAACTGCAATACGATTGACATTCATAAATGTATACTTGAATTCATAAGTCAATTATATCTAGACTACCATGGAAAACATGGAATTACTGGATGGCTGTTTCGTCCTAATATAGAACTCCTCAGTAACTCACTGGCGATATTAGTAGACGATGGGCTAATTTTGTGAATTGGTTAAAGTTAGATATTTGTAATGTTCTACTAACAACTATGCATCTGTAGTGACCTACTTTTATTAAGAGAACGCGATTGGTTTAATGAAAACAATTATTACTATAACCAATTTTACCAATGATTGTTTTACTGTGCTCGTTTGTTTAACTGCGCTAAAGATAGCCATATTGCTCATCCATTATTCTCCATTACTTTTTCGCGGTTCGTGACTCCGTTTGCACGTACTTTCTTCAGCCGATTCCGCTTGTACCTTTTCTTAGCACGATCTCGGTATTCATTTGATACCACGAGATCACGAACGAATAAATTTGGTTACGTTCAACCTTCGCCTTCTGATTCATTTGGCGCGTGTTTCTTTGTAGTGGTGTTCATAGTCGATTGGGACTCGACACCACGCTACACATTTATTAACATGAAATAAAATTGACTACCATTAGAAAAATTGCTATAAATGAACAACAGATAAACATCGAAATAGTTCCATTTAAGAAACATACTGATTCTAAGAATAAATCTTACAGAATTATTACATATTATTCTCATTTTCCAATGAGCTTGATTAAAATCAATTTTTGCTGAAGTACCACGTGTAGAACCAGATTTTTGACCAGTGATACCAACTGTTTTGTTTCCAGGTGATTTTGTTGCTGATTTAATAGTTCCGCTGTCAGAACTTTTATCAGCTGAAGTATTTCGAGAAGTTGTATTATTTACTGAAAAAGTTAATCAATGAATGAACGATGATTAAGACAAATGATATTCTATTATTGTAGTATTTTCTTATAATGAAGTGATGCTTAATTGGTTAATCCACTTATATCACTAATAATAAGTTGAGATACACTTTCTAAAAACTTGGCCAGTCTACAATATGAAACCAAAGACCAAATATATCCTGGAGACTGAAGGCCGTGGGTTCGAATCCCGCGAGAGGAATCGTAGATGCGCACTGCTGAGGAGTCTCACAATGGGACGAAACGGCCGTCCAGTGCTTCAAGGTTTTCAATGATGGTCTAACATCATCACTCGGTTCATGATCTCAATCAAAACTTAACAATCTCCACAACCTCTATACTGATATATCCTAGAAAGTTGAATTCCCACAATAATTCGAATAGTAATTGACACAAACCTATAGTATATACATGTGTCAGGGCTGACCGAAATAGATGTGTGCAAGGAATTTTTTGGTCCGATGAATAATGCACTGACATACTAGAGTCTATTCACACATCCATTCATCGCTTGTTATGAGATCTTTCAACAACTAAACATATTGGAATCCTTCTTCACCTTCTTCATTTCAGGAAGCTAGGTCGTTTCACTAGCATATGCAATGTGATTCAAAGCCGAGTCCGTAAACAAATATTTAGTAATTCGATTACTTAAACATGAAAAAGCTTTTTTTGGTTTAAATGATGTAATTATAAGCATTTGTTACACAAACATGTCTGCAACTCTGGACCTTCTTACTTCTTCATCCAATTTCAGAGTCGAACCAGACAATATGATATTAGTTAATTTACAACTTATCAATTTTGAACGATTTTCATATTTCTGAGCTTGATGTTTAGATCATGAAGCTTTAATTGGCTTTTTAGATATTCACATAGAACAAACTTGAAATATTCATTACATCATCTCGTCTACAGAATGCGATAAGATTGAAACTCATTTTCTGTCTCACAGATCTCCAAAATACCAAGTCAGTTTATCAACCTATCGTGTTTCAATATTCTGTCATGTTAAATGACTGTATTATATGTTTCTAACAGTTGGTCAACCCAACTATTCAGTGAGAGAAAAAATAAACTGACTAAGAAGCTGTGTCATCATCTGGTCCATGATGAGGGCGTGGGTTCGAATCCCACCTCCAACACATACTTGGGCCCCCAAATACGCTCGTACGGCTTAGAGTGAGGAGACTAAGAATATCCGGTACTTTAACCGGGTTGGTTTACTCGGTAGTTTGAAGACCATGGTTATAAATCAGTGGCGTACATGCGTTCCAGGATCCTGAAAAAACATATGGTGTATGAAATATTCGTTGGTCACCTGCTACCATAAGAATGCATCTCCTTACTTTGCTCCACTGCTTTGTGGATATATATATCAGCTACACTCCTTGTACCAATGTTTGTGTTTAAATAAATAAATAAATAAGCTGTATCATCAAATTCAAAATAATTTATTGACAAACTATACGTATCTATAGGTGCCCAGATTGATACAGACAGGGATATATGTGCAGTTACCGTGGTTACATGAATGACCTATACTTATAGATGACTGATCATCTGCATATCATTTCATAAAAGCTGAGAGTCAAAGAATAAGTTATACAATACAGACAACTAAACTAACTAAGCTTTTCTCGGGCATATGTTAGTTCGAACAAAGCCAGTTTCATTTGTAATGAGTAATAGATGAAAAAAATAGTAGAATTTCACTGGTCACATAATGTCATACGATTTGAAAGATTTCAGACTGATTATTGGAACCTAAGACTATCAAATCACTTTTGATGTTAGAAGGTTAGGTGAAATCTGCAGGAATCCCTATATTTCATATACATTTCATACTAGATGAAACGTATCAGCAAGGCATGTATCTACTCGTTTGAAGAAATAGATATTTACTCTGAAACATAAAGCTGCACTAACCAGTATCAGAGTCAAAAAAGTTGCCATTATTGTAGAACGTATAAATCAAATCTTCAATGAAGATGTTAGAATAAACATGACATACTCATTGATCAGTCAGTGTGTATATTCTGGTTATATAGAAAATCAATCACGACTCAAATAGCCACATTAGTAACATCTCTATGACATTGAGTGATATGGGTTCAAGTCCAGTAAAAGAAATGGGATTCTTCGAGATTGTGAGTATGTATTGATGAAGGATAGTACATAGCACTGGGAATTATATCTAATACCTCTTCTCGATAACATTCTACGACCTAACACTAGAAAAATAGGGTACTTAATGTCAAGTCACCCATAATAATGATCAAATAATCAACACTTGTTGGGGACGATAGATCCCCAAAACTCATATTTTGTGATTTTATCATATCGATTAAATGATTAAATAGCAGTCAATTGACGAACTTATCGATTAAATATTTGAATGGCTGTCCATTGATGGACTTATTGATTGATGTTTAAAAAATTTTACCATGACAATATCGATTATAAATATTTGCATAAATACGGTTGACTTGTGTGCCTGATTGACTTGACTTGGTATCTGCTGGTTACCTGTAGAATACACTTCTACGTCTTACCAAGACTTCTTGATCGAGTTAGCTGAGTCGGGGACAACGGACCGGAATAGTTCATCGAATCTCTGAATCCTGATCCTTAGTTCCGTTCCGAATAAGCCGAATCAGTAGTACCATTCAAGCTTAACGAACCTAACAATTTGGCGACGGTGGTTTCGGGAACATGGATCCTTCTAAACTTGAATTATTACTCGAGCAGTAGATGAAACTTATTCAGATGTTAACAGATACAAAGCTTACTAGATGTCGCTGTGGTAGTTTTATGCGAGTTGGGTGGTTGTTGGACTACATGAACTTCGGCACGATCTGAACCACCACTCTGTACCATCGTAGTATCACGCTGTAGGTTGATTAGGCGTTGATATTCGTTTGCAATATCATTAAGAGTTAGTTTTGGATCTTGATTCAAACGACTTAGCAAGCGTGTTCTAATGTCACTGAACTTCTGCGATTGAAGGCTGCAGATGAGAATGAGTGCTTTAAGTTGGTCTTCAGTAAGCGACTTCGACCGGAAGCGTTCACATTCTTGGTTGACGATACCCACATGTGTGAGAAAATCATCATCTTCATTCATAGTGAACTTCAAACATCGATAGCACGCATTGAATAGTGAGTTGTCTCCGAATTGTTGGCTCAATGACTGGACAGTGTCCAAGAATGAACGATCGCGTGGATTTAGAGGCAGAATTAGATTGCAATATCTGTCTAGTTCCTAATATGCCGAATCAGTAGTACCATTTAAGCTTAATGAACCCAACACACTAAAACTAGACAAGAATGAGTTTGATAAATCACTATCAATGGTGTCTTCGAATCAATAATTGTATATCCTGGAACAACCGAGTAAGTAATCCAGTTGTTAGGAAACGAGTAATAGATAAGAATGGCAAATCAATTGATGAAATGATGAAACCTAATCAGTTGAGATCACTGGGACATGTGTTACGTATGCCGGACCACCGATTGCTCCGACATGTGATGTTTTATGATGTAGGAGTAGGCTGAAAGAAAACCAGGGGCAGCCAGAACAAAACATGACACGAATTCATGAAGTCACTAACAAGTGGACTGAGCCATATTCGTTGGTGTATACTACCTGATTGGGATCCACGAGATGATAGTAACTGATGGTTAGAGACCTTGAGTGACATGGTTCATAATCGTTTGCAATGGTGCGGGTGCATCCACTCTCTATGTTCTCCCAAGTTATAATCTTCTGAATTCTTCATGTCCTTTTATTTTTTTCTCTTTGCAACTTTATTTCACTGGGTTGTACTCCCTGAATAACATTTTCAAACCGTAATGTTTCCGATTACTGCTTATACTTTTACTACTTCTACCAGTATGGGATTTGACTGGACAATTGTATGTGTGCGCTGATGTGGTATAGCAACTCGAACTGATGTACGTACGTACGTACATATGTACGACGTTCTACGTTGTTGTTGACTGACTGACTGATCAGTCAGTATATAATAGCCTTGATCAAACCATGGACAATTGTTTTCATAAAACTTACTTAAATTATCTGCTTCAATATCAAATAAACAAACGAAGAAAGAAAGAAAGAACAAATAAAGTAATCAATAATTAACCTTGACACTCTTCAAGTTTATTACAACGCTGTTCTTCTAAAAATGCCCAATTACTTATACTCAATGGCCAATTTTTACCATCTACATAAGCTTCAATCCAATAATATCGTTCTTCTTCTTTTTCTCCTTCTATTTGCTGACTATCTGATCTATGTGAATGTGGTGAACTGGAATTCAATTGTTCATATTGATTTGATCGCTCTATATTAGCACTATTAGTACTACTAGAACCTCGACCACTTCCTGTTGTACTACCACCAGTTGAACTGCCAGAACTACTCTAAATTATGAATTGATTTGTATAGAGGAAACATTGTTGTTAATTATTCAAAAGGAGTAAAATACTAAGTTAAGTTAAGTTATCAAATATATTAGAAAATAATGGCAACCTGTTCAAACGTTTCACTCCGCCTGGAGCCCCTCTAGGGCTACTGACGATCCTAAGCTCGAATAAGGGAGGGTTGGGCATGGGGTTAGCAACCCCATCCCGTAGAAAACGAACTCGCTAAAAATAATTCAAACCATTTAAACTCTGCTCTGAAAGTTAGAATATCTTCATTTAAAGTTTTTAGTTTATGTTTAAACGTTCGCATTACCTATTTTCTAATTGTACAATATCTTTCTAAATAACTATTCTGTTTTACATTTGTTTGAAGTGAATAATTATGATACCCAAATGTATGTGCTTACTCAGTATTATGAAACAATTAAAACCCATCATAATGGTAAATTGTCGAGGAAGGTACTGAGTTTAATTTCAAATATGAATATAAACATTAGGCTGCTGCTCATTTAGCTGACGAATCTCAAACAGGATGAAACTCGCTTCCTGTATTTCACTACTACATATAAATATATTTATTATATACTGTTGTTGTTCTTTCGATACTACGCCGTAATTACTAAGATGACCGTACTGATTAATTTTCTCAGTAAATGTTTGAAGTGGTCGGAGGTAGTCAACTGGAAGCTCTAGAACCAGGCTTTGTGTTATTTATATCTCGTTAACAAAGAATACCTGTAACTCTTAGTAGACTGGTGTCCCTTAGTAAACGTGATCGTGCGTCATATAACCCTACAATCTGAGACATCACTACTGAGATGTTTACAGTGCCCATTCTAGTAGAACTTATTATTCCTATGGGATTAGAACCCAATTCAAAATTTACTAAAATAAGAGACTCCAACTATTTTGTCTTAGTTTGTCACTAACCAGTTGTGTATAGACACAACCTTAAACTGGATAGATCCCAGAATCTTGACGTTTGGCAGCTAGTATAATAATGCCAAGTCATTGAATGCACTAATCAAAATTCTCAGCTACAAATAATATGTGACATAATATGATCCCTAACCAATGTCACTAGTGAGCTTATAATTCATTCTCAGGTTGAATGGTCTAAATAATCTAAGTCTACCATTTTAAAGACTTCTAGAAATTCATACCAAAACTACTCATTAGTAAGCACAAAATTATTATTAAGTAACTTCTAGTTCTCATGAAAATTAGCTTCTAACTATATAAAAACTCTGGAAGCTAATATTTGAAGAATTAGTTCGTATCACTCTAATATTAATCTATTAATTAGTTGATTTGGTATTTCACAGGTTGAAATCATGAGTCGATTGAAGCTAGACCACCATGGAAAACCTGGAAACACTGGACGGCCGTTTCGTCCTAGTATGGGACTCCTCAGCAGTGCGCGTCCACGATCCCGGTCTAGTGGTTAAGTGCTCGCGTGCGAAACCAGTAGGTCCTGGGTTGGAGCCCTGTGTGGTGCGGGATCGTGGATGCGCACTGCTGAGGAGTCCCATACTAGGACTAAACGGCCGTCCAGTGTTTCCAGGTTTTCCATGGTGATCTAGCTTCAATCGACTCATAATTTCAACCTGTGAAATTGCTAAAACTCTACATAAAACCCATTCTGATTTGGTATTGTTTATTTGTATCTTACCATTGATGTTTAGGATTGCAATTGATCAGTTTCTTGTTGGCATATGTGCATACTGTAGGGATTGCCTCGATATTACCTTACTGCACAAGCATTATAAGTAAAGGTGGATAATGGCTGATAATGGAATCCAGGGAGCGCGTTTCGTCCTATTTGAGGCTCGTCAGCTGGACGTACCTACATTCTAGAGTTGATGTTTACTCCGAGACTCATACTTAGTACCGTTCGCTTCAAACGTCATCACATTATCCTGTATTCTACTGCTAGTCACCATCCATCTTTGCTTATTACTTAGTTGGTTTATGGAATTGAGATCATGAGTCGATTGAAGCTAGACAACGATGAAAAACCCGGAAGCACTGGACGACCATTTCGTCCTATTGTGGGACTCCTCAGCAGTGCACATCCACGACCCTGACTCGCGGGATTCGAACCCAGATCTGGCTTCAATTAACTATTTGCAATCATTCATCAGACCTTCTAATGTTCTGTTTTTTTTTTGTAAGGTTGGAAACATTTGAATATTCTATGAGATTAGTAACCGTGATGAATACAATGTCATAATTAATGGATTGATTACATAAAATACGTAATTATTTTCATTGATAGAATTTATTCAACTTACTCCTGGTTTCATATTTTTCTTCACTGATGCAGATCTTCTTGGAGATACTTTAGTAGTATTCAATTTATTCAATATAACTTTTGAATTGGTCACATCTTTTATACTTAATTTGACATTGTCACCTTTATTCACTTCTAATAGACGTCCAGAATTAGATGTTTGACTATTTCTGTCATCTATTATTGTATCAGCTAATATAATATAAGCAAAAATACATGCTGCACCAAAACCTTCAGCAGAGATCATTTCTTTATTGCCCATTTTAATGCATAAACGTGTATAAACATTTGGTACAGATAATCGTAAATGAACCGTTATTAAACTATCATTAGAAGCCTATTAGTAAATGAGAAAAAAAAGAAAATATAAATGGTTAGAATTTTTTTATTGAGATCATGAACCGATTGATGTCAGACCACATTTGGAAACCTGGTAGCACTGGACGGCCGTTTCGTCCTGTCGTGGGACTCCTCAGCAGTGCGCATCCACGATCTCGCTCGTGGGATTCGAACCCAGGGCCTTCGGTCTCGAGCGCGAACGCTCAATCTCTAGACAACTGAGATGGCCGGCATGCGACGGTGTTAATGTCCAACTTCAACAAATCCACGGAATCGCGCGACCATCTTCCATTGTGCTGAGACAGATACCTATCTCTACCCGACATGGATTAGCTCCACTGGTCACGGCGAATAAGTGGTTGTTTTCTTCCAGATTTTCCATGGTGATCTAGCTTCAATCGACTCATGATCTCAACTATTGAAATTATTATAATACTCATAAAAACCTCTTCTGATATTCATCAACATATGCTCACTAGTGACTGGTTTCAAGAGATATTTCATAGAGTTCTTCTAGTGAGAAGCAATGAACGGTGAAGTTCAAACGGGTCTGTTGTGTGATAATCACTCACTGATGACAATGATGGACAGTGGTGAGATTTCGTGAATTGTTTGAAGTTAGACATTAACACCGTTAGGTGTCAGTCGGCTCAGTGGTCTAGTGGTTAAGCGTTCTCGCATGAGACTGATAGATCCTGTGCTTGAATCCCGTGTGAGGGATGGTGACCTAAGCCTCATAGTCTAATAAAGGTTCTAGATCTCTTATGTTCAATCCAAAGGTAAAGTTATGAACATACTTTGTTAATCAGTCATAGACTTAAATGAAATAGTTGTTCAGGGTTACCTATTTTTTTTAAAAATAATCCCCTAACAACAAATAAGTTAGTTACTATATAAATAAACTTACTATATTTTAAAATAATCCCCTAACAACAAATAAGGTAGTTACTATAGAAATAAACTTACTATAATTCTACGTCGAAATAATAGATTTTTCCGATTTGGTTCATAATAATCTTCTAATTCAATAATATGAAAATTTGACCATAAATTCAATGTTGTATTTAATGGTTTAGGAAGATTTTCATTACCAATGATACCAGGTCCTAATAATTGTAAATTCCATTTACCATTTGATATAGGTGTTATATGATTAGTTACTAATCCTAATAAACTATATCCATGTTTATTTTCTTTAAGATTTACCCAACTATAAGGATATTCAATGGATGGATGAATGATTTCACCTATAAAAAAAGAAAACATACATATATATATAGAAAGGGGAGTGGTAAAGTGGATAGTTTATGATATTTTTTTCTTGTTTTTAGAAGTACTTTATATAACTAATCACTTCATATCATAACCAGGATTTACAATCCAGAATAAACAACCAGATTCAATCAGTTAGTCAGTAACAAAGTAGAATTTTGTACGTATGTACATCAGTTCAAGTTGCTAAACCACATCAGCACACACATACAATTGTCCATTCAAATCCTATAGTGGTAGAGGTAGTAAAAGTATAAGAAGTGATCGGAAAGATTGAGGTTTGAAAATGTTATTCAATGAGTATAATACAGTGAAAAGAATTTGAAAAGAAAAAAGGGATAGAATTTGGGAGAACACAAAGAGTGAATGCACCTTGCGCACACCATTTCAAACGATCTTGAGTCATGTCATTCAAGGTCTCTAACAATCGCTTACTATTGTTCCCCGGATCCCAATCAGGTAGTCTACACCTACCAATATGGCTCAGTCCACTTGCCAGTGACTTCATGAATTCGTGCCATGTTTTGTTCTGGCTGCCCCTAGTCTTCTTCCAACCTACTCCTACACCGTAAAACATTGCTCTTCGAGGCGGTTGGTGTTTGGACATACATAACACGTGTCCCAGCCATCTCAACTGATGAAGTTCCATCACTTCATCAATTGATTTGCCACCCTTATCTAGTACCCGTTTCTTAACAACTGGATTACTTACTCAGTTGCTGCAGGATATACGATCAATGATTCGAAGACATCTATGATCGGATACTCGTACAAGTGATCACTCTCCATGAGTCCGGTGTAGAAATCAAGGAGAGGAAAGGAAATTACATATTTTATAGTTCATAGATCAAGTGCCTATTCGTTCACACTCAATGAACAATCATATTTTACTTTCATAACCACAGATCAATATCACTGATTGATATGAGATAAAAAGCTTTAGAAAACTATACAACTTTATGTATTACATTTATTTCATCATTTTGAGTAATACATAATCATAGTTCAATTCGTTATCCAACAGATGATCAACAGTGAACATGATAGTGTTAAACTACCGATTCAGAATCCAACACTTCATATTTCCGATTTCACTCAGTTGAGAATGGTCATTTATTGATTCTATGTTCAAAGGATTAAGATATCACCTAGGATCAGCAAACGGAACGAAAGACAGCAAGAAAACAACAGGACAAGCTAATCTATTTAAGTGTACCTTAGTCCTGTTAACTAAAAGGAGAAGGCAAGCCCCAATCGGAAAAATATGTATTTCACAAGGAGCCCGGAAGAACGCAACTCGTGCGTATATATACAATTTACTTCAAAAATTCTAAGAACTAAGATAAATACCGAAATTATTTCGAATAGTCAGAGTTTTTTAGAAACATCTAAGTGAATTCAGAGAAAGACGTTACTTTTTCGTTATCCTGAGTGGACAACTACCACTTTCAGCATGTTTTTTAAAATCTCACATCTAATTACATTAATATCCTTGTACTGTGTTCACTCCGCCTGGAGTCCCTCCGGGGGTTACTGCCGGTCCCAAGCCCGGATAAAGGAGGAGGGTTGGGCATGAAGTTAGCGACCCCATCCCGTAGAAAACTAAACCGCTAAAAAAACGCCAAAATAAGTGTTCACTACATCATCAAGCAGGAATAAGATCCGATGCCTCACAGCATGAAAGCTTCTCGAGTACTTACGTTTCCCCAACTCTGTACATAAACTAAGCTCCAAAGTTAAACTTCTTTCACATTTACTACCCGTTCGTCGTTCAAGAATATAAGACTTTTGGGGAGCAGGAAATAATAAGGAAATTTGTGCGAAATCACTCGAATATAAGATGTATCAGAATCACTGAAAATTAGATAACGCTAGGTGACTCGATAGTCGTGAATATGAATAAAACTATCAACCTGTGTCCCTTGGTTTTCAGTGATCTTTTAATCTATTGTTTTTCAGTGTTGAATCCTTTCTCCAAGTAAAATTGACCTTTTAAATTTATCCATTAGACTAGCTGTTTCTTATAGAGTAGCTGACTGTGGGATGCTTGACCTATATTTTATCCAGACTTTTATCAGTTAACAGGTAAGAACTGAATTTATATTGGTGCCGGTCATAATATTCAACTGAACATTTATTACTCTAAAATCTTGAATATTATTCATCAAACTACTTAAAAGCTACTCCTTATTTTGTAAACAAATGTTTTTACCCTAATTTGTAACTTAGGATATTGTGAGGATGATCCACGGGTGAACTCGAGGAAGCTCTAAGAAGCTCAGAAACAGCAGAAGATATCCCATCCAATCAGCTTATGGAAGAATAATTCAGAATCCCTACGTGTAGCTTCCCTATTGGACAAATGCTAATAACTCTCCTGTGTATGGATTGGATAACTATAATGATGATTTCGTTTTTACTAAAAACTATAAATACCTGGCAGTTTTGTACCATAATTGACACTTTTTGGGATAACATTCCTTTCACTTGTCTTGTGTTTTCTCATTTGAAACTTGAAAGGGTCTGAGTACTCGAGTTATAGGCTGTATATTAGGAACCTAAGCTCTAGATATAACAGATATCTATCGTTCTGCAGTGATATATTAAGGGTTAATGAACTTCATTTCATCAGTGTGCTGTGATTGGCTCTTATCAGATAATATTTTTACTCAACTAAACAAATTATCAAATTTCCATTTACAATTAGAACATTTGAAGTATGTTTCTCGTGTTATGTTGTGTTACACCCAGTTCATTTACTATAACCAAATATATAGAGATTAAAAACCAAGACTACGTGGTAGCGCTTTATTACCAAAAATGTGGTGATAGTGTTAACAGTTCATCAACATCTTCAGAGGTTATCCGACTAATGGAAATATATGAATACTGAACACGACTAGATAACTAGAAAAATTCACTTATTCATAACCTGTCATGTATAATTCATTTGATATAGATAGTCTGTAGGATAGTTTAATAAAACAATTTTAACGTTACTCTTTTAATTACAGTAAACTCTCAACTAAACCATATGAGATGGGTTTCGTGGATATTATAGTAATTTTAATGGTTAAGATCATGAGTCAGTTGAAGCTAGATCACCATGGAAAACCTGGGTTCGAATCTCGCAGAGGGAGAGGTCGTGGATGCACACTACTGAGGAGTCCCACAGTCGAATAAACCATATCAGTAAGAACATATTCAAGGTAAACATTCTTGTGTTGTACGAATTACTTAAATAGATCTGGTATTTAATTAAACAATGAAATAAATTACATAAGATAACTAGGCGAGACTATAATTTATGGACGACCTTTGAACGAAACTAAAGCGACCTTGAGAACTATTAGTCAATCAACAAACAGTCAGTATAGAGTAAAAATATGTTATACGAAAACCAAAGAAATAAAGTGGATACACTTCATGTACATGGTTCAGAAACTTGTCAAGGTTAGAAAGAGGTTCAAAGGTTCTAATATCGTAATGCATACAGTAGAGGAAATCATCCATACGGCTACAGAATAATCGGCCGCTGGAGCCATAATAAAGTCTCAAAAACTCTCTCAGCCTCCACCACATAGTTTCAATATTGTTTATGTGCACTCCGGTTTTTGATTGCACAAAATGCCACTTATGGATAACGACATGATGCACATAACCAAGCCTATGTAGGAGTCTGTACGTTCTCCAACCATCTGTATATATTTTAGAAACTGCCTGCAGCCAGTGTTACTGTTGCTTTTATTATCCAGTTCGCAATAATTGTTATAATTTGCCTTGGTTAGGAATTATATATATATATATATATATATGAGGTTTTCATCATGAACTGACATCAGCTATAATGATAATGTTGAGTCGGCTTTCCGAGAACTGCAACGGAGCCTCCAGAGGCCCTAAAGGAGCCGAAGAGTCCTGGCTAATCAGAGCATGATGGAGCTTTCTAGAATGCCAACTTGGCGTGCTGCTATTGGTCAGTAGAATAATATGTCTTTTAGAGGATTGGCCAAAACATAATCTTGATTTAACAAATGTTAACATCTATCAATACCCGTGTTTTCGGTACAAAAATGAATATTGGAGTAAAGTACTTCTCGCATACTTTGCGTCTTCTCTCTCGTGTTCTGGTCGCTGTATAGTTCTAGCGTGGGGGTTACAGAATAGCTTGAGAAACGAATATAGCGTTAATCCGCAAGACTTATCAGACAAAACTTTATTTAGCCAAATAGATAAATGACTTTAGCACCAATATAAATCATAGCCTCGCCGTTTTATTAGTTATAACCCCTCAATTATCAGGTTTTGTATGAACTGATTGTATGTTAGCATCAGGTAGTGGAATTGGCACCGTACCCTTGAAATCCTTCAGACACTTCTGATTGGCTCATCCATAACTATATACTACTCATAAATAGTTACTTATTGTACGTATTTGTAAACTTACCATTATCATTATTGATCAATAGGATATAACTATTCGGTATAGTAGTTTTTAAACGAAATGAATATTGAATTTCTTCTTCATCATTGATTATTATGCTTTCATTTTTTAAACATTTCGATGAATAAATACAATCACGAAATAATAAATGAATCCAATCTTTATGTAATGAATTATGTAATTGATTCATATGATGTAATTCTGGTCCTGTATGATGCATTGGACATGGTGATGGTATATCACCATAGTTACCAGAATATTCTTTAATACTTAAATAAGAATTCATATCTTTATATAGTTTATTTTGTATACTACTACTACTATTATTATTAGTAGTAGTAGTTTTGGAATTAGTAAGAATTAAGTTTTCAATTAATCGATTTCCCGCCTCACATTGTAAATGACCTTGTCGTAATACATTTAAACAAGACATCCAACCAATTGATAAACGTTTAATTCTTAATAATGATCGCTTATGCATCAAATGATTATTATCTATATTTGATTTATTCTGTGAATTGATGATAGATAATAAAGTTTCTATTAGATATTTGGTTTGACTTAAACGTATTGTATTTCGAACACGACAACCACGATAGAATGATTGTATACGTACTATAGCAATTAATAGATCAGGATTAATGATTGGTTGATTCCAACGATTAATAATTGTTTCTTCAATTGGATTACTATAAACCAAAGTAAATCGATGGAATAAGAAAAAAAAGAAAAGTTATTGGTAAAACTATAATTGAAGGATGAACATATGCGCCACACAAATCTCATTCGATGTGTATGAGGGCTGTGATACTGCTCAGGTGCCCTAACAGGAGCGGATGGTTTTCTTAGGGGGCCACACACAGAGCCTATGACCTGAAGGTCTGATCCACAAGGCAAAGGAGCATCGTAAGGAGATACAGTCTCATGGAAGCCGGTGACCAAAAATTGGTCCATACGCCATTTGTTCCTTCAGGATACTGGAGCCCATGTGCACCATTGGTTTGGAATCCTGTTAAAGCACTGGACACTCGCTTTTCGTCCTCTCAATTTCGTAAACAACACCTCCGCCAGGAGAAGGCAGTCAGTAGGACTTCCTTGGCAGAGGCTATATACGCGTGACCATGTGAGAGCATTTCGAATGGGAGAGCGGACTCTCCCCACTCTCGTCTGCACCAGGGCATTTGGGGGCAAACGATGGACTAATCAGGTATAAGTTCATTGGCTTTCGGAGGTTAGAGCAAAATTCATTCATCTATTTCTTTAAATTGAGTTTTGATATTATAGCTGATGTCAGTTCGTGATGAACAACAACCCCCCCATCAATTGTGAATCATAATTCTAATACTTCACACTGGTTTATAACCTTTATTTGATCTTAGTTATTAAGTGCACACTCTCATGGTCAGTCTGGCGTCGCTCAAAGTTGTCCATAAATGATAGTGAATTATTAGTGGATAAATATAGTCAGGCTATCATACAGAAATTCAAGATCTTCAGTCAATACATTGAATCAGTTCTTATACAAACAAAGTTTCGACTAAAACAAGAGAATATCATGTGATTAATCATAAGGAATAGTGCTAAATTCGTAGGTCATGGAATCATATAAGTAATATATACGCTTGATAAGAAAGGGATGATAAGAAGATGAAATTAGTTAGGGCAATATATATATATATATATTATCAATTCATTATGAACGTTGGTCAGAGTTTGAACTACGTTTAAGGTGACATTTTCAGGTCATTCCTTTTTCTCCTCACTAGTGACTAGCTTCGCGAGGGAATTCTGGGAGTTCTAGTGAGAAGCTATGACCAGTGGAGCTAGTCCGTGTTGGATAGAGACAGGTATCTACCTCATTACAATGGAAGATGATCGCGCGATTTCGTAGATTTGTTCAAGTTGAACATTAACACCGTCGGATGCCAGCAAACTCAGTGGTCAAGAGGTTAAGCGTTCGTGCGTGAAACTAAAGGCCCTGTGTCCGGACCCGCGAGGAGGTTTGTGGATGCGCACTGCTAAGCAGTCCCACAATAGGACGAAACGGCCTTCCAGTGCTTCCAGGTTTTCAATTGTGGTCTAAAATCAATCATGTCATAATCTGAATCAAAAACATTTTTTGTATCAATTCAGTATAAACTTTGTTCTACAGGACAAGTATGAACTCTCGCCCATAGTGACAACTTTATTCCCTCTGATAATTCAGGTGAACTACATTTATTGTATGTGCTTTTACAGTAACTGTAATTACTTCCCCCTTTATGTACTATAAAGTTGTTATATAAATGATTGTATTATAGTCTAAAGATGGTGTGATTTTGAAATTTTTTTGGAGACGGGTTTTCAAAGAGTCAGTAAATCTTCATCACAACAATCTTTCGTGTTCTCACTTTGTGTTGTGGGAATTGGAGTGGATGGAAGGACGACAGTGGTTCCAACTTATCAAGATTATCAAGGCAATAAGACTGTGAATTCAACAGAGTCGATACGCACATATAAAGCGACAATCCCCTATATTTAATAGTTGCTTATACAGTTACAAAAGTGCCGAGAGACTCAATTTTACAGTTATCATAGGGATGAAATGTATAGGTATGTTCATCACTTAGAACATTTCAGTTAAGAAAAAATGGGATAGTCTAATTTGAACTAAACGATTGTTTTAAAGTGTACAATGTGTGAATAATATTAGAATCCCGATTGAGCATTTCATCCTATTTAGAGATTATCAGTTGTATTTACCTGCTATAACTCGTCAAGGTTGATGTTTACACTTAACCTCAAGTCCAATAATTTACATGTCAAATACTAACGTATCATTCACTGAACAGATAGCCATCAACCTTTACGACGGGTTAACAGTATTATATTGTTAGTTAGCGTTTTTAGGAATAAACTAAAAGCACATATAAATGCCATACTATTCTAGTTACAATCAGGTTTAAAATTTACTCCTATAGTTTATTGTTACCATTATCAATAATAGTGTTGAATGACTTGAAGTCGAAATTCATGAAAAGATATTTATCATATTGTTATGATTGATACGCAAGAATATATGAAACAATGGCCCCCAAATGCTCTGGTACGGTCGAGAGTGGAGAGATTAAGCTATCCCTCTCCAAAGGCTCTCATATAGCCACGTGCATATAACCACCGTCAAGGAAGTCCTACTCACTGCATTCTCTCGGTGAGGGGTATTGTTTACGAAATTGAGAGAACGAAAAATGAATGTTCGGCGCTTTAACCAGGATGGTGGATATGGAGAATTCACCTAAGGGAGTTGAAGAACGCTGAATGGAAACGAATGGTGTAGATGGGCTCCAGGATCCTAAGGAAACAAATGGTGTACGAAACTATTGTTGGTTATCAACTACTCTGGAACTACATCTCCTTACGTTGCTCCACTGCCTTGTGGATAGGACCTTTAAGTCGAAGGCTCTGGTTGTGGCCATCTTAAGAAAAGTGCGTGTTTCGGTTTGGGCACCCGGGCAGTATCTCAGCCCCCATACAAATTGAATGATTCATGCGGCGCATATCTATTTGGTGCCTCCTTGCACCAATATTCATGTGTTTAAATATATAAATAAATAAATGAAATAACAGTTAAACAAAGAATCATATCGACTTCATTTATTCACTCATCAAATTGGGATCATTTTTTTATTACACCGATTATATACAAAACATGAAAATCAACTCACATTTTAACTGACTGATTAGTTTTCTCTCCACCTATTGAAAGAAAAAATGTTTGATAGATGTAGTAGAAACTTAGCGAACAGAACACTAGTGGGAACAATCGAATGCGTTTAACACAAAATTACAGGACTTGCTAATAAAATCTAATAATCAAATAGTAAATACGTACTTAGCAAAATATCCATCAGTTGTCGTCTCATAATCACTCAGACTTCATTGTTCTTACATTTTCATACAAATTGCATTCTTTTCCCATTCTTTACTATTCAATCCTCTTGTGTCTCTGCTGCCAGACCTTCTGTTTACGACTAACATCATCTACTACTTATGTCAATATAAGTAGTACACACCACAGTAATAGTAGTGTGAATAGCAGTAGTAGTGGTGGTAGTAGTAGTAATCACTACTAGAATTTAATATCACTACCGTTTCTATTCGAGTTGATTCATTTATATAACGTTCATTGTTAATCCAATGCAATGTAGTAAAAAATTAATAAATATGTTTCTCTGTTATGAGTCTGCTATATTTGAAGACATTAAGAGATCACCTAAATTGGTGAACGGAATGAAGTCAGTGAGTCAGCTACAACAAAAGACCAGGAACATATATAAACATCGGTTCAAGTTGCAATACCTCATTAGCACAACAACACGAACACCAGATTCATAGGAGTAGTCAACTCAATAGTAGTAATATATAAATGAAAGATTTTATGTAAGGATATAGTACAGAAAGAAAGAATTAGTTGGTACAAAGAAAGATATGAAACGATTTCAATCTCACAATTTAAGGGTAGACAGAGTGTGTATACACCCATACCATTGTGATCGATCGATTGTGAGTCATGTCACCCACAATCTCCAACCATTGGTTATGATAGTCACACGGACACCAATCAATTATTCCAATGCACCCCAGCCTCACTAACTAGAGTAAGAATTTCAGGTTCAGATGAAAAATAGTACATTCCAAAAGCCGTCAAAAGTACAAACAATAACAAGCACACAACGTAGGCGAATATGTAGCGCATAAAAATGTCCTTGGGAAACGTCACACATGAAAAGATCCAACGAATCAATGACATTTAGGATCCTTTCAAGTAGAAAATATAATCTGAAGGTAAGAATGGGTGCTTTTGGTGCGAAATCCAGAAATAAAATCACAAAAGCAAGACATTTACCAAGTTAGTTCTTGGTGTTCTAGCATCCCCAACAAAATCGTAGTGAATCTTCAATGATTACTGATTCTACTCAACTAATCTCTGATTACATAGATCATGGTTTAGATTCAAAAGCTCAGATCCTCGATCAACTAAGCTGAATCTATAAAATAATTTCTAAATGATGCTTTGTAACTATTCCCTTAAGCTAGATGGGTTTGGATCCAATCCTATTCAACTAGAGCATACGAGTCCGCAGTAATGTTTATGATGCGTATAAATCTGAAACTAAATATGAACAAATCACTAGAACTGAACGTTTAAAATGATACTTTTTTCAATCATTGTAAAAGATGTTGAATTTGTGAGTGTTGATTATCAGCAGGAAGCTTTAAACACATATTTAGCATTTCAGTAGTTGAAATCATGAAACAATTGAAGCTAGACCACCATGGAAAACTTGGAAGCACTGAACGGCCGTCTCCTCCTGTTGTGGTACTCCTCAGCACTACGCATCCACGATCCCCCCGCGAGATTCAAACCCAGGAGTCCCATACACGGACGAAACGACCATCCAGTGCTTTCAGGTTTTCCATGGTGATCTAGCTTCAATTAAATCATGTTTTAAACTACTGAAATCCCTAAAATCTCCACAAAGCCCCCTTCTGATATTTAGCATTGTTATCGCTCAAATAAAAAATTTGACCTTTAGAAGTGGAAGTAAATAGGATGTCCATTCTTTGAGATGGTAATGTTAGAATTTAACTCATACAGTGACAACCGCTAATGAAAATCACATTGAACTAGGCGATTTGCCCCCAAATTCCACGGTACGGTCGAGAGTGGGGAGATTAGGCTCTCACTCCCAAATGCTCTCACATGGTTACATGTATACAGCCAATGTCAGCGACGTCCTACTCACTGACTTATCACCGCATTACTGCTGTTTACAGAAGTGAGAGAACAAAAAAGCAAATATCTGGTGCTTTAAACGAGTTGGTGGACACGAGAGGTTCACCTAGGAAAGTTGGAAAACCGTCATTCCAAACAGCTGGTGCACATGGGCTCCAGGATCCTAAAGAAACAAAATGTGTGTGAACCAATCGTTGATTACCAGCTACCGTGAAAATGTATTTCCTTGGGTTGCTCCACTGCCTTGTGGATCAGGCTTTCGGGTCGAAGGCTCTGGTTGTGGCCCTTAAGAATAATGCCTGTTTCGGTTTGGGCACCCGGACAGTATCCCAGCACTCATATAAATTGAATGATTTATGTGGCTCATATCTATTTGGTGCTTCCTTTTATCAATGTTTATGTGGTTAAATAAATAAATAACGAAAATATGGTATTTCAGCTCAAATAAAATACTCGGAAAGAACAATAAATCTATTCAATACTTACGTGAACTAAGCACTTTTGATTTTTGTTTTGTTATAACTGAAGGAGCAGGATTTGAAACCGTTTCTGAAATATTTTTTTAAAAAAAAGTCTTTAGAAAAAGATATAATTCTTATTGTGATGTGAGCTACTTATATCCACATAAGTAGTATATGACACTTGATTGTCCCGACGTGTGTTCTTGTTTACTACACTATGGATATCAACTAAATTTCTGTCACTTAAAATCTGGAAAGACAACATAGCCGTTTCTACGTATTTCTTTCGGACTCCACAGTGTTATCTACGTCGACCAAAAAAAAACTATTTGAAAGAAAAGTAATTTTACTTACGCCTGTTACCACTGATCGAGGAGTGTAGGCCAACCATCGACATTTTGCATTCAACTCTGTCCTTGAGAATACTTTCCAGTTCCTGTTTATCCTTTTCATATCTGCTTCCAACTCCCGACTAAGTATTTTCTTTGGTCTTCCTCTTTTTGTTTCCCTTCAGAACTCCAAGCCTCGTGATGCAGTTTGATAATTTCCTCAATGTGCGTCCTATACACATCTAACATCTTTCCCTAATTTCCGCCTCGACCGGAGGTTGGTCTATTCTCTCACACAGTAGGTTGTTGTTGATGATATCCAACCAACGGACATTTACTTTCTTACGTAGACAACTGTTTAGAAATACTTTTATCTTTTTGATGATGGTTGTAGTAGTTCTCCACGTTTCAGCTCAGTAGAGTAGAACTGTCTTGACGTTCGTATTGAAGAATGCGACTTTAGTATTGGTTGACAGTTGTTTTTAGTTCCATATGTTCTTTAACTGTAGGAATTCTGTCCTTGCTTTGTTAATCCTCGCCTTTACGTCTGCATCAAATCCTCCTTGTTCATTGGTGATGATGCTCCCCAGGCACATCTTCCTGAGCTTCTCCATCAAATGTGATTGGGTTTGTGTTCTGCGTGTTGTATTCGAGGACCTTCCATTTTCCCTTGTATATGTTGAGATCTGCTCACGACAGGAAAGTGTGGATTGGCGGCCTATGCTCCTCCACGTGGAGTAACAGTCGTAAGTAAGTAAATAAGTATGTTGAATCCTGCTGATGTAGAGACTTCTGCTTCACTAGTTGTCTTCATCTGCACTTTTCCGTGTGTATGGGACAGTAATTTTTAGTGCTCACTAATAATTTGCTTTTATATAGATACTCCAATTTTATTGTAAAAAACAACAAACAGTTAATCGTCAATATGTAACTTTTAAACTTCATGTTGAATAAGTAAAATCATATTTCATTACCAGTCATTCTAAAACCAAGGAATAATGGAAAGTTGTTTCAGACTAGTATGAGATTTCTCAGTAGTAAACACCTACAACCTCCACATTCATTTAAATTTACTACCTTCACAACCTTTACCATCGTTGTTATCTATCTCACTTTCAACATCATTGAACTCTATCTATCATAGATGATAACTAGAGCTTCAGAGAACTATCTTAAATTTGGCCGCTAGTAAGAACATAATCATTTTCAAAATGATAAGGTTAAGCATTCGCGCGCTAGACTGAAGGCCATGGGTTTGAATCTCAAGGTGAAAAGTCGTGGATACACACCGCTGAGGAGTCCCACAATAGAACGAAACAGCCTTCCAGTGCTTTCAGGTTCTCAGTGGTTGTCTAACATCAATCGGTTCATGAATTAAATGTCATCAATATGAATCTACTTGTTGAACTCCATATCATTACATATAACTAAACGAGCTAATCAATGAAATAATAACAAAACAGACAATTATTACATCATATTACCATGACTATAAACTACTCGAAATGGATTGATTGTAATAAAATCTGTTTGTAATATACGCCAAGCATAATTCATATCGGATGTTCCAGAATTTTCGGTGAAACGTTGTAGTATTGACAATAAAGTTGGTTTAATTATCTAAATAGAAAGGTATATCATACTTAGGATTATAATTATGACACATAGAATGAGATTTGTGAGTATTAGGTAGTACTGAACATGTAGTGACCTACTTTTATCAGGAGAACGCGATGGGTTTAATGGAAACAATCATAATTATAATCAATTTTACCAGTGATTGTTTTACTATGCTCGTTTGTTTAACTGTGCTAAAGACAGCCATATTACTGCTCCATTATCCTTCAATTGATTGTGACCTTGCACGGGTTGGGTTACGCTCGCTTACCACGCTTGTACTCCTTTGGAACGATCTCGGTATCCTTCCGATATCACGAGATCGCCAACAAATGCATCTCGACTACAGCCATCAACTGCCTTCTGATATTTGGCTTACGGGTGATTTTATCGATTAACTGGCACGTAGTCTTTTTGTAGTGGTGTTCATAGTCAACCGCGACTCGACACCACACTACAAACATCTACTTTATCCTAGTTTAGAATTTTATTTGTAATAGACATCAACAAACTATTAGGGATCAAATTAAATATCCGCAAATCGATTGAAGATTGTATTACTCCTAGATTGTTAGGCTGTATACTAAAAAGTTCCATATCTGATAAATCTTCTTAATTTGAACGCTTTATTCGGTTCCTAAGCTATTCTATTAACCCGCAAGCTAGAACTACGCAGAGAACTGAACACGAAAGAAAAGGCGCAAATTAAGCAAAAAACACTTTAATCCAAAGGTTCATTTTTGTACAGGAAAATATGGGTATTTATAGATGTTAACATTTGTTAAATCAACATCATATTTTGGCCAATCCGCTAAAAGACATATTATGCTACTGACCAATAGTAGCACGTCACGTTGGCATTCTAGAAAGCTCCATCATGCTCTGATTTTCTAGGACTCTTCGGCTCTTTTAGGGCCTCTAGAGGCTCTGCTGCAGTTCTCGGAAAGCCGACTCAACAATATTCCGATAAGATATCCATCTAGTGTTTTTTTAATTTTCAATAGTTGTCTGGTTAGTAACAATCCATGATGTACAATACCTTCAACTAACAATTTACTGAGGAATCTAATAGAGATTCCAGTTTAACTATCTTTAAAACTGGATTACAGATTATAGCCTTGTGGCCTTGTTCCCCTATCAATATATATGACGTAATGATACCGTCAATTAAAAAATAATGACTTATCAACCGGATTTATGATGTATAAACCCGTAAGAGAAGTCTAGAGTTCTTACCGGTCATTCTTCCTACCTGGCTCTGCCTATCAAGTTCAGAACATTAATCTCAGCCTCTATGATATGAATCATGATATTTCAAACATACTGGGTTTATATACAAACGAAACAGACTACATCATACTATAAAATGGAAAATAACATTTATACAAGATCTAAGCCAAAAGTCGCTGTGAATGTGGGTGACTGTAATTAATAGAAAGGGCATAACTCAAAGACGGCGAATTGTATAATAATAATCTTTGAGTCAAAATAAAGCGTATAATAACAGGAATATAGATATACATGATCTAGTTATTGAATAGTTATAGAATAAGACAATGTGTATAGTATTAATTCATTAATAGATCCGAATAGTTACCATTCAGTATTCTCGTTGAGATATAACAATATGATCTAAAAGTATTATGTTCTATCTAATAAATGTTCATCATGTTCTTCTCTGACTGTTCGATCACTACATAACCTTCTTACGATATTTGAATGTTATGAACACTTTATGATGTAATCTATTTCTGTTCTTTTGAAGTCTCATATATCTGCTGAAGAGTCTTATAATAAGACGAAACGGTCGTCCAGTGCTTCCAGATTTTCCATAGTGATCTAGCTTCAATTGACTCATGATCTCAACTAGGGAAATCTTTCATATATATATATATACTAAACAACTTAAGGACGAGACTATAATTTATGGATGAACCAATCAGGTATAAGATAATAGGTGTCGGATTTTGTAGTGAAATTCACTCATCCATTTGGTTAAATAAAGTTTTGACATTATACCTGATGTCAAATCTTGATGAAAACCCTAAATCTAATTCCTAACCTTAACCATCAACTATAATCCATAAATCGAATTCCTCTCACAGGTTTTGAGATGGTGGAGAAGATTTGTGGCTCAGATGGATGATTTTGGTGGAGTTTTGTTCTCTGAGCTGAATGGTTTGGTTGTGGAGCTTTCATCGTTCTTTTGAACGACATCATCAGCACAAACTTCAGATAGAAGTGAAGTGTTCGAATTTCTCCATATGTGTGTTCACAGCTTGTTCTGTGCACAGAACTCCACCAACATCCCACAGGTTTATAACCCTCATTTTGTCCTAGTTACTAGGTTTACACTCTGAAGCTCACTTTACCGTTACTCAAAGGCAGAGGAAATTCCAAAAACACCAGAAAAATTTTAGAAGCCTGGCACTGAGGTAAATCAGCAATCAATAAGCACATTGTTATTGATCCAATATATCAACCAATTAGAAAAATTATGCACAAATATAGGAACGAAAATCAAAACAATGGGGAACACAACGAAAACAAAGAAGTAAACAATGACAAATCTAAGGTCAATAAGAACCAATCAACATCGAGCTGTACAGAACAAGCTGTGAAACGCATAAGGAGAAATTCGAACACTTCACTTCTATTTGAAGTTTATGCTGAAAACAGATATATCCAATCAAAGATGGATAGTGGCTAGCAGTGAAATCCAAGAGGCACGTTTCGTCTTTATTTAGGACTCATCGGCTGGATGTACCTGCACCCCAAAGTTGATTTTCACTTCAGGATTCGAACCAAGTACCTTTCGCTTCAAACCCTGGGATACAGATATATCCAGCTGATGAATCCCAAATAGGATGAAACGTGCATCAAACTGGATTCCACTACTAGTCACTATCCATATTTGCTTATAAATGCTTAATTAATGTAATATCGAGACATACGCACAGTATGCACATATGCCGATAACAGATTGATCAATTTCAGTCTTAAATCTCAATGGAAAGATACAAGCCAAATAATACCATGTGAATTTAAATTCACCCCATTGCACAAGTAAGTGGCTATCAGGACTCAGTAGCTAAGTAGATAACACAATAGCGTTTGAAGCGAATAATACTGAGTTCAAGTCCCAGAGTGAACATCAACTCTTTAAGATCCAGGTACATTCAGTTGATCAATCCCAAATACAACAAAACCTACATCAAATTGAATTCCATTACTAATCACTATCCATCATTGCTTACAAAAATCTTGTGAATTAAGGCAATATCGTGGTAATACTCACAAGATACACATATATTACTAACAAGAGATTGATTAATTACACTTTCTAAATAACAATAAGAATATACATCTCCTTACTTTTTGATTAGGCCATATAGATAATAATTGTTTAAGTTCATTTTCTTTAGTAATTAAATTGTTTATAGTATTTGTAAATTTTTCTTTAAATTCTAATTCATTTAATTCTGTATTATTTATTATAATACTACTATTATTATTGTTAATATGAGTAGTAGTGGTAGTGGTGGTAGTTGTGGTGGTGTTGGTGGTGTTGGTGGTGATGGTGTTGGTTGTCATATAAGATACATAGATCTCAGTTAAATGTACTAATATTTCTATAGATTGTCCAATATTATACATACAATCAATTAATTGATTTGCATAATATTTAATTAATAATGGACAGATTGTAATCCCATTTAATAAGATATAATCATAATTATCAAATAATATATTGATTGATTGATGAATATCTTTGATAGATGAATTAGATGATT
Organism: Schistosoma bovis; assembly: GCA_944470425.2. NCBI lineage: Eukaryota > Metazoa > Platyhelminthes > Trematoda > Strigeidida > Schistosomatidae > Schistosoma > Schistosoma bovis. The sequence continues at coordinate 2,564,681 of OX103961.1, read as the reverse complement.
GAATGAATTGATTATTGATATGAATTGATGAATGTTGACGTCCAAGAATAGTGATAATATAACCTAATGGTGCATAAATGATTAATTTATAACAATATCGACTAAATGTTAATAATAATGATATAGAATTAGTACCAGTTGTTTCAAGATATTTTATTGGATCACCTTGTATTGATTTATTCCAATGATAAGATTCAATTAAAAGTGTAGATGGATGATTAGATATAGATGATGTAGATGGTAATGTTTGGATTGATGGATTCATACCATAAGTTGTAGATTGTAAATCATCAGGTGAATTATATTGTGAATTTGATTTATTCTCTTGTATAAATGAAGCTAAAAAGAATAGAAGATATTTAGATATGAAGATAAATTAATTAGTGCTGGAAATCATTGGGTAAGTAATAGTGAAATTAGACAGGTACAGGATATTTGGAAATGATAATGGTAAATTAGTTGATGATATCATGAATCTTCATCGACTGACCTGCATCAACATCTGAACTAAGGATAGGAAGTGAAGTAGTTGAACATGCTGACAATTTCACTTATCTTTGATGTCTGATCAGACCTAATTAGTTAGTATCTGACTAAATCTCAGCACGGATTCATAAGCCTTGCTTGGCTTTTGCCAACTTACGTCAACTCTGATGAAGGCGAAATATCCGTCTACCAATTAAGGGACAAATATGCTGCGCAGCAATTCGACTTGTTCTACATTACGGCTGCGAAATATGGTCATTAAGGATAGAAGATACTCGTAAGTTACTAATATTTGACCACAGATGCATTAGAAATATTGTTTACATCTGCTGGTACCACCGGCTAAGTAATAGTGAAGTTAGACAGGTACAGGATATTTGGAAATGATAATGGTAAATTAGTTGATGATATCATGAATCTTCATCGACTGACCTGCATCAACATCTGAACTAAGGATAGGAAGTGAAGTAGTTGAACATGCTGAGAATTTCACTTATCTTTGATGTCTGATCAGACCTAATTAGTTAGTATCTGACTAAATCTCAGCACGGATTCATAAGCCTTGCTTGGCTTTTGCCAACTTACGTCAACTCTGATGAAGGCGAAATATCCGTCTACCAATTAAGGGACAAATATGCTGCGCAGCAATTCGTCTTGTTCTACATTACGGCTGCGAAATATGGTCATTAAGGATAGAAGATACTCGTAAGTTACTAATATTTGACCACAGATGCATTAGAAATATTGTTTACATCTGCTGGTACCACCGGCTAAGTAATAGTGAAGTTAGACAGGTACAGGATATTTGGAAATGATAATGGTAAATTAGTTGATGATATCATGAATCTTCATCGACTGACCTGCATCAACATCTGAACTAAGTAGTTGAACATGCTGAGAATTTCACTTATCTTTGATGTCTGATCAGACCTAATTAGTTAGTGTCTGACTAAATCTCAGCACGAATTCATAAGCCTTACTTGGCTTTTGCCAACTTACGTCAACTCTGATGAAGGCGAAATATCCGTCTACCGATTAAGGGACAAATATGCTGCGTAGCAATTCGTCTTGTTCTACATTACGGCTGCGAAATATGGTCATTAAGGATAGAAGATACTCGTAAGTTACTAATATTTGACCACAGATGCATTAGAAATATTGTTTACATCTGCTGGTACCACGGCCTAAGTAATAGTGAAATTAGACAGGTACAGGATATTTGGAAATGATAATGGTAAATTAGTTGATGATATCATGAATCTTCATCGACTGACCTGCATCAACATCTGAACTAAGGATAGGAAGTGAAGTAGTTGAACATGCTGACAATTTCACTTATCTTTGATGTCTGATCAGACCTAATTAGTTAGTATCTGACTAAATCTCAGCACGGATTCATAAGCCTTGCTTGGCTTTTGCCAACTTACGTCAACTCTGATGAAGGCGAAATATCCGTCTACCAATTAAGGGACAAATATGCTGCGCAGCAATTCGACTTGTTCTACATTACGGCTGCGAAATATGGTCATTAAGGATAGAAGATACTCGTAAGTTACTAATATTTGACCACAGATGCATTAGAAATATTGTTTACATCTGCTGGTACCACCGGCTAAGTAATAGTGAAGTTAGACAGGTACAGGATATTTGGAAATGATAATGGTAAATTAGTTGATGATATCATGAATCTTCATCGACTGACCTGCATCAACATCTGAACTAAGGATAGGAAGTGAAGTAGTTGAACATGCTGAGAATTTCATTTATCTTTGATGTCGGATCAGACCTAATTAGTTAGTATCTGACTAAATCTCAGCACGGATTCATAAGCCTTGCTTGGCTTTTGCCAACTTACGTCAACTCTGATGAAGGCGAAATATCCGTCTACCAATTAAGGGACAAATATGCTGCGCAGCAATTCGTCTTGTTCTACATTACGGCTGCGAAATATGGTCATTAAGGATAGAAGATACTCGTAAGTTACTAATATTTGACCACAGATGCATTAGAAATATTGTTTACATCTGCTGGTACCACCGGCTAAGTAATAGTGAAGTTAGACAGGTACAGGATTTTTGGAAATGATAATGGTAAATTAGTTGATGATATCATGAATCTTCATCGACTGACCTGCATCAACATCTGAACTAAGGATAGGAAGTGAAGTAGTTGAACATGCTGAGAATTTCATTTATCTTTGATGTCGGATCAGACCTAATTAGTTAGTGTCTGACTAAATCTCAGCACGGATTCATAAGCCTTGCTTGGCTTTTGCCAACTTACGTCAACTCTGATGAAGGCGAAATATCCGTCTACCAATTAAGGGACAAATATGCTGCGCAGCAATTCGTCTTGTTCTACATTACGGCTGCGAAATATGGTCATTAAGGATAGAAGATACTCGTAAGTTACTAATATTTGACCACAGATGCATTAGAAATATTGTTTACATCTGCTGGTACCACCGGCTAAGTAATAGTGAAGTTAGACAGGTACAGGATATTTGGAAATGATAATGGTAAATTAGTTGATGATATCATGAATCTTCATCGACTGACCTGCATCAACATCTGAACTAAGGATAGGAAGTGAAGTAGTTGAACATGCTGAGAATTTCATTTATCTTTGATGTCGGATCAGACCTAATTAGTTAGTGTCTGACTAAATCTCAGCACGGATTCATAAGCCTTGCTTGGCTTTTGCCAACTTACGTCAACTCTGATGAAGGCGAAATATCCGTCTACCAATTAAGGGACAAATATGCTGCGCAGCAATTCGTCTTGTTCTACATTACGGCTGCGAAATATGGTCATTAAGGATAGAAGATACTCGTAAGTTACTAATATTTGACCACAGATGCATTAGAAATATTGTTTACATCTGCTGGTACCACCGGCTAAGTAATAGTGAAGTTAGACAGGTACAGGATATTTGGAAATGATAATGGTAAATTAGTTGATGATATCATGAATCTTCATCGACTGACCTGCATCAACATCTGAACTAAGGATAGGAAGTGAAGTAGTTGAACATGCTGAGAATTTCATTTATCTTTGATGTCGGATCAGACCTAATTAGTTAGTGTCTGACTAAATCTCAGCACGGATTCATAAGCCTTGCTTGGCTTTTGCCAACTTACGTCAACTCTGATGAAGGCGAAATATCCGTCTACCAATTAAGGGACAAATATGCTGCGCAGCAATTCGTCTTGTTCTACATTACGGCTGCGAAATATGGTCATTAAGGATAGAAGATACTCGTAAGTTACTAATATTTGACCACAGATGCATTAGAAATATTGTTTACATCTGCTGGTACCACCGGCTAAGTAATAGTGAGGTTAGAAAGATACAGGGTATTTGGAAATGATGATGGTAAATCACTTGATGACATCATGAATCTTCATCGACTGAGATGGTTGAGTCACGTGTTACGAATGCATGAACACCGATTACCACAACGTGCAATGCTGACTAATGATGGGGATGGTCGAAAGAGAGTTAGGGGCAGTCAAACCAGTACGTGGCATCACACCTTGAAGTCACTAAATTCTAGTGTGAGCCATGTTGATCGCTGCAGATTACTTGGTTGGTGTCCGTGTGACTATCATAACCATTGGTTGGAGATTGTGTGTGACATGACTCAGAATCGATCGATCACAATGGTATGGGTGTATACACACTCTGTCTACCCTTAAATTGTGAGATTGAAATCGCTTCATATCTTTCTTTGTACCAACTAATTCTTTCTTTCTGTACTATATCCTTACATAAAATCTTTAATTTATATATTACTACTATTGAATTGACTACTTCTATGAATCTGGTGTTCGTGTTGTTGTGCTAATGAGGTATTGCAACTTGAACCGATACTTATATATGTTCCTGGTCCTTTGTTGTAACTGACTGACTGAATTAGTGCTTGTCATGGATGTATAACGTTTGAGGCACCACTTAAAATTATAGAGCATTAGACAGATCTTCGATATTTCTATTTAATCATAACACATCCAGAAATATCAAATTTCTCAGTGGGCATGTTACTTATAGATCATTAATGTTGTATCAACTGATTTAAATGTTAGAATTCAGTCAATTTGTAGGCGAAAACATATGCGCATTTCCGAGTATTTTCCAAAGAACTTGAGATTGTGTGACGATGGACCACCGGTGAACTCGAGGAAGCTGTAAGAGGCTCAGAAGGAGCCGAAGACGTTCCGTCCAATCACCTTTCCGAAGAATGTTCTAGAATTCCAACGTGTAGCTTCCTCATTGGATAATGCTAATAACCCCCTGTACGCGGATTGGAAGACTGTAATGATGATTTCGTTCTCACTAAAAACTATAAATACCTGACAATTTTGTACTATGTTCGACACTGTTTGGAATAATATTCCTTTCATTAGTCTTCTGTCTTCTTACTGCGACTTGGAAGGGTTTTGGTGTTCTAGTGCTCAGTTATACGCTGTAGTATCAAGAAAAATCAATTTTTCAAGATATAACAGATTGAAAGGCGCAACGGATGTGAACAGTGCAATAACTCTCCATAACACCTGATTGACATTCCTCAATCTTTCAAAATGATTAACAGACAAAGAAACACATCGTCTTGATGGAGTTTTGTTCTCTGAGCTGGATGGTTTGGTCGTAAAAATCTCATTGTTCTTCTGAACGACATCATCAGTACAAACTTTAGGTAGAAGTGAACTGTTCGAATTTCTCCAAATATGGTTCACAGCTCGTCCTGTAAACCTCAATGTTTATTCATTTTGATGCAACTAGTACATAACAAACAAATTATTTAGTTTTCCATTCCTTAGTTCAAGTTTAACTCTAAGGTAAAACATCTTGTCATTAATTCACCGAATAAAAGCTACTTCGATGGTTTAGAAAGTACTAAAACAGATCAAAGTTTCTGTTTATTAACTATCTAAATCGTTGTCTTACAATTCAGTAAGATTATTGAAAAATATCGTAAAACCAATGACCGATAGATCCCGGGTTCGAATCTCGCAAGACGGGATCGTGGATGCACACTGTTGAAGATTCTCACAATAGGACGAAACAGTCATCCAGTACTTCCAGGTTTTCCATGGTGGTCTAGCTTCAATTGATTCATGATCTCAAGTATAAAACTTTATTCATTTATCCACAATTCGGAAGAAGGTTTATCTACACTAAAACAGATGAGTTTCTATCATAGAATTTCTTTAATAAGATTAGAAGACTGTTAGGATTTCTTGAAAAATTCATAAGTTAAGAGAAACCCTCAAAACTAATTTACATTTAACTTGTCTTTTAACTGTTTGTTCATTGAATTCACTTGGTGTTATTTAACCTGTATCTTCCCATTGTTATTTAGGACTGCAATTGATCAGTCTCATGTTGGAATATGTGCATCATGTGGAGAGTGTCTCGGTATAGCCTTAATTCACAAGCTTTTTGTAAGCAATGATGGAATCTAGTTCGATGCACGTTTCATCCTATTTGGGATTCGTCATCTGGATGTAACTGCATCTCAGAGAGTTGATGTTCACTCTGGGACTCGAACCCAGTACTTTTTACTTCAAACTCTATCGCTTTATTCCTTGGTTAAAAATGTACATACTTATCTGAAGGACATTCATAACACTACTAAAGATCCATATAATGAAAACAAACTGAAATTTTGTACACATACCTGATGTCGTAGTTATTGGTAAGAAATGTGTACTACTATGTTCATTTACTGGTATTGTTGATGTTTCATCTGTTTCAGGCATACAAGTAATACCACGTGAATAAGTAGATGGAGTTAAACGTTTTGCAATAGGTAATGGCCATTGATAAATAACTGAGAATTGAAGAATAATTTCACATGGTTGAATACTATCACAAAATAAATAATGTACTCTTGATTGATCAGATGGCTGAAATAAATTGAAATACGATATCATAGAATGTCTTTTTTTATGGCAAATCTAGGTAGTTTATAGGAAAACCAAAGAACACACTACACCTAGAAATGGAGACAGATAGGAGAAGAATGAACCACAATTGGATAGAACTGGGAAGAAAGGCTCAGGACAGAGTGGGTTGGAGAATGCGGGTTAGTGGCCTATACTCCATGAGGAGTAACAGGCGTAAGTCAGTATGTATGATCTGTACTTTAGGCATTGTCTGCGAGATTGAAGATCTTTGGTTTGATTACTGCTAAAATCATGGATGTGTCACTACGGAAAAGTCTCATATTAGAACAAAATAGCTATCCAGTATTTCCTGGTTTATAATGGATGTCTAACTTTATTCGGTTCGTGATATCAATTATGAATGAGTTCTTCAGAAAAACTATGAAGTTCCAAAAGCGGATATTAGAATTAAGAATACTGTTAAGACACGAAACTGATTTGATGTCATTGATCGCTTGAATAATAACATTCAAAGAGATCAAAGTTTCTCCTCCTCTTGTGTGTGCACCTATTTCATTCATCCATGGATCAGATTTGTATCGCCCTCAAATGCCCTGATACGGCCGAGAGTGGAGAGATTCAGCTATCCGTCTCCAAATGCTCTCAAGTGTCCACGTGCATAAAACTTCTTCCAGGGAAGTCCTTCTCACTGACTTCTCGTGGTGGGGGTGTTGTTTACAAAATTTAGTGGACGAAAAGTGAATGTCCGGCGCTCTAACCAGCTTGGTGAATATAGAGGATTCACCTAGCGAAGTTGGAAAACCTTCATTCCAAACAGCTGGTACACATGGGCAACAGGATCCTAAGGAAACAAAAGGTATATGAACCAATTGTTGGTTTCTGGTTACCATGAGAATGTATTTCCTTGGGTTACTCCACTGCCTTGTGAATCAGGCCTTCGGTTCAAAAGCTCTGGTTGTGGCCCTTAAGAAAAGTGCCTGTTTTGGTTTGAGCACCCGGGCAGTATCCCAGACTTCATGTACTCATGTTTATAGGTTTAAATAAATAAAGATTTGTATCAATATGTTAAGTCATAAAAATTGTATCATACATTGGATTGACTCACTTTTAAATTGGAATATGTTTTCACAATTGAATATGTATTTGGCTTATGATAAATGGTCACTGTCCTGAATTGATTCATTAAAAAGAAAACTATATAAGATATATAAAATGATAGTAGAGATTCAAATACGATTTACAAATAAAGGCATTTTTATTAATAAAGTTGGATTAACGCCGACAGTATAATATATAAGGTGTGTTTCATCCTGTTTGGAACTCATCAAACGGATCTACCTCTTATATTCGTATTCGGATTAAGAGTCGAACTTAATATATTTCTTCTGATCAGTATAGGGTTGTGAAGATTAATAAGTTTCTGATCGTGATCATGAATCAATTGATGTTAGACCACCGTTGAAAACCTAGAAGCATTGGACGGCCGTTTCATCCTATTGTGAAACTTCTTAACAGTGCGCATTCACGATCCCACTTGTGAGATTCGAACCCAGGGCCTTTAGTTAAACCTCAACCAATCCATGAAACTGCGCGAACACCTTCGATTGTACTGAGGTAGATACCTATCTCTACCCGACATGTATCAGCCCCACTAGTCACGGCTTATCATTAGAACTTCTTTTCTTTTCAAGCGATCAAATGAGCTACTAAGTTCAAATAGTTTGTCCCTAGCTCAATCGGTATGTAGCTATATATACTTGGGAAAAATGAAGCATATATATAAGTACACTTATTTGATGTAGTACTATTAACGTTATTAATATGTAAATCAGGTAGTTCATTTGTTTACTGTAATTTTAATGTAGAATGACAATACATTCTGATCAAGATATGATCTGGATAAGGCAATCGATACAGTAAATAACCAATACGGAATGTTTATCATATTACATTTTATCCTATTAAGGTACAATAATAACTCAAATGAACACCTAACCTTTGAATATCTGGAGTTATGAAAGCAGTTTCACCTTGAATGTATTTTGGGGATTATAAATTCATGTTATGTACGGTTTCAGATTTCATACCAATTATGTATTGTAGTCTAGTAATTAATGTATACTATTGTGTAAGTTTTAAGCCATCATATATGCAAAATGCATTGGAGTTTTTCGGTACTCTGATTGTGCAGGATGAAGCCGGAGAAAAGTTATATGTGTCAATTGGAGTCAGTGTTTTTAGTGGGGATAAGGAGTAAAACGAAGGTCATTCATGTTGTTACAATTGGGTGAACTGACTATTAGTGGATGTAATAGTTTAATAATTCGACAAAATGGGCATACAGAAGGGGAAGATACGCAAATGATGATTTATTCAGTCAGTCAGCTACAACAAAGCACCAGGAACATATATAAACATCGGTTCAAGTTGCAATACCTCATTAGCACAACAACACGAACACCAGATTCATAGAAGTAGTCAATTCAATAGTAGTAATATATAAATTAAAGATTTTATGTAAGGATATAGTACAGAAAGAAAGAATTAGTTGGTACAAAGAAAGATATGAAGCGATTTCAATCTCACAATTTAAGGGTAGACAGAGTGTGTATACACCCATACCATTGTGATCGGTCGATTCTGAGTCATGTCACACACAATCTCCAACCATTGGTTATGATAGTCACACGGACACCAACCAAGTAGTCTGCAGCGATCAACATGGCTCATACTAGAATTTAGTGACTTCAAGGTGTGATGCCACGTTTTGGTTTGACTGACCCTAACTCTCTTCCAACCATCCCCAACACTAGTTATCATTGCACGTCGTGGTAATCGGTGTTCATGCATTCGTAACACGTGATCAAACCATCTCAGTCGATGAAGATTCATGATGTCATCAAGTGATTTACCATCATCATTTCCAAATATCTTGTATCTTTCTAACCTCACTATTACTTAGCCGGTGGTACCAGCAGATGCAAACAATATTTCTAATGCATCTGTGGTCAAATATTAGTAACTTACGAGTATGATTTACATAACAACTAATTCAGAATTAAAGTACTCTAATTAAAACTATGGTCTTTGTAAATAAACTTCCATTATAATTTGTTCTATCGAATACATTAAGATATCATTAAGTATTAATCAATGAAATCTTGTCTAATCCTTAGTTCGAATCAACGTTACCATGAGATCACTAATCACAATGTGATTTACGTTTGACATTAGATACTTGAAAACAATTAACAAGAAACCCTAATTAATTCCATATTTTCATGCTAGTTTAACAGTTGCTAATGGAATACAATTATAATCCTGAAGAAGTTGAAGTTCTCCAAAGAATCAGATTATGATCAATAGAATATGATCAGAATCAAGAAATACATGAGATAACAATTGGTATTACTCTGTGATAATTTGATGTAACACCTCAATTCTAGAGGAATCCTACTGTGTTAAAAGATACTGTCTTGACTAATGTCGATCAGAATGTAACATAGGTTAAGAAAATCTTTAAGAAGATCAATAACTGCTTAACATTATGATAATAGAAGGTTTATGAGAAATAGACTTCATATATTTAAATGAAATACGAATGTATTTTTAAACTTTTGAAGTTACTAATTAACAAATAAAATTACAACTATCTTGGAATCAGAGAAGATTTCGTGGCGAGACTCTAATTTATGGACGAGCCAATCAGAGGCGTTTTAGAGATTTCAAGGTTACGGTGCCAACTTCCTTCACATATCTGGGAAGCATCGTCGATAGACAAGGAGGTTCAGATGCAGACGTAAAGGCGAGGATTGGCAAAGCAACGAAAGCATTCCTACAATTGAACAACATATGGAACTCAAAACAACTTTCAACCAATATCAAAGTGAGAATCTTCAATACGAACGTCAAGGCAATTCTACTGTATGGAGCTGAAACTTGGAGAACTACAACAACCACAATCAAGAAAGTACAAGTATTTATAAATAGCTGTCTACGCAAGATACTCAACATCCGTTGGCCGGACACCATCAGCAATAGCCTTCTGTGGGAGAGAACAAACCAACTTCCAGCTGAAGAGGAAATTAGGAAAAGACGATGGAAATGGATAGGACATACATTACGCAAATCGTCAAACTGCATCACGAGGCAAGCTTTAACTTGGAATCCTGAAGGGAAGCGGAAAAGAGGAAGGCCAAAGAACACATTACGTCGGATAATAGAAGCAGATATGAAAAGGATGAATTACAACTGGAAGGAGCTGGAAAGGATTGCCCAGGACAGGGTTGGATGGAGAATGCTGGTGAGCGACCTATGCTCCTTCACGAGGAGTAACAGGTGTAAGTAAGTAAGTAAATGCCAACTTCAGTGCTTAATGCTAACGTACGATCGGTTTACAGGGAATGTTGTACAAAACGTGATCATTGAGCGGCTATTACAAATAAAACGGCGTGACTATAATTTGTGGACGAAACAATCAGCTATAAGATAATAGATCTCGGATTTTAACGTGAAAGCCTTTCATCCATTTGGTTAAATAAACTCCTGGCATTAGAGCTGATGTCAGTTCGTGATGAAAACCCTATTTATATATAATTCCTAATTAAGGCAAATTACGACAATTATTGCGAACTGGATAATAAAAGCACCAGTAACAATAGCTGCAGCCAGGTACTACAATCTATACGGATGTTTGGAAAGCGTACAGACTCTTACATAGATTTGGTTATGTGCATCGTGTCGTTATCCACAAGTGACATTTTTGTGTACTGAATAACCGAAGTGCACACAAACAAGATTGCAGCTATGTAGTCGAGGCTGAAAGAGTTTTCGAGACTTTATCATGGCTCCAGAGGCCGATTATTCTGTAGCGGTATGGATGATTTCCTCTACTGCATGCATTACGATATTAGAACCTTTGAACCTCTTTCTAACCCTGACAAATTTTTGAACCACGTATAAGAAGTGTATCCACTTTATTTCCTTGGTTTTGTATAACATATTTTTTACTCTATACTGACTGTTTGCTGATCGACTAATAATTCTCTAGGTAGCTTAAGTTTCGTTCAAAGGTCGTCCATAAATTAGAGTCTCGCCGAATCGTATGTCAAAGATTATCTACGATATCAATACTGTAACTTTAGTCAGTAAAAGTTATGATGATTATCATAATTAAACAAAATGTTATAAAACGTTTAATCCATGTTCCTTACTTGAATAATCCCACTGTTGTGTTAGGACTACAGCTGATCAGTCTCTTATTGGTATATGTACATCCTGTTCAGGTTACTTTGGAATCCAGCATGCACGTTTCGTGCTGTTTCGGACTCGTCAACTGAATGTATCTGCATCTCAGAGTTGATGTTCACTCTGAGACTCGAACCCAGTACGGTTTGACTCAAACGCCATCGTGTTATTCACTTAGCTACTAAGTCCTAATAGCCACTTGCTTGTGTGATGGGGTGTATTTTGTGTGTATTGCCTCGATATTGCCTTAATTAATGTTTTTATTCTAATTTCGACTCATTTCATATTTACTAGTATAGGGGTTGTGGAGTTTATCAGGTTTTTGATTGAGATCATGAACTGATTGATGATGTTAGACCACCTTTGGAAACCTGAAAGCACTGGACGGCCGTTTCGTCCTGTTGTGTGATTCTTCAGCAGTGCGCATCCATTTAATGTTTATTGTCTAAAAACGTTTGTATCCATACTTCAACGTAAACAGTGATTTTTACAAAAGATTAACTTACTTGAATATTTCACAAAAATCTTTTATATCAAGCCATATTTCTTTAGGATTCGTTACAGAACTACTTGTTATTGATACTTCAGGTACAATATCTTCACTGCATGATTTCATGTGTAATGAATTATTTGTACGTGAACTAGAATTTTGTTGACTACTTCCACTTGTTTCTGGAGTTTTATTCTGTCCTTTAGCTTCTTTTGATTTACTTGTCATCCCTGAAGTACACATTTTTTTTAATCAATTTAGAGGTATGGATGATAATTCGAAAATATGAATAAACTCACAATTTCAATAACTAACATTGTAGCCGCTAAGTGGACGACCTAGACTTCGCAGACGATCTGACCATCCTATCGCAATCGCAACAACAAATGCAGGAGAAAACGGTCAGTGTAGCAGCAGCCTCAGCAGCAGTACATCTCAACATACACAAAGGCAAAAGCAAGATTCTCTGATACAACACAGCATGCATCAATCCAATCACAATTGACGGAGAAGATTTGGAAGATGTAAAAACCTTTACATACTTCGGCAGCGTCACTGATGAACACGGTGGATCTGATGTAGATGTGAAGGCGTTGATTGGTAAAGCAAGAGCAGCATATTTACAATTTAAGAACATCTGGAACTCAAAACAACCATTAACCAACACCAAAGTCAGAATTTCCAATACAAATATCAAGACAGTTCTACTGTATGAGGTGGAATCTTAGAGAACTACGAAAGCCATCATCCAGAAGATGTAAGTGTTTATTAACAGTTGTCTTTGCAAAATACTTCGCATCCGTCGGCCGGAAACCATTAGCAACAGCCAATTGTGGGAAAGAACAAACTAGATTCCAGTGGAGGAAGAAATTAGGAAGAAGTGCTGGAAGTGGATAGGACACACATTGAGGAAATCGCTCAACTGTGTCAGAAGACAAGCCCTCATATGGAACTCTCAAGGCCAAATGAAAAGAGGAAGACTAAAAAACACATTACGTAAAGAAATGGATATAGACATGAGAAAAATGAACAAGAATTGGCTGGAATTAGAAAGGAAGGCCCAGGACAGAGTGGGTTGGTGAATACTGGTCAGCGCCCTATGCTGCATTAAAAGTAACAGGCGTAAGTAAGTAAGTAACCGCTAAGGCTTAAATAGAGTACCGTATGTGAGCGATTCGGTGACCATGAGTGATCAATAAAAATACGGGTATTTGAGTAGATATTTATTTGTGAAAGTTAAAGGCATATAATATCATAAAAAGAATTCTAGGATCTACAGACTTTAAGTTTATAGATTCAATATCTTTTTAGGTCATACACCCTTAATGCTGAAGAAACTCCTACTGGAATTGAACACCTGTCCGACACTTTCCAACTTTCAGTGGTTGTATAGATTATATCGACTCATGATGTAAACTATCTTGATGGAGTTTCCCTTGTTAATTGCGTGTCAACGATTCATCAAACCAACGATAATGAAATTTATCTTAAAGCTCATTTAGATTCAATGAATATAGATTCACTCGTGATAGACTTTCACGTTGAAATATCTTGCTGATCGTTCATTTTTGTTCTATTACAGAATAATCACAAAAGATCATCAGATTAAGAAAAAACATTTTTGATAATCTTTAAGTCTAGATAATCCACAGTAGATCCCTCATCGATATTGTTCATAATCAACCAATGAATATCAAACTTCATTCTGATTGATCATCATTAAAATCCTGCAAGGACAGTAAATTCTAAGGGACTAAACATTTTCACTCTAATTAATGTAACAATAAATACTATATTATCAGAATGGGTTTTATGGAGATTTTTAGAAATTTCACTGGTTGAAGTCATGAGTCATTTGAAACTGGACCGCCATGGAAAACCTTGAAGCACTGGACGGCCGCTTCGTCCTATTGTGGGACTCTTCAGCAGTGCGCATCCGCGATTCCGAATCCCGCGGGATTCGAACCCAAGACCTACTGGTTTCGCGCGCGAGCACTTAACCAACTAGACCACTGAGCCGACACCTAACGTTGTTAATGTCTAACTTCAACCAATCCACGAAGTTGTGCCACCGTACACCATTGTCTTCAGTGAGTTCCTATCTCATAACAGACCTGTTTGAACTTCACTGGTAACGACTTCTCACTAATCGTTAAATGCTCGCGCGCGAAACCAGTAGGTCCTGGTTTCGAATCTCTCGGGTTGCGGGATCGTGGATGCTCACTGCTCAGGAGTCCCATACTAGAACGAAACGGTCTTCCAGTGCTTCCAGGTTTTCCATGGTGGTTTAGCTTCAACTGACTCATGATTTCAGCCAGTGAAATACTATATGTTGTAGAATAAAAGACTTACTAGAACTCCAGGAAATACCTCTTGGAGATAGTCACTTATGAGCATACGATAATTATAGTCAAAGAGGGATTTTGTGGATATCAAAGCACTTTAATAGTTGAATGCATGAGTCAATTAAAGCTAGACCACCATAGAAAACCTAGTAACACTGAATAGCCGTTTTGTCCTAGTGTGGGACTCCTCTACAGTGTATATCCATGATCCCACTGACGGGGTTCGAACTCAGAACCTGAGTTGTTGATGTGATACTCGTTAAAAATAGACTCATCATTCTAAAAAACTAATGAAAATAGCTTCTCAGTTGAAGATGGTTTGTGTTTTATTATAATGGGATAAATCACAATGTACTAGGGTATTTACAACATCTCAGTGTTCACAATTACAATACTAGTCATCATATCATTATAGGGTGGTTTATATTTTGCAACTTACCTTTCTTTAGTATGTCTTCACGTGAACCCCTTTTCTAGAAAAGATAATTGAAAAACATTAGTACTCTAGGATACATATATGTCATTTTAATCACTAGCTATGAATAGGTAAATAAAAATGAAATCAACCTCTATCAGGGGTAATCTATTTCTTCAAGATTACAAGTATATCCTACTGATAAATGTCAGCTAGCATGAAACTTAGGGGTGAGACTATAATCTATGGAACAACCTTTGAGCAACACTTAAGTGATCTTGACAGTGCACACCTAGTAACTAAGACAAAATGAGGGTTATAAAACAGTGTGAGGAATTCAAATTATGAATTATAGTTGATGGTTAAGGTTAGGAATTAGATTTAAGGTTTTCATCACGAACTGACATCAGCTATAAATTCTAACAATTAGACATCAATAGTCCATAACGAATCTTTCCATTAATGTTTGGGATAGCTACTGATCCATTTCTTGTTAGCATATGTACATCTTGTACCGATTGCCTTGATATTGCCTTAATTCACAAGAATTATGAACAAAGATGAATAGTGGCTAACAGTGGAATCCAGTTTGACTCATGTTTCGTCCTAGTTGGAACTCGTCAGTTGAATGTACCTGCATTCCAGAGTTGATATTTACTCCAGGATTTACCTTAAAAGATCGTAATGATCAGTTCAATTATAAAACATTTTGATTATTAAGAACTATCCAATACTAACTCGTTTCAATGTTTCCTAGGTAACATAAATTCCTTTTAATAAATGATCTTTAAATTTCCACTTATTTTTCATGAATCATGAATAAATTTTTACTAACTTGAGATCTAGATGGACTTGGATTATTTGAAATGGATTCACGTCGACGACGTGTTGGTGATGCTTGAGAATTTGATCTAGTTTTAAGTGTCCCACTAATTTGTTTTCCTGTATCAGGTGAAGAACTTGACATATAAACTGATTCAGCAGTAGAAGTAGGCGGACTTGTCCTATAAATCAAAGGAATAATAATATGTATTTAAATATAAAACTTCAACTTATTAGTTTAAGGGTGAAAATAGTCGATAAATTGGTTTTGAAGTGTTTCCAGGCTAGCGAACTATATCATTCAACAGGACTCAGTAGCTGAGGGGATAACATGATGACGTTTGAAGGAAACGGTACTGAGTTCGAGTATCGTAGTGAACATCAACTCTAAGATGCAGATACATTCAGTTGACGAGAACTCAAATAGGATGAAACGCGTATCAAACTGGATTCCACTTCTAGCCCCTATCCATCTTTGCTTAGAATGCTTGTGACCTAAGGTAATATCGAGGCAGTCCGCACAAAATATAGATATGCCAACAAGTGACTGATTAATTGCAGTCCTAACACAACCTACTCTTACACCATAAAACACCACATGTCGGGGCAGTCGGTGGTTGACCATACGTAACACATGTTCCAGTCATCTCAACTGATGAAGTTTCACTACTTCATCAATTGATTTGTCATCCTTACACAGTACTCGTTTTCTAACAACTGCATTACTTACTCGATGGTCCCATGATATACGAGCAATGCTTCAATGACACTTGTGATCGAATACTAGTAACCTAAGAATATCCTCTACTCTTACCGGCCATGTTTCACTGCCATAAAATAGGACGGAACGAATTGCTGCTCAGTAAACCCCTCCTTTGGTTGGTAAACGGATAACTCGTCTACATCATAAATGACGCAAGTTGGCAAAAGCTAGTCGAGCCTTCTCTATCCGTGCTGAGATTCCGTCACACCAGACCACAAGGACTGATGAGACTCCCAATATAAGTGAAGTGGTCGACACGCTTGACTACATCACTCCCGATCATTTTGCATTTTGAGGGGGGGGAGAATCGCATCCCGAACATGCTAGCATTGTTGCTTATAGTGATCAGAAGACTGCATTTTGTCAGCGTCTTCACCAAATAGAACTATGTCATTAGCATATTCTAAGTGAATCTCCTGGTAGAAGTTCAATCCCTGGACTTAGCCATGTTAGTAGGTATAGACAACCTGATTGGGATCCGCGAGATGATAACAACAGATGGTTAGGGACCTTGAATGACATGGCTCAAAATCGTTTGCAATGGCGTAGGTTCATCCACTCTTTGTGTTCTCTCACGTTCTAATCTTCTGTATTCCTCATGTCCCTTTTTTCCCTTTTTCTCTTTCCAAATTTGTTTCACTAGATTATAATTTTTGAATAACATCTTCAAACCCTAATGTTTCGGATTACTGCTTTTACTCTCACTACCTCTACCACCACGGGATTCGAGTCGAAAACTACATCTCTGTGCTAATGTAGTATGGCAAGTTGAACTGATGTACGTACGTACGTACGAAGTTCTATGTTGTTCTGACTGACATTATTTGGTTTCAGTATATTGTAATAAAAGCACTAGGTTGTTTTAATGCTTATTTGATCAGTTAATGACTTAATAATACGATTTGGATTTGAGAAATAATCCTTTAAACAAAATAATTCCATCTATTCATTTATTTATTTCAATTCGATTCATGGGGTGAATATCAATTCTGGGATGTAGGTACATACAACTGATGAGAGTTCGAATCGGATAAAACACGTGTATCCATCTCTATTTGATTGATAGTTACACTTCATACAAATCATTACAACAAAATCTAATATCAATACTTATAACATACATAACTTTCTCTGGTTCATAAAATATATGCTCTTGGACAGGTGTCCATAGAAGTAATGAACGTATAGGTTCTTTCTCTTTATTACTTTGTAAATTATTATTGTTAGATGAATCAAATGGAAAATCAGGTGGTCTTGGTCTGATCAACTTCCATTGAGGTGTAGATTGTATAGGTGATAGAGGAATAAGTGGTATAGTACGACGTTTAGCTATACGAATTGGATATGAATCTGTATAACTGAATCCATATTGTTTAAGTTTCATTGTAATCTCCTCCTTAAATATTAAGAAATTTTATGCAAAATGTATTATTGATTACTTGTAAAAAAAAACATATATAAGTAATAACCTATACTTTACAGTTCATATTATCTTCTTTCTTCTTGTACTATAGCCTTATATGCAATCTTTGCTTTTGAGATGGTGGAGAAGATTTATAGCTCAGGTGGATGATTTTGATGGAGTTTTGTTCTCTGAGCTGGATGGTTTAATCGTGGAGCTTTCATCGTTCTTCTGAACGACATCATCAGCACAAACTTCAGATAGAAGTGAAGTGTTCGATTTTCTCCATATGTGTTTCACAGCTTGTTCTGTGCACCTCGATGTTGATTGGTTCTTGTTGACCTTAAATTTATCATTGTTCACTTCTTTGTTTTGGTTGTGTCTCCCATAGTTTTGATTTTTGTTCTTATATATATGCAACATTTTCCTGATTGGTTGATAAATTGGATTGATTTCAATATGTTTGTTGATTGCTGATTGACCTGAGTGCCAGGCTTCTAGAAATTCTCTGGTGTTTTTGGAGTTTCCTCTGTCTAAGATTTCTACATTTTCCCAATCGAATGAGTGTCCGTAGTTATCCACGTGTATTGAAATAAGTGAAGAGATATCATGGCGTTTGACTGCTAATTGATGTTCATGTAGGCGTAGTTGGAGGGGACGTCCGCTTTGTCCGATGTAGTGTTTGTCGCAGTTGGTACAATTTATTTTGTAGATAATGTTTGATTTGTTCTCCTTTGTTATTTCATCTTTTGGTTTGCATAAGATTGATTGTAGTGATTTTGTTGGTTTGTGTGCCACACCTATCCCGAAGGTTTTCAGCAGTCTCGTTGCAGTTTCTGATATTCCTTGTATGTACGGTAGGGTGATCCACGACCAAACCATCCAGCTCAGAGAACAAAACTCCATCAAAATCTTTGCTTTATATATTACACCATTGAGTTAACCACTTCTATGAATCCGGTGTTCATCTTGTTGTGCTAACGAGGTGTGGCAACTTGAACCGATGTATGTACGTGCCTGATTCTACGCTGTAACTGACTAACTGACTGACTGACTGACCATTATCAGATAATTTAATTAATATTTCATACAACTTTTCCCGTTTATAGTCTTTGTTACGTCCTTAGATTACAAGATTATCGAGAAATACGATTACCAAATGAGATACACTGATTTATATAATCAAACTAATGATGCATACACCAGTACAAGTAGTTTAGAGTTTCAGTTGGTCTTTCTACCTACCTAGCTCTACCTATTAGAGTTCAGAAAGCCTATCTCAGCCTCCACGGTACGATTCATATATTTCAAACATACTGAGTTTATCATACAAGCTAAATAGACCAGATCATACCATAAAATAGAAAATAATATTTGTACAAGATCAATTCATAAACTGGCTGTGATTGTGAGATGCTGTAACTAATAGATTGGGAATAATTTAAGAGTGGTAAATCATATAACAATAACCAATAGGTCAAATGGAAGCTTCTAATGAAAGGAATATGAATGTACATATAATATAGTCGTACAATGAGAATATTCGTATAATATTAGTCCATAAGTAATTCCTAATGGTTACTACTCATTTATTCTCGTCTGAGTATAACACTTGGATAAAGAGCTTGTTGTGGATGCGGAGGAATAGACCAATAATTATCATGTTAAGCCCAATGGTGTCCTTGGACTTTAAATGGACATTTCCTATTGGTCGATATCTGTTCACTTGTTGAATACTGTACAAAATGTTGTTTTCTATTTTATGGTACGATGTGGTATGCTTGGTTAGTATATAAATAGAGTATGTTTGAAATATAATGATTTATATCTCCGAGGCTGTGATTTGTGTTCTGGACTCAACTAACTGGGCTAGACAGGGAAGTGGGACCAACCGAGACTCTAGGCCGTCCGTACGTGTTTACGTGTCACTGTAATCGATCGGTAAGTACTCTGCTCTCTAATTTTCCAGTCAAGGACACAACAATTAGCACAGGGTAAAAAACGACCGCAACCTAAAGGCATAACAGAGCTCCAGTCAGCTACTTACAACCTAAAACAATAATATTAATCAATAAAACAAATGTCGTGGATACGCACTGCTGAAGAGTCCCACAATAGGACGAAATGGCCGTCCAATGCTTTCAGATTTTTCATGGTGGTCTAGGTTCAATTGACTCATTATCTCAACTGTTGAAATTACTACAATCTCCACAAAACCCTTTCTGATACAAATGTACATACTATTATATCTAAGGCTTAGATCCTTGATATACTGCGTACAACTCGAGCATTTAGATGCTAGAACCTTCCAAGTCACAAATAAGAAGATAGAAGACGATTGAGAAGGAATGCTATTTCAAACAGTGTCAAATATAGTACAAAACTCTCAGGTATTTATAGTTTTTATTAAAAGTGAAATTATCATTTTAGTCATCTAACCCGCATACAGTAGTTTTTAGTACTTTTTTAATAGGGAAGCTACATGTCATGATTCTGGAATGTTCTTTCAAAAAATTGTTGGATGGAATACCTTCTATTTTTTCTGAGCTTCTTAGAGCTTCCTCGAATTCACCCGTGGACCGTCCTCACACATACTTAATATCAAAAATGTCTAAAATGAACTGAATTAAAATGTTCAGAACACCATTGAATGCCGACTCAGTGGTCTAGAGGTGGAATCGTGGATGCCGAACTGTTCACTAGTTCCATACTAGATTGGAACGGTCGTCCAGTGTTTCCAGGTTTTTAATGATTGTCTTATATTCATCCATTCATGATGATGTATATGTTATTTCCTTTCTTGAATTGACACTTGAAGAAATCAATAAAATTTATCTAATGATCAGCGCCTGATGCGAAACTGATATGTCCTGAATTCGAACCTCACGGGGTGCGGGATCGTGGATGCACATTACTGAGGAGTCCCATACTAGAATGGAACGGCCGTTCAGTGCTTCCAGGTTTTCCATGGTGGCCTAGCTTCAATCAATGAGATCAAATAACTAACAATACAAAATGAATAGAAA
The DNA here is from genome assembly GCA_944470425.2 of Schistosoma bovis. Taxonomy (NCBI): domain Eukaryota; kingdom Metazoa; phylum Platyhelminthes; class Trematoda; order Strigeidida; family Schistosomatidae; genus Schistosoma; species Schistosoma bovis. Next base: position 2,543,777 of record OX103961.1, on the reverse strand, counting down.
TTTACGAAATGCTTATACATAGATCATCATCGGTTGCCAAGTTAGAATTCTCATATCAACTCGAAAATAACAATCTGATTAGTAACTAAATAATAAACTCAATAAACTAACAATCATATCATAGAATTAATCTAACCTTTGATGCTGAAGGAACAAGTGATGCCAATGATGAAACTGTATTTTTACACGATGCAAATATTATAGTTTCAGGAATCTTAGGATTCATTAATTCTGTTGTATTATGCCCAACTAAATGTAACAATATATAGAATGAGTAAAATAAAGAGAAAACGTTATAATATATTCAAAATCTAATTACTGGTAGATGGACTAACAACTAGATTCATGTCTTAAAAGAATCCAAACCAGTATTTATCAGTTGAATAATGTCAATTGTAATAAACGTTTAGTTTAGTTACTTACTTATGCCTATTATTCCCACTGGAGTATTATAGGCCGTCGACCAGCATTCTCCAACCCACTCTGTCCTGAGCCTTCCGTTCCAGTTCTATCCGATTGTTGTTCATTTTTCTCATGTCTGTCTCCATTTCTCGGCGTAATTTGTTCTTTGATCCTCCTCTTCTCATTTAGCCTTGAGGATTCCATGTGACTGCTTGCCGTGTAACGTAGTTGGGTGTTTTCCCCAATGTGTGTCCCATTCACTTTCAGCACTTCTTGTTGATTTCTTCCTCCACTGGAATCTGGTTTGTTCTCTCCCACAGTAGGTTGTTGCTCATGATGTCTGACCAACGGATCAAAAATATTTTACGTAGACAACTCTTATTAAACACTTGTATCTTCCGCCCCATACAGTAGAACTGTCTTGATATTTGTATTGAAAATTCTGACTTTGGTGTTGGTTAATGGTTGTTTTGAGTTCCAGATGTTCTTAAATTGTAAATATGCTGCTCTTGCTTTATCGCTCCACACTTTCACATCTGTATAAGATCTACCATGTTCATCAATAATGCTGCCCAAATATGTAAAGGTTTTTATATTCTTCAAAGCTTTTCCGTCAAGCGTGTATTAGTTATCAATCTTCAATTTTCAATTTTGATCGATTTTTCATGATGAAGAATGACTCTGTAATGTCATCAATGAATGACTATCTCACTTTCAATATGATAGGACTTTGACAATTACAAAGTCTTATCAGAACTTCAAGAATTCAGTATAAATTAGTGTTTTAAATGCAGCGTGATCATTAAATGGCTTAAAAATAACCTGAGTTTAATCTCGTTTACAATCGTATTTGTGTATTGATTAGTAAATCCAAACTGGGACGAAGTAACTGTCTAATACTCCTCATTCATCAGTGGTTCTTTAATTGATGGGAATTTGTAACAAAACCCCTTACGACATTAATATGCTGGAGAAGGTAAGTTGTGATACGCCACAACTGAATGTTCGTCCATTACACAACAACTATTACTACTACTACTACTACTACTACTACTACTACTACTACTACTACTACTACTACTACGACTACGACTACGACTACGACTACGACTACGACTACGACTACGACTACGTTTGTCATCATACCATTGTTTATGTTGACTTAAATCAGTATTTTGCTGGTCATGTGATTTACACTCATTCTCATTGATTATTCTAACACTCAAAACAATATGTACTCTGTGATTTTACACTTTTACTTATCTTTGTTTGATATCTAAGCACTCTGTTGCATGGTCCTATTGTCCCCACCTCTTATGCTCACATGAGTTTGGCATTAGGGAAGTTATCAATTTATTCAATCACACTAGATCCAGTTTTTGTATAAGAAAGATCTTAAAATCATTCATAACTTGGTATTGCCGTACTGTCTCAAACGATATTCGACTATAACTTGACAATGACAGATTTGGTAACAATCCTTGTTTATAAAAGCAATAGAGTTGCTCAATATTTTTTGATACCAGATGATTGAAACTAGTTGTTAACGTATACCCTGAACTGAGTTCTAGTTATATATATAGACTATATATATATCAACAAGACATATGTACGATGTTCAGAAAATCTATGCTCCTCATCAGATTCAGAACCTTGTCAATTTATTGGTTGTGATCAGTGTTTAATACTAAGACATCCAAAGTTCAATTACTTAACATGAAAATGTAATACGTGAGCTATGGATTAACTCTGACTAATGACTAAATTCTTTTTTTCAAATTAATTTCAAGAAGTCGATCAGTACTCCTAAAGACTAGACAACTAAGATTTTGGATAGTTGAGATCATAAGTCAATTGAAGCTAGAACACCATCGAAAACCTGAAAGCATTGGACGGCCGTTTTACTCTAGTATGGGACTCCTCAACAATGTGCATCCACGATACCGCACCGCGAAATTCGAATCCAGGAGTTACTGGTCTTGCACGTGATCGCTTAACTTCTAGACCATTGAACCGGCTGACATCCGCCGATGTTAATGTCTAACTTCAACCAATCCACGAAAATGTGTGACACATCCACCATTGTCATCAATGAGTCACTATCTCACAACAAACCCGGTTAAACTTTCCTGGTCAGTACTTCTCATTAGAATTGCAAGAAATACCCCTTGAAGCGAGTTACTAGTGAACATATGTTAATTAATATCAGAAAGGGTTTTTGTGGATATTATAGTAATTTTAACATTTGAAATCATGAGTCAATTGAAGCTAGACCACCATCAAAAACCTGAAAGCATTAGACGGCCATTCCACTCTAGTATGAGACTCCTCAACAGTATGCATACATGACCCCACCTCACAAGATTCGAACCCCGAATCTATTGATCTTTCACGCAAATACTTAACCCCTAAACCACTAAATCTGTCGACATTCAACGATATTAATGTTTAACTTCAATGAATCCATAAAATTCAGTGAAACATTCATCGACTCTATAGTCTATAACGTTTCAGCAATTCATGTACAACATCAATACATCATGAATTCAACTCTTACAAGATAAGATCATCGATATTGCCCTATTGAAGAATCCTATCAATAGAATAATTTATCAATAACTTACTAATTAATCATTACTTACTTTGTTCTTTTTTCTCTTTATTCATTTCTTTATTTTTTTCTATTCCTATAAATTATTAAATTGATATGGTTTATTTATTTTTTTTTTATTTTTTTTTATTACCTTTTTTTTCTTTCAATTTCTCTTTATTGATTATTGATTTATTGATTGGTAAATCATGAGATTCTAATTTTTCTATTATTTCATTTTGTTCCATTTTGTTAGATTTCTCATTTCGTTTTATGACATCATCATCAAATCTTTCCCAATCTAATAAATAATCACTAAGGTAATACCATAATTGATCTATGGAATGTTTCCTTTTATAAAGAAACAAAAACGGGTGGGGGGGAGTTAGAGTCAGATATAGATATAGATATAACTATTACTTGATTACAATAGTATGTTTAATCCATCCAGTTAAACATTGTATTGTACTGAAATCCCCTATTTCTGTATTGGTACATGTATTTCTACAACTAGAATAATGATTAATGATTGATTCAATCAATGATTACTCCATAGAGGCTATTTTCAATAAAGCTTTCGTTAATAACATTGGCCATAATTCATAAGATTGTTTACTTTGTGGAAGTAATGGTTTATTATTTTCATCAAATGGTATTGAATCATCAATAATGATTTTACGCCAACAACCCTAGAAATAACAAAAAGAATGAATTAATTTGATAGTTCATTTTGAAATATTGATAGAGATAATAATAGAATAATAGAATGTAGTTGTATGTTATATACTACTGATATCGATAGATATAAGTAGTTTTAATGGACCACTATTGAAAAGTTAATAATTTTTTTTTCTGGTTTGCGTTTTTTTAGCGAGTTAGTTTTCTATAGGATGGGGTCGCTAACCCCATGCCTAATCCTCCTCCTTTATTCGGGCTTGGGACCGGCAGTAGCCCTCGGAGGTACTCCAGGTGGAGTTCTACTGTATGGGACAGAAACATGGAGAACTACGAAAGCCAACATTCAGAAGATACAGGTGTTTATTAACAGTTGTCTATGCAAAATACATCGGATCCGTTGGCTGGACATTATTAGCAACAACTAACTGTGGGAAAGAACAAACTAGATCCGAGTGGAGGAAGAAATTAGGAAGAAGTGCTGGAAATGGATAGGACACACATTGAGGAAAGCACCCAAGTTCGTGTGTCACAAGACAAGCTCTCACATGGAATACTCAAGGCCAAATGAAAAGAGGAAGACCAAAGAACACATTACGTCGAGAAATGGAGATAGACATGAGAAAAATGAACAAGAATTGGATGGAATTAGAAAAGAAGGCCCAGGACAGAGTGGGTTGGAGAATGCTGATCGGTGGCCTATGCTCCAATAGGAGTAACAGGCTTAAGTAAGTAAGTAATATTGAAAACCTAGTTTCAAAACGTATTTCCTGAAGTTCTAGTGAGAAGTAATGACCAGTGAAGTTTAATCGAGTCTGTTGTGAGTTAGTAACTCATTGATGATAATGGTCGATATATCACTCAATTTCGTAGATTAGTTGAAATGAGACATTAATGTCTTTGAATGCCGACCGGCTCAGTGGTCTAGAGCTTAACTGTTGACGCGTGAGGTGGGATCGTGGATGCGCACTGTTGAGGAGTCATACAATAGGACGAAAAGGCTGTCCAGTGCTTCCAGGTTTTCCATGATGATCTATCTTCAATCGACTTATAATCTCAGCTCTTACAATTGCTATATTATCTACAAAAACCCCTTCTGATATAACTAGTATGTGTCATTAATAGAAAGTGCAATGCCTGAAGGTAGAAGGTTAAGAAGATCGAAGAGAACAGAACATGAACAGAGAATGATGAATGTGGAAACGATGTAACAATCAAGTTTGAGACAATTAATTGACATTTTGCAAATAAGGTATTCACTGTATAGTTCTCAGATTTCACTAAGTGATTCTATATCTTTGTGTTCAAATACATTCGATTGTCCCCACTTGTGTTCTTGTTCACTACTTTTGAATACAAAATTACAAAATCTCTTAGTAAAATCTTAGAACTATACAGTGAATAATTCATTTGTAAAATGTCCATTAATTATCTCAGACTTCATTTTTCTTTCATTTCCACATCAATCACTCTTTACTCTCATTCTCTTTTCTTTGATCTTCTTAACCTTCTGCCACCAGGCATTTCACTTTTGATTGATGATACATACTACTTATATCTACCAATATCAGTAGCATATACCAAGATATGACCAAACAAAATATTCTAGAAGTTGGCGATGAACCCAAAATATAGAGTTAATATTAATTCCAGTCAGATATAGCAATTTTTCATCTGTAACTGCTTCACTTTAATATATACAAAAGAGGAATTGAATCTAAAAGCTCATCACATTATAACCATTTCATTTTTTACGGTTTAGTACAAGTAGAAATATGTACCAACGATGGTAAGCTATAAAACTTGACAATTATTATTATTATCAACTGATGTGTGTGAGAGCTGGGATACTTTCCGGGTGCCCTAACCGGAAAAGGTGGTTTACTTAGGGGGCGACACTGGGAGACTTCGATCTTAAGGTCTGGTCCCCAAGGCAGTGGAGCAACCTAAAGAGATACAGTTTCATGATAACCCGAGACCATTAGTTGGTTCATACGCCATTTGTTCCTTCAGGTTCCTGGAGCTCATGTGCACCAGTGGTTTGGAATCGTGGTTTTCCAACTACCCTATGTAGATCTTCTGTGTCCACCAACTCAATTAAAGCTCCGGATATTCCACTTTCGTCCTCTCAATTTCCCAAACAACACCCCTGTCTCAAGAAGGTAATGAGTAGGATTACCCTGGTGGTGGCTATATATGCATGACCATGTGAGAGCATTTCGAAAGGGATACCAAACTCTCCCCACCCTCGACCGTACCAAAGCATTTGATCTACATCAAATACTATACATTGTTCTCAATCCATCATCGTTACTATTTCTAATCTATCAGTGTATATGTAGCCCTCCTATCGCATACACACGAACAAATGCAGATAAAGACAGACAGTGTAGCAGCAGTCTGTGCATCACTAGGACTCTGCATACACAAGGGCAAAACCAAGATCCTTAAATTCAAAACGAAGAACACCAATCCAATCACTCATGATGGTGAAACTCTGCAAGATGTAGAATCCTTCACATAACTGGAAAGCATCAGATGCAGACGTAAAGACGAGGACTGGCAAAGCAACGACAGCATTCCTACAATTGAACAACATATAGAACTCAAAACAACCGTCTGTCAACCAATATCAAAGTCACAATCTTCAATACGAACGTCAACACAATCAGTTCTATTATACGGAGCTGAAACATGGAGAACTATTAAACCATCATCAAACATGTACATGTGTTTATAAATAGCTGTCTACGCAAGATACTCAACATCCATTGGTCGGATACCATCAGCAAAAGCCTTTCGTGGGAGAGAACAAACCAGCTTCCATCTGAAGAAGAAATTAGGAAAAGACGATGGAAATGGATAGGACATACATCACACAAATCATCAAACTGTATCACGAAGCAAACCCTAACTTGGAATTCTGAAGGGAAGTGAAAAAGCTGAAGGCCAAAGAACACATTATGTCGGGAAATAGAAGCAGATATGAAAAAGATCAATAGGAATCGGGAGTAGCTAGAAAGGATTGTCCAGGACAGGGTTGGATGGAGAATGTTGGTGAGCGACTTATGCTCCTTCACGAGGAGTAACTAGCGTAAGTAAGTAAGTATATGTACTATTAAACATTAAATGTATTATTATTAAACCAGAATACAAAACAAGCCTATTATTCAACATACCATCCAATACAGCTTGACAATATATTTTCCATAAGGATTATATTGTGGTGTATTATTATTATTATCTTTAGTAATTTTTGTCATGGCATAAATATGTTCCCATGGTTTCCATTCATAATTATAGTTGGTTGAATGAGTTAAATTCATCATCATATTTGATTCATTGAACTCTGTCGGAGGAATAGATTCAGGAATTGGTGTTCTACATGATAACCATAAATTTTGTATATCACATATAATCCATCTTAATAACTAAAATGATAATGGTAGTTTGTTTGTTGTCAAGGCTACAAATTTTGGCGCTTACTTCATTTTTAAATAAATGTTCATTATAATAGAGTAAATCAACATGATTTACAAATTCTGGATCATATACAACAGGTGCCTGTAGTAAGAAATAAAGAATAAATGATAAATAGAATGGATAAATTGAATTGAAATTAAAATGTTGATGGAAATCAAAGACTTCTCAGAAATGTGCATCCACGATCCTCCACCAGAAGAACTAGAACCCAGGACCTTCGATTTTGTTCACGAACGCCTAACCTCTAGACCACTAAGCCGGTAACCAACAATGTTCATGTCTAACTTCAATCGATTCATGAATGGTTGTGCAATCATTTATTTATTGTCTGAGGTAGATACCTGTCTCTACTCGACACCGATTGTACTCCACTGGTCATGGCTTCTCACTAGAACTCCAGGAACTCAACTTGGAGCCAGTTACTGGTGAACATATGATGAATCGATGGAACCGTTGGACACCGGCTCAGTGGTTTAGAGTTTAAGGGTTCGCGTACGGGATCAAAGGTCATGGGTTCAAATACTGCGTGCGACATACTGGATGAGCATTGCCTAGGAGTCCCGTACTAGGGTGAAACAGCCGTTCAGTGTTTCCATGTTTAACATCAATCAACTCATAATCTCAAACGAAAACTTAACAATCTCTACAGCCCCATACTGATGAAAATCAGAGAGACTACAATTCATAGACGAACCAATAAAATGTAAAATAACAGATATTGAATTTTAGCGCGAAATTCATTCAACGACGAGTACAAAGTAGGTGTTAAGTTTGTCTTACATTGTCCCTATATGTTCCTTTTCTACTCTTTTGTATGTTGTTTTATACTACTTATTTACATTCAGTAGGCAGCTGTATGCCCAACAATTTTCACACTTATGTTGTAACTCAAGTTGTACTGTAACATTCTGGAATGTTCACCTATATCTTTAACGTTTATTTTACTTATAATTGTATTTATCATTATAATCACTGTAATTTAATTACTGTAACGATTGTCCACAGTTTTGTGCATTTGTTTGAATGCAACAGTTTCCATATTGTTTGCTCTTGGTTCGAGTTTCGGTTGTTCATAAACTGTTACCAAATTTAGACACAGCTATCGGCTGTCTTTGGACTATCGTATGTTGTAATCATTCTTTATGTTACTCTTACAGGAAGCCTTTGCTATTTTCATTCTTGAACGACGCGTTTAAACGCCTAGACACCTCACAAGTTGAGGTTTGTAACTAAATTTTGTGTATTATTTAATAAAGAACCGCCTTTGTAGCGCCTTTGTAGACAAATCGTTGTTTAGGAACTTCGATTTTGCGCGTATCTCAATCGGGGTTACTTCGACGCTTCGATAGAATTAACAGTAGGTTTTCTGATTCTTGACTAATCTAGCTAGTATTACAGAAAATATAACTGTATAGCAAGCTGTATTATCAAAGGTGAAATTTAGTTACTTCCGAAGTGATCATGTTGATAGAAACAGCGTCAAATAGTTTGTAACACTGAGTTACCATAGATCCTTAACACTTAAAATTGAATTCATGTACAGATATGATGTGATTTGTTCGTTTCCATTCCATACATTGACTTTCCTATTATCAAACTTGTAATCAAGGTTTCTGACCGCATTTATGTTTCTAGTTGAGTTAAAGATGGACATTGGAGTTAATTCTTTTGTTTACCATCTAGCTTTTGTATAGATACATTCCCATTTTAAGTTGAACTTCACAGTTAATACAACCAGGTACAAAGTGAACTCATATTATGCAGAGGACAAATGAGCTTCCAGTCGAGGGGCGTTTAGAAAAAGACGCTATAGGTGGATAGGAAACATTTTAAAAGAATCATTAAATTTCATCACAACACAAGCCCTAACCTGGGATCATCAAGTCAAAAGGAAAAGAGGTAGATCAAAAAGACATGATGCAAGGAATTGATAGTAGATCTAGAAAGCATAAATATCAGTCGGCCACAAGTAAAACAAAAGCCCAGAATAGAGTTAGCTAAACATCTCTGGTTAGAAGCCTATGTCCCAAGAGAAATAACAGGTTTAGATAAGTAAGTAAATAAGTACAATTCAAAGTAACAGGTTTTACTTGACAGTATCGTGAAAATCTATATTCCCAGGATACAAACGATATCTGAAATTGAAGGGACATTATTACTTACTTACTTACTTACTTACTTACTTACTTACTTAATTAATTAATTAGGCAATTACGCTGTTCACCACTCGTCGAGGAACATAGGCAAATCATCAGCCTTCTTCATCCGACTCTGTACTGGATAATCCTTTCCAGTTCTCTCAAGTTGCTATTCATCACTTTCATATCTGCTTCCGATTTCCGACTTAGTGTGTTCTTCGGACTACCTCCTTTCCACTTCTCTTCAGAACTTCAAGCTAGCGCTTGCCTCGTGATGCGGTTTGGTGATTTCCACAATTTATTTCCTATCAAGTTCCAATGTTTTTTCTTAATTTCCTCTTCAGATGGAAGTTAGTTTATCCTCTCACAGAGCAGGTTGTTAATGATGGTATTCCATAAACAGACATTTGGTGTCTTGCATAGGCAATTGTTCATGAATGCATGAACTTTTTGGACGATAGATGTGATAGTTATTCAAGTTTCAGCTCCATACAGTAGAACTGTTTTGATTTTCTTAATGAAGATTTTGATTTTGATATCGGTTGACAGCTGTTTTGAGTTCCATATGTTGTTCATCTGTGGGAATATTGTCCTTGGTTTGTCAATCCTTGCCTTGTTGATCGACGATGCTTTCCAGATACGTGAAAGGTTCCACATTATTCAATACTGAATTGAACTTGGAATATATACAGTCTTGTCAACCAGTCAGTCAGTCAACAACAACGTAGAACTTAGTACGTACATACGTACGTACATCAGTTCCGGTTACCATAACACATTAGCACAAAGATACAATTCTCCATTTAAATCCCATAGTGGTAGAGGTAGTAAAAGTATAAGCAACAATCGGAAAGATTAGGGTTTGAAGATATTATTCGAGGAGTATAATACAGTGAAATAAATTTCGAAAGAGAAAAAGAAAAAAAGGACACGAAGAATTCAGAAGATTATAATTTGTAAGAACATAAAACGTGGATCCACTTGCGTCATTGCAAATGATTTTCTGCCATGTCATTCAAGGTCTATAACCAGCGGTTGTTATCATCTCGTGGATCCCAATCAGGTCGTCTACACCTACCAACATATCTGAGTCCACTTGTCATTGACTTCATGGAGTTATGGCATGTTTTGGTTTGGTCGACTCTAGTTTTCTTCCAACCTACTACAACACTATAAAACATCGCTTGTCGGGGCAGTCGGTGGTTGGCCATACGTAACACATGTCTCAATGATCTCAATTGATTAAGTTTCACTATTTCATTAATTGATTTATCATCGTCACCCATAAAGATGTTATATATTTATTTTCCATACAAAAATTATCATTAATAATCAATCGATTTCAATGGTTAAGATCATGTGTCAGTTGAAGCTAGACCATCATGAAAAACCTGGAAGCATTGAATGGTCGTTTCCTCCTATTGTGGGATTCCTCAGCAATGTGCATCCACAATCTCGCCCCCTACGACCTGCACACTGCTAACGAGTCCCATAATAGGACGAAACAGCCGTCCAGTGCTTCCAGGTTTACCATGGTAGTCTAGTTTCAATTAATTCATGATCTTAACCATTGAAATTACTATAATATCCACAAAAACCCCTTCTGATAATAATCAATGAATTCGATTTACCTTTTCTGTAATAAATTCATTTGGTCTTTTCATACTAAATGGTATCATGGATGATGGATATAAAACTTGTGATTCTGGATCAATAAAATATGTAGATGATGATGATGATGATTGCTAAAGAAAATCAATTAAAAGTACTTCAAGAAGAAGAAGAAGAAAAAAACAGAATTTCCATAACATACAGCTGATAATTTACTCTTTTCTTTAGTTTTCTGTGATGAATCCCATTTTTCATTATTCACATCTTGATCATTCCATTCAGGCCATAATGGTATAGTTGTATCTCTTGGTGTAGATGATGATGGATTAGTTAAAGTTATTCTAAATAGGAATAAATAATAAAAGAAAACAATAAATGTATTGTTAGAATAAGAATTTCAATGGTTAAGATGGACGTTTCGTCCTATTATGAGACTCCTCAACAGTGCATGTGAGTTTGGCACTCGAGTCCTTAACCACTAGACCACTGAGCCGCATGAGCAGTCAGTCAATAACAACGTATAAATTCGTACTTACATACATCAGTTCGAGATGCCATACCACATTAGCACAGAGATGCAGTTGTCGATTCGAATCCCATAGTGGTAGAGGTAGTGAAAGTATAAGCAGCAATCGGAAAGATTAAGGTTTGAAGATATTATTCAAGGATTATAATCCAGTGAAATAAGTTTGAAAAGGGAAAAAAAGGAGACAAGTAGGATTCAGGAGATTAGAATTCGGGAGAATATAAAGAGTGGATGCACCTGCGTCATTGCAAAAGATTTTGAGCCATGTCATTCATGGTCTCTAACCATCGGTTGCTATCATCTCGCGGTTCCCAACTAGGTAGTTTACACTAACCAACATGGTTCAGTCTGCTTGTCAGTGATATAAAAAAATATGAATAAAAGTATTACATTTTGTTGTATAATCATGTTTCTTATTGTTAACTAATATAGAGATATATTTAGGAAATTCTAATGAACATTTATGATTAGTGGGTTTTAATTATGTCAAATGTAAAGTTGGTAATTAGTCAATATTCGTAGAAAAATATGTAGTTCCCAAATGCCATGATACGATCGATATTGGGGATAGTCAACTATTCCTCTCGAAATGCTCTCAAATGGCTGTGAGTATACAATCACTGTCAGGAAAATCCTACTCACTGACTTCTTTATAAAATTGAGAAGACAAAAAGAGAATGTCCGTCGCTTTAACCGAGTTGGTGGACACGGAGGATACACCTTGGGGAATCGGTAAACCCTGATTCCAAATCAATGGTGTACATGAGCTCCAGGATCCTGAATGAACAAATAGTGTATAAACCAATTATTGGTCACCGGTTATCATGAAACTGTATCTCCTTAGTTTTCTGCACTGTCTTGTTGATCAAACCTTAAGGTCGAAGTCTTCAAGTATGGCGCCATAAGTAAACTACCTTTTTCGGTCTGGGTACCCGGACAGTATCCCAGCCCTCAAGGAAATCGAACGATTTATCTGGCGCATATCTGTTTGATACCTCCATGCACCAATGCTTATGTGTTTAAATAATTAGGTAAACAAAAATTTGTAGATATTATAGTGATTTAATGCTTCAATTAAAGCTAGACCACCATGGGGAATCTGGAAGGACTGAACCGCCGTTTCATCACAGCATAGAACTTCCCAGCTGTGTGCATCCACGATTGGCTAAAGTTAGACATTATCACCATTGGATGCCAGCTCAGTCATCTAGTGGTTAAGCACTCGCGCGCGACACTGATAGGTCCTGGGTTCGAGTCCAATGTGTGGGATCGTTGGTGTGCAATGATGACGAGTCCTATTCTAGAACAAAACGGTTATCCAGTATTTCCAAGTTTTTCATAATGGTCTAGCTTCAATTAACTCATGAATTTGAAAATTAAGTTACTTCTGTCTCTTCCTGGATAGCATAATCATCTCTAACTTTATATTGTGGAACCAGTGAAATATCACTGAGCTCTAGTCAAATCATCCGGCAGTTAAGTCACTGAATATCAAACAAATCATCGATCCTCGCGTTGATCAATAACAATCAACGCTCATCAGTTGGTCGTACGCTATGGACTGTTCCATGCGGCGGTGGTCTTACTTTCACTGTTATCTACTTTAACTAATATGTTTCTGTAATAAGGTCCTTTGTGTTGTACAATCTTCAAAGCTTCTATAGTACCTTGATACGACGAAGGTGTAATCGACGTAAGATGCTGACCGTGAGGTGTGACTCCGATGTTAGCTGGTTCATTACATCATTCTCATCTAACTCCAGTACACATCCAATCATTCAACATAGATCATCAACGTTGGTGATTTACAATATAATTCTTCAATAGTAAATAATATAGATTATTGATTTAATAAATTAAGGATAACCAATTCATTAAATGATTTACTTAACAATCAATAATTAAATGTTCTCAGAAGGGGTATTGTGGAAATTCTAGTAATTTCAATAGTTGAAATCACGAATCAATCGAAGCTAAACCATCATCGAAAACCTGGAAGCACTGGACGGCCGTTTCATCCAATTGTGGGACTCCTCAGCAGTGTGCATCCACAATCCCGCCTCTCAAAATTCCAACCCATACCTATTGGTCTCGCGCGCGAACACTTAACTTCTAGACCACTGAGGTGGCCGGCATCCAATGGTGTTAATTTTTAACTTCAGCTAACTCACGAAATTGAGCGACACATTCACCATTGTCTTCAGTGAGTTACTATCTCACAACAGACTGATAGGTCCTAGGTTCGAATCTCGCGGAGGGGGCACAATCGTGGATACCCACTACTGAGGAGTCTCATACCAGAACGAAACGGCCATTCAGTGTTTCCAGGTTTTCCATGGTGGCCTAGCTTCTATTGACTCATGATTTCAACCATTGAAATAATTAAATATTCATTCATATAAAACATTCAATGAAACTTACTCTTTTTGTTTACGATTAGATAGATTACTTGGAGACTTTTTACTTGCCATAAGAAAATATTTTTATTTTTATTTTATGAAATTATTCAAGAAGTTCAATAATAAGTTCCAAGAAAAGAAAAAGAAAATCTTCCACTATTCAACTTCTTCAATGTGAGTAAAAATAAGAAATGAATGAATAAAACATAAAGATCAATTGTTTGTTTTGACCTAGACAGATATTGTTGTTACCATGGTAACCATAATCGATTTTCAAGGACAGTTGATAATTTAAAACAATTAGTCTGTAAGGCCAGTGAATTGTTACTGAGCCCTAGTCAAATCATCTGGCAGTTGGGTTATTGAATATCGAATAGATGGTCGATTCATGTCAAAGTCAAAGACAACCAACGCATATCAGTTCATCATACGTAATGAACTAGCCCATGTGGTGGTGGTCTTACTTTCGTTTGTATCTACTTTAACTAATATATTTCTGTAATAACGTCTATCACATTAACACGACGATACAATTGTCGATTCAAATCCCATAGTGATAGAGGTAATAAAAGTATAAGCAGTAATCAGAAAAATTAGGGTTTGGAGATGTTATTCAAGAAGTATAAATCAGTAATACCAGGGTAGGTTAAGGGTAAGAACAAATTGCTTTTTGGAACACATAACAGAGGTTTCAGTTTCCATATAGCCAAGGCTTCAAGAAACCTTAGTATACGCCCTTGAGGGAGGCAAAACTCGACTCACACGTTTTCATCGTGCCTTCTGGATAATGGGACTCAGTCCCATGAACTAACGTGAACGGTAACTCGGGTGGTAGAGATCGGATTAATCACCCGCTGGACCTACACCCACAAATAATCACAGCACAATTACTTCTGAATCGAAAAATGACAAAAAAAATTCACAAAAGTGCTGTATGGAATGTACGGAGTTGCTCCCTACAGGGCAAACTCCAACCGATTGCAAAAACATCTATTCTAGCCCTTGTAGTTGTGTCGTGCTTATATTTGTCCTGTTTCTCTCCAGAAGGGCTTACTATGCTTCATCAACTTGTTTGGTTAGAAGGGGGAATACACCCTTGAAGGCTTTTTTACAAATGCTGACTTGATATCAACCTTATGACCAGTTTCAAAGAAATGTTTCATAATGGAGGAAGATGTCTATCTATCCTGTGATCTTATTTGACCATTGGAATTCATTTGTTTCTGACGTCATTTTGGTATGTGCTCTACCTCTCTTACTTGCAGATTACGATTGCTTCCTCCTATTTAAGTGTTTCGGCACACACATGTAAATTGATAGACATAATCGCTTACGTGCTATTTGGGTTTCTGGTGAAACATAAACAAGTTGAGTTTAACGGAACTATTAGCGGTATTGTATTTCGAAAAATTTCAAAATAGAAACATCCCACTAGTCATCGTTTTACGGTATTTTCTTGCAATGACAAAACCCTTCTGTAATCATAATTGATTGGTCAGTGGATGGTGATCAATGTCATGTATGTCAAGTCCTCCTTAGTGCAGATCGAATGCTATTGACCAAGTTGCAATGTGGCCACAAGTCTAGGTGACTCGACATTACATGCAATATGTTGAGATTAGATGGTGGTTTTGAGGTAGTCAACAAGAAAACCTGGACCTGGGTTTCGTACTACTTGGCACTCTTCAGCAAAGTGTACTTGTAATCTTGAAGGAACTGGTGCTCCCTTCTGTATGATATTTCCATGAATACTCTAACTAGTAAAACCTGAAATTTTGGGTTTTACAATATATCCCATACTAACTGAGGTTGAAATAGGTACTATAAGATACTGACCCAAATTCTGATGAATTTATCGTCTTAATAGTTGAATTAATGAGTCAATGTAAGCTAGATCATCATGGTAAACCTGAAAGTCTTGGATGGTAGCTTACATCGACTTATGAATTCAACTATTAAAATTGCTAAAATCTCCACAAACCCCATTCTGATAAAAATTTACCGCTATTGGCGAGATTATAATTAATGAGCGAACTAATCAGGTATAAGATGACAGATCTCGAATTTTGGCGTAAAATTCACCCATCCATTTAGATAAATAGAGTTTTGTCATTATAGCTTATGTCAGTTCGTGATGAAAACCCTAGCCTAACCATCAAATGTAAATCATAATCCTCACACAGGTTTATAACCCTCACTTGGCCCTGGTTATTATGTGGACACTCTCATGGTCTCTTTGGAGTGGCTCAATGGTCGTCCATAAACTATAGTCAACTTGAACTAGAGTTTACTTCATTGAAGACTTTTTTGTGTATCTTCACACTACTTTAAAATTTGTTAGTACGTTAACAATTTAAACAAAATTTCAAGTTTTTCACGAGGGCAGTGCAGATCACTTGGAAGTGTGCTCAGAAAGCTTAGTATCATGTTACGAAACTATATTTTATTCCAACCTATAGTATGGAGTAAATGGTGATTGATAAATGTCATGTCATGTGATACTAGAATATTTTATTCAATAAAAATATTTAATTTGTCCATATCTGTTTATCTTTGTCACAAATACAAAGCTCCACAACCCCTATACTGATAATTAACATATGCTCACTAGTGGCTAGCTTCGTGAGGGAATTCTCGGAGTTCTAGTGAGAGGCCGTGACCAGTGGAGCTAATCCGTGTCGGGTAGAGACAGGTATCTACTTCAGTACAATCGAAGATGGTCGCACAATTTCGTGGATTGGTTGAGGTTAGACATTAACATCACTGGATGCCGGCCATCTCACTGGTCTAGAAATTAAGCGTTCGCACGCGAGACTGAAGGTCCTGGGTTCGAATCTCGCGAGCGGGATCGTGGATGCGCACTGCCACTGAGGAGACCCAAAATAGGACGAAACGGTCGTCCAATGCTTCCAGGTTTCCAACGGTGGTCTAACATCAATCAGTTCATGATCTCAATCAAAAACTTAATGATCTACACAACCCTTATACTGACTAATACATTGTTTTATCGCTAAATTTCTCTGACTTATCCATTGCCTAGAGAGCGCATGATCAAAATTTTAATATTTGACATACATTTCACACTTGTTATATATAAGCCAATGCAAGCCACTTCTTCAGAGAAATCTTTACTCAAGCCGAAGAGCATCTTAAGTACTCAACCAAACCGCCTAATGATCCTGTAGTACTAAAAAGACTCCAATTTAAATCGGTAATAGCAGTTTATGCTATTTTTATTTAACCATCAAATCGACATTAAAAACATCGAAATAATACAAAACGGCTTTTCCAACTACAAAGAAAAGTGAGTAGCTGAAGCCTTTCATATATTGATTAATTCAACTACCCTCAATGGAAAAGAAGATTTCACTATATATTCGACGTGAACCATCTCTTCGAGTTACCATGTTTAATTCTATGCATAATTCACACCGTCATCGTACATACAAATTAAACTTTATCCTTTCTTACTAATACGCTCACATTTTTTCATTCTTTACTATACATACTTACTGACTTACTTACTTACGCCTGTTACTCCTCGTGAAGGAGCATAGGCCGTCTTTACTATACATACATACTTACAAATATACAAACATGTCGCATATTAATCACATTGACTGAAATGATATGAGATTGACTTGTTCAAACCTGTTCTTTTAATTGATCGTACATAATATTCTTACGTTGTTCTTTTGTACTATTTAGACGAGATTAGGTTATTAAATGAAGTGGCTTACACTAAGTCATGAAACGTCTCAAAATCTAATAACTTAGATTTTTAGAAGGGATTTTTGTGAATATTATAGTGATTTCATTGGTTAAGATCATGAGTCAATTGAAGCTAGATCATCATAGAAAACCTGGAAGCATTAGATGACTATTTCATCCTATTGTGGGACTCCTCAGCGTTGCGCATCCTTGATCCCGCCTCACGAGATTCAAACCTAGGACTTGTCTGTTTTGCGCATGAATGCCCAACCACTAGACCATTGAGATGGCTAGCATGAAGTGGTGTTAATGTCTAACTTCAACTAATTCACGAAGTTGCGCCATTGTCCATCATTGTCATCAGTGAGTTACTATCTCACAACAGACCTGGTTGAACTGCACTGATCACTGCTTCTCACTTTAGAACTTCAGGAAATACCTATTGGAGACCATCACTTATGAGCATATGAGCATTATAATCAGAGAGGGATTTTGTGGATATTATAGTAATTTAATAGTTGAATTCATGAATTAATTGAAGATAGACCATCATGTGAAACCCAGAAGCAGTTTTGTTTTATTAACTGAGCTTTACTCATCAGTTTCTTTTGAGCATTTACTCATTGTATAGTCACTTGATTTTGACCCTTTGAACTTTTGTTCCAATCAATGTTGTAGAATATTCTTTTATATAAGGTATATATATTTACAATATTGAGTATTTTTAAACACTTTTACACTCTTACTATACTATACTATACTAATATGTCTTCAGTATAACTTCCAACTAAACCATCTCATATGAGCCATTTATACCCATTATGTAATTATGATGTTTAAGTATCATACGATGTAAGCAATGAGATATCAACTCAATGAAGACAATGGTATAACGTGGTGCAACTTCGGGGATTGGTTGAGGTTAGGCATTAACACCGTTGAATGCCGGCCATCTCAGTGGTCTAGTTGGTTAACCGCCTGGTGGGAGACTGATAGGTCCTGGGTTCGAATGTCGTGGGAGGCAGGATCGTGAATGCGCACTGCTGAGGAGTCCCATACTAGGACGAGACAGCCGTCCAGTTCTTCCAGGTTTTCCATGGTGGTCTAGCTTCAATTGACTGATGATTAAACGGAATACACTACATGAATTTCAATCATTATTTTCTCTATTAGAGAATAGTGTTTTCTTTCGTCATTAATATGATATTAGTAAAGAAAACTATTGAAAATTAGAAAATAGTGACTGACAGTTTTCTTTCAGCGTCAATATTATTCAATACTGAATTGAACGTGGAATATATACAGTCTGTTCAACTAGTCAGTTAGTCAGTCAGCAACAACGTAGGACTTAATACGTACGCACGTACGTACAGACATCAGTTCCAGTTACCATATCACATTAACACACACATACAATTGTCCAGTCAAATTCCATACTAGTAGACGTAGTAAAAGTATAAGCAGTAATCAGAAGCACTAAGGTTTGGAGATGTTATTCAAGAATTATAATCCAGTGAAATTAATTTCTAAGGAGAATAAAGGGACATGAAGAATTCAGAAGATTAGAATTTGGAAGAACACAAGGAATGGATGCACCTACACCATTGCAAACGATTTTGAACCATGTCATACAAGGTCTCTAACCATCGGTTGTTATCATCTCGTGAATCCCAATCAGGTTGTCTACACCTACCAATATGTCTCAGTCAACTTGTCAGTGATTTCATGAATTTGTGCCATGTTTTGTTCTGACTACCTTTAGTTTTCTTCTAACCTACTCCTACATCATATAACAATACATGTCGGAGCAATCGATGGTCGGGCATACGTAACACATGTCTCAGTGATCCCAACTAAATAAGTTTCACTACTTCATCAATTGATTTGCCATCCTTATCTAGTACCCGTTTCCTAACAACTGGATTACTTAATCGGTGGTTCCAGAATATACGGGCGATGCTTCGAAGACACCTATGATCGAATAATAGTAACCTACGAATATCCTTTACTCTTACCAGCCATGTTTCAGTCATAAAATAGGACGGAACAAACTGTTGCTCAGTAAACCCCTCCTTTGTTTGGTAAACGGATATCTCGTCTACGTCATAAATGACGCAAGTTGGCAAAAACTATTCGAGCCTCCTGTATCCATGCTGAGATTTCGTCATAACCAGACCACAAGGATTGATGAGACTTCCGTGATAAGTGAAGCGGTCAACACGCCTAACTAATTCTCTCCCTGTCATTAGTTCAGATGCCGACGCAACCCAATCCTGAAGTATTATTTTGAATTTCGATGGGGAGAATCGCATCCCAAACATGCTTGCATGGGTCTTATGATGAACATAATTCTATTCAACCAATCATTTGGTCATATTTCCCAACTCGTATAAATTATGATTTAATAGCACCTTCAGATCCTCATCTATTTTCATGAATTTGTAACTGTCACACTCTCAACTTGCTTCAAGGAATTTGTCTTGATGCTACTCATCAACGTACATATGGTTAATAAATATCTATTCAATGATCTAAACAGACTGTACTGTGATTATTTGACAATCCTGAATTCTATCTTATGTAGTATCCTGACTGAGCAGTGATATGTAACCTCAACTTAAAATAAGACAAATTTTATTGGTTGTTACTATGTCAAATTCATATAGATTATTCTAGCTTTTGGACAGATCGATTTATTGATTCTACTCAAGCTACATTTTGACCTTGTCAATTATTCGCTTAACAACTCTGACTCTTTTTTGTTTATATGATCATATATGTGTTAATTGTTGAACCTGAATAGAAATATAAAGTCAGAGAGAGAGGTGACTCATTTACCTTCTCCGTTATTGAAGACTAATTAATCTCTCATTGAGATATGTGCATACTGTGCATATTGCCTCGATATTGCCTTAATTCACAAGCATTATAAACAAAGATGGATAATGGCTAGCAGTGAAATCCATTTTGGAACGGGTTTCGTACTATTTGGGACTCATCAGATGGATGTATCTGTATCCCACAGTTGGTATTCACTCCAGGACTCAAACACGGTACCATTCATTTTAAACTCCATCACGTTATCCAGTTAACTACTGAGTTCAGGTACGCCTTACCTTGTGTGATGGGGTGAATTTTAAATTCACTTGATATTGTTTTACTTGAATCTTCCCCATTGATGTTTAACACTGCAATTGAACAGTCTGTTATTGTCATATGTGTAAATTGTGAGTATTGCCCCGATATTACCTTAATCCACAAGCGTTTTGAACAAAGATGGATAGTGACAAGTAGTGGAATCCATTATGACACACGTTTCGTCCTATTTGGGATTCGTCAGCGGGATGTTTTTTTGTTTTGTTTTTTTCTTTTCAACTTTATTTTACAGTGTATTTGTTAAGTAATTTATTGAACTGGCGATCTCGTGGTATCGAAAGAATACCAAGATCGTGTCAAAGAAATACAAGTGGAATCAGTGGGCGAACGTAAGAGTGTACAAGGTCACAATCCACGGAAGAATAATGGATGTTTTTTGGTACAGTTAAACAAACAAGTACGGTAAAACAATCACTGGTACGATGGGCTACAATAATAATTGTTTCCATAACACCGATCGCGTTCTCTTGATCAAAGTAGGTCACTACAGTTTCAACCCGTAGAATGATGGAGAAAAAATGACACTTAAGTAGTTGTTCTCTATTAAATTAATTCGCGAATCTCTATTCTTATTGTGAACTCATTCTTTTTAATTAATAAGCTTGTCGAGGTAAATAAATCCCCCCCCCGAAATCAATAGAGCTATCAGTTTTTGACATTTGATGCTGACTGCATTAGTTTTACTGGACTCACCTAGCTCATGGCCCTCGGTCATGCATCTGTACCAGATCACACATCTCCTACAACCGTTAGCCAGCTTAGATATATCGATAATCTATCAAATATATCTTTAAACTTGTTCATTCCTAACTTCTGATTTGACTGGGTTGGCACACTTCAATTGTAAAGGTTATAGGGCTAGTGAAATGTCACTGAGTCCTAGCCAAATCATCCGGCAGTTAGGTCAGTGAATATTGGACAGATCATTGATCCTCGTCAAGGTTAAGGACAACCAACGAACATCAGTTAATCGTAAGCCATGAACTGGTCCATGTGTTGGTGGTCATATTTTCGAATATACCTATTTTAACTAATATATGACAAAGAAGTGGTCCACATTAGATACTGACTGCGAGGTGTGACATCGACATTAGCTGTTGATCAAATCATTGCCCGATCATTCGACAGAGACCATGCTATAACTGTAACGGCAGATTAGAGGACAGCGAATTATCGATCGGACCAAAGACGAGCAAACACGTAAGAACGGCCTAGGGTTCTGATTGGTCCCGCTTCCCTGTCTAGCCCAGCCAGTTGAGTCCAGAATACAAGTCTCAGCCTCGGAGATATGAATCGTTATATTTCAAACATACTTTGTTTATATACCAACCAAACAGATCACATTGTACCATAAAATAGAAAATAACATTGTACAATATTGACCAGTAGGAAAATGACACGTGAAATAAGCACTGACCAATAAGAAAAATGATATCATCTCAAGTCTAAGGATAGCGTTAGACTTAACAGAATAATTTTTGGGATAGTTTCCTGAATATCCCAACAGATCCTCAATGTTGATGATCTATAAGGTGTTACTGGTTAAGGCGTTATCGACATCTAACATGGTCACATGAGTTGTTAATCAAAACAAATGCAGGTATTGATAAGTATAAGAAGAACTATTCTTTTTCAATGTTTAGTTAAAGTGGAAAATTTCTAGCACTTTTGTGCATTCTCTCCATTTATTTAGTATGCGAGTATTGTATATAAGATTTTAATTATCTAAAGCTATCTACATGTCTTTTGGGAACACCCCAAACCGAAACCTGACACAAATTCATGAAGTCACTGACAAGTGAACTGAGCCATTTTGGCAGGTGTAGACTATCTGATTGGCATCTGTGAGGCGATAACAACCGATGGTTAGAGACCTTGAATGAAATGGCTCAAAATCATTTGCAATGACGCAGATGCATACACTCTGTATGTTCTCCCAAATTATAATCTTCCGAATTATTCATGCCCCTTTTTTCTCCTTCGAAATCTATTTCACTGGATTATATTCCTTGAATAACATCTTCAAACTTTAATCTTTCCGATTGTTGCTTATACTTTTACTACCTCTATCACTATGGGATTTGAATGGACAATTGTATCTGTTTGCTAATGTGATATGGTAACTGGAACTGATATTCGTACGTACTAAGTTCTACGTTGTTGCTGACTGACTGACTGACTGACTGACTGACTGACTGACTGACTGACTGACTGACTGACGCTGTTGTAGCTCATCCCATCATATCGGATAAAAAAAATAAACCAAATCAAGTAGAATTTGGGGTTTAAAATGAGATCTCCAAAGGAAATTATGCTCGTATATACAGGATTCACTTAATAAATCAACGGAAAAATACCAGATATTACACACTCACTGAATGAACATTAAAAGACGGAAATAATACAAATCACTCATGGACACATATTCTATACACACTTATGAACATTATTCATTTGATGGTGAAACTATAATTTATTTTGACAAACCAATTAGATTTAGAATAAAATGTCTCGAATTTTGGAGCGAAATTCACCCATCCATTTCGTTAAATAGAGTTTTATCAGAAGGGGTTTTGTGGAGATTTTAGAAATTTCACAGATTGAAATCATGAGTCAGTTGAAGCTAGACCACCATAGAAAACCTGGAAGCACTGGACGGCCGTTTCGTCCTAGTAGGAGGCTCCTCAGCTCACTCCTCTGCTCATTAGTGACTGACTTCAAGAGATACTCCTGGAGTTCTAGTGGGAAGCCGTTACCAGTGGAGTTCGACCAGGTCTGTTGTGAGATATCAGCTCACTGAAGACAATGGTATAAGGTGGCGCAACTTCGTGGATTGGTTGAAGTAAGACATTAACGCTGTTGGATGCCGGCTCAGCGGTCTAGTGCTTAAGATCTCGCGCACGAGACTGATGGGTCCTGGGTTCAAATCTCGCGGGGTGCGGGATCGTGGATGAGCACTGCTGAGGAGTCTCATACTAGGACGAAACGGCCGTCCAGTTCTTCCAGGCTTTCCATGGTGGTCTAGCTTCAACTGACTCATGATTTCAATTTCTGAAATTTCTAAAATCTCCACAAAACCCTTCTGATTAATAGAGTTTTGACACTATACCTGATGTCAGTTCGTGATGAAAACTCTAAATCTAATTCCTAACCTTAACGGTCAACTGTAAATTATAATCCTTATTCTTCACACTACTTTATAACCTTCATTAAGCCCCTGTAAGTAGATGTACATTCTCAAGGTCACCTCAACGTCACTCAAAGGTCATCCATAAATTACAGTTTCATCAATCAAGTTTTCTGATGATTAACACTCTACTTTCAATTCGTTGATATATACTACTTATATCTGTCCTTATAAGTAGCAAACACTGCAAGTAGACTAAAACTTTTACAAGTTTTCCTCTTTGTATTAAAAAATTGAACTGTATTTTAATTTGGATCGGACAAACAATTTGCTCTAAGATGTTAATTATAGTAGTAGTTTATCATAACAATGTACAGCTTATCGCTACTATTTTATAGAAGAATATCCAAATAGGAACTCTTTATTCTGTATCGTTTTGTATAATTCCCATTATTTTTTTTTAACTTTAATGCTTATTTGAGAATAGTCCATTCTGTACAGCTAATTGATGTACTTACTTACTTAGTTACGCCTGTTACTCCCAATGGAGCATAGGCCGCCGACCATCATTCTCCAACCCACTCACTCTGTCCTGGGTCTTCTTTTCTAGTTCCATCCAATTCTTGTTCATTTTTCTCATGTCTATCTCCATTTCCCGGCGTAATGTGTTCTTTGGTCTACTTCTTTTCGTTTGGCCTTGAGGATTCCATGTGAGGGATTGCTTTGTGATGCAGTTTGATGCTTTCCTCGATGTGTGTCCTATCCACTTCCAGCGCTTCTTCCTGATTTCTTCCTCCCCTGAGATCTGGTTTGTTCTTTCCCATAGTAGATTGTTGCTAATGTACTGAGAAAAAAGTAAACGTCTTACATATTATGTCAAGATCATACGGTAACTAAGATACAATTGCGGTGGACTGTTATGAATAAAAGAATAGTTCACAAATCCAAAACTAATACTATGCATATTTTAGTAGGATTAGAATTGACATACTTTACAGGGTTTGAGAAATGTAAAAAGTAGGATTTTCTCTTATGAACTTGATCTGCCCGTTAGTTGTGTTGTGCAAATTGTGAAGAAATTTGTCTTGGAACTAGTTAACATGCTCTGAATATGCTTGGCTAGTTAATATAACTCTGAAACTGAATTCATGATTTCGATTATGATTCATTTGACTTTGCAATCAGAAACTATCTTATTGGCCGGCTAATAATCATCTATGCAGACTTAAGTGGGTTAGTAGACGATGAGAAAAACGACTATAGTGAGAAAACTGTATAGCTGAATGGGAGAACAATTAGATGTAATACTAACTCAAGAGGTACATAATTAACTATAGACTACGACGAACGATAAAATGGAAGAAAAAAACTCAATGTTTGCTAAAATAAAGCATCTGAAACAAAAAAAATAAGAATACGAAGCTCATGATTAAATTGCAGTGAATTAAGAATATATATTTTTTATTGAGATCATGAACCGATTGATGTTAGACCGCCATTGGAAACCTGGAAGCACTGGAGGCCATTTCGTCCCACTGTGGGACTCCTCGGTGACAGTGCGCATCCACGATCCCTCGAGCGGGATTCCAACCCAGGGCCTTCGGTCTCGAGCGCGAACGCTTAACCTACTGGACCACTGAGCCGGCATCCAATGGTGATAATGTCTAACATTAACCAATCCACAAAATTGCGCGACCAACTTCCATTGTACTGAGGTAGATACCTGTCTCTACTCGACATGGATTAGCTCCACTGGTCACGGCTTCCAGGTTTCCAAAGGTGGTCTAACATCAATCAGTTCATGATCTCAATCAAATAACTAAATAATCTCCAAAACCCCTATACTAGTAAGAATAGATATGACAACAATTTGATAGATCAGATGAAAACTTGAGATTGGTGGAGGGGGGATAAAAGAAACACATTATCCAACTGTCCAGTTTGTTGCTTTCCTTTAGTTGCTTATTATAACAAAACCAAACAATTTTTTCGGCTATATATATACAAAAAGTCTAATGATATTCAATGATAATAACTCATTATTCCACCTCTTTTTTCGATGGAGTTTTGTTCTCTGAGCTAGATGGTTTGGTTGTGAATAACTGAGCAAAGTGAAACAAAAATGATATACCTAATGACAACGGATGAACATTATAGGATCGACAAATACCAACACGTCATAGAGGACCAAAAGATGAAGCTTAAAAGGATACTCACATCAGAACATTTGGAAATCTTGACAACAGCCATCGAGATATCATGCAAATGACACACAGAACAAAGAGGAAACACCCTAAAGAAAAAACTAATCAAGATCTCAAAATCACCCATGGAAGAAAACACAAACAACTACGTGGTCAACCTATCAAAACAACCACTAACAAATATAGAAGAACACCTAATCCGAAGGGGATTAAATTACCATACAAGCGACGCTTCAAAACTGGAATTCTTCGCAGCATTAGAGTCATCACTCAAAACTTCCGGAATAAGTGAAAAAACGCAACAAGAAATAAAGCAAACTATAATACCGCTAATTCAACGGATAAAGGACAATAACCAACTGACCCCACAAGAACAAAAAGCTTTAAAGGAACTCGGAACTAGAAAAGATATTGTCATAGTTACAATAGACAGATGACCCACCACAGTTATTGTGAACAAAGAAGAATATATCAAGAAAGCCGAGGAACTACTTGAGGATAAAAGCACATACAAACTGATGGACATAAATCCAGTCAAAAAGTTAGACAACCGAATCTCAAAAACTTTAAACAAGCTCGTCAAATCAGGAGAAATAACAAAGCAAGACTAATGGAGAACGAAATCCAACAGAACAGTACTCCTTCGATTCTACGGTAGACCAAAAATACACAAAACACGACCAAACCATCCAGCTCAAAGAACAAAACTCCATCAAAATCATCTACCTGAGCTATAAATCTTCTGCACCATCTCAAAATCAAACATTTATTATTCAGGTCACGGAACCATTTCGTGACAGTACACTGTAGAATATCAAGAGAATGTTGTGGCCCACTTTTATCAAGAGAACGCGATTGGTGTTATGGAAACAATTATTATAACCAATTTGACCAGGTATTGTTTTACCCTACTTGTTTGTTTAACTGTACCAAAACACATACATTCTTCCGTTGATTGTGACCTTGCACGAGTTCGGTTACGCTCAGCAACCACACTTGTAACCTGGCACTATTTCGGTATTCTTTCGATACCACGAAATCGCCAATAAATACATTTCGACTACAGCCATCAACTGCCTTCTGATATTCGGCTTACGGGGGATCTTATCGGTTAACTGGCACGTAGACTTCTTGTAGTGATGATCGTGGTCAACCGTGACTCGACGCCACGCTACAAGAAGTGATAAGAGTCAAGGGAACTATGTGTATGAAAAACTTCTATTTTCTAACTTGTTTATCTATAATATTAGAAACGAGTGAATGAATGACCTTTTATTTTATATCACATGAAAATCTTTGTGTAACTTCATTTAGGTTGTATTTAAAACGTCCAGAAAGAATGTTCTTTAGGTTCACTATGTTCACAATAAACTCGAATAGCGATCACGATTCGTTAAATAGTAGATGAACAACTGATATATGAATATCGAAATGGTTATTGAAATTCTGCTGATGATTTCCCCACACACACACACACACACTGCTTATTTATTACTTTGTTTCCTTAAATCTTTAGTGGCCCAAATTCTGGCTCCAATGTGATCGTTTCTGATTGTTATTGAGATATACATATCGTCAATTATCGACTTAGATTGCGTTAGTGAATAACAGAATTAAATAAGTCAAATATGAGAATGGATTTTGAATATGTATATTTCATGCACTCATTATTGATTTGATGAGGCAATCAGGGAATGAAGTGAAGAGAAGAAAGAGAGAGAGAAGCGAAACGACACACAGTGGAGATGGCGGTATTCTTTCGATACCACGAGATCGCCAACGAATATATCTCGTTACAACCTGCAACCGCCTTCTGATTTCTTGTACGCAACCTCTTCGTAGTGGTGTTCATGGTCAAACGCGACTCAACGCCACACTACACCCTCATATAAAAACAGTCAGGTTTATTATGTAAATAATTAACAATATCAAAAGGTGATTCAATTAGAATGAATAGATTGCCTTCTCTAGAAACTTGAATAAGTTATATGGAGCTTAACATAATAACTGACATAACAAACCTACATTGAACTTATTCCTAAAGATTTTTGTGGTGCTTGTATGAATGAATGAATGAATGAATGATTCTTTTTGTACTTGATATGTGCCTGATCTTAAATTCCAACTACAATAAGTTCGTTTGTGTTCATCTAGTCGTGTTTGGTTTAAATTGTGTTATTTTAGAGATTCTTAGGTCGTATAATCATGCAAATACTTTTAAACATCACATTGGCGTCGTAATGAAGCTTGTTGATGAAACAGTGGAACATAAATTCAAATTCTGGAGTTTTCAAAGGTTAAATGGAAAGTTTTCAAATCTAGACCATGATCAGGAAAGATGTGAACAGTGATGAAATTGTGACTAGTTGTCTTATATTCATTGGAAAAAATGCCTACTATTTATTAAGAACTTTGGTATATCCAGAAAAGCCTATTTCAATTCCTTATACAACTCTCAAGGAACTACTATTAAGTCATGTAAAGTGTACTAGTTTCGAATGTCGGGAAAGAACGAAATTTCATGATTCTTCAGAATAACTAGGACGTTAGGAGATTCGTCCTTGAATTGTAAAATCAAGCTGTGCAATGCAATTTCGGAGGTTAACTTCATGTGCAGTTGCAGGATCGATTGATTGCAGGAATTAACATATCAGATCTAGAAAGAAATTCACTATTGTTACTGACTACGAAGCTTTAAAGTTCATTTATCATCGTGAGAAATCGTTAACACGTTTCTCAGCTGCTATGGTTCAGTGATGGAGTATTGTTTTGAATGCCTATGACTATACGGTTCAGCATAGGAGTTTCATACAAATTCAACACGTTGACCACGTCTCTCGATAATTATAACGAAATAGACCTTTTAATATTTCAGACTGTTTGTTAGTGCAACCTTTATAGGTGGGACGTCCAGATCTCATTCGATAAACTCGTCAATACTTTGAATGTATACTCAGTACTATACGAAAAGTATGGAGTGATAATCTGGTAGGTAGATTTTCTGTCTACTTTCCAAAGCGGGATGAGTTATCCACTACTCCTGATGGTATTTTGTGTTTAAATGATCATGTTGTTATTTCCCCTTCATTATGTAAATCTGTCCTTGAAGATCTTCATAGTGGACATTTAGGTGTTGACAAAATGAAGTCCTTAGCAAGGCTCACATGCTGGTGGCCAGAGATAAATGCAGATATATGTCGTACAGAGAAGAATTGTGGGAAATATCATGAGTTGAAACGTGAGCCTTCAAAGTGGACTCAATGGTCAGTATCGTTTGAAGACTGGCTAAGAATTCATGCAGACTATAGTGATCGATTTTTTGGCAAGTACTATGCACTTGTAACCATTGATTCTCTTTCTAAGTGGCCTGAAGTCTTTTTACAACTTTACTAAATTCTGATTTAACAATCCAAGCATTAAGAAAATTTTTTAGTCGAGAAGGGGTTCCTACGGTGTTAGTGACTGATAATGGCTCTCGTTTTGCTGAGAATGCAGTCACTACCTGATTGAATGGCATGAGGTGCAAACGCCTGTTCACTTGTCCCTGGCACCCTTGTTCCAATGGTCAGATAGAAAATTTTGTCAGGACATTGAAAACTGATGTTGATTCTATTGCTGCTTCAACATTTAATGAACTGGAGAGGGGATTAGATACATTACTACTGCGATATAGAAATGCTAAATATTCTGTAGCGGAATAAACTCCATCAAAACTATTAAAAAGAAGAATTCTTCGTTCGAATATGAGATATTTAGAGTCTGCAGAAGCTAGATATTATAGTGGGAATGATCTTCGAACAGCCATGGGGATTGTGGTGAAGAATGTCGGGAAGTCTATGGTGTGAATTTTAGATATAAATGATTTCAGTACACACAATCGACAAATCGATCAAATACAATTCCATGAACCAAACGAGTCCGTTCCAATTTCAGTTGGTAATTCTAATACTATTGAGTATATTCTAGATCATACCGAGTCTATATCCAATACACAGTCTGACAGACACATAATGAACCTAAGGAGAACATATTCCATTGATTACAGAAACTTAGGTAATAATTTAAGTTATTTCAGTTGTGATGTTTGTATGAATTAATGATTCTTTTGTACTTGATATAAGCCTGATTTTGAATTTCAAATACAATACGTTCGCTTGTGTTCATCTAATTCTGTCTGGCTTCCATTTCACTATTTCAGGGATTCCTAGTTCGTATAATAATTCATATACTTTACATATTGATTGGAAAGTACTTTCAAAATTCGCTGGTTAGTTGAATGTCACTGTTTGCTCGTCCCTGTCATACAGTCCCATTCATAATGATATTATGAAAGGCTTACAAAGGTATAATGACACATATTCTACGCTATAAAACCCAGGTGACCTTATCGTTTCATAACCTGAATCTTGAAGACTAACATTGTATAACCTGTAGGATAACAAATGTTGCATAGATACAAACAATACTGTTCAAATGAATCATCGATCGATTGTTTCCGAAATCAGAATTCACTTCACATAAAGTTCTTATCTCATTCTAAGCAATGAAATCAGATTGTCATTAAAATTTCGGTTCATAGTTTCATTCATTCCATATGCTTAAACTAAACTTGTTGAATACATTTTTTTTATTATTTCAAGGTCAAAATACCGGCCTATCAGAATAGTTTTCAATGTTCAATACTATAAATTAAGAATCGAGACCGTAACTAAAAATCTCTTTCTCAGAAGGTATGACATATGGATCGATATGTTCAAGGTCATCACTCGTCTTTAAACTAGTGCAAGATAGTCATATTGCCTGAATTAATTAATAGTTTAGTATACCGTAATATGGCGGTGGTCGAACAGTCGTCATTTTGAGGATCTATATTTCACTATTTATGTGAGTTACTATTAGTAAATAGAATTCCAAAACATAAAGAATACCGGCTACGTCAAAATTTAAGCCAACAAGTAATTGAAACAACAACAAGCGCTTCGTTAATTTGCAACGTTATACGGATTCAGTTGTTGGTTTGCTAAACTATTGAAATTCTTGGAACTTAACATGATATCACTTCATCTGAGACAGGATTTAGTGTTAAGCTCTTTTAGAAATCTAACAATTCAATTTGGCAACAGTGAAACAATGGAGACATATATGGTTGTTTAGTGTAGGGCCAGCGAAACGTCACTAAACCCTAGCCAAATCATCCAGCAGTTGGGTCATAGAATATCGAGCAAATCATCGATCCTCGTCAAGGTCAGGGGCAACCAACGCGCATCAGTTAATCGTATGCCATGGACTGGCCCATGCGGCAGTGGTCTTACTTTCGCTTGTATCTACTTTAACTAATATATTTCTGTAATAACGTCCTCTGTGTTGTACAGTCTTCTGAGCATTTATGGTACCTTGATACGTCAATGGGGTAGTCCACGCAAGGTGCTGACCACGAGGTGTGACTTCGACGTTAGCTAGTTTGTCACACCATTCACGTCTAATTCGAGTAGGCCTCCAATCATTTGGACATAGATCATTTACTCTGGTGATCTACACTAAATTTTTACTAGTCGGAACTTGGTTTGAATTACAGACAACAATGTTCTGGTATATTCCTCTTAAATATTCACATTATAATTACATTAAACCTCAGTTCTTTGGCTGTCAACACCAAACATTTTTAGTCATTCGAATAGACACGAAATTCAATGTAAATTTCGGGATGTTCAACAGCAATAGAGAGCTAAACTAAATTTCAGGCAATGACTGATGTACGTCTGTCCTCAGATTATTTTTCCACATACTGAAATTCATCACTACATCAAGTGTATTAGTTACGTGCTAGATGTATGACGTCAAGTATGACACATATATACACTAACCTTTTATCCTAGAATATCTCTTAAACCAGATAGTGATGTTCCAATCATAACAAAAGGATAACTCGTAGTGTGATAGGGGTTGGTATTTGCGTTAGCACATCGGAAAACGTGGTTTTCGATTAGGTGCAAGAGCACTCAAACAACTGGAGGGAGGGAAAAGAATATTTTCAACTGTTGCCTATGAAAACAAGTAGTCTAAACTTACTTAAAATTCAAAAAATACACAAAACAAAGTTACTACGCGTGTTATTCAATTGAGCGAAATCAGTCGTTGTAGATCTTATTTGTAATTCATGTTCATCAGCCTGTGATTGGTTTACATGTTTGCTCAAGGTCAAACGCCGATGTATGGGACCAATCAACATCCATTCTACTTTTAATACTATTTGTTACTGTATCAGTTTGCGAAAAAATATATCACAGCAATGGCGTCCAGATTAACGTACCTATAGCGTGCAGTTATTGGGTTCACACATGAGATTAGTTACTATTATGGGGTCGTTAAATTTTGTGTTCACTCAGAGTATCTGTATACAGATCGCTACTTTGTGTCCAGAATATAAAACGGGTAACCTGGAAGCGCTGTGTCCTGCGTTTTGACTTAATTAGTGCGTGGGATCTAGTATTAAATAATCAACAAATTGTTATGATTTCATGGGAAGATAAGCTTCCGTTACGAATATGATGGTGTAGATCACCAACGTAGATGATCCATGTTGAAATGATTGGAGGCCTACTCGAATTAGACGTGAATGGTGTGACAAACTAGCTAACGTCGAAGTCACACCTCGTGGTCAGCACCTTGCGTGGACTACCCCATTGACGTATCAAGGTACCATAAATGCTCAGAAGACTGTACAACACAGAGGACGTTATTACAGAAATATATTAGTTAAAGTAGATACAAGCGAAAGTAAGACCACTGCCGCATGGGCCAGTCCATGGCATACGATTAACTGATGCGCGTTGGTTGCCCCTGACCTTGACGAGGATCGATGATTTGCTCGATATTCTATGACCCAACTGCTGGATGATTTGGCTAGGGTTTAGTGACGTTTCGCTGGCCCTACAATGGTTATGTGGCTGGTAGTGCGGTTAGTGGTGCAAACAGTTTCACGTAGAATATGCTAGGTACTTAAAACCTAAAAACGTACAGTGCTTTCCTGGTCTCAGTGACGAGAGAGGTCTAACTAAAGCTGTCTAGTCTCCGTAGTATATATTCTTCCCAAACAAATCAGTACTACCTCAAATTACCGAGGAACCTAGTAATCCTAACACATTCGCTCAATGAGGTTTCATCAAAATGCGAAACTGGTAGGAATTAGGAGTAGTAACAAACTATAAACATAATGAAATCAGCAACAAGCCAGAGAATAAGTCGTTTAAAACTATCTTCAGGTTGTTGACTAAGATAAATTGTAGCTTGTGAGGAAACTTTTATAATATAATTTAGAGTGATGTTACGCACTACTTAGTAGTATTTACTCGTTGTAAACTACATGACATGATGTAAGGTGCGCACCACAAATTTATTTGATAAATACCGTCTATGAAACGATGACTGATAATATGCTCCTTCATGATTATCCATGGTCTGAAATAGGGTAGAATTTCGATGTCGAAACTTCTTGGACTTTATTACAAACTAAGAACAATCGGGCGGATATTAGGAATTCTGGTGACAACTTATTAGTGAAGACGTTTGCAGGTAACAGACATTGTCCGAACAGCCTATCAAGCAGCCATCTCCATATTTTACCACAAAAACACCACATGGGCTCTCCCTACCTACATAGCTCACTGTTGAAATGGTTGTCTTAAGAATTGTTTTCCTTTTTACCGTATGCAGATTTGAGAACTTAAAAACTGACGACACTCAGCTCTTGGTAGTGTTAAGGAATCTTGCTCAAAGTTCTGGGATTATTATGTATAGCCATAAAAGTCGCTTCGCGGCAAATGACGTGAAATGTTAGGTCAGAAATGTAACGAGATATCCCCTCGCACAACCACACATATATATCACTTCAATTTGGTACTTCCCTGTTTTAACTAAACTATTGAAACTCTATCTTGCTAGGTGCGAAGTTTAACTTGCCAGTGGCTGAACACTTGGTGGTAGTAAATTATTAGGGGGCTTAGTTACTAAGAAACTTACAACTACGCAGCCGACAACGTAACATAACTATCTTGGTTTTATTATGAACCAGTTAACTAACCTTACATCACTACTCAGTGAGGATACAGCATCACAGAAGTTTCATTTGACAAACTGAAGGTTGAGTACATTAGATTCGCATAGAACTTCTTAAGAGCTATCACAGAAGCCTTAGTGCTTAGTCGAAGGTTCACCATTTTGTTGAATATCATCCACGGATGATGGGGAAATCTTGTGACACACAAAATAGTTGTAGCAACTTACAATGCCCTCAGCCCGTGAATAACCACGCAACAACACTGGGAATCAATACTCTAACTGCATTTAAGAATATTATCTATGAGTCGGAAAATAGCGATCCAATTTCAGTGAATGTGAATTGGCTGTTCGAATATGTATGATATTGTGTGCATCGTAGTGCGGAGTGTTCAGTTTTAAGGAGAATGTAAATAACACGAAAACAGTAGAGGAAGCCATATCCCCCAAGGATTCAAAGTAAACTCAGATAAGGTTTTAAGTGTGTGCATAATAACGCTAAGAATCCACCATTGAAACTTGCAACAAAGAAACATCAAACTCAGTTGTACATCGGAACATTGAACCGCGAAATAATATTTTCGAGGTTAATTTCCAATGTCTAAAAACAAAAAACATACTCTTTTACTGTGATACATATTTAGCCTAGATCACAAAATATTAAAGTATATAACTGAGGGAAAATCAATTTAGGGCTAAAGTCCCTGAATACAAAGAAAAGAAAATTTACATACATAAATACATACATACACACATCCTGACATAGATGAGAACTGTACAGACGTATTTTTACTGGGTAAATGCAATAGAAAAAGTACACATATCTTCATTTATAAAGGAATATTTCAAGAATAGGGGATATTAATCAAATCCCCAGGTTTATTGACAATTTCTTGATGCTTTTCAACTGACATAAGCATTTACAACATTTGACCATGAACTATATCGACGTAATCGATCAACTGACCTAACAATAAAATAATACATATTATTCGCTTGAACATGAGTTAATGTACACGCCATAGGCAAAGGTAAAGCGGCTACTTCACCAACCTGAAGATATGCAACAAAAAAAAGAGAAGAAATAAAATAAAAGTAAAGTATATGATACATTCATGGAATTATCACAATGAATAACTAATGACCTTAAGTAATTAAGTATAATGTTTCGTTTTGAAGACAATAATAACAATTAAAGATCCGATCTTATTGAACATTGTTTAAATTACGGGGTAATTGAAATGGTTCATTTCTTTTTTTTTCTTCTTTTAAATATGTGCTGATGATGTTGTCTTAGAATGATAGTGAACGTTTTACAACCAAATCAACTAGTTGAAAGAATATAACAATGACGAAATTCTCATTCTGAATTACATATATTGGCCGTCACTATTTGAATATACTAAGATAGATTCCCACTATATTTTCTACGTTTGTCTACCTGAAGTAGTTTAACCTCTTTGATATCGGAATAAATACAACACTGTCTAATGATTCTCAAGAGTATTCTTAAGTCAATAATTCATAATTGAACTTGACGGAAACCATCATCATCATCATCAGAATTCACAAAATGACGATTCAGTTTTTATTATATATATTCACATATAATGTAGTTCAAAAGTTATTGTCTTCATTTCTAACGTTGAACACCTCTGTGGATTTGTCTATAGTCAGTCAGTCAATTAGCTATAATGAAGGATCAGGCACATAGATACATTGATCCAACTTTTGTCTATGGTTATAAATGATTATTTATTTACAATATTATAAAACAAATGGAATATAAACTAGGCAAATAACTGATCAAGAAAACTGTATATATAAAACAGTACGGAAGTTTACAGTGAATATATGATGAATGAATTCAAAGAAAGAGTATACATGAAAATTAGTTAGTTATAAAGATGAGAACAGTACAAGATTGTGTAAAATATACAACTAGGAAAGGTAACAATACATGTGTATATACTTTGATCTCTTCATTTTATCATTATTATTATTATGATTATGATTACTACTATACACACCTTTTTCCATGGTAATGATGTTTGAACAGTGACTAAATTGACTTCAGATGAAGCATAACTATAAATTTCATAAGAAATAGCTGGTTCAAATGATCCAATCGGATATGTAATAGACCATTGTAAACAAACTCCTAGAAAAGAGAAAGAAGAGCAAAATAAAGCAAGATTTATGTTATGTCTAATTATATTTTTATTATCATTGCTACTACAAGTATTTCAACATATTTACTATGCCCCCAAATGCTCTGGTATGGCCGAGAATGAGGAGAGTCCGCTCTCCTTCTTGAAATGCTCTCATATGGTCACATGCATACAACCACTGCCAGGAAAGTCCTACTCACTGCCTTCTCGCGGCGGGGGTGTTGTTTACGAAATTGAGAGGACGAAAAGCGTATGTCCGGCGCTTTAACCGGGTTGATGGACAAGGGGAGTTCACCTAGGGGAGTTGGAAAACCCTGATTCCAAATCAATGGTGCACATGGGCTCCAGTATCCTGCGGGAACAAATGGCGTATGAACCAGTCGTTGGTCACCGGCTACCATGGGACTGCATCTCCTCACGATGCTCCACCGCCTTGTGAGTTAGACCTTCAGGTCGAAGGCTTGGGGTTTGGCCCCCTAAGAAAACCACCCGCTTCGGTTTGGGCACCCGGGCAGTATCACAGCCCTCACACATATCAAATGAGATCTGTGTGGCGCATATGTATTTGGTGCCTCCTTGTACCATTATCTATGTGTTAAAATAAAATAAATAAAAGATAACATATTTACTATTCATCTCATCAGTCATGTCACCACAAACACTAGCACTCAACACAACTGTTATATACAAAACTTTTGATTGCTTCTAACAGTTCATCAAAAAGAGTGAGTGTAGACACAAGGTTCCTACCAATGTAGGCAAAAAATACCGTGCATTTAAAAAAGTGTAGAATGCATGCTTTACTCATAGACACATAAATTAGCAACTAACTGCGATTTGGATAGATTGTATGTCATTACATAATAAGACAGATACCATCCGCATACTCAAGTTTGGAAAGTTATTCTTTACATAACAGATCTGCACCATCATTACCTAATTCTATCAGAACTGTTTCTATAACTTATTTCATTAGCTTTATGTAAGGAATAACAATATTGAGACAAGTAGAAAACAATCATGTTGATATGGAAATCAATATGCTTTATATTCATTGTAATTTTTAAAGTAAAAGTTAAAGAAAATAAACTAATTACAGGGAAGAAAATCACTGAATAATGTGTGCTCATCATAGTATAGATTAACTAACCTTCAGCCGCTTCTGCAATAGTTAGCTGAGGAACAGGTTGCAATGGAAGATGGTTGATATTAGTTACTGGTTGTGTTGGAACTGGAGGTAGCAAAGCAACAGGAAGTAGTTGAACATCGGGAATAACAGAGTATGGTAGAGAATTGGTTATTTGATTAGTAGTTATATTCTGAGCTTGAGATAAAGATGCCAAGTCCAAATATGATTGCTTTGAATTCCCATTATCCAGACTATTACCAGTGTCAAATGTGAATGAAGTTGGAACATTAATTGTGGAAATAATCCCGTTCTGTAAATCTTAATATGAGTAGACAAAAAAGTGTTAAGGTAGAATCAAGAAAGTACTCCTAAAAGTATTTATAAAAACCCGAAGTAGATGATTAAATAATGAGGCTAACCCTGAGAATCTCATTGGCCTCTGATCACTCGAATTTTATTAATCTTCATCGCTTGTAGAACAGGCAAGTTGTCCGTTTGTCAACTAAGAGAAGAAGTATCTTGAGTAGCAGTCCGCTCTATATTACAATATTGACGAGAAAAACGGGTTATGAAGACAGATGTGTGTGGGATTCAAGTATATTATTGTAGTACGTTTGAAACCCTACATTATCGACTTGTTCCGATTATTAGATTGTCTTGATCTCATCACCGTATTATTTCTGATTGTTGTTAATCGTTTTCATTTCTAAATATAAGTGGATTCTATGTGCCTACTGAGTCACCGGTTGTTTTTCCCTCTTCCGAATGATTTTATTTATTTATTTATTTATTTAAACATATAAACATTTGTACAAGGCACCGAATAGATATACGCCACACAAACCATTCGACTTGTGTGAGGGCTGGGATACTGCCCGGGCGCCCAAATCGAAGCAGATGGTTTTACTAGGGGGTACACCCCGAGCCTTTGGCCTAAAGGTCTAATCCACAAGACAGTGGAGCAACGTAAGGAGATGTAGTCCCATAGAAGCCGGTGATGAACAATAGGTTCGCACACCATTTGACCCCTTAGGATCCTGGAGCCCATATGCACCATTGGTTTGGAATCAGGTTTTCCCAACTCCCACCAACCCGGTTAAAGCGCCGGGCATTCACTTTTCGCCCTCTCAATTTCGTAAACAACACCCCCGCCGCGAGAAGGCAGTGAGTAGGACTTCCCTGGCAGTGGTTGTATGCACGTGGCCATGTGAGAGCATTTGGAGAGAGAGAACTGACTCTTTCCCAATTTCGACCATACCAGGGCATTTGGGGGCCTTCCGGATAATCGCACTTACTGCTCCTAACACCTACCCACTACATGAGGTACCTTCTGGCTAGACGCAAACCTACCAAAGGTCGGACGTTACATTGTCATTGGCGTTTTTAAAGCATTGTTTGCAGATGGTGAACCGAGTGACGCTAAGCATAGATGTAGGGTACTAGGTGAAAAGAGTAAGTCGACTAACCGGCAATAAAGCTTCAATTGAAATGGTTAGGATATATGTTACTTGTGCCTGACTAACGTCTACTCTGATGTACAAAGCTGATTTAGGAGAAGGTTAGAAAAAAATATACGAGTGGTTAGACCAAGAAAAGGGCAACAGTTCATGAAGTTGTCGAGCAGTGGTCTGAGTAGTACTCTTAGATGCATACTACATAATGGAGAGCGATGCCATGCACGTAACTAATAGTTACAGATGCTAGGTAAAAAGAGGAGAAATAGATTGTGACTTGGGAGTTGCATTCATTTTTTTATCTACCGTTAAAACTTGAGTGATACTATAATCGAAAGTTAGCAATGGTTTTGGTTCCGAGTGAGACAACATCATCGACATTAATTCATTTTCAGGTTCCCCAACAAAAAATATCCTTTCAATACATTGATTGCTATGATTTACTTATTGATTCAATAAACATAAACAATGGTATAACTGGGTAAAGTACCAAAATAAGTATACACCATGGAAATAAGGAAATGAGATTGTGAATGGATAGAAAAAATATGGGGAGTATAATCAAAAATAAATAAAAGAATGAAAACAAACGAACAAAAATAGTAAATAGTGAGAGTCCCTTTAGTTATTACATGAACATAAAGGAAAATTACACCAGGCCCTCCACGAGCTTCTATTTTGAGCCATGTCTGATATGTCAAGCCAGTGAGTTGTATCTGACAGGAAGCCTTAATGGAC
Organism: Schistosoma bovis; assembly: GCA_944470425.2. Taxonomy (NCBI): domain Eukaryota; kingdom Metazoa; phylum Platyhelminthes; class Trematoda; order Strigeidida; family Schistosomatidae; genus Schistosoma; species Schistosoma bovis. Next base: position 2,504,208 of record OX103961.1, on the reverse strand, counting down.
CAGCAGACACTAGTCTTACACAGTTTTACTTCGTACAACAGCATTATGCTATAAAATGACCACCTCTTCACCTAGTCGCAGCATTGATAATCGGATAATCAATGCACGATATGGACGTCGCTGGGATGACAGTCGTCTGATCCACCGAAGTCAATGTTTTAAGATGATGATACTAATTGAATTGTTGTCACTGTGGCCAAACACACATTGATGAACCTCAGCATTACTAACATGGCGCTGCCACCGGATGTCAGCAATCTTTCGAAGACAATGATGATCGAACAGAAAGTTGTCGCACACTTCCAACTTGGGGAGGTAAGGTTTCGCAATCCCAGAGCAGAATTGTTTCGACCAATGAAGTGTATACTCTACCTTTTACAGTCGCAATAATATTACGACGGAGCCAAAGATGGTCCAGATTACCATGAGCCTATCTGGCTTTAATTATAATTAGACGGATCTTATCAGTCACTCCACCGTCAGCACTTATACAACAACTCGGGCAAATAAACTTCGACTACATTGGAATTTTCCTCAGTTCGACGATAGATTTGAAAAGAACAGATATAAGTATCATCCATTGGAAAAATATCATATAAGCTTTATGGTTAAAGATGAAATTGAGAGTAAAATAATGAGGAATGAATAAAAGCATACGCTTGTGCATACTTGAAAGAGGTGTGGCACTGTGTTTATTTATTTTTTTCGTATTTGTTGAGCCAGAAACCAAATGTTCTTCCCAAGCATTTTCTATATTAGTGTCTGATGTCAGGTCAATAGTATCATTGACCTGGATAGCTAAAACTGTACCTGATGCAGTTTGAGGAGGAACACACTGAAGTTCGAAAGTTTTTGGTAGAACAGACAATAATCTAGATGAAACAGAATTCGATGAAGTTAGATTCGGCTGTCGATTCGAAGGATTCACTGTTTGTATAGATCGATCTGGCGCGGATACCGAAGGAGAATGAGATAGTACAGGTAAACGAGGAGCTTGAGAAGAAAGAGTTCTCGATTGACCAATACCACTTGTTGGAGCAGGCAAAGGAATCTACCGGAAGAATCACGAGAAACACAAAAAATCAGACGGTCAATAACTTCATAGCACTGTCTGTCAGTATGTTTCAACAATAACATAAAGTAATTGAGAATATCACTCACTCGCTCATTAATCAATTTCGTCAAGTCTTTTGACGAAGACTCAATGAAATCCATTCGACCTGTTAATTGAGTTATTTCTTCCTTTAAACTAGTTACTGTTTTTTCAGTTGTCTCAATAAAAGATATATATTTGGACAATTTCTCTTTTAGAGCAAGTTTTAATTTTGAATCGAAACAGAGTCGAACTTTTTTAAGTTCTTCTTGAATTTCTGGTAAGCTTTTTAAGTTGCATATATTGTAACCATCCTTGAAACCATTATTCAATTTACAAACAGTATCTTGTTGCTCAAATAACCTAGGTTTTTTAACTGACGGACCTTGAGTACATGGATCACAGTCATTATGATTTTCAACAATTACATCATTCAACAAAGTGCAATTTGAATTAGAAATAGGTGTATTCTGTGTAATGTTAAAAAAATCTGTTACATCTGCGTTACAGGACAGATCTGACATGACAAACAATCCACTTAAGCATAAGTAAATGAGACCTACAATAAGATGAAAAAAAAAACAAAGGAGTGAAGATCCAGAAAGAAAGCATAAATATCAGGACATACCTTATTTTTTACCCGACGATTATTGTAATTGTATTTATTGAATCTAATTTGACAGTTTCTAGATTTGTGGATTAAAAAACTGTTTGACTTGATTAAGAAGCAAAATATTCTTTTTGTCTTGTACATGTACTACCAATTATATACAATAACTCAGTCCTAAGCCCAGTAGAACCTAGCACATATGGGCATGGGTTCACGTTGCTGTACCCTACTAACACAGCAAGATGAAACCATCGACACAAATGGTAGAATAGTAGATGAAATAACAGTGTCAATTGTCGTAGAAAAGATTGGGTGTACACAATATGACATTCAAGAAGAATAAGGACACCTACAAACGGTTATCTCCTTCACATTAACTCATATTCATAAATATTTCGATTAACTAATATTATTCATAATTGTTTACATAATTAGTTGTAGTGTAGGATCAGCAAACTGGTAAAAAGAAATTTCTGGAACGTGTCACAGAGCCATATCTGATATAAAACTGATTTGCGACTGGAACTTCCAGTGGTAACTAACTTGTAAACTAGAGGCTCACAGGATCGACCAGGTTGCATTTTTTGGTACTAAGGTTACTGATACTATTTGGTTGCCCAAACCGAAGTAGATATAGCGTGGTTCGAATGTGAAACCAAATGGTTGAGCCGATTGCTTTAACTGCTAAATCATCACTGCGATAAATCCCCACGATTGTATACTCTATAAACATAAAGTTTTATTTATAATATTACATCCAGACAACCATCCTATGATTCCAGGGGGGAGGAAGTCAATATTTCGGAACATTTCTAAACGGTAGACAAAGGTGGTGGTACGATTTCCGGACATCTGTTGCAAAGAAAGATCGCAGACGTTAGTCACACTTACCTTAAATTACCTTGAGAAAGATTGTGGTCGTATATGAGCTTCCTATTTACATCGCAGTTTTCTATAGAAGCGGTTGTCTTGGACACCATCAGGGTGGCGACTGATACTAACATTCACCCTATCTAGCGGTAACCGGCCCGTCGGTGAGTGGTTAAGGCACCCATATCTCAAGAAAGACTTTGGAGATTTAAAAACCACTTCATCTAATTTGACTAAGTTAAACAGGAAGTATCACTACTGTTCAAGCAAAGTACCACCTAGTCAAGTGAAAGATCATCCATCGCGTAACACTTATACTTGGAAAGAGATATGATTTTCAAGTAACGAAATGTTTACTGTCAGCAACTAAAATTCAAGACACTTGTCTTTACTGTAATATGACCAATTATTTTATACAAAGATTAACAATGAACCTTGCCTTCTCAGTTTGAAACAACAGTCAAAGCGTAAATCCTAACCACTGACAAATGACAGCGTATGCATGATTTTACGTGGTTTGTCTTTAGAATATTTTCTTGATATGCAAGGTCTGGTTGGAAACAGAATCATTAAGACAACTGTATGAGTGTCCTTGTTCGTAAATCATTATTTTAAAACATGTAGTGAAATACTGAGGTAGTGAATCTTGGATAGAACAATCAGGACATGGATACTTTCTCACTTCGAAACTTTTGTGAGTCAAAACTCTTCAACGATCTTGATGTCATCCAAATTCAGTATGCAAGAGGTTTACACAACAGGAACAATTGGTACTTAGAACAACTGGTCTCGAAATTTCTCATTTCCTTACAAATACAGCCCGTTACACAGTAACAATGTTAACTGGGATTTTTATGCATGACCATAATCATATTTGGAGCCAAATACTTTACCTAGTAAATAGCGTCTGGATTTACTTCCCAAGATAATTATTTGAGTGCGTAATGTTGCGCATCTGGGGAAATGATGTGTCCGACCATCTGAATCATTGTTTGGTAGACGAAGACGATGAATGTGATTGGTCGAGATATAATACTTCTGTAAATCATGTGTCATACAGGGAAGCAATCTGGGCTACATAAATTGATGGATAATACACACCACATATAGTTAAATATTTTTTGTACTAAGTCAATAAAGTAAGTTGGATGTTCTCTTGGGAGGAAGTAGCGTTCTGTGTGAAACTGAGCTAAGCATACCTTGGAGATGATCACCTTCAAGTGCTGATGGGATGATAACATTTAACGTACAGTCCCGGGGAGGTTAATATATATCGGAACCCAAACATTTAGGCTCAGAAACAAGCCATGTTATCATTTTGTTCGAACAATCCGCCCAACCACATGTTAAGGAAATTAACAGTCGTCCTGACCATAGCAGTGTGAAATGTAGCGGATTTATTGAGTATCGTGACACATAAACAAGGATTCAGGACGTATAATATCCGACACAATTACGAACTAAAGTCTGGTATACTCAACTTTTAAAGACGATTACCACAAAGAATGTGCTGTCTATGATACAAAAGATATTAAAGGTATATTTTATTAAGAAACTATGCAGTCATATTTGCACAGAATGTGTAACCGAACCATGTACAGTTGTGAAGTACATATCAAAACAAACAATAACATACCGGCAATACAATACACGCGTAACCCAGCAGCGAAGAGGTGAGTGCTTAGTTCGATGCAACAGAAAAGAGCATAACCATAATGCGACAACCCACACTAATCAGCTCGTCTTGTTTATAGAACTTCAAAACAGTGGGAGTCTTGAGAGGTTAGCGAATAGTTAGTAAAACACAGATACAATAACTACAAATCACTTTGCAGGATCGATTTGTTTAAATGAACTGTGTAGTAGTAGCAACCAAAGCGATCGAGGTGCCGTGGTGTGACAAGTGGGATACCAAGACACATATATGTTAGTCAAGGTTTCCAAGAAATATAAATTGACGACAGATAAACCTCCTAATAATTATGTAAAACACTGTCAAGGTCGTCAGCAAGTCCTGTAACCTTGACGCCATACTGTGGTTACTTTGATCTACAAATGTCTAACAGTGATGTAGTGTTCTTGATAAATCTCGGTTATTTTCGAGTTAATGTACAGTGATCAAATATTATAACGGCTACGTACTTACGAAGTTGAGCACAGAGTTTGTAATTGCATAAGGCGGTATCACAAAGTCAAACAAAACGTATCCTATTGATATTCTATAATAATTAAATATCTTGTCCAGGAACAACATGGTATTCGCCGTAGGAAAGTTTATTTTGACATTCACCGTTCCCATATTTTTGTGTTTATTCGATCGGGTTAACAATTGAACCCTGTATGCGCTTCAAGAACGGGAAGTCTGATCCTAACGTTATTTGCATTTCTCAAAATCTTTCGGTGTTCTTACCCAACGAATGAACCATTTTGATCCAAGGAATCTGTCCTGAGCTTAACGTTTGCCATGTTACTTTTCTGTCTGAGATTTACCCTAGTCAATAGTTGACTATGTTTTTTGTCTCAGCCTTCAGTTTTCCACATCAAAGATAGTTTTGGTGTATCTAAACCTTCTGTAACACCCGTTTTTTATCCACTTTACTCGTTTTGAGTGTATTGCTTTTTGTTTTACGGTCGTAAACCTTTGGTAGGATCTGTTAAGCAACTCACACCACCAGAGTCATGAAGAACTCATGCAAGCGGCCTGAATGGAATTTCGCTGTCACCTATGGCATGCAGTGTGAAAAATGGAAAAGTTGGTTTCATGAAGCATACACAGATATTACAGTAACTGCTTGCTACAGACTCTGTATGTCGGATTGTAGGTGGATATGTGGCACATACAACATAAATGCTGAGGATTTGCTGAGCATCATTATTTTGACAACTTTGAGAAAAAGGTTGTCAGCAAATCTGAAAAAAGACAGTTCAGGGACGGATAAACAAACAAAGACGTGCAGTGAGGCAAAGAAGAGGATCTTCGATAACGTTAGCATCAATCGAACATTCATCGACATTAGTGAGGATATACAGATGCTCAGCACCACCATAACATCGAGTGTAAAGGACTCTCTCAGCAAAGTTGGGTTTCTTGGCACAGGCTCCCCAAATGCAACTGTGGCTCCCGAAAATTCTGTAGTGCACTGGACCACGTTAAGAGAGTTAAAAATTGTCGAGTGTCACCGCCCATATCTTGTAGTGAAATCAGCTGGTGATTTGACCACACAATCTACGCCTAAGTTTATCCAACCGGTCTGTAAAGAGCACAAGGATTCGAGACGCATTTCAACTCCCTAACAAGGAGAAAATCGACCTAAACGTACCAGGAAACCTGGGAAAATGGTTACAGTTCGCGTTGACTCACTCATAATCATGAATCCTAAAGATTGCTCTGACATTCCGCTTAGTCTGTAGGACAAAAATCACAAGATGCTCTGAAAATAGTTGAATTACGAATATTAATAAATATTACAAATATATTATTCGTTTAGTTGAACACGAAGCTCAAACTCCATAAAACAGAGCTACCGACGGTTACATGGCTCACTCGGGGTAATGACTGCAAGCACAAAAGTCACTTAGTGTAGCGTTCACCAACACTGCCAGCGTAGATGATGTTCTGACGGCTGTTCACCTGCTGCAATCAGATGAGGTTACAATAATACTACTAGCTGGCACACCATATTCTGAGTATAATCTCATCAAGAGCGTCTCTAAGGAATCTCACGAGACATTCTTTCGCGGAAGAAAACATAGATCATGAGTACGCAGACACCGATATTCACTAGGGGAAATTCATTAGGCAGTCGTTGAGGCTCAAGAACATATTGACTAGACAAGTGGTGAGACTCACCAAGAAGGATGAGGATTCTAGACCCCGATTATTGAAGATAACCCTCGGATCTTCCCATATGGCGGCTGTCAAACTTGAACTATTTCATGCCAACAGACGTTGGTTGCCAGTTGGAATCCACGTCCATTTGGATAGACCACATTATGACATGATTGAGCACAAAGACAAGTTGGAGCTGACTATCTCACTTGTAGACTGTCAAGACCATGAAAAAAACGTAAAGAGTATAGAATCTACCAATTTGGAAGTCCCTATATATGTAGGTTGCTTTTTCATTCACGTAAGGTTTATACAGATTAACAGGACGGGGAAAGTATAAACTCCTCATGTATGAACACTACAAGTTTACCAAATAAAATGGATAAGCTGGGTGAACTCAGTAATGCTAATAATACTCATCTGATAAGAATATCTGAAACATGAATATCTTCTCAAACTACGAGCTAGGAGCTAACAATGCTCGGCATATCTTTGTTCCGCAACGACAAAAAAACAGGGAGGGGGACGGAGTAGCTCTGTACCTGTGATCGTTTTAGTAGTACATCCGGTGCACACCGAAGAGTTTGTCAATCTAGACGAATCTGTAGGGTCCTCAGTGAGATCGTCTAACACCTTGAGATGTCTAGTTGGAGTCATCTACAGAAAGTCCACTGTTGACACTAAGTTTGACAATCATATGGTGGAAGGATAATCTCACTCTACTCGCCTCGGATACATTCATATCTTGATTCTAGGGAAATTCAATCTTCTTAAAGTCAACTTCGCTAACCACACAAACATTGGGGGTGACAAACCTTCTGAAGCCCGGTCCGTCTACCTCAATAAAGACCAGGGATTATTCGAAAATGTCAAGTCGGCAACTCATCGGAGAAACAGTCAAACGCCGTCGCGCTTAGAGTGAATTTTTACGAAAGAGGAATTCCTAATTGACAACTTCCCACTCTTGGTTCCTCTGAATGAAAGTAATCACACCTTCATAGCCTTCAATCTCAACAGCGAATCTGATTTAACAGATCTCCACCAACAATTTACGCTGGAATTTCAAACGGTTGGATGTGTCAGCTTTACAGGATGGACCTGAAAGTTCACTCTCAACTTAATGTGGATGCTCAATAAGATTTCCTACTGCACATTATCTTATATGCTGCATGACAGGACGTTCAAAAAACTGTCCCTAAAAACGAAAGGAAACCTACGGTCTTCGAGAAGCATACTCTTCATTTCTTAAACCACCAAAGACTCTACTTGGCTGAATACTGACGAACTAGTAACAACAGCGTACACAGACGATCCAAGCAAGCAAAGTATCAGTGAACAAAGACAGTAAGGGAAAACAGGCTTCAGTATCAAACAAAACTAACCGGAAAGTTTTTCTTCACCTCGGATAGTTTGTTCTATCATGCAGCCTCTCTTCGACGGTGCAAAACCGGAGTTTCTTTTCACCCTAACAGCGCGATTTGAGAAATGGTCACTCTTGTATAACTAACCTGCTGACCACAATGAGCTGGTGGACAAATATCCCTTATCACAAGGTGGAGGTTGGCGTCATATACATTGACTTCTCAAAAGCTTTTGATAGGGTCAACCATATATATCTTATCAATAAGCTCAAACGATTAGATATCAAATCATCTTCAATTGTTTGAATAACTTCATATATAAAAAGTCGATATTTAAGGGACAGGGTCAACTTCACTTTCTTTTGAGGCTACAGGTTGTTCTAGTGAAATCTCCCAAGGTTCGGTCCTTGAATCTTATGTTTTCTTGATTTATATAAACGATCTTCCACAGCAGGTATCGTCAGATTCATTACTTTTTGCTGACGATGTGAAACTATAAAGAGAAGCATGCAACCAAGGGGATAAACCAGCACTTCATGAGGATCTGACTCAAACTCAAAGTTGGGCGAATGACAACGGACTTACCCTTGTCACTTCAAAGTGTAAGGTAGTTCATTTGAGACATGATGCAGACCACAAATACAACTTAGTTAATTCCCTTTCGAAAAGTATCTCAAGTCGAAAAAGTTCTATGGGTGTTGGTACTCTATAAGCTGAAATCCTAAGCTAACTGCAGCAAGAATGCTTTTTGAATAAACCTTGCACTGGAGATGTCGAAGCCCATTTTTTTACCATTTCGATAGATAAACTTTCCACATCATCTTCAACAGTTTTTTTCGTCCCCGTTTGTGCTACAGAAACGTTGTATTTCCTCCCTTACTTCAAGGGGATAAGGTTACATTGAACATATTCAACGGAGAGCCACGAAATCAGTTTATGGACTGAACTTGAAGTCTTATGAAGAGCGCCTTCAACCGCTGAATCTTTACCCATCCGAGTACAGGCGTCTTAGAGGTGACCTTCCAATGACTTATGGCATCCTGGACATCCACTTAAAAACCTAATTGAGCCCAGTCCCAACACAAACCTTAGGAATAGCACCCAGAAACTGGATACACAAAATGGCAGAACGGACAGTGGCACACGTTTTACGGCATCAGGGTATTATTATCATTATTCACAAACATTTTATGGGTACACCAGTTCTGTGAAGAAACCATTTTGGGTTTCTTCAAAATTGCAATACTCGAGTTTCAATAATGTCAGCATTATGTGTGCCATATTTGAAAGAGAGAAAAAATTTTAGATCTCGCTGCCGGCTGAGATTGTCGAAGCAGCTTCCCAGTAGTTTTTTAGGCGAAAACTTGATATATTCTTAAGGACCAAGAACAGTATCTCACTATTATTAAGCAGTTTTTTCCTCTTTTATGGTTTATATACCACGGCTCCTACCCTGAGGCATTGGTGACTCACTGCTATTAGATATGGAAACCTGTTGAACGAAAACTTCTTCAATTCAATCCATTACCAGTTGAAGCATTATGTGAAACTGAAATCAGAAGACATTAGTTTACCCCCGGATAGATGGTTCAAAGACCACTTCACAGTAGAATACAAGCCATCACTGTTTGTTGTGTCTTGTCAGGTTTTTACATATTGGTAGCGGGACACATCAAGGTATTTCCCTGGGACTACTTCCCTTATAGTTGTTTACTAACAGTGTATTAGAAAAAACCGAAGTGGAGCACCAAACTCTTATCATCTCGAGAATTCTAGCATCAAAATTTCAACCAAAGGAACAGACCTAATCTTTAACCTAAAAAACAAGCTGGGTTACTGGTACTATTGACAAATAGTAAAACACAGTATTATAAAGATTTTTATCAAGATATATTGGTAGTGTTGCTCTTGAAGTCTATGAAGTGTATCAAACCTATCAATTCTCCCAGCTTCAAGTATTCAGTCGATTTGGAAAAGGAGCAACGAAAAAATAATTTGAGCTCATGTATAAACCTTACACAATCCGGCCGGAAGCACTAAACCTGTATTCTGTTCGTCATAAAAGTAAGAGGTGTTACATAATCGGAACTTACCAGCTTGTCCTCTCCTAACAGGCAATCATGGCTGTCTAATCTTAAAGTAGACCTGAGAAGGTATTTTTTAAGGAAAAAACGCGAAAGAGTGAGCACACAAAGTGGATGTGTTTATAACCTGTAATGAAAAAAGTTGACTGAAGGAAGAGAAGGTAATGACACATTTTACCAACTGCTCTTGCTGAAGACTTGATATTTACTTTGATTTTAATAGTGTTGAGTGAGTATTTGTTGGTAAGTGTGTTGACCTGGACAGTTTTGGAGGAAAAAGACAAAAACTATTCTTTTTATTAGCCTCAAACCACCTCCTAAATTAAATCTCTATCTTGTGAAGCAAACTGTTTGCTATCTCCGCCCAGGAATGTTTGAGCTTCGGCTTGAATAGAAAGCTGCAATAATTCAAAAAGTCCGTTGCTTTCGGCGAATCAATATTGTCCTCCTCTTCTTCAGTACTTTTATCTATGAATAAGCTTTTGGTACCAGATAGCGTTTCTGTTTCCCCTTTACTTGAGTGACAGTTTACAAGCATATCGATCGCTTGTGCTTCAAGAACGGCCACCGAAGAATCCGAGCACATTTGTATCCACAGAAGAGTTTCTTAAAGCATGCACTAATGCGATCCCGATTCACTATTCACAGCCTATCATTATAGGTGGTAGGCAACAATATTTCTCAGTACACTCCTGAAATCAGTGAGTGTAACAGCTTCAGTAGTAGTGCCTTTGACGGGTACTGACTCTAACGAGATCGTGGAACAATCAAAAAATGTTAAGGGATATGAACATTCATTCGGTTCTTGCTCAACACTTACAAGTTCGAGCTGAGACTGACCAAAATCCTGACTTGCATTCGAAAAGGAGCCTGAAAATATTCGCCCCGAAACCCTGGATTTTTCTCAGTTTTCCTAGGTAAAAGCTGACTTTCTAATGTGTTTATTGATTTAACGACGCCAAAACATTTGAGCTTCGACAAATTTTATTTGAGGACGAATCAAACAACAGTATGCCATTTTGTGCTCCAGTAGGCTGGTGTTTCGGGGTCATTGATTGGGGCCGTTTCTTTTTTTGAAGCCGAGCTGGTTTAACAACGACTTCAGCTAGAAATCTGTTTGAGCATCCTATTCACAAATGTCACTATATTTTTTCATCGGAAAGATGCTGCTACGCACGATCTAAACGGTGTGACTTCTAAGTAAAGAACTTTTATTAATTGGCTGTAGACGGGTATAATACGGATCACAAGTATTATTTCCGTGATACGTAAGCCACCTGCTGTGACTAAAACAAGGGAATGGTGAGGAAAAGCCAAGAGTACCTGTGTGCGAGTTATATCACTGGTGCAGAATGAAATGGAAATGTTCCGCAGTTAGTTAGGATAATAAGGATACAAACACTCTGCTAAGTATTTTTCGTAACAGTCAGCACAAACCATGAAAAAGAAAGCAATAACGAAATAAACTTGACACGAACAGGGTAGACCGAAATGGACGACTGAATGTCGTTAACTAACAAACCAGTTGCACTTACACATCAACTTCACCTACAGTTGGACAGTGAGTTGTGTGGAGATACTGAAGACTCGTAATTCCCTAGGAATGAGGAATCTCCGTCCTTTCATAAGGCATCGAACGTTTTATATGTCATTGTGCATGGTTGGTTATTTCTTGTCGAAACTGTGGGCTGGGATACGCTTCTGAGGTTTTTAGCCAACCTGTTATTTCATGTCCAACATGCATACGTTATCAGCAAGGAAGGCAAGGTAATCACCAACATTGAAGAGCAACAAAACAGGTGGGTAGAACACTTCAAAGAACTCTTGAATCGACCAGCTCCACTAAACCCACCCAACATCGAAGCAGCACCCACGGACCTCCCAATCAATGTTGGCTCACCAACAATTGAAGAAATCAGCACGGCCATCAGACAAATCAAGAGTGGCAAAGCAGCAGGACCAGACAACATTCCAGCAGAGGCACTAAAAGTAGACGTAGTGGCAACTGCAAGGATACTCCACATTCTCTTCAATAAGATTTGGGATGAGGAACAAGTACCAACAGACTGGAAAGAAGGACTCCTGATCAAAATACCGAAGAAAGGCCATCTCAGCAACTGTGATAACTACAGGGGCATCACTCTTCTCTCAATACCGGGAAAAGTCTTCAACAGGGTATTGTTAAACAGGATGAAGGACTGCGTAGACGCCAAACTTCGTGACCAACAAGCAGGATCCCATAAGGATAGATCGTGTACAGACCAAATCGCAACTCTACGGATCATTGTGGAACAATCAATTGAATGGAATTCATCACTCTACATCAACTTCATTGACTACGAAAAGGCATTTGACAGCGTGAACAGAACAACACTATGGAAACTTCTTCGACACTACGGCGTGCCTCAGAAGATAGTCAATATCATACAGAACTCATATGATGGATTACACTGCAAAATCGTGAATGGAGGACAGTTGACAAAGTCGTTCGAAGTGAAGACCGGTATTAGGCAAGGTTGCTTACTCTCACCCCTTCTCTTTCTCCTGGTGATCGACTGGATCATGAAGATGTCAACGTCTGAAGGGAAGCGTGGGATAAAATGGACATCTAAGATACAGTTGGATAATCTAGACTCCACAGATGATCTGGCTCTTCTATCCCAAACACAACAACAAATGCAGGAGAAAACGACCAGTATAGCAGCAACCTCAGCAGCAGTAGGTCTCAATATACACAAAGGGAAAAGCAGAATTCTCCGATACAACACAGAATGCACCAATCCAATCACAATTGACGGAGAAGATTTGGAAGATGTAAAAACCTTTACATATTTGGGCAGCATCATTGATGAACAGGGTGGATCTGATGCAGATGTGAAGGCGCGGATCGGCAAAGCAAGAGCAACATATTTACAACTGAGGAACATCTGGATCTCAAAGCAACTGTCAACCAACACCAAGGTCAGGATTTTCAATACAAATGTCAAGACAGTTCTACTGTATGAGGCAGAAACCTGGAGAACTACAAAAGCCATCATCCAGAAAATACAGGTGTTTATTAACAGTTGTCTACGCAAAATACTTCGGATCAGTTGGCCGGACACTATTAGCAACAACCAACTATGGGAAAAAACAAACCAGATCCCAGTGGAGGAAGAAATCAGGAAGAAGCGCTGGAAGTGGATAGGACACACATTGAGGAAAGCACCAAACTGCGTCACAAGACAAGCCCTCACATGTAATCCTCAAGGCCAAAGGAAAAGAGGAAGACCAAAGAACACATTACGCCGGGAAATGGAAACAGACATGAGAAAAATGAACAAGAATTGGATGGAACTAGAAAAGAAGGCCCAGGACAGAGTGGGTTGGAGAATGCTGGTCGGTGGCCTATGCTCCATTGGGAGTAATAGGCATAAGTAAAAAGCAAAGTAAAATGCATACGTTATCAATCATCTTCGTACGTTTCTTCATTCATTTAGTAGGTAAGCGGTTCATGTACAAACGGTATTCACTAGTGGTTTATTTCAAACTCCAAATTTCATTTTAGTTGCATTTTTTACATGGCAAGTCAGGATGCGCGATAGTGGCATGATCATAGAAAACATTCAGAAAAATTCATATAATTACTATGAAATCCCAGTTGAAAATACGTTTCAGTCGATCAACTATACAGAAGTAAGGTATATTACACAAGAGAGAACATTCTATTAAAATGAATAATTTTAAAGACCGAAATCAGAAGGCACGTGAACTAGAAAGTTTTTGTGACTGACTTCAAGAAGTCTCCTTGTATCTGACTCGAACTCGATTGTATGATTATCGTTGTCGAAATACACGTGTCGCCAATCCTCGTATATAATCATCGACCTAAATCGCGTTAGTGAATAACAGAATTAAATAGTTCAAACACGAAAGTGGATTTTTGAATACCTATATTTCATACAATCGTCGATTGGAAAGCGAAGCAAAACAAAATGACGCACAATCGAAAAGGAGGGTGAGTCAACTCGGTTTAACCAGGCATGAGTAGATATTTATAGTCAAACGAAAATAAGTTACAGACATGTGGTAAGATAGAAAATGCACACACATGAGCTTACACAAAAGTCAGGTCTGATAAGCGAATGAGTAGCAGGGTGAAAATGTGGCTTGAGAAAAATAAACAGACCGGTCCATCTAGAGGCTAGAATAACTTATGTGGGCTTGTCATGGTACCAGCCATTGCAAACATACGTAAACTCTGAAGAATCAAATATCAACCCCAGAAGGTCCACAATTCTCCCAGTCTAACTATATGGAACTTATGATCGTTAAAACAGATAGTAAGAGCCAGACTTCATGTTCACGAACTTTAACTGCTTGTCAGGAGAGAATCGGAATTATCCTTATTACAAAGTACCTGTTGACTGAATAGATGTGGTTAAAACTTTTCAGTTATTGTGTATGTATATGTTTATATGTATCCTTATATTTCGGCAAGATTTAGTCGACAAGCGACTGTTTTCGGTTATTAGATGGAGGAGTGAGTAAAATAACTAAAGAGTTCGAGAACTCATGACATTCATGTTCGAATTTTAAAATCTCTGGTAGTTCGGTACAACATGTAACCGGAGCAGTCGAAATTGATGAGTTTAGAGGGATATTGTATTTAGTTCATCTATGTAGCACGATAGACGGTTAGAAAAGTTTCATCCAAGGCTTCTGCTTACAAGAGTCTAGGAGTTACAGGATTCGTGATTAGTGACCTAGGAACAATGAGTGGCTGTAAGGCGGACTCTGTCAAGGTCTCTTAGCCATATGGGACATCTATGTACTTAGTGACACCTCCCATGACGGATAATGAACGTAAGTGAATAAGTAGGCACGTTGTGTTTATGATGTAAATATACTCAGGATGTTATATCCGAGTCACATTTAGAAAATGGGGTTCAGTTAGTGATATCTTGTCAGAATTGTGTAGATGGTACACCAGGACGGGTTCAGAGGCGATTAACACAAATAGTGGACTTTATCTCTAACAAATCTTAAGAAAAAAACGAGAAATATTGGACTAAATAAAAATCAATAATCTACATCTGGGTTTTCATTGATCTCATCAAGTAGTGCATTACTGGAATTCCCTGTATGAACACATAGTATTAGAATCTTCTATTAGTATGCTCCAAGGAACACTGGATTCTCATAATAATAAAAACTATAAAGTCACTCAGTAATTGATATAATAGATAGTTCAAAAAAATTTTTTCTCTCAAGTATAGTACGGTAGTACGTCAACGCAATAATAAGACTAGTCACATTATATCAGGATCAGGATTTATGACCCAGAATAGAGAACCGGGTTAACACGAGGTAATACTCTATTCGATTCAGTTATAGGCAGCTACATTCAGTTAGTTCATGGTAGAAATCAATGAAAGGAAATGAAATCATAAATTTATTAGTCCGCATGTTGTTTGTTGTTTGAGTACTATAGACTTCCATTACTTTTAAATCTCGAGTCGTTTTCCTAAACGAGAGTCATATAGTAGTACCGTCGAACCCCGTACATTCAGAACTTTAATCTTTAACTTATACTTCTGGAGAGTGAAGACGGACTGCTGCCCTCGCAGCTATTATTTAGTGTTTGTAGCGTCCAAACCCCGTTAGTTTCGGGTTCTTTATGCCTCCTATGAGACGTCAGTTCCTAGACCTTCCCCAAAGATAAAACCGAAGAACAATTGTACGGAGGTTATGACAATTCACAATCACTACAGAAATGATTAGAAAGTATATAGACGAGCTGCGTAAGTAGGCAAAACAGCGGTTGAATTGTTTAATGCAACTTCTACGCAAAATAAGAAAGATTGATCAAAAGGAGAGTTCGCTCTTCGGCAAGTTCATTTTCAAAGCTGTACGATCGCAAATATAAATATATATACTTACTGTTCAAGCTGATGACAATTACAATAATAGTGATTGTGAATTCCGTTTAACATGGTATCAGTAAGGTAGAACAAAAAGGTATTAAAGAGTTACATTTCTTTTATCAGAGAAACTGATAATAGTTTTGTTATTGATGCCCTGATTATTAGCCGTATAAATAGGGATGCATCTGCATTAGACCATATACATGTAATCAAGATAATCATAGAAACAGAAATAAACCAGCTGCGGGAAGGCAGATGGTTTTGAATGAAGAAAAGTATGAATAAGAAAGAAAATAATAAAATATTAAGGCCATGACAGAAGAAGAGGTTGCACCAGTTTCTTTTGCACGCATAATTTGAGTGTTTCCAGATGCACAGTTAATACCAGGGTACTGTTAGGAAGATACAATATAGCTGCATTTGTCAGCATTCTACTTACCCTGTAGATTACTCTGAGTCAAGAGCCCGCTCCTATTAAGTAACCCGTGTTCACAAGGTTTATGATTATTGGGCTTTTTCCGCCTCCTTTTGGTCAGGCAGGATAATATTTTTGAATTCCTTTGGACAAAGTACACATCAAATAATTTACATGCCTGACTCGATATTAGCAGGTAAATTGGTGAATGCAAACAGAGTTGGGCGAATTAGATAATTTAATTTCAAAATTATTGAATAATGTTGATTGGCTGGAGATCACTATTCGCAAAGATGATGCGAAAAACGTTCTTTTTGGAGAACTGGAAATTCTCCACTTTAGGAAAATTGTAACTTCACCACTCCTGAAATCGATGTTCATGTAAAGTGTTTTCTGTTCTACAGAGGTTATTTGTGCTCCATGTGGTTTGGGTTTTTTATTTGTCCGGCCAAATCTAGAATACATTAATTAAATAGATTGCTGAAGAAGTCAAAAATAGTTATTTGTTGTCGAGGAGGTACGTCCCTGTGGAGTGGTAGAGGCGATTCTGCTGGCTGATGACTGAACCCCCATGCTGTAAGGCTGACAGACAACAGTGTGTGAAAGCATTTTATATGCGGGCCGTGAATAACATAATAATCAAACTAGTAAGGAATATAAACCAGTGTCCTATCAAATGAATAAATCGCTCCAAATAGTCTGAAAAAATAACACCATCGTCAGTCGGTAGCCCAGTTTAAGCAATCCAAGCAAATCTAAAGAAGAAACATGGCAGCCATCAAGAGAAGAAATCAATTAAAACAAATTCAACATGATATGAAGATTACAATGCAAATAACATCAATAGTAACAATAACGTGGAATTAGAAACAAACGGAATACTGAAATGGTGATGATGATAAACTAGCTTTACAGCCAAGAGTAAGTAAATTGGTTATTGTTACTTAAAACACATACACGAATGAATTGTCACTAGTTAGCATACACAAAACGTTGAGAAAAGATATTAGAATGTGTTTTTCTATTTACCCTAACGAGGTTTGTAAATTCGTCGGTGAATAACTGAGAAATACACCCGATATGTCAATAGAATATTTTATTGAAGTTCACGAACGCACTAAAAATGGGGCATAGATCAGTTTTACCAAATGAATTTTATGGGAAACCGAACTGACATAAGTTACATGTGGGCTAAAATCCGTAACCTCTCAGCCAGTCTTGATCATAACTTAGAGAAATACATGCTACCAACGTGTTTCAACTCAAGTTGCTGGTTTAACTCATATGTTACGAACCGGTGTAATTCACGAAATTGGGTAAAAGAATCCCGTTTTGTGGCATGTAACAGGCGTTTCATGTGCGTATAATATCTATCGTAAAGCATTTAAGTACTGGGACATCTACGATGGTTGCTTCTTTGTACTTTAAACATAGTGAGAATAATTACCAAGGCTGGGAATGAATACTCAACAAACAGGAAAGGGGGAAATATATCTGATAACACGAGCCAATTAATAAAAATGTAGTGCTCTTCAGATGTCAAGTACAATGGAAACACTACACTAACGACTGCTTTCTTGGTGGGTAAAAATGTTTTGTTTAAATCTGTCAAGATGAAATTCATATTCATCATAAGGCGCTAGCTACTTTCTATACCTTTCACACGGGTAAGTTCACCTTTTTTTCGTCCCACTCTAATTGTTTGTATGGTTGCACTAAAGAATGTTTGTTTCTGACAATATTTTCTAATCCAGCAGCTTTTTCTCGATTGGTAAAAGTGTTGATTGTAGGTTTCTGTGTATTAGTCGAGAATTTTGTAAACATGTGTATTATGTTACGTATGTCTTGTCAGCTACAGACAAAACCTCCGCTTATGCACAGGCACATTGTCATCACTATCGATGATAAGCCTGTCGTGTAAATCAAGTAAAACTATTCAAGATAGCTCAATATTATCATTGCCAAGTAAATATAGTCAAAATTCTATCTCGTTATCATTCAATCGTTGTATTTATAATCCTTAATTACTGCAGAAGTCTACTTTCTGAACTAATCGTCCGTTCATCCAGTGTACTTTGCGTAGGTTGGAGATATTTATAGGTCTTCCGCTTTCGGCTGTATGATAAGTATTTGTAAACCATGGCCTTGTTTTTTCTGATACGACATCCAGATTTGATTAGAGATTTTCCGTAATACCTGTTGTACGGTCTTGCACTCTTGTGCAAGGCCATCATTCATTCTCTGCGAACCATAGACTATCGTCCTTGATTAAAGTATCAGTTTTATTTGTTTAGATACCCAATTTGTTGATAGACAACAGCCAAAAATTTATGATGGACACCATTTATGATAGTATTTCTGCGCTAATTATCCCTTGCGTTTGACTCATGCATTTTTTTGTTACTGTAGCTACGCAGAATGCCACGCCGTTCCAACGCTAATTCTGACGAAAGTCCAGTGACCAGACGTACTAGTGCTCGAATTGCTGCTGCACAGGCAGCGTCCCCTGCCAAGTCTCCAGCTAAATCTCCCCGTCGTAAAGTAAGTTGACATCTTGCTTGACACTTCCAGCGGCAGTCTACTGAACCAGCTAAAACGGTTTCTGACGACACTGAGTCACAACAGTCGCAAGTTAAGAGTGAGAGTAGTATGGAGGAGCTGAATGGTATCGATACTAGTTCTGTAAAGGATACTGAGCTAACTCATGATCTAGCGGATATACCTCACAAAAAAACCAAGGTTGATAAGGAGTCAGACGATGGTAATAAACTTTGTTCTATACAACTCTCAGTAGATCATTTGTGTTCCGACCCCGAGAAGACTGAAGTTGAGCTACTGAAGGAAAATGACACGGTTGTAAATCAAACTCAAGATTCAAATACAACCCCTACTGACTTCGAAGTCGTCGAACATAGTTCAGTACCACCACCTGACAGTGCCGAGGTCCAAGCAGCCATCTCGGCGCAAGGTGATGACGGTCAGTTATTGGTTGGATTTGTTCAAGTGAATAAGGACGAGTTACCGCCCTCTAATAGTTTGGAAACAAAACAAGTTCCAGCCGCTTTGGAGTCATGTAATGAAACAGTAACATGTGGCGCAGAAAGTGTCAAAAGGACGGATCCTAATGTAGAACCCTGTGTGAATAACCTAAATGGCAACTTTGGGTCCCAAGAGTCTAGCAAAGGTAATTCTTATTTTTCAACGGTCTTAAAATTCAGATGAACCTTCAAAACCCAATGGCACCGTACATGTTGAAGCCCACCACAAAACTCCCGTTCCTATTGAAGAACCAGTTATCCAACCACTTGTTGCTCCGGTTACTGGAGATATTGTTCTCGATGCTGTACCCGAAGTGGTTTCTCAGCAGTAATTCATCTTGATTCCTCATTTATCAAATATTTGTCACTTCGCAAGCATCATAAACTGACTGGTTAGTTTTTCGTTGAAAATACTGTTAATTTGGCAGCCCGGTCGTTAAGAACTGGTTTTGTTTAATTGTATGTTCATCTATGGATACAGAACTTTTATAAAACTAACGAGTCAGTTATATTGACCCTCATCCACTAAACTCTACACCACACGTTTCTATCCATTCCCCGTGTAGGTCACTGGTCCTTCAGTATAAACAATGTGTCTGATGATATTTATACACAAGTTTTTCCGATATTTTGCTTCGTTTTGTTTGTTTCATTCCTTCATGTAAACGCTTACTTCATGAAATTCACAGTGTTGATATTCATCATATACTCATATACGCTTGCGAGATTTTCTATTCTACTCATCATTGTATGTTCGTTTTTAACCTATTTCCATAGTTCCATGTTTTATAGTCACTATGCAATAGTTATTGCGTTGCCTGTATTATCACACTCCATTTGCATTTGGTTGTTTATAAAAATTAAAATTCATGTTTAATACTTGATTAGTGTGTTTTTAAACCCGATATATTGTCCCATTGTTTTAGTATTTTTAATTTGCTGCTCGCAAATTTCGACTGCGATAAGTTGCTTTGAATTCTTAGTCTGTTTCAGTTTATTAGAACTTTCACACGTGTATGTTCTTATACCTTCTTAGTAGCTCGATTAATTTCTTTTAAAAATAGATATCCTTTACTACTTCAGTGATAACTTAGTTGATTGTGTGTTTTTAGTAATAGTATGCATCAAAATCAGATAAGGCGTCAACGTACTTCCGAAAGTTACTTCAATCTAGTACTTTCCTAAAAGACTGAATAGGTGTGTATGATTTTTCTTTTACCATCTGATTCGGGCTTTGTATGCAATGTAGACTACAAGTGGTCTCGTTTTTCTAGTCCTCATCTTCGCAAAATAGTAACTGGTGACGAAAATAATTATTTGAAGGATGTAAATACCGAATAACATTGCGTAACACCTCAAATAAGTGTTATTGTCATTTGAATGTAGGGTAGTAGTGAATATCTTGCCAGCCAGTAGTCTATCAGTACAACTTCATTTGTCGGACCTGTCTGTTTCTTAGTTTTTACATAGACGCCCATCGAAAGTTTTACTAATTGATTTATTAGAAAATTCACCTATTGACTTGGAGTATGCCGATCGTTGTTCTTTTTTAGGAAGTTCCCTAGATTTGTTGAACAATGCGAAATGTTTGGGATACGTTATCCCCCTTGAAATCTCAAATGGAGCATCATGAGTGGTTTTCGTCAATGTCCGTTCTGTTCACGGAGTGAAATCAACCGGCACACATTGAAATTCATATCAGTCGTTCGTCTGTCCCATCGACACTGATACAAAAAAGACTCATTTGACTTCGGCCAATGTTTTCTACCCGTAACATAAACGAGATATTCATATGCACACCAGTTCGCTCCATAGTACACTGCGTTTATGAAGATAGGTTACACACAGTCTATTATGGACGTCTTCGAAGCAGTCATCATCATATTAGTAATAGTGAGATGAAATGTAAGACTTTAGGTTAAAAATGATGAATCGGTTGACGTAGATATACAAGTTCATCAACCGAGGTAGTATAGTATTCTAATTATAGTATGAATTAGGAATCCCAGGATTAACGCAATTGAATTAAGAAGACACAGGCACAACGAATGTACTGTATTTAGAATTCGAAATCGAGCATTCAACAAGTACAAAAGAATCATTAGTTAATTCAAACACCACATCCGCCACAGCTTAAATAGAAGTATAAGTGTTTGTAATCGGTTGTACGT
The DNA here is from genome assembly GCA_944470425.2 of Schistosoma bovis. Lineage (NCBI taxonomy): Eukaryota > Metazoa > Platyhelminthes > Trematoda > Strigeidida > Schistosomatidae > Schistosoma > Schistosoma bovis. Next base: position 2,482,831 of record OX103961.1, on the reverse strand, counting down.
CTTCTTGTTAAGTTCATCCTGAGTCTGTCCGACATTGTATAAGATAAAAACTTTGTAGTATCTAGAAAGTGCTCATTAGTATTGGAATTAACAAACGAAATCGGAACAGACTCACCTGGAATTGTATACAACCAGCATGTCGGTTTTGTAATGAAATCATTAATATCTAGAATTCGAACCATAGATTTTTCAACACTATCCCCCCCCACGAAATAATGTTGGATCTTTATACTCCCAAGTTATGAATAATGTGGCTTCATTTAAAACATATATCTCACATTGTTTAGAGTAAACATTAGAACTGTTTTTGTGATAAGAGTAAACAGCAGTTGATATGAAATCATCCGAAATATAATAAAACTCGAGGTCACTTAGTACTCGTGCTTCGCATTGGGCAGGTTTTTCACAAAGATCAAATACATTATAAGGATAGGTAATATATGATATGACATCAGGATTTGATTCTTCTGAAATATTCTCATGAAATTCATCAGGACTGTCATTGCAGAGCGTAGGATCGTTAGAAAAATCAGCATCTATCCAAACCACATCAGGTTTTCGATCATGATTAGGTTCATTTAACATATTTTCCTCAGAATTGCAAGTAATTTCATTAGAAATATGTGAATCATTAGGAAAAGTCATACTTGGTACAATAGCATGAGAATTCTGATAAATCGGTTGATTAGGAAATGTTGTCTCACAAGAATTCTGGATTTCATTTAACTCTGAACTGCCATATGACTCTGCACTGTCTTTTGAAATCGTTGATAAAGATAAATGATCATCATGAATACTCGACTCAGTAGAATCAGAATTACAAGACTTAATATTAATTGCAGTAAGATGAACATTAGCATTACAAACTGACTGAACTTGTCCAATATCACGACATTTAAAGCATTTAGAATTATGAAATTTACATGAATTAGAAGAGTGGAACTTGCAACAGGACAAACACTGACCAAACTTGTCCCCATCCTCGTGAACTGCATCCAAATTCAATGAATTGTCTGCATAACCTTGAGTATGCACTAGGTTGAGATGACGTAGTAATGTAGTGGACTTTTTTATATCCTCATGAATCATTTTACGAAATCTTCCTCCTTTACGACATTTGAAATTTGTATACTGAGCATAGTCTAGCAGTAGATCCTTGAGAGCTGTATAAGAAAGCGAAATGGGTTTTTCCGGCATAGCCAGAGTTCTTAATAAGCTGTATGCTTCTTTTCCAATGAATGTGAGGAAGTGTGCCACAATATTAACATCCTCATCATCTTCCTTGGTCATAGCCCAGATTTCGAACCTTTCAAAGTAATCTTCAAAAGCTTCTGAAGTTGAATGAATATCTAACTTTTCCATTGCAAGCTCCATCGCGACGCCAATATAGTATTCTAATTATAGTATGAATTAGGAATCCCAGGATTAACGCAATTGAATTAAGAAGACACAGGCACAACGAATGTACTGTATTTAGAATTCGAAATCGAGCATTCAACAAGTACAAAAGAATCATTAGTTAATTCAAACACCACAGGTAGCCGGGATGTGTTACGTATATTTACGGCCTACCGTGATAAACAATCGTGGTTGGCATGTGTTGAACGAAGACTGGCTAAATAAATACTCCTAACCAGTTCACGAAGGCATCTACTGTTGGTCTTTGGTTGGATGAATAGGTTCTGCATGTTTGCATTTGTGTTGGCCGTAGTTTATAGTTGATGACAGCCTTCAATCATTTGCATTCGTGGATTTATGCTTATTAATTCTTATGGTGAGACTATAATTTATGGACGACCTTAGAGCGACGCCAAAGTGATTTTGAGTGTCCACCTAATAACTAAAACCAAATAAGGGTTATAAACCTGTGTGAGGAATTAGGATTATGATTTACAGTTGATGGTTAGGATTAGAAGTTACCTTTAGGGTTTTCATCACGAACTGACATCAGCTAAAATGCTAAAACACTATTTGGCTAAATGGGTTGGTGAATTTCGCGCCGAAATCCGGGACCTGTTACCTTATGCCTGATTGGTTCGTCCATGAGTTATAGTCTCACCTTTAGTCTTGAACTCATTGTCATTCCATACTTCTCATTTCTCTGCCTAGTTTATTATCTTTGAACTGGGTTCCTCATGTTTATCTCTGAATTGTATTTAACGTGATTTTTCTTATCGTGTCTCTTGTTAATTTCATTTGCTATGCTGTTGTATGGTGTTACAATTTAAATTGATACACATTGGTGTCAAGTCCTACACTAAGTATGACTAATGGGGACTGCTACTATGATGTTGATCGTATTTGCCTCTAGACCTATTCGAGTTATGTTTGCTGAATTTTTCTGTGAATTAGTACTATGTCAGACATGCCGGCAGAAGAGCGATAAGAAAAAACGGTAGACTTAATGTATTAGAGTGAAATCATGATGATGTTAAAATTTTACCAAAACGATTTACGACTCAGGTAAGTGTATTTAGTGATGTTACATTCTTTAAACTGAGAATCAAAAGTAAACGTTTACCAAAGCTAATTAGCGTCTCCAGGTAAGGAGTTTAGGAAAGGTCGACCCCTAATATTTCTATCCCATTTATCAGAGACACCCTACCTTAATCTTTTTTTTTACATGTAACCAATGCTAACCAAACTTCAAATTACCACTCGGAGCTTTCAGTATTCAGATGCTGCACTTAATTAAACATCAGGCTCTACGATAATCATATATCTCAAACCCAAGCGTGGTTATTAACTTTACGTCTAACCTCTGTAGACTCAGCGCTGCGTACACTTCGAGTACTTGGAGACCTGACACCAGTTCCTCGTGGTAGTTTATTTTCTCTCTAGTTTCTAAAATATAATAGTTTTGAACTAGACAGTTTGTCGTACAGTATCTATGCGGATAGAACCTAAGAATCCTTAAGAACCAAGATACGTTGGTTATTTATAGTTTCTAAAGTGGAGGAGATTTATAGTTCAGGTGCATGCTTTTGATAGCGTTGAGTCCTTAGTGCTGGACAGCTTAATTGAAAAGCTTTCATTATCATTTTGGACATCTTACGTGCCTACTCTACGTAGGCTTTTCAGTTATTTCACAAGTGTTATATCAATTCATTCTGATGGCTTTTTTGTGAGTGTCTGCCTACATAGATATGGTTGTTGTCGTCGCCTGCTCTTGCATTTCGGTTGACTGTCCTCGTCAATCGACTCCTTCAGTTAGGGTTAATAGATCAGGTTTCATTTCGATGTGTGTATTGATTGTCCGAGTGACATGTTCTTAGAAATTCATTCGGATTCTTAGAGTCCCCTCGATCCAGAATTATGATATTTGCCTATCCAAATTCATGTCCTTGGTTATCTGCGTGCATTGGCATTAGTGATATATGTCACCTCAGGGTTAGTCTGTGTCCATGTATACGTAGGTGAAGGGGATGTCCACTTTGTGCAACGTAATATTTCTCGTAGCTGGTGTGGTTTATTTTGCAGATGATTTTAGGTTTATCTTTGCCGTTGTGTTAGTTTGTGAGCGACGTTGATTCCGAGGCACTTCAGTTCTTTTATGATAGTTTCTGAGATATTTTTCATATGATAAGACGATCTGTTTTCGGACTTGGTTTTTTTGACGGTATGCTGATTCATATAAATGTACAAATATTTGTTCTGACCAAAAAAATCAATAATAAGACGTCAAATTAGCAGTTGTTCCCATCAGAACTGCGTATACCGTTGAGATGTTAACCTGAACAAGTAGTCGGGATAATATACAGTTTTCCCCCATAGACTCAAAGGATAATCAATGGAGATCTGTGGCTGTATTTAGGGAAACGTAGACACTATCTCTTAGTTGTTTGTAATGCAACAGCTGTTCTGGATAGACCGAAGTCGGTTGTATTTGTGACCTTTAAAATGTGAGTATAAACTACTTAAAATAGTAGATTTTAGGGTGAAGAAAAGGGAACAACAGAACTTAGAACTCAGTTTCAGTGATCCATAAACGCAATTTGTTACTAGCCTTAGTTCATATTTGTACGTGACTTTCCAGAAATCCGACTCAGGATAGAAATAGTTCATGATCAGCACAAAGCTGTTAGAAGTGACCGTGATTATCTGACCTGGAACTATCGAGTCAATATTGGACACACAGTCTCCTCTTTTGTGGTCCTAGATACTAGGACTGAGCACCCAAGTTCTCACCTAGAACCACGCTATCTGTCAAACAGACTTGGAGGCTCCAATCTAGCAACATATTAACACATTTTCCACACCTGTTTCTCCCCATTTTGATCCAGTTTTATCACGTAACGGGACATAAATAATAGTAAATAGGGCTCCACTTGACTCGTTATGCCTCCACTTTGACGCCCAGTGCGATACTGATATCGACGAAACCGGGTGACGAAGTCTTGGATTCCATTCATAAGTTCATGTCGAATAACCTTTTTGAATCGACATACGGAGAACGAATTTGTCATAAGTCACTAGAGTCGTAAATACGGATTTAAGAAATATAACATTGGTTGACATTATGACTTGCCGAAAACAATTGAACCTATCTGCGGTAAGTTGCGAACGGTGAAGATGAGGAGCACAGGTGACTCCAGAGAAACTATGAGACATTTTTATCTGCTGACATTATTTCAGCCGACCATTTGGCTACCTCAGGCCGTTAGAATGGGATAGAGCTTCTAACAGAGGCGAGCTGCCGAGTGATTTAAAGAATTAAAGTGTATACAGAATGGAAATAAAGCTGGGAAGTTGAACTAATGCAAGATAGATTCATTTGTGGTAAACTGATCCTAAAAATCACTTGAATGAAGAGCGAGTAGAACGTTTGTTGAATAATTATTCAATATCCTGTCTGTTTGTGGGGTGGAGTACTCCCTGGAAGCCCAAAATGAAGCAAATTGTTTTCTTACAGGATAACTAGAATAATTGACGCAAGTTTCAATCCTTAAGACTGGAACAGCCGTACGAAACTGAGTTTCATGATAACTGATAACCGAAATAAGTTTATACGCTAATCTTTCCATCAGTACCCTGGAGCCCATTTAAACCGTTGGTTTGTAACCAGGGTTTACCAGCTCCCCTAAGTTAACCCTCCGTACACATCAACTCCGTTCAAGGACCGGACTTCCGCTTTTCATCCTCTAACTTCTGTTTAAAAAAAGACTATAAGAGTGAGCAATAGTTCCCTGAAAAAAAATATAAACGCCTAGTCGATTAGGAACATTTTAAGTTAGGAAGTGAACTTTATCCTTGCCTATACCAAGTTATTTGGGGTTATCCACTGATTTTGATTACTTGGAATTGTGTACACTATGCTTTCATGCTAGATGGTTATTGGGAGTCTTGAACATTGATTTTAGTTTTAGCTAGCAGTTGGCTACCGAAACATTCCTTTAATTCTAAAGAAACTGGTGCTTCAATGTATTTCGAACCTTTATCACCTAATGCTACAGTCAAGGAAGTTATCGCTCAACTATTTGAACTACACGTAACGTCAATAATCAATCCAAAAGTCTCTGTCCTTCAGAAAACAGTTGTAATATGAACATCTCAGTAGTAAAATTTATTATAACACTAAGTAACCCATGATCGAATTCCACGAGTAATATCATCTCCGTAAGATTATAGACATTTATATCTCTGTTTATTACCAGTTAATTGAAGACCGAGGTGAAGCAGAACTCTCTGCTGATTCATTCTTGCTGTACTAATGCGGTATGGCAACTTGGACCGATGCATATATGTGCCTGGTCCTACGTTGTAGCTGACTGACTGACTGGTTCCTTCTAACTATTTAACCTTATGACATACTATTATCTTTACCGTCTAAATCATCATTATTAATTCATTATTTATTTTAACACATAGATATTGGTACGAGGAGGCATCAAACACATGTGCGCCAAACAAATCTCATTTGATTTGTGTGAGGGCTGTGATACTGCCCGGCTGCCCAAGTCGAAGCAGATGGTTTTCTTAGAGGGCCACACGCCGAGCCTTCGACCTGAAGGTCTGATCCACAAGGCAGTGGCTCATCGTAAGGAGATGCAGTCCCATGGTAGCCGGTGACCAACAATTGGTTCATACACCATTTGTTCCTTCAGGATACTGGAGCCCATGTGCACCATTGGTTTGGAATCCGGTTAAAGCGTCTAACATTTGCTCTTCGTCCTCTCATTTTCGTAAACAACACCCCCGCCACGAGAAGGCAGTGAGTAGGACTTCCCTAGCAGAGGCTATATACGCGTGGCCATGTGAGAGCATTTCAAGAGGGAGAGCGAACTCTTCCCACTCTCGGCCGTACCAGGGCATTTGGGGGTCTAAATGATCATTGATAAATAGTGATCAAGCATAAAATTAATGATTGATTCAATATGATAATCATTCAGTTTAATGTTCTACTATACTTTAATGAATTCGTTCATGAATTATTTCAGTATATTCTGATAATTATTCACTCATTTTCTTGACATTTGTTTCAAGGTAATGATTAACTAAATGTAACTAATAATTACTATAAAGGGAGACTGTATATTAATAAAGAAGATAAATTCTTCGTATATGTCTCCTTTAATGATTAGGATCTTGGTGAATGGTACTGGGTGGATATAAGTATAGTTGTTATATCTCGATGAGAATAATGAATGGTAACTATTTGGATCTATTTCTGATGTAATACTATAGGTGTATTTTTTATCGTATAACTGTTAAGTAGCTCAATCAGTCAGTAACACCGTAGAACTTCGTACGTACGTAAACCAGTTCGAGCTGCCACACCACATTAGCACAGAGATGCAGTTGTCGATTCGAATTCCGTAGTGGTAGAGGTAGTAAGAGTATAAGCAGTAATCGGAAACATTAGGTCTTGTAGATGTTATTCAAGGAGTATAATACAGTGAAAGGAATTTGGAAAGAGAAAATAAGGGACATGAAGAATTCAGAAGATTAGAATTTAGGAGAACACCTGCACCTGCGCCATTGCAAACAATTTTGAGCCATGTCATTCATGGTCTCTAACCATCGGTTGCTATCATCTCGCGGTCCCCAACCAGGTAGTCTACACCTACCAACATGTCTCAGTCCACTTGTTAGTGACTTCCGCTAATTAAAAGCTTTATTTTAACCCATAGGCTATTATTATACGATTTACCATTATTAGGTTATGCTCAGTTTATTAAGTATAGTCTCCCACATTCACAGCCACCTTTGGCTGAATCTTGTATAAATGTTATTTTTCATCTTATGGTATGATGTGGTCTGTTTGGTTTATATATAAAACCAGTATGTTAGAAATACATGATTCATATGGTAGAGGTTGAGATCAGTGTTCTAGATTTAACAGACAATGCTCGGCAGGAAGAAGGACCGATAAAGACTCTAGACTGCTCGTACGGGTTTTATTTGTTATTGATCCGGTCGATAATTCACTGTTCTCTAATTGGCGTTATCATTACGTCATTTATTAATAGGGCATAAACCCGCAAGTTATAACAGTAATGTTGAAGATGTATTGTATCATATTCACTCAAGGATTGAGTTGGTTGGGCCACGTGTTACGTATGCTTGAACACCGATTACCACGACGCGAAATGCTGATTAGTGTTGGGGATGGTTGGAAGAAAAATAAGGGCGGACAAACCAAAATATGGCATCAGTCATTGAAGTCACTAGCTTATAATCTTAGCCATTTTGGTAGATGCAAACTACTTGGTTAGGGTGCGCGTGACTATCGCACTAAGCAACAATGCCAGGATGTTTGGGATGCGCTTCTCTCCCTCTAAATGCAAGTTGTTGCTTCAGGACTGGTCTGCGTCAACACCTGAACTAAGGATAGGGAGTGAAGTAGTCGAACGCGTTGACAACTTCACTTATCTTGGAAGTCTGATCAGCCCTAATGGGTTGGTGTCTGACGAAATCTCAGCACGGATTCGAAAAGCTCGTTTGGCTTTTGCCAACTTACGTCACCTTTGGCGGAGGCGAGATATCCGTCTATCAATAAACGGACGAGTATACTGCGCGGCAGTCCGTTCTGTCTTACTTTACGGCAGCGAAACATGGCCTTTAAGAGTGGAAGACACCCGTAAGCTACTAGTATTTGACCACAGATGCCTTAGAAATATTGCTGGCATCTGCTGGAATCACCGGGTAAGTAATAGTGAGGTTAGACGCAGGGTATTAGGGAATGATGGTAAATCAGTTGATGAGGTTATGAATCTTCATCGACTGAGATGGTTGGGCCACGTATTATGTATGCCTGAACACCGATTACCACGACGTGCAATGCTAACCGGTGTAGGGGATGGTTGGAAGAAAGTTAGGGGCGGCCAAACCAAAACGTGGCATCAGTGCCTGAAGTCACTAACTTCTAGTCTAAGCCATGTTGGTAGATGCAGACTACTTGGTTGGGGTCCGCGTGACTTTCGTAACCAATGGTTGGAGACTCTGGGTGACATGGTTCAGAATCGATCATAATAGTGTAGGTGTATACATTTGCTGTCTTCCCTTAAACTGTGAGATTAAAATTATTGAAACCTTTCTTTCTACGAACTAATTCTTTCTTTCTGTATTATATCCTTATGTACAATTTTTCTTTTATATATTACCACCATTGAAGTAACTGCTTTTATGAATATGGTGTTCATCTTATTGCGCTAATGAGGTATGACAACTTGGACCGATGTATATATGTGCCTGGTCCTACGTTGTAGCTGACTAACTGCCTTTTTATTTATTTTAACACATAGATATTGGTACGAGGAGGCACCAAATATATATGCGCCACACAGATCTCATTTGTTATGTGTGAGGGCTGTGATACTGCCCGGGTGCCTAAACCGAAGCAGGCGATTTTCTTAGGGGGCCACTTTTCGAGCCCTTCACATGAAGATCTAATCCACAAGGCAGTGGATCGACGTAAGGAGATGCATTCCCATGGTAGCAGGTGACCAACAATTGGTTCATACACCATTTGTTCCTTCAGGATACTGGAGCCCATGTGCACCATTGATTTGGAATCAGGGTTTTCCAACTCCTAGGTGGACTCTCCATGTCCACCAACCCGGTTACCGAGCCAGACATTCGCTTTTCGTCCTCTTAATTGCGAAAACAACACACCTGCCGCGAGAAGACAGTGAGTCGAACTTCGCTGGCAGAGGCTATATACGCGTGGCCAATTGAGAGGATTTCAAGAAGGAGAGCGGACTCTGACCCTCAACGATTCACATTTACATTTGATGAAGTTGATTTTTCGAATTGTTTATAATAATAAAACAACATGTTCAACTGAGCATAGTCTATTGAGATCTAAAATGAATAGAATCTATTTTAATCGATTATTAAACATAGATTTATACTCAATAAAACAGGCACATGGATTGATTTTTCTTTTCTTCTTTAGAAAAAAAAAACTTTTTTTGTTGAGCTGAAAACTTTTGCACCATAGTGATTAAATCTATGTGTAATTTTGTTGTTGTTGTTGTGGTGGTGGTGGTGGTGGTGGTGGTGGCGGTGGTTATTGTCTGTTTATCCATGAAAGAAATGACCTACAACACATTGTCCAGTCATATGATATGAAATGATAGAGAGAGAAAAACAACATTGAATGAAAATATCTTATAAAATAAAGAAAAGAAAAGAAAAAGAAAGAGAAGTAAACGAATAAAACACACTCATAGTGATATATCTAATTTGTTTTTCTTTTCTTTTCTTTCTTTTCTTTTTCTTTCTTCTTTTCTTTTCTTAAGAAAAATAAAAAAACTTTTAACATATAAACATTCTACATGTACCTCAAAGAGTGTTTATTTTTTTCACTCACGTTTAATGAGAAATAGTAAGTTAGATATAATTTTTAAGTGAAAACTTAATTTTTATCCAGTTTGAGAAACAAAAATAAAATGTTAGACCACCTGTGGAAACCTGGAAGCACTGGATGGCCATTTCGTCCTATTGTGGGACTCCCCGACAGTGTGCATCCACGATCCCACTCGCGGGATTCGAACTCATGGCCTTTGGTCTCGCGCGCGAACGTTTAACCTACTGAACCACTGAGCCGGCATCCAATGGTGATAGTGTCTAATATCAACCAATCCACGAAATTGCGTGACCAACTTCTATTGTACTGAAGTAGATAACTGTCTCTACCTGACATGGATTAGCTCCACTGGTCACGGCTTCTCATTACACTAATACTTAATAAAATCTCGCGAGCGGGATCGTGGATGCACACTGCTGAGGAGTCCCACGATAGGACGAAACGATCGTCCAATGCTTCCAGGTTTCCAAAGGTGGTCTAGCATCAATCGGTTCATGATCTCAAGTAAAAATTTAATAATCTCTACAACCCCTATACTAGTAATCAACATGTGCTCACTAGTGACTAGCTTCGTGAAGGAATTAATTGAATTACTATAACTACAACTATCTAAGCAAAGATTGATAGTGGCTAATAGTGGAAAAACAGTTTGACTCGTGTTTCATCTTATTTGGAACTCGTCAGATGGATGTGTCTGCATCTCAAAGTTAATGTTGACTTAGTGACTTGAACCTATTGCCATTTGCTTCAAACGCCATCGCGTTATCTACTTAGTTACAGAGTCTTGTTATCCACTTGCTTGTGCATAGAATGCTTGTGACTCAAGACAATATCGAGGCAATCTGTACATTATGCACATATGCCAATAAGAGAATGATCAATTTCAGTCCCAAACATCAATAGAAAGATTCAAGTTAACAATACCAAGTGAATTTAAACTTCACCTCATTACACAATTTAGGGCCTACCTGGACTCAGTAGATAATTGGATAATGTGATTGAATTAGAAGTGAATGGTACTGTGTTCGAGTTGCGGAGTAAACATCAACTCTGAGATGCAGGTAAATCCATATAGCGGGTCGCAAAATAAGACGAAACGCGTGTCCTAGATCCCACTGTTAGTCACTATCCTTTTTTGCCTATAATGCTTGTCGAATTAGGGCAATATCGACGCAATTTGTACAATATATACATATGCCAATAAGAAATTGATCAATCACAGTCCTAAACATCAATAGGAAGATTCAAGTAAAGTAATATCAAGTGAATTATAACTACGACTGTTCATACACACATTCACCCAACATAATAATAAGTCACATACATTTTATTTATAGAATATGACTATTAAAGCTGTTCTGCTTTTTCGTATTAATTAAATTTTATGAATCAAGTCTACAATGTATGCATCATATAGACTAAGTGATTTGACCGTTCTGTGTACCTACATTCCAGTTTCTTTCAGTTAATTGAAGAATATAGTCCGATTTATTTCAATCTAATATGGAATTCTAAGCTTTTTAAAATTTATTTAACTGACTGTAATATAGAAGTGAATTCATGAATCGATTAAAGCTAGACACCTATAGAAAACCCAGAACTGGATGGCTGTTTCGTCCTCGTATGTGACTCCTCAGCAGTGAGCACCTACTACGCAGGTGGAATTTGAACCCAGGACCTCCGGTCTCGTGCGTGAACCCTTAGCCTCTAGCTTTAATGGATTCATGAATTCAACTATTAAATTACTATAATCTCCACGAACCCCCATTCTGATAATAATCACTGTGATATGTCGTAAAGAGTTGTCGAGATTGTTGAATTTCATTGAATACACAAACCAATCTAAATTAGACCACCATTGAAAACCTGGAAACATTGGACAGCCGTCTTGTTCTAGTATGAGAATCGTTAGCAATGCGGAAATTGTGGATGTGCACTGATGAGAAGCAGCCGTCCAATGCATCCAGATTTTCAATGGTGATCTAACTCGAATCGGTTCATCATTTCAATGAAATACTGTGATATCATTTAGTATAATTCTATTATGCCTTTTCCAATTTTCAACTGCTTTATATTGACTGACAGTGTTCTTGTTTATTGTTTAGTTTCTTCACAGTCCAATGAATGATTATGATATACATCTACATTAAGTGTATTGATAGGATAGAAAAGATCGGTATTTCACTCGTTTCGTTGAAAAACATCTTAAGTAATCTAGATTGATTCCATTGAATATGACTTGTTAGAATATAAAGTAAACATAACAAATGGATTTTAAATGATCAATAAAGGAAACAATTCTAGTCTATAGGGATTTTCTAAAGTTATACGAATTTACGAGTCTAGGACATGACCTTTTTTTATTAAGTAAATAGTTTTACTTTTCTATTTATTTCAACGATGAACCATGTAGATGGGGACAACCAAATGCACATGAGCACAAAATTACAGAATCTCTTAGTAAATTCTTTATTTGCAAAATGTCCATCCATTGTCTTAGACCTCACTGTATCTTCATTTCTGTGTCAATCATTCTTTGTTCTCATTTTCTTTTCTTCAATCTTCTGCCTCCAGGCATTTCACTTTCAATTGGTGATACATACTACTCATGTCGATTGACATCAGTAGCACATACCACATTAGATTTCGTCTTATAAATAACTTAATGTTCTCTAATGAATAACATATCAGCTTCTATGTAACTTTGAAAAAAATACAGCAAAACATGTGAACATAGGATACGTACTCATGAAATTGTAGTTCATCCGTTTATTAGTGTTCAATATTTATGCGGTATCAAGCATTTTCAGGTAATTCTTCATTTGTATGAGAAGGGGTTTTGTGGAGATTGTAGTAATTTCAACTGTTGAGATCATGAGTCAATTGAAGCTAGACCACCATGGAAAACCTGGAAGCACTGGACGGCTGTTTCGTTTCAGTATGGGACTCCTCAGCAGTGCTAGTCCACGATCCTGCTCGCAGGTTTCGGACCCAGGACCTTCAGTCTCGCGCGCGAACGCTTACTCTCTAGAAAACTGAGCCAGCATCCAACTTCAAGTGATCCACGAAATTACATCACCGTCTACCATTGTCTTCAATGAGTTACCTATTCACACCGCATATATTATATTCAAGCAAACTTGAAATAGATGATTAAAACAAGGTACAAAATCACAAGCAAATAAAAAAGATAACATTAAATATATATATCTTGAATCGGTAAAGCAATAGCAGCATATTTACAACTGAAGAACATATAGAACTCAAAACAACTATCAACTGACATCAAAGTCACCATTTTCAATACAAATGTCAAGACAGTTCTACTGTATGGGGTGGAAACCTGGAGAATTACGAAAGTCATCATCCAGAATATACAAGTGATTATTAACTGTTGCCTACGCAAAATAATACGGATTCGTTGGCCAGACACTATCGGTAACAACCTACAGTGGAAGAGGACAAACCAGATTCCAGCGGAGGAAGAAATCAGGAAGAAGCGCTGTAAGTGGCTAGGACACACATTGAGGAAAGCACCAAACTGCGTCACAACACAAACCCTCACATGGAATCTTCAAGGCCAAAGTAGAAGAGGAAGACTAAAGAACACATTACACCGAGAAATGGAGACAGACATGAGAAGAATGAACAACAAATTGATAGAAGTAGAAAGGAAGGCCCAGGACAGAATGGGTTGAAGAATGCTGGTCGGCGGTGTATGCTCCATTGGGAGCAACAGGCGTATGTAAGTAAGTGAATATATAATATAAATAATAATGGAGATTACTGTCTATATTTCATCATTGAGTGATACAAAGTACTTTTAATTCTAGTCATAATATTCTATATAAGTCTACCTAAGCCTATTTAAAGTTAATCTTGAGTATTCTGAGATAAATATAAATGACCAGATGACCTATATTAATTCTGACGATTTGTAATACTGTGAAGATCAAATATTGCTATGAATGTAATTAGCAGAAGATACTGATATTATGTGCTCTGGTAATGAATTCCAGTACGTCACGACACTATGGGATAAACATAACTCAAAAAGTAGATGACATCCGTCCAATTTTTTTTTGTTGAATAGATCAGTTCTAGGTGGAAGACTGTTCGTTATTCTGTTCTCTCGCATTTGAACTCTTTTAAGTATATGTATTTCATATTTGAAACAAGGACTGGTTACCTGTATATAATATTCAAAATGCTACCTAATATACGCCTGATGTAATATCCTAAACATTTCTTTATCTAAATTATGTATAGCCTATAAGATCTTAAAGCTTTTTGGAGATTCTGCCCCGGGGAGTTATCCAGAGTTCAAACCTCATTACTAATTCTGATTCCTAAATCTTCATAATTAATAAACTTGGGTCATGCCATTCCATTTATTTCATAGTTATGTTAGTCGTCAAAATAATCAATTTACATTACTATACTCATTCTACAATTTACTCCTAATGATCATGATTCGTTCACTCGACCAGTTCATTCAAATCTTCCTATTAGTCTATAACGGCAAATACCCCCCCCCCCCAAGTGAGATGATGGAGAAGATTTGTAGCTCAGGTGGGTGATTTTGGTGGAGTTTTGTTCTTTGAGCTGGATGGTTTGGTTGTGGAGCTTTCATCGTTCTTCTAAACGACATCATCAAACCAATGGGAGACAACCAAAACAAAGAAGTAAACAATGATAAATTTAAGGTTAAGAACCAATCAACATCGAGATGCACAGAACAAGCTGTGAAACACATATGGAGAAATTCGACCACTACACTTCTATCTGAAGTTTGTGCTGGTGATGTCGTTCAGAAGAACGATGAAAGCTCCACGACCAAACCATCCAGCTCAATGAACAAAACTTCACCCCCCCCCAAGTCAATAGCTTTATAAGTCTTTAACATTTGATGCTGACCACATTAATTTCATTGGACTCACCTAGATGAAGGCTCTTGGTCATGCATCCGCATCAGAGCACAAATGGGTACACCATGTTTCATATCTCCTATAATCGATAACCAGCTCAGGTTGATCACTTCTTGATATATATATCGATTGTCTATCAAATATGTCTTTGAATCTCTTCCCTTCTGACTTGACTGGTTTGGCATATTTCGATGATAAAAGTTGTTACTGGTTAAGGTGTTGACAAACTCCAAATACTTGTGGCATCTTTACGTTTATCTTATCCCGTCACTTTTTGTATATGACCCCATATATTAATATCATCCCAAAAAAATCTGTTGTAAGAGACGATCTAAGATTTTATTGACTGCATGGTTGTTAAGCACTTTGGTTTTATTATATTCGTTTTACCCTAGTTTGTAAGCCTTTAATTTGAATTGTAAATTGTTGCTATAGCAACATTTTCCACTTATAAATTAGAACTGATTATTTTTGTACCCAGTACTCAATTGTACCTATCATCATCATCATCATCATTGTTGTTGTTGTTGTTCCGTGTTAGTACTGTTACTCAATTAGTCTGTTGCATGGTCTGGTCTTGTACGTATATAAATAAATGTCTAATCTTGAACTGGTGATCATTGGTCTTGTGTGCTTTCTCTTCATTCGTTCGGGTCTAATTAGTATTGGGTTAATTGTCAAGCTTAGAAAATCAATCTCCCTCATTGTTTTCACGTATTAGTTGCTTAAAGTCGTCTACGCGTATTAGTCGACTGTAAGACCATATCACAATGAGAAACCTTGAAATAGTATGATGAATTTATTGTATAGAGATAATCAACGTTGTGGCTATGATAAAATAATACAATGTAGATCATGTTTTGAATGTATATGAAGACAAATTAGATAATACAGAACCGGATAATACTAGTTTCCGAAACTCTGTCAACAGTTTTGCCTTAAAGATAAACATAGAGGATGGTGATGATAACTGAAAGGGGAAGTATATGGGATTGCGATTAAAGGTAGAAAGGTAAGATGAGTGTTTCGTATCTGGCTGTACATTGACCTAGTAGTGATCTGTAGTTGAGGCATTTCATCTAGTAGTACCTTTTAAAATTAACAATGTCAGTATCAATGTCTAGTTTCTACTAAACTACCTTAGTTTAGGGAGTTATTACTTATCACATGTATCTTATTGAGACGGTATCATCTGTTAATAATTTGCCAAATACGAAACAACATAGAATTCTTTTCATTCATTTCCGTTTCAGATTCCATAGTTAGTGTGCCCTCAATTCCATGTAGATGTTATAACTTGTGGTTTTGTGCCCCTATCAATGTATATATATATGACGTAATGATACCGCCAATTAGAGAACAGTGAATTATCGACAGGACCAATAATGCATAAAAACCCGTACGAACAGTTTAAAGTCTTTATCGGTCCTTCTTCATGTCCTGTTGAGTGTAGAACACCAATCATAGCCTCCTCCATATGAATCATCCATTTCAAACGTACTGGGTTTATATACACCAGTCAAACAGACCATATTGTACCAATAAAATAGGAAACAACATTTGTACAAGATTTGGTCAAATGTGGCGGTGAATATGGAAGACTGTAATTAACAGAGTGGGCATAATACAAGAATGGTAACTCGTATAATAATAATTCATAGGACAATATAAATCTTATGATAAGAGGAACACGAATATGAATAGTTTAATTGTTTAACAATTATACGATAAAAATGTACGTATAGTATTGATCTATAAATGGATCCCAAAAGTTACTACTCAATATTCTCATCGAAATATAACAGTAGGAGTGGATTTACAAAATGAGGACAATACATTGCTACTATCACAAGGGGTTTTGTGGATATTATAGTAATTTCAACAGTTAAGATCATGAGTCAATTAAAGCTAGACCACCACGGAAAACCTGGAAGCACTGGACGGCCGTTTTGTCCTATTAAGGGACTCTTCAGCAGCGCGCATCCACGACCCCACCTCGCGGGACACAAACCCGGGACCTGTCAGTCTCGCGCCAGGCGCTTAGCCAACTAGACCACTGAGCCGGCATCCAACGGCATTAATCCACGGAATTGGTTAAGCTCCTGGCGTGAGGCCGACAGGTCCTGGGTTCGAATCCCCTGAGGCGGGGTCGTGAATGCGTGCTGCTGAAGAGTCCCTTAATAGGACGAAACGGCCGTCCAGTACTTCCAGGTTTTCCATGGTGGTCTAGCTTCAATTGACTCATGATCTCAACTGTTGACATTACTACTAAGCAACTGAATTAAAATCAACTTGTTGATAATAACTTATGATTAAAATCGATATCATTATAAACTCCATTTAACTGTCGATACATTGTAAGTAGCTATCAGAATAATCTAGGGCGAGACTCTAATTTATGGGCGAGCCAATCAGAGGCGTTAAAGAGATTTCAAGGTTATGGCGCCAATTTCAGTGCTGAATGCTAACGTACGATCGGTTCACAGGGAATTTTGTACAAACCGTGATAATTGAGCGGCTATAACAAATAAAACGGCGGGACTATAATTTGTGGACGAAGCAATCAGGTATAAGATAATAGATCTCGGATTTCAACGTGAAAGCCTTTCATCCATTTGGTTAAATAAACTCCTGGCATTATAGCTGATGTCAGTTCGTGATGAAAACCCTATTTATATATAACTCCTAACTAAGGTAAATTATGACAATTATTGAGAACTGGATAATAAAAGCACAAGTAACACTAGCTGCAGCCGGGTACTACAATATGTGCGGAGTATTAGACAGTGCACAGACTCGTACATAGGCTTGGTTATGTGCATCGTGTCGTTATCCACAAGTACCATTTTGTGCACTCAACAACCGGAGTGCACATAAACAATATTGAAACTATGCAGTCGAGGCTGAAAGTGTTTTCGAGACTTTATCATGGCTCCAGAGGCCGATTATTCTGTAGCCATATGAGTGATCTCCTCTACTGCAAACATTACGATATTAGAACCTCTGAACCTCTTTCTAACCCTGATAAGTTTTTGAACCACGTAAAAGAAGTGTATCCACTTTATTTCCTTGGTTTTGTATAACATCTGTTTACTTTATACTGACTGTTTGCTGATTGACTAATAGTTCTGAAGGTCACTTAGGATTCGTTCAAAGGTCTCCGTTAAATCTTTTAATTGAATATTAGATTTCGTTTATTAAGCTCTTCTAGTAACTCACAGGCTAAATCTAAACAATGACTCGAATACAAGAGAAAAGGTGTGAAATATAGAAGAAACACTTTACTCCAAGATTCTTTTCTATATAGAATCTTTAAGGTATATATAGCACCTTAGAAAGCCTTGAACTTACGGAACTTTCTGGAACGCTACTAAACATAGTAGCAGTATAAGTAATCATCCAATCAGAAACGTAACATGTGACTTTTCACTTTCTATAGGTGAAGAGATGCAGTC
Source organism: Schistosoma bovis (assembly GCA_944470425.2). Lineage (NCBI taxonomy): Eukaryota > Metazoa > Platyhelminthes > Trematoda > Strigeidida > Schistosomatidae > Schistosoma > Schistosoma bovis. Next base: position 2,464,637 of record OX103961.1, on the reverse strand, counting down.
ACATGGTAGCCGTTGACCAACGATTGGTTCATACACCAAATGTTCCATCAGGATCATGGAGACCCCATGTGTACCAGTGGTTTGGAATCAGGGTTTTACGACTCTACTAGGTAGATCTTCTATACTCACCAACCCGGTTAAAGAGCCAGACATTCGCTTTTCATCCTCTCATTTGCGTAAACAACACTCTCGCCACGAAAAGGCAGTGAGTACGACTTCCCTGACAATGTCTAGAAGGGGGTGACCATACCAATACATAATATCAGTTCACGAAGTAATTAACTTTTGGATTGAGCCAGAACAATACTATAAGCTCTCAATAGACAGAAATGACACACACATTCTTAGCTATCCTCTGAATCGTATAAAATACACTCAACAAGTAATTTCTGTTTCAAATACAATCTACATTATATGGAGTAAGTGATTCTTGTAAATTAGCTTATAAACCATATTATATTCCCTGTATATTTGCCCAACAGATATGTTTATCGATTTTAATCGTTTCGATACAACACACCATGCATCAATCGAATCACAATTGACAGGGAAGATTTAGAGGATGTAAAAACCTTTACATAACTGGGCAACATCATTGATGAACACGGTGAATCTGATGCAGATGTGAATGCGCGAATCGGAAAAGCAAGAGCAGCATATTTACAACTGAAGAACATATAGAACTCAAAACAACTGTCAACTAACATCAAAGTCAGAATTTTCAGTACAAATGTCGAGACAGTTCTATTGTATGGGGCGGAAACTTCCAGAACTACGAAAGCAACCATCCAGAAGATATAAATGATTATGAACTGTTGTCTACGCAAAGTACTTCGGATTCGTTGACTAGACACTATCAGTAAAAACCAGATTCCAGCGGAGGAAGAAATCAGGAAGAAGCACTGGAAGTGTATAGAATACAAATTGAGGAAAACACAACTGCATCACAAGGCAAACATTCACTCAGAATCCTCAAGGCCAAAGTAGAAGAGGAAGACCGAAGAACACATTACACCGAGAAATGGAGACAGACATGAGAAGAAAGAACAACAAATGGATAGAAGTAGAAAGGAAGGCTCAGGACAGAGTGGGTTGGAGAATGCTGGTCGGCGGTGTATGCTCCATTGGGAGTAACAGGCGTAAGTAAGCGGCCAAATCAGAGTAAACGTAGTTAAATTCTTAATAAAGTACAAACTAATTATCGTCAGGTTTTGAATTCTGCACGAAGTTGAAAAATGATTAACTGGAACCTGATTGGCTCGTCACTAAAGTACAGTTTTACTGATAGTCTTCCTCTTCACATTAAACTATATGTTGATTATTTTCAATCACCTTGAATCTCTATGAAACCCTAGTCTATATAAAATTACTATTGACATGTAGAATTAAATCCGACGATTGTCGCTACCTTGACGTGGTGGTCGAACTTACCTATCATGATAAACCAGTCGAGCTATACTGACTGGAACAATCGTTACTCAAGGTCCTACCATGCCAGACAGGCCCGTCGGAGAGTGGTAAGACTAAAATCAACAAACGCAAGGTCTGAGGGCGAAGTCGTACTACTGACTGTACAGAGGTGTGACAGCAGTAAGGTGTTTTCTTCAGACAACTAACATAACAGTGATGCTGACTTCCCACAAGGAGGGGTAGGGGTTAGAAAAGGTCAACCCTAAAAATGCACACCTCGCCTTATCCAACGGATATCGGTCTCCTGTGGTAAGGTCTCAACAGTTACGGAGCTAACGCGAAAATCACTAACAAAAAGCTAACGTGTGACCGACCTCAAGTAGTTATCCCTTGAGCACTGCAGTCAATAATACCACCCTCTAACCCAATTTCCTTTCCAGGTACCTCCTTTAGAAGAACTCTTCCACGGTGTGGGCAACCGGGAAGTGATAACCGACTTCATACTTCTAACAGCACTCAAGACCAATGTATTCATAAACAACTTCCCTCTTCAATTCCTATTATTCCTCCTACATCAACTTTCAACTTCCTCTTTTGGCTTCCTCCTCAAGTGTCACCATAGAATTAAATAATTGACAATAGTAGTAGTAACTGATAAGAATTAAAGAAATAGCTTATGGTATATTTATTAAAACAGATATATCCTTTACAATTTATGCATGAATTGTTGAGACAGTTTCAACTTTACTATCTAATAGTTTACTATTATTATCATTATTCTTTAGTAATGGTCTATTAGGTAATGGTAATGGATTAGGATGAGTATCTAATCGAGTCCATTTTTCACTTAATCTCCATAATAATTCTGATGCATAACGTCTATTTTCAATAGTTTGATCTATATAGTTCGAAGAAATTAATAAACGTAAATCTTGATAGATTGGAGCACAATGAACAATAGATTGATCATTTATTGAATCAATAATGGAAGAATCAACAGTTGTACAAAATAAACTAGTATTTGATCCTTTACGACTAATTAAACGTGGACAAGCATCGATTAACATGTAAATATATTTGAGAATTCCTTCAGTATTTAAATATTTCTTATCCATTTCAGGATTTAAACCTCGTGTAACAATAGGATTTGTAATTAGAATTGATGCTTTATTACCTTGAATTGATGAATTACGACGTGCAAGTTCACTAAAAAAAAATAAGAAGAAGAAGAAGAAGAAGGGTTTTGTGTGTGTGTGTGTGTGGATATGATTAGTAATTTCAATGGTTAAGATAATAAATTAATTGAAGATAGACCATTGTGGAAAACTTGGAAGCATTTGTACGGCTGTTTCATCCTACAATCGGAATCCTCAGCAGTGCGTATCCATGATCCCGCCTCGCGAGATTCGAACCCAGAACAAATGAGTCTCACGCGCGAGTGCTTAACCCCAAAGTCATTGAGTGGGAGGATCGTGGATGCGTACTGCTAAGGAGTTCCACAATAGGACTGAACGGCTGTTCAGTGCTTCCAAGTTTTCCATGGTGGTCTAGCTTCAGTTGACTTATGATCTCAACCATTGAAAATAATAAGAATTGAAGTTTTTATTAAAAAAAAGCCACTTAATTTATAGTAATCTATTTGAAAGTCAAAATACAGACAAACAGGGTATTTCTCAGTTTTTAGTTGTGAAGATTGTTGTAATCCATTGAAATGATGAACTGATCAATGTTAGACTACCATTGAAAACATTGGACTATACTGATACTTATCATGTGCTCAATGGTGACTAACTTGAAGAGGGAATTCTCGAAATTCTAATGAGAAGTCGTGATCAATAGAGTTTAACCGTGTCAGGTATGAGGTAGTTGTACACTGAACACAATCGAAGATAGTGTAGTGTCAGTTATTATGGCAATTTTATTTATTTATTTGAACACATAAATATTGGTACAAGAGAGCGCCAATATATATGCGCCACACAAAACAATGGGAATTCGAAGAGAAGTAGAAGGAAAAAAAAACTAAGGAACGCAAAAGAAAAAGACAGTAATGACGAAGAAGTACAATCAGAAGAAATCTTTCAGGTAAAGGAGACACAACCACTTTTATGAAGAAAGTAAAAGAAGGTTACAGCAGGATCGCCACTGGCTTCTATTCTGAGCCATATCTGATAACGTCTCTAGCCACTGTGTAGCACCATCTCTCGGACCCCAACCAGGGAGTCGTGAAGGACCAACACAAGCCAGTCCTTTGCAGCTTTCTTTCATGCCACGACACCATGTCATGCACTGACCACCTCTCCGCTTCTTCCAACCAGTCCTAGAGTCGGCAAATAATGCACAACATGGAATTCTCTGGGACAACATTCATAGAACATGTCCAAGCCACCGAAGTCGGTGTTTCAAGATGGTGACACCAATTCAGTTATCATCTCTGTGCCCGAACACACGATGCCGAACCTCTGCATTACTGACATGGTGTTGCCACTGAATGTCAGCAATCCTTCGGAGACAGCGATGATCGAACACAGAGAGTCGTCTAACGTCCTCAACTCGGAGAGGCCAGGTTTCACAAGCATAGAGCAAAACTGCTCTCACCGACGCGTTGTAGATCCGGCCTTTTACAGCCAGACTAACATCACGAAGGCGCCAAAGGTGGCCCAGATTGGCATAAGCCGCTCTGGCTTAGACATGAACATCGTTCGATACCGGTTCATTGATCTTGAAATCAAGCACCAATTTTAGTAGCTTGAAAATGTTTTACGATTGTCATATTAGTGACTTTTATTTTGTTCATTATTTGTTGACGCCGCAATTGAGTGTAAAAACTGTAGATAATATGACAAGGTGCCGTTAAATGAAAAGTGGAAATAAACGACTAGCACCTTTTCAATTAGTCAGTTATAAGTAAATTAAGACTTGTGATATATGTCCATCGGCTCAAGTGTTCATCTGACATCAACTCAGTGAAATACCAAAGTGACCAACAAACAGATATCAGTCTGTTAGTCAGTCACAACTCATTGGTTATGATCTTAAAGATCATGCGACTCAGTGGCTTAGGATGATGTTATATACATCTCAAAGTCGAGTTTGGTGACGATCTCGCTGTTGTTATTTATTGCATTCTGTATATATATAATATGGATGGTCTGTGTTTGAACCCGTCAGGAGCGGTGTTCCCCTTGGAACTGCAGGTATAACTTGGTGACGCGTATGGACTTGTACGAGAGCCAGATGAAGCAGTTCCTTTCTGACCACCTCTAAACATCCAATTTGAACTTTGACCAATTTCGTTACCATCTTTACTTTCGTGGAAGTAAGAAATACAATAATAATAATAATGGTGAGACTATAATTTGTAGACGACCTTCCAGCGACGCTTAAGTGACCTTAAAAAATTCACCTACTTACTAAGGTTAAGTGAGGGTTTATAAATTAGTGTGAGGAATTAGGATTAGGATTTACAGTTGGATGTTAGTGTTAGGAATAAGAGTTATAGTTTCCATTGAGTTGACGTCAGTTATAATGCCAAAATATTACCTAGCCATACAAATGAATGAATTTCGCGCCGAAATCCAAGACCTCCTTTCTTATATGTGATCAGCTCGTCTGTAAATTATAGTACCGCCGAGTTTGGTGGTTGGTAATTGAAAAAATGCCCTACTTAGTATAATCCCCATATTAGTTGACACTCGTCAATAAGGACTTAATTCGGATTCCAGTGGAACTTATATGTCTTGGTGGATTCATAGTTAGAGACGCTACCCCCTGAGCTATTCAAGCCGCAACTAACTACTTGTAAGACTAAAATATTTGTATTGATTGACCATTACTATTCGCTCACTGGTTAATCAATGTAAGTGTTGGTGAGTAAACCTAGCTGTGGGTCTTGAAAATAAACTCATCAGATAAATGACAGGATACTGTAACAATGTTTCTTTCTTATTTTTATTTATTTATTTAAACACATATACATTAGTACAAGGAAGCACCAAATAGATATGCGCTACATAAATCATTCGATTTGTGTGAGGGTTGAGATATTGCTCGAGTGCCTAAACCGAAGCAAGTGATTTTCTTAGGAGGCCACTCCCGATTTCTTTGACCTAGAGGTCTAATCCACAAGGCTGTGGAGCAATGTCAGGAGATGCAATCCTATGGTGACCGGTCACCAACAGTAGGTTCATACACCATTGATTTGGAATCAGAGTTTTGCAACTCTCCTTGGTAGACCCTGCGTAACCACCAACCCGATTAAAACGCCGAATATTCGCTATTCTTTCTCTCAAGTTCATAAACAACACCCCCATCACGAAAAAGGTAGTGAGTAGAACTTCCCTAGCAGTAGTTGTATGCACGTGGCCATGTAAGAACATTTCGAAAGGCAGAGCTAATTCCCCCCTACTCTCGGCCGTACCACAGCATTTGGGCGGAGGGCTTTCATTAAAATACAATACAATCAAAAATATTTTCTTAAACAACATAACAATATCCAGTCAGTCAACTACAACGTAGGACCAGGCACATTTATGCATCGGTCCAAGTTGCCACACCTCATTAGCGCAACAAGATGAACACCGGATTCATAGCAGTGGTTAGGTCAAAGGTGGTATTATATAAGAGAAAGATTGCATATAGAGATATAGTACAAGAAGAAAGAATTGGTTCGTAGAAAGAAAGATATAAAGCGATTTTAATCTCTGTTAGGTAGTCGGGAAAATAGACCAATAATTATGATGTTAAGTCCAATGGTGTCCTTGAACCTTAAATGTACATTCCTTATTGGTCGATGTTTATTTCACTTGTTAAATGTTGTACAAATGTTGTTTCCTATTTTATGGTACGATGTGGTTTGTTTGCTTGGTATATAAATAGAGTATGTTTGAAATACAATGATTCATAACTCAGAGGCTGTGACTTGTGTTCTTCACTCAACTGGGCTAGGACGGACAGCGAAGCAGGGTCAATCAGGGCACTAGGTCGTCCTTACATGTTTCCGTGTCACTGTCACAGATCGCGATCGATAAATAACACTGCTTATCAAAAACCTGCAGTCACACCCGTTACAACAATCTCTTAGTTTAAGGGAAGACAGGGAGTGTATACACCGACGCCATTGTGATCGATCGATTCTGAGCCATGTCACCAAGAGTCTCCAACCATTGGTTACGATAGTCACGCGGACCCCAACCAAGTAGACTGCATCTACCAACATGGCTCAGACCACAAGTTAGTGACTTCAAGCACTGATGCCACGTTTTGGTTTGACCGCCGCTAACTTTCTTCCAATTATCTTCAACACCGGTTAAGCATTGTATAACATATATTCAATTGAATACAATCAATTATCAATAAAGAAAATATAATGAACTTACTCAGCAAACATTAATAGAAACCATTGTGCACGACGATATGCATTCTTTGGTGTATAATTGATATCATTATCCCAATTAATATTATCTAATGGAATTGTAATTTGTGATGATTCTGATAGATTCATTACATTCTCTTGATTGATATTAGCTGATTTAGTATCAACAACTAAAATAAGTCGTCCATTATTCTCATTTAATCGATTAATTAATAAACGACTTAATAAATAAGTAGCAAAATAATTTATACCTAATTCTTTTTCAAATCCATCATGTGTTAAACAACGTTTACCAGAGATAATATTATTAATACATGATGGTGATTGAATAATCACTGTATCTAATTGTGAATAATCAGTTAATAGACTAGCAGTAAAACGACGTATTGATATCATACTATCCAGTTCTAAACGTCGACATTCAATCATATCTGATTTCACACCATATTTACGTATTAAACGTTCTTTTAATTCATCACATCTATCCCAATGATCATCAGCCAAAATAAGATGAGCACCTTGTTTAGCTAAATTATATACTAATTCACGGGAAATTTTGGCTAAAATAAAGAAAACAAAGAAATATATATATTAGAATTACATGAGATATATGTTTAAAGATGATGTAGAAACATAGAGATAGATAAACGATACTTACTATATGATAAGAATGATGATGATCTAGAACAATATCGACTATAAGTTATGTTGTGATTCTGAGATCACCGGGTAAGTTATAGTGAGGTTAGACGCATGGTATTAGGGAATGATGGTAAATCAGTTGATAAGGTCGTGTGATTATCGTAACCAATGGTTGGAGACTGTGTGTGACATGGCTCGGAATCGATCACAATGGCGTCGGTGTATACACTCTCTATCTTCCTTCGAGGAGTTCTTGAATAGACCAGCTCCATCTACTCCATTGAATATCGAAGCAGCACACACACCTTTCTATAGATGTCAATCCACCAACGATCGAATAAATCAGGATGACCATCAAACAAACTAAGAGTGGGAAGGTATAAGGATCAGAGAGTATACCGGCTGAAACTGACATAGAAGTAACTGCATTCTTCACATTCTATTCAGGAAGATTTGAGAGGAATAACAAATGTCCACAGACTGGAAAGAGGAATATTTCATCAACATACCAAAGAAAGGAAATCTGAGCAAATGTGAGACCTACAGAAGCATAACACTACTATCAGTACCGAGAAAGGTTTTCAGCAGAATGTTGTTAAACAGAATGAAGGATTCAATAGATGCCCAGCTTCGAGATCAACAGGCTGGATTCCGTAAAGACTGGTCGTGCACAGACCAAATCGCGACAATACGGATCATCGTTGAGCAATCAATTGAATGAAATTGGCCACTATGCATCAACTTCCTCGACTATGAGAAAGCGCTCAGCAGTGTGAACACGGTGACCTGATGGAACCTTCCTCGACACTATGGTGTACCTGAGTAGATCGCCAACATCATACGGAATATATACAATAGACTACATTGCAAAATCGTGTATGGAGGACAACTAAGGGAGACATTACAAGTGAGGACCGATGTCACACATGGCTGCTTACTCTTGTCCTTTCTGTTCTGGTGGATTACGAAAACCTCAACATCTCAGGAAGAACATGGAGTACAATGGACAGCTTGCATCCAGCTAGACAACTTGGATTTCGCACATGAACTGGCTCTTCTATCGTATACACACCGACAAATACAAATGAAGACAACTAGTGTAGCAGCAGTATCTGCAACAGTATACCTCAACATACACAAGGGAAAAAGCAAGATCCTCAAATATAACACATTGAATACCGACCCAATCACACTTGATGGAGAAGCTCTGGAACAGGTGGAAACGTTCACGTACCTGGGAAGCGTCATCGATAAACAAAGAGGATCAGATGCAGATGTAAACGTGAGGATTGGTAAAGTAAGGATAGCATTCCTACAATTGAACAATACATAAAACTCAAAACAAATGTCTCCAAGCCAATATCAAACTCACAATCTTCAATACGAACGTCAACACAGTTCTAATATACACAGCTCAAACTTCGACAACTACTAAAATCATCAAAAACACACAAGTATTTATAAATAGTTGTCTACACAAGATACTCAACATCCATTGTCCGGATACCATCAGCAACAGTCTACTGTGGAAGAGAACAAACCAGCTTCCAGATGAAGAGGAAATTAGGAAAAGACGTTGGAAGTGGATAAGACATACATTGCGGAAATCATCAAACTACATCCCGAGATAGGCGCTAATTTGGAAAAGAAAAAGAGGAAGACCAAGCAACACATTGTGTCAGGAATCAAAAGAATGAATAGCAACTGGAAGTGATTTCCCAGGACAGATTTCGATGGAGAATCCTGATGAGGGGACCTGTGCTCCTTAACTAGGGGTAAGTATGTCGGGCGTAACACAAGTATCCCCAATGGTAATGGATAATAGTCATGTAAAACATGGCGACTGTAGTTACAAATGTGAACCATTGGATCCCAACTTTATGGTCTTTAGAACAGAGACACGTGACAATTACTGAACGACCTGGATGAGGTGCGCCACAAGGTTATGGGTGCGCAATGATGAGAATCCCAACACTACTGGATAAAAGCTCCTTAGAGCTTCCTAGTTTCCAACGATTAATTAATTAAAGTTAGTCCGTGATGTGAAATACGAATTTAACAATCACCTCAAACCTCTGATATTACTAATATGTTTCTGTTACACAACTTGTATAAATGTGCATCAGCTTAATTTTCCATACCATATCACCACAGTAAAACGAAATTGTCAAGATAAATACCAGAGTAACAGAAGTAGAAACAATAAAAATGGTAGTAAAAAAAGATTGGGTAGAAGTAATATGATTTAAGAAGAAGAAATGAGTTTACAAAATAAAAGGTACAAACAATTTCAAAATTCTAGGGAAGATAGAGTGAATGGATTTGTGTCTTGTAATCTGTTTTGACTTTAGTCACCTTATTGTCTCCAATAACTGATCATGGTTATTTGCCGGACCTCAGTCAGGTAATCTGTAGCTACTCATAAAGCTCAATCTAAGAGCCAATAATTTAGTGAATAAAATAACATGAACTGATTGAAATTAGAACGATTACTTGGTCCTAATTCTCAATTAAGCGATAACATATTCCACATGAAACTTGACAATCAAATGGTTGATACATATAGAGTTAACAATGTACAGTTTGAAACCAAAAATGATGCAACCATTCAGTTGTATCAGTCCATGTTTATTCGTATTTAAAAAGAATTATAACTACACAAAGTTATTGACAATAAAAGAAATAAGCAGCCATGATTCACTTAGAAGTAGGTAAAATACAAGACCACGTCTTATGAACAGTTCAATTACCGTTCAGCTACAAATTTTGGAACCGGTAGTTTACATTTCAATTTCAATTACCTTATGAGATCGTACGCATGTAATTTTAAAAATCCCACAACTATTGATCTTTTTTTCTTCAAAAATACTTCAGCTGATGTTATTCTGCTATTAAAGGTTCGTTATCCATCTGAAAACACTCGCATACAGTCAAGCGTTTATACCATTTGCCAGGAAAGTCCTACCCACTCCTCTCACGCAGTAGGAGTACACTTTACAGAAGTGAGAGTACAAAAAGCGAACATCCGAAACTTAAACCGGTCGATGGATACGGAAAGTTCACCTGGATGAGGGAAATAAACGTCGATTTCAAGCCTATGGTGTATATAGCGTCCGGAATCTTGAAGGAACGAATGATGTATGAATATGTTTTATTTACTGGATTATATCAAACTGATGTTACTCTACTGTCTTGTGGGTCGAATCTTCAAAATTCAAAGCCTCCAAGAGTAGTCCATGAAGAAAATAACCATTTCAGTCCACTGACAAATATGATAATTACAAAGGAAAAAGTCGAATTGTAGAATGGCAAATCCATAAAATACATATTTATAACTTACAACATGGTTGTGTTATCACAATTGGTTTATTTTGTAAATCTCTTGTTGGTCCATTGTATGATGGTAAAGCTACAAATAGTTTGTAACCTAAAAGACCACTGCCTGTGAATGTACAAAATAATCCAAAAGCTTTAAGAGCTGTTTTTAAAGTGATACGCTTTTTAACTGGTGGCAGTGGTCGAACCTGAAATGAAAAAAAAAATAAGAGATGATCAAGAAATTCGATGAAAAAAAAATCTGATTAAAGCATTTCAGTTTGTCAGACTATACAGATGGTTCGAATCCTTTAAGATGCTTTTGTCACAAACTTTCAGTAAATGATAATGTTAAAACACAGAGGAGACAATGCAATCAGCTATGAATACAGTGGTCTTCAGTGCTATTAAAGGTATGAAGGCGGTTATCACTTCTCGGTTGCCCACACCGTGGAAGAGACAATACAATACACAGAAAGAATGTATATCACCCTTAAAGTGATATAGCTTATATCAATATAAATTGATAGTGAAACAATGATTTAATGCATGAAACACTCAAGATACATATTGTACAAATAGTACGATAGTGTTCAATACACTTTGTAACTTCGCTAAAATATATTTAAGATAAAATTAATATACTTAGTTAAACTAAAATACCAGTCAACAAATTACGTTTCTTTGTCAACGATAGTAAAGATTTAAAAAACGTATGATTCCCACTACATACTCTCAGAATGAGAAGAAATGAATTCGTAGTATAGAAATACAAATTTTATCAATCATGAAGAACGGTAGTTTATAATGATATGATGTTAAGGATAGTTTCTTTGCCACGAAATGAGACCAACCGGACAACCATTAGGAATTAAATAGTGATGGACAGCTATTTTGAAAGTTTTAATCAACATTCCCCAAAAAGTCTGAACAGAATTCCACCAAACGATTTAAAAATTCAATGGATGAGGGTCGTCATATATAGCACAACGAATGAGCTGGAAAGATGTGGACCATTTGTTCATTTTACTGAATGGTTGGATAGTGTTCATTGTGAAACTCAGCGTAAAGTTATGCACACTTTTGATAAAAACCCAACTGACGAGAAAGAAGCTGTTTAGCACTCTTGTATTTTTAATGGTCCTCCGAGTGATACTAGTCCACTATGAAAACTGTATAAACACTTTATCAAACACATTGTTTGATAAAGAACACATGATTTACTGACACCGGAGATCAAAAGCTCTTAAGTTCATGGATGATTTTCCCCTGTAGCTCATTGCTATAGACCAGTAATGTGAAAAATTGACCTTATAACCATATCAAACACTTAATTGGTTGGCTTCCAGTTCACTGAAGTATGTTGAGATCAATAATATACCATAGATAAATAATTGAATGATTAATCAATATTCAGAATCATTAGTATAACTACCGTAGGGTATTTAACTAGATCGATTATTTTCTCGCTTGTTATTCATACTTGTCGTTACTGTTGCGTAATTCTACTCGCATCAACTGTCGAAATCCCTAAAGAAATAGTATAACTCTTAATTCCTGTTAATTACTGACAATGATATCTTATCAACTATAAATGTATGAGTAGTGTATAATATAAGTGATATTCAATTCCTTGAATTAATTCAATGATGCACAAACAGATTAGCTGTTATACAAAATAATGAAAGAATTATATACACATATACAAAACACCGAAAGATCATTGCTACAAGATTTGTATGTTTAGTGATCAGTTATTATTTTACGAGTATGTTGACATATGTTTCTACATCAATCCCACATTTGAATTTGTTTTAGCTTTCCATAAAGGATGATATGATAACTATTATCACTAAAAAAAAAAAACGAAGTCATTTTTAGATGCCCGCTCAATGGTTTAGAAGTTAAGTGTTCGTGCGCAAGATCGAAGGTCTTCGATTCAAGTCCCGCGTGCTAGGTTGTGAATGCGCACTGCTGGGAAGTCTTATACTGGGACGAAACGGTCATTCAGTGATTCCAGGTTTTCAATGGTGCTCTAACCAACTTCAATTAAGGAAATCATGTATTTCTGTTTTTATATACTTAAGTAAATAGATTACAATTCGGTTAGGGTTCTAATATATGATATCAATATGTACCTGAGTAGTTGGATCAAGTAAAAAAATGAAAGAAGCACTAAGTTGTTAAATATTTTAATTTGATACAATCATATAGTTCGATATATCAGCAAACCAAGAGCAGCATATTTACAACTGAGGAACATCTGGAACTCAAAACAACTGTCTGTCAACCAACACTAAGGTCAGGATTTTCAATACAAATGTCAAGACAGTTCTACTGTATGAGGCAGAAACCTGGAGAACTACGAAAGCCATCATCCAGAAAATACAGGTGTTTATTAACAGTTCTCTATGCAAAATACTTCGGATCAGTTGGCCGGACACTATTAGCAACAACCAACTATGAAAAAAAACAAACCAGATCCCAGCGGAGGAAGAAATTAGGAAGAAGCGCTGGAATTGGATAGGACACACATTGAGGAAAGCACCAAACTGCGTCACAAGACAAGCCCTTACATGCAATCCTCTAGGCCAAAGGGAAAGAGGAAAACCAAAGAACACATTACGCCAAGAAATGGAAATAGACATGAGAAAAATGAACAAGAATTGGATGGAACTAGAAAAAAAGGCCCAGGACAGAGTGGGTTGGAGAATGCTGGTCGGTGGCCTATGCTCCATTAGGAGTAACAGGCGTAAGTAAGTAAGTATATAGTTCGATATAGGTTAGAAGGGTATAATATCATGCTTTATATACAATCATATATAGGTAAGTGCAACAAACTTATACCAGCAATGGAATTGTTCAATAAAATGTAATCCAATTAAAGAAAATCACATTGAACTACCATATACAACTGCTAGTAAACTGAATTATCAAATTCGACTTCTTTAAATACATAGTTTGATCTCTTTTTTTTCTTTTACAAATGCAACACTTAAAGTGAAGTGAATATACGTAGTCTGTTTAGAAATGATACGAACTTTAAAAATGAAGAAACCCTGGTATGCACTAATAATCGTACTCCTTGGTAATACACATATCTAATCGACAGTGTTTAAGATATTCATATGCTTTGAAATTAATGTTGAATCATTACTTAAATTTGTTGAATCTGGTTGGCGCTTTTTTTAGAAAGATTTTTTTCTACGGGATGGGGTTGCCGACCCCATACCCAACTCCCCTCCTTTACTCGGGCTTAGGATCGGTAGTAACTCTAGAAGGGCTACAAGTGGAAGATGTGAAATCCTTCACATAACTGGGAAGCATCATCGATAAACAAAGAGGATCAGATGCAGATGTAAACGTGAGGATTAGTAAAGTAAGGACAGCATTCCTACAAATGAATAATATATAAAACTCAAAACAAATGTCTCCAAGCCAATATCAAACTCACAATCTTCAATACGAACGTCAACACAGTTCTAATATACGCAGCTCAAACTTCGACAACTACTACAACCATCATCAAAAACGTACAAGTATTTATAAATAGTTGTCTACACAAGATACTCAACATCCATTGGCCGGATACCATCAGCAACAGTCTACTGTGGAAGAGAACAAACCAGCTTCCAGCTGAAGAGGAGATTAGGAAAAGACGTTGGAAGTGAATAAGACATACATTGCGGAAATCATCAAATTACATCACGAGATAGACGCTAACTTGGAAAAGAAAAATAGGAAAGCCAAAGAACACATTACGTCAGGAAATAGAAGCAGATATGAAAAGGATTAATAACAACTGGAAAGAGCTGGAAAGGATTGTCCAGGACAGGGTTAGATGAACAGTGTTGGTGGGCGGCCTATGCTCCTCCATGAGAAGTAACAGGCGTAATTGAATCACTCAGATTCCGATAATTTAGATAATACATAACATATGAATAGGTGCAGCCATCTTCAATGATGTCAGTTAATAAAATTGAGATAAACCTATTTGTTATCCCATGGTAAATAATAAACACAACAACTATTTACATTCTGAAATGTTCCATATATCTTTATTTCGTCTACTTGTTAAGTGTAATTTTGTATGACTTCACATACTCTAGTCTAATTGTCACTTCAAAATTTTGAAACATATTGACGTTTGAACATTGAATACCGATTCTAAACTCATTCTGATCAGAGAGGGGTTTTGTAGATATTATAGTAGTTTACTGGTTGAATTCATGAGTCAATTGAAGCTAGACCACCATAGAAAACCTGGGAGCACTTGACAGCCGTTTCATCCTAGTGTAAAACTCCTCAGCAGTGCGCATCCACGATCCCAATCGCGGGACTCGAACCCAGGATCTATCGGTCTCGTGTGCGAACGCTTAACCTGTAGACCACAGAGTCGACATCCAACAATGTTAATGTCTAACTTCAACCAATCCATGAAGCTGCATGACCATCCACCATTGTCATTAGTGAGTTACTATGTAATAACATTCTACTTTGAATGGAAAATTCACTAATCTTATTATTTATTACTTGATGTTGAGCACATAAATCATATATAAGTGATAAAAATCAAAATGTATAAATTGATATAAACTACAAGAGGAAAATTTCATTGAAGTTGAAGTATTTCCATGGATTCTGGGACCACCGAGTAAGTAACACAGTTGTTAGGAAACGGGTACTAGGTAAGGATGGCAAATCGATTGATGAAGTAGTGAAACTTCATCAGTTGAGATGGCTAGGACGTGTTACGTAAGCCCAACCACCGACTGCCTCGACGTGTGATGTTCAGTGGTATAGGAGTAGGTTGGAAGAAAGCTAGAGGCGGCCAGACCAAAACATGGCACAAGTTCATGAAGTCACTGACAAGTGGACTGAGTCATGTTGGTAGGTGTAGACTACATGGTTGGGGACCGCGAGGTGATAGCAACCGATGGCTAGAGACCCTGAATGACATGGCTCAAAATCGTTTGCAATGGCGCAGGTGCATCCACTCTTTGTGTTCTCCCAAATTTTAATCTCCTGATTCCTTCTTGTCTCTTTTTTCCCTTCGCAAATTTCACTGTATTATACTCTTTAAATAACATCTCCAAACCTTAATGTTTCCGATTACTGCTTATACTCTTACTACCTCTACCACTATGGGATTTGAATCGACTGACTGATTACCATGGATTCTTTATGAATGATTCTAATTGTAGATGCTATTAATTAACGATTATAAAAAGAAACAAACAAAAATGTAGAACTACGTTAACAATATCAACATTGAATGATTTAGAAGCTTTCATCAACTATCAAATATTTGAAAGTCTTTATAATTGGATTAGTCCTAATCTGATCGTATAGATAGAACCAAAAGTTAGTTAATTCATAGAATGTATTATCTAATTTGTATTTTTGACTAGATCAGTCAGTCAGCTACAACGTAGGACTAGATACTAGTTTATAGTAGATCAAGTATATAAAAACTACATATTAATACAAAGGAAGACATAAAATGTCATGTTTTGTTTTACTACTCTCTAAACCTACTAACTTGATGTTCTGTAAATAAGTGCAATGTCCCAGATCCATTTCGTTGTTTGTATTTATTTTGTTTAAAACAATCTTCATCTTTTATTTGTTAATGATTAATAATTAATGGCAACTGGGCTTTACTTACTTCTAACTGCAAAAAGGTCATAATTGCTTTTACAAAACATTCATAATGTAGCCTATTTTGAGAAATTTATATTTATTCATTTATTTGAACACATAAATATTGGTATAAAGGGGCACCGAATACATATGCGCCACACAAGTCACGTGATTTGTGTGTGTGTGTGTGGGCTTTGATACTGCTCGAGTGCCCAAATCGAAGCAGGTGGTTTTCTTGGGGAGTCACACTCGGAGCCTACGACTTAAAGGTGTGATCCACAAGATAGTGGAGCAGCGTCAAGAGATGCAGTCACATGGTAGCCGGTGATCAACGATTGGTTCATACACCAAATGTTCCATCAGGATCATGGAGACCCCATGTGCACCAGTGGTTTGGAATCAGGGTTTTCCAACTCCCGTAGGTAGGTCCTCTATATCCACCGACACGGTTAGAGCGCCGGACATTCGCTCTTCGTACTCTCAATTGCGTAGACAGCACCCCCGCCGCGAGAAGGCAGTGAGTAGGACTTCTCTAGCAGAGGCTGTATACGCGTTGTCATGCGAGAGCATTCGGAAAAGGAGAATGGACTCTCCACACCCTCGGCTGTACAAGGGCATTTGGGTGCAAAGTACAATATTAAATACTTAACTTTGAATAACACTAATTGTGTAAGGTCTAGTGACACTACTCGACTATCCATGGTAAAAATGGAATGAGATTTGAACATATGAGCAAGTTGACGGAAATCAAGTTCCTTAACTAGTAAGTCATTCGTCAAACGTTTACACAAAAACAATTGACTCAGTAACATCATCCCCTGAATTTCTATATTCTCGTCATCATATTAACAGTTAAGTTGAAATATCACAAGACGATGAGTGACATGGCTCATAATCGTTCGCAATGGTGTAGGTATATTTACTTTGTATCTTATTCTAGATTCCAAGTACCAGTAATCCTTCATATATGCCTTCCCATCAATCTATTTGAATCATATGCTCAATGCCTAGTCTTTCTCTCTGGTATTGCTATTATATTATCTTGATCTAATCCGTGTCGGGTAGAGACAGGTATCTACCTCAGTACAATCGAAGTTGGTCGAGCAATTTCGTGGATTGGTTGATGTTAGACACTAACACCATCGGATGCCGGCTCAGTGGTCTAGTTGGTTAAGCGCCTGGCACGAGATCGATAGGTCCTGGGTTCGAATCTCGCGGGGGCGAGATCGTGGATGCGCACTGCTGAGGAGTCCAACGCTAGGACGAAACGGCTGCCCAGTGCTTCCAGGTTTCCCATGGTGGTCTAACACCAATTGATTCATGATCTCAATCAAAAACTTATCTTGGTCTTGTTTGACATTCATCTTTTTAATTTTATATCATCATGCCAATATGGTATAACAACTTAGGCTAACGCACATTTATTCAAGGCTCTAAGTTGATTATAGCTGACTGACAAGTAAAGTTTATTTAACTGAAGGAAAACTTTATTGAACTGTTTTCTGTACAAACTGACATCAATTTCAAATCTATAAAGTAAAGAAATATTAAACAGAGTTCTTATATATTTTCCATAACATTATTCTGCGAATATTCCTATTCCACCTAACTTATTATCGGCTACAGATTCGTGCATTTAACTTTGAGTCACACTTAAGGTGTGAGGGCTAGGGATAATATCCGGTGACTCAAACAGAAGTGGGTGGAGTGGGGTTCGGAACTGAAAATTAGTGACTGGAATTCAGACGCCTTAACCACTAGGGTAACATGATGAAAAGCAACGTTTCCATCCACAGATGATTACAATACGAGCTTCAACCAGGAGGTTTGAACTCAATCACACGGTAGAAGACTGACAGTTATTGACTTTAGGGCCTGTTGCTACGTCTCAGACCTCTGCGGAATTTTTACCATCAGAATATTATAGCAACAGCAAAACATTGCGCAAATGAGGTAAGTGGTGACTATATATGTGTACCACATATCTCAGCCACCTTGGTCGACGAAAGTTTTGTAAATTCATTAGGC
The DNA here is from genome assembly GCA_944470425.2 of Schistosoma bovis. NCBI lineage: Eukaryota > Metazoa > Platyhelminthes > Trematoda > Strigeidida > Schistosomatidae > Schistosoma > Schistosoma bovis. The sequence continues at coordinate 2,446,225 of OX103961.1, read as the reverse complement.
GATTTACTATTACACGACACGCAATGATTCAAATACATATACGATCAAATTACTTAAAAAATAAATGTCGACTAGCTACTTCCTGGCAATTTATTAATCAAGAACATTTACAGGGAGATTTCAGCAGCTCTATTTCCAACCGAGCCGCCGTTGTTTTGAATAAGTAAACAATCAAAATATGTGTGAGCAGCATGATAAGAAAACATTTCAAAGTGGTCCAGTGGTTCGACTGTGAAAGTAATTACCATTCAATCATTGGTTTGTAGTATCAAGCGCCTCTTCATCTATTTCGAAGTTGGCAACTAATTACTATCATTAGCATTCATATGGAATATGTCGCTCAAAACCGTATACATAAACCTATATTTAGCAGATAAGTTTCATTATATTCAGTCAGTTATAATCAGCGTAGAGTCTGAAACAAATGTCCGTTAGCCCGTTACCATACCACATTAGCACGACGAGATGAAATTAACAAACGGAGGAGTAAAAGGAGTCAGAATATAGACCAGCCCCAAACCCTTCATGTGGAGATGCTGAGTAGTGAGGGCGGCCTTGGTAGCTAACCTAAAAGGTCGGTGGAGATTAGACAGAACCAACGCTCTGATGCTACATTTGGGTTCCTCAGACTTCACTCTTCGAGGCTTCGAAAATCGTGACGAGCTGTCCAATATGTACGCCTATGTATATGAATTGCATGAGTCTCGGCTTGTGTAGTTTATGAACTTAGGCATATGCAAAGGGTACGCGCGTGGGTTAACACAAGAAACATAATCTGAAATGTCTGCCCTATATCTAGTAAAATTTACGGCCCAGTCCTTCAGGTCGAATACATAATAAAAAGATGTGATAGCAAACAATAATGGGAGGTGACCATCAACCCTCCCCGAGTGCTTTTTTACGTGTGTGCCATGAAATGCGTGGAAGTTTTTGTACCAGTAGTATGTATATAATGCGTACGAGATAGTCAATGTGGCAAATACGCTTAAACGGAGTGGTGATAATTTACACTACCAGGTGAGTGAATATACCTATGGGATGCATGGAAATGTGTGTGTAATTTGTGTGCATGTAGACTATACTTGCTGCTGGTGAGACGCCAGGGTGCCGAGAACCGGGGCTTCCGACGACTTCCACACGAAATCGGGTCCACGACGTAGGTTCGCGAGCCTTGGGAGGCGGAACTTGATACAGATAAGCCCATGGGCTTTACCGAGTGAAGCTTCACCAACTTCAAATGAGTGGAACACCGCACCAGCAATGATAATGAAAACACCCATGCATTAGAAACAGGGATCGAAGAGACAGAGTGGAAACGTACGTTTGAAGGGATACTGAGACCAACTATCAAGAGAAAGAGAGTGAATGTATCCGTGCCATTGTGAAAGATTCTGAGCAATGTTACCTATGGTCTCCAGTCAATAATGAAAGTTATCTCGAGGACTCAAACCAGGTGGTTTGGATTGATCAACATGACTCAGACCAATAGCCAGTGGCTTCATACACTGATATTACGTTTAGATTGGGTACTCTTAGCTTTCTTCTAACGTACCTTTCCATCAGTAAATGTTGCCTATCGAGACAAGCAGTTGGATTCTCAATACCGGTTTCCTTGATAAGTTTGAACAGTTGTCTGCTGTTAACTATTGCCGCTGCCTTTTCCATCTCCCTTGCTTTCGCTATCCACCAACGTTCGCGATCATTGAGTAGGCTTCTTATCAACCTGAGCTTAAGCTGACTTCGCTCTTCATTATGTTCAGAGCCAGGTGGAATGAGTTTCCGAGCATCTATCAGTGCGGCAGATGCTGCTGAGATCCAGTGTTTCTCCCTAACCTTGTGGTTTACCGTACTAACAGATATCATCACTGTTTTCACGGCTTTTCGGATATCATCCCAATCCGCCTTGGGGTGGGCATCACTTAAATGGCTGCCTAACTGTTTTTCTAGTTGTTCGTCAAATATATTCTTAGCCTGGCTATCATTAAGTATAACCCTAAGAGGTTTCCGTACAGTGTCTTTCCTACGTCCAGTAAGACGCAGACGAATACGCGCTCGCACTAGAGCATGATCTGCATCTAAGCACGTGCTCCGGAACGAGCGACAGTCTTCTATCGAGTCCCTCAATCAGTGGCTGATAGCGATGTGATCTAGTTGGGTCCAACGTTGGGACGAATTCGGGGTCGCCATGTCAAAAGATGTTTTTCCTTATGCTTAAAGTTAGCATTTGCTAGAAACAGACGGTCACCATTATCTATTCTTTGAGCCACGACACCATAAGATCTATCCAGGTGTCTTTCCTTGTCGCTTAGTTTACCTACTTGAGCGTTAAAGTCACCAGCCGCTATTACTACATCAGAGCGCATAGCTTTTTGGAGGTCAGAAAGCTTTTTACAAAATTCATCTTTTAGTTCATCTGAGCTGCAGTCAATGGGAGAGTAGGCAGAGACGAAGAAGAGGTAACGACGAGTGTCCCTACCTTTCTGAGTCCTTATTGTTCCGTTCAGTCGGACAGCGCACAAACGACTGTCTACTGGGATCCAGTCTAAGAGCTAATTCTGCCCTAGGACTCAATGCTATACTTACACCAGAGAGGCCACGGGAAGCAGTATCAGGGCTTCTAGATACACGAAGTGTGAAACGAGTCGGTTCTTTATTTTGGCATGGTGAGGTCAAATGAATGACACTACTCGGATCCTGTATGCGCGTTTCGGAGACGCAACACACATCGATGGCGCGAGATTCTAAAGTCCTAGCTAAGAAAGCCTGTTGTTTTGTTTGGCACAGTGTTCTTACGTTAAAAGCTCCTACATGTAGTTTAGAGCGTGGTTTCGGGAGACCAGAAATAACGTTCCACGTACTTGAATCGTTTGCCCTAGCTGTACGAGGTGAGAAATAGACGTGAGAAGGGTTAGCAGTAGAGATAATAATTATTAGGGGGTGCAGGAAGGATATGATTGTGACCAACTTGGTCTCATGTGCTGTTACGGGTATGAGGGCTGGTGTCACTTCCCGGGTGCCCACACCGTGGAAGGGTATTTCTTGAGGGACATGAAAAGGAAGTTAGGTCAGTGTTGGTCTCAACGACCTGAAAGCGTGTCCGCTGAGCCCAAGGGACAACTACAAGTACACGCACGGCCTTTTTGTGAGGAGTTTTTAACGTGTTAGCTCCGTCTTTCAAAAGGCCTTACTGCCGGAGACGGAAAGCCGTGAGGTAAGGTGATGTGTGACATTTTTAGGGTCGACCTTTTCTAACCCCTTCCTTCCTTGTGAGAAGGCAGCATCACTGCAGATGCTGGTTGTCCGAAGGGAAACTCCTTTCTGCTGTCACACCCCTCTACAGTCAGCAGTACGACTTCGCCCTCAAACCCTGAGTTGCTGCCTTTAGTCTTACCGTTCTCCAATCGACCTGCCTGGCATGGTAGAACCTACAGGAACATATGTTCCAGCCAACATAGCTCGGTTGAATCATCATGATAGACAAACCCGAACACCACGTCAAGGTAGCAGCTACGGTCAGTTACTGTCTATCCGCAACCAACTTGGATGGGAAATTGAAGCAAGTCGACCAAATCTTAATGATGTTGCTGAGGCTATGGGTGACCTAAAGTGAAGAAGAGAAGTAGGCTTTGATGGATTAGCTCCAGAAATGTTTAGGGATGGTGGCCCAGTTTTAGCTGCGACACTGACTGGGAAACTAGCTAGAATTTGGGAACTGAACGTAATCCCATCTGGCTGACCTTGATTGATGATCGTCACAGTTCGCAAGAAAGAATGGCCTAGCAGAATGGTCCTAGATCCCAAAAGATAACTACCTAGATAGTTTCAGATGAGTTAGCTCCATACTTTTAAGGGCTTGCCCCGGGAGACGGAAATCCGTGGGATAAGGTGGACTGTAACCTTTCTGAACCCCCTCCTTCAATATTGGAAGGCTACGTTGCTGCAGATGCCAGTTATCTTAGGGAAACACTTCAGTGACGTCACATACCATGAATTTGCTGATTTTAGTATTACGGCTCTCCAAACAGCCTATCTCAGTCAGTCAGTCAGTCAGCTACAACGTAGGACCAGGCACATATGTGCATCGGTCCAGGTTGCCATACCTCATTAGCACAGCAAGATGAACACCGGATTCATAGGAGTGGTTGGGTCAAAGGTTGCAATAAGGATATAGTATAGGAAGAAAGAATTAGTTCGTAGAAAGAAAGATATGAAGTGATTTTAATCTCTTAGTTTAAGGGAAGACAGGGAGTGTATACACCGACGCCATTGTGATCGATTCTGAGCCATGTCACCAAGAGTCTCCAACCATTGGTTACATCTCCAACTACTAATTTTGGTCATCACAAGAAACTTGGCCAGGTAGTCTGCATCTGTTAACATCTATCAGATCAAAATTCAATATCTTAATGAGCTGATTCCAAGATTCAGATGTTTCATCATATTATAAACAAACAATTGACAAACAATAAGTTCATGCACATTAAATACAATTTACAACAGAAATCAATTTCTGAACAATCGAATTTCTATATTAACATATATAATTAGAGTATTTACAAAGACACGATGTACATAACGCTACAATATTGTCTCAATAGTTAAAAAAAATTGATTTGATAAAATACTAGAATGACTGACCCGATTGATAATTTGTTCATGAGACAAATCCTCAAGTCATGAACAGAACAGATTTTAAAGAATGAAAAGGTGTCCAACTGACTGTATATATATATATAACGGAATCAAGGCTGACTATACAAAAAAATACCTAACTGGTATATTACGATCAAGAGTTACTTAATAAATCACAAATAACTAACCAACGATAAAAATGATTGTCACAAAGCAACTAATATTCCTTTAACATTATCCACTGTATTAAGTTCTTTATATAAGGTTATAATATAACCTTGTAATTCCTAGAACCTCTTACAATCCTGAAAAGTATGTCTAATGGATTATTCATGAAATAAACATTTCATGACAAATAATTAAAAAATAAACTATAAGTTGCCTATTTGCTAATTAGTGACAAAATTAAATCGATTTTTTACTCTATCAAGAGTGTTAGATGTAATGTTTTTTTACATTCCTATTTGAAGTGAACAGTAATGCAACTGGTCATCAGAAAAGAAGTCGTTGATGGTCACATATTAAAAAATTGTTTCTCCAATGAATATTTGAACACCTATGAAGTCCTATTTGTTGTGACATACAATAACTGTGAGTTAACTGAAACACAAAGAAATACATGCTAACTATGTTTTACTTAAGTCTATTATGAAAAAGAAGGGGACACTGAATTTGTAATAACTTACGAAAAAGTTCAAACTATGATGTCCAGTTGGTCTGAAGACCTACAGATTGGAAGATGAAGCAATAACATAATAACAAGTTACTACATATATATTTACATCTCTGACATGAACATCAGTTGGTGGATTTCCCAAAATGGAAATAATAACACTTAATAATTCTAAATAACAAAGATCGAGAAAGTTTATTCCGTGGCATCAAGTTCTTCTTCTGTTGCAACTGTAGCCTCGGCTTCTTCTTCATCCACAAGAAAATTATCACTGCTTTCTGCCTCAGCTATTCCGCCTGCAGTCATGGATTCGTTAAAATTTTGAGGTAGCTCACTTGAGGATTGTGTAACAGAATCCTGAGCTCTGTGTGAGTCAAATCTTCCACGTCGATGTAAGATGGAAATTGAGTTTCGATCAAAATTACTATTCTGAGGATCGCGATCAACACGTGTTCGATTACGTTCACCTTCAAGTGTAAGATCTCTTAATTGTTCATCTACAGTACGACGTAGGTATCTTTCATTCACTGGATGTGTAAAATTTCCAGCTCCAGGTACACAACATTGAGTATGAACATCATTCGATTGACTACAATGGCAAAACTGAAGATAAAAAAGTACAAAAACCTACTTTGAATAATTGTTATGAAAATGACATAAGAATTAATTTGATGAGAAATAAAGAATCAGTCAAGTGTAATCACGGTACGTAGAAACCGGATTGTTAAGAGATGAATAAAAAACTCTCGAAGGAGGAGGAACAAGTATAAAGCAAATAAGTAAAATACTTTAAATTGCTTATTCGAGTAATAACAACAGTTGCAAGGTCACCTGAACGTGGTCTTCAAAATAGTAAGTTTTATCAAAGTGGGGATTTGTGAAGATTGTAGCACTTTTAATAGTTGAATTCATGAGTCGGTTCAATTTACATCACCATTCTGATAGTAATCATATGCTCACTATTGAGTAGCTTCAAGATGGATTTCCTAAAGTTCTAGTGAGAAGTTGTGACCAGTGGAGTCCAGTCCGTGTTGTGTGGAGATGGTTATCTACCTCAGACAATGGGTGGAGAGTTGCGCAAGATCATGGATCAATTGAAGTTAAGCATTAACGCTGTTGGATGCCATTTCAGTGGTCTAGAGACTAAACGTTTGCGCGTGAAACTGAAGGTCCTAGGTTCAAGTTCCGCGTGAGGGGTCATGAATGCTCACTGAAGGGCGAAACGGCCGTCCAGTACTCCCAAGTTTTCAACGGTGTTCCAACTCAGATAGACTCATGAATTAAACTATAGTGGGTTTTGCTAGTTAAATGTAGTCAGTAAAACAGACAATGAAACATCTTGAGAAGCATAAATATAGTTGCAAAAAATGTCAACTGATGGATATTTCGTTCAGTGATTCTTTAGTGCAATAGAGTAGTCGCGGAAAAACAAGTTATACCATTATAAAACCGACTATTTATTAAGCAATTCTTTGAAGCATTGTGAGTATACAATGACGATGTTAAGTGTAAAGCTAGTATATAAAGAAAATACATCAGTTGATAAGACGAACAAAATTAATCAAATGAAGTAGTTACAAGTCACGATTAAACCCAGTAGTTCAGTGGTTAAGGAGTTCGATCTTCATCCACCAAGCCATGGGTTTGAATCTTGACTCATCTATTTCAGTATGGGTAACTGAGTAACATCACTAGCCCTTGTGCTTAAGGTGTTATCCGAAGTCAGGTATATGAATGCGCACCTGGTAGATGAATTAGTAAAAATTCCTAATTTTCGTTAAGTAGTAAACATCGAATATTCTAGTTGCCAGCCAAAAATGACTTCAGCGGACTGGCATCTAGTCAATAAGCCCCCAAATGCCCTGATACGGCTGAGAGTGGGGAGAGCCGCTTTCTCTCTTGAAATGCTCTCACATGGCCACACGTATATAGCCTCTGCCAGGGAAGTCCTACTCACTGCCTTTTCGCGGTGGGGGTGTTGTCCACGAAATTAAGACGAAAAGCGAATTTCCGGCGCTCTAACCGGGTTGGCGGACACCTGCTTCGGTTCAGGCACCCGAGCAACATCACAGCCCTCACACAAATTTGACGAGATGTCAATTAATTCACAAATGTGTGGCGCATATGTGTTTGGTGCCCCCTTGTACTAATATCTATGTGTTCAAATAAATAAATAAACAATAAGTCTCCCTTTTTATAAAGCATTCAAGCAGACTACGTATGTTTGTAGGAAATGTGGTAGAGGTAGCTGGAAATGCGAACGTCGTGCAACTGTAGGTTTAAATTTTCACATTAAACGCCAGTAATGTAACAGGAACTTAATAAGAGAGCCGAAAGAAATAGAAGGCAACTAAAGTATAGATAGAGACTAAGAATTATAGAAATATATCTAGAACATAAAGAATGTTAATTTTCAACATCTATATCACGAACCAATTTCAAGTTTTATGATCCTAAACTATATTTTATTTATTTGTTCTAACACATAGATATTGGTACAAGGTTCATATGCCATTTCTTCATTCAGGATACTGGAGCCCATGTGCACCATTGGTTTGGAATCAGGGTTTCCCAACTCCCATAGGTAGGTCCGCCATATCCACCAACCCGGACATTCGCTTTTCGTCCTCTCATTTTCGTAAACAACACCCCCGCCACGAGAAGGCAGTGAGTAGGACTTCCCTGGCAGACGCTATATACGCGCGGCCATGTGAAAGCGTTTCGAGAGAGAGAGAGCGGACTCTCCGCACTCTCAGCCGTACCAGGGCATTTGGGGGCAAAAACTATAGTTACCTTTCGGTGATGTAAGGCAACGGTGTACAAAAAGAGCCTACAGATTTTGAAGGACTCAGACTAATATTCTCATGTTTTAATTTAACTTTTTAGCGGAATACTAGTCTTTTAGCATAATTTCACTTGTTACGAGTTAAAAGAGACTATCAAAAATATTGAGGTCCCTAGTTGGAACTTAGTCAGTAGTGTCTTTGTACTTTTAATTTGATGAAACAATATTTTTAAAGGATCCTAAATTATAACCGATCGGTGTAATAGGAATGTAAGTAATTAAAGAGGGACGAATATTTTTTTGATGACCACCATTCACAGTAACTCCAAGGAAAAGCTTACTGTACACCCATACATGAGTATACAAGTCTATGTGCTAGTTGCAGAAGTAATTGATTCACCTAACACACTGGAATTCGACATTTGTTATGCAAATATTTTGATCAGCAGAACCATTTATCTGTTTGAATTCTAGAGTGTATGTTTCTTAGAACAATGTGTCCTGGAATCTACGTCCTAATGGCTCTCGAAAACTCGGTAACTTAAAGCAGTAAACAGTAAGAGAAGTAGAATTAGTACCCTTACTCGATAGTTAACTACAATATGAATGTGAAGAAAGCAGCAATATTTTTTAAAGGATGGGACGGAACAATAATTTTACGACTAGCGACAAATGGTTTAAGGAGCACTGGCCATTTTGAAGATCTAACAAAACCTTTTTAAGGTATTTTTATAGGATAATTGATATTCCATTCAATAGCCTTTTTCACGTTGATGCACAAATTAGTATAGTTATCCAGGTTGTGGTTTGTATCATACTTACAAGAAAGATGTGCTCATCATATGCTTGTTATAAAAGCTTAATGACGTGATTAGAACGGCAAAGTAGTTAATTTACATAAGATTCTACAAAGTAACCATGTACACACCTGCACAGTTTCGTAATATGACTACTAAACCATTAAGAAGAGCAGATTATTTATTATTCTTTGAACGCAAAACGAGGAGCGCTAGAGGGATATCCATAGACTAATACAAAATGAGTTACAGGAATGAAAAATTTACCTTAGAAAGTTGTGCCTCAAATTCTCCAAAACAAGCTTCTACTTCAGCAATTTTAATTCTATCGTCGTTAATGTGAGAAGCGCTGGAGTCGAAATCAGTGATTCTTGGGGGTTCAATGGGAGGAATATACAATACTGTGTTGTAGAGTGGCATCTCTAAGATCAGTCCCAGTTAGACTTATGGTTATTACTGATGTTGCTACTTGCTGCAAGATCCTGAGAACGCTGATGAGTCAAATTAAGGTAGGCCAGATATGCGACACACCCAGTTATTGCAGATAACCCAAAAGATATTACGAACTTATTCTAGACAAGTTAACATTAAGATTCATATTACTGGTTTGACGAAAAGTTCAAAGTTCAGAAGACGAAACAACGAAGTACTTTGACGACCCTCCTTATATTTAGTCATACAAATACAGCCGATGCCGTTACTGGTGATCTATCAGAGCGATTATTTAGAAAACCTAGAAATGAACAGAAGTACTGGCTCTGAACTCTGCGAACATACAATTGTATGCTAAGAGCGTAGGGTAAAAGTACCGCCAGGACGGCCTTGAGTGAACCAATCAGAACTAGGATTGCACCACGTTTATATTCGCCCGAAATTAAAAGCACAGTGCTTTAGCGGATTAAACTATTTGCTTCTAGTTTTACTTTCAAGATTAACTTTATGGTAAGCTTGTGTTACTGCTGAGTATTTGTTGCCTTCATTAATAAATGTAGGTGCATTGTGTTATCGGCTCACTTTTTCACTTATTCTCGTTTCTTGTTCACCTCATTCACGCTACTCTGCGTTCTCCCCTACTACGCAAAGTACCTGTAGCGGCAAATAAATCCCCAAAATAAATAGCTCTAAGTTTTCGACATTGGATGCTGACCAAATGTTTTAGTGGACTCATCTAGCTGAAGGCGCTCGGTCAGGCATCCGCACCAGATCACGTGTGGTAACGCCGTGCTCAACATCAACCGCAATCGCTAGCCAGATTAGATCAGAGAATTCCGATATATTGGTCATCGCCAAATATACTCTTCCAATCTCCTCGACTCTGTCTTTTGATTTCTCTGGGTGGGAACGAATTATATTAGGTGTTACTGGTAGAAGCGTTGTCAAACACTGAATACCTGTGACATCCTCATACTTATTGGCTAGATACGAACCGTTATGGTGCAAAATAGCATGTTCAATGGCAAATAACCCCCCAAAATAAATAGTGCTGTAAGTTCTCAACATTGATGCCGACCTCATCAGTTTTGCTGGACGCACAATAACTGGAAGCTCCCGGTTACTCATCTAACCAGATCATCGTTAGGTACGCCATGCTTCACACTCCTCACACCAAAAACCAACTTGGATCACATACTTTTGGAAGTGTCGACTTTCTTACAAATATTTCTTTGAACGCGTTCGTCCCTGACTTAACTGGATCGGTAACGTTCGATTATAAAGGCGTTCTGGACAAAGGGTTGTCAAACCTGAATATCTATGGTATCTTTAGTGGCAAACTCGACGTGATCTGGAGCATCAAACGATAAATTGTAAGACTGTTCCTGGTTGTAACATTATATATATCATTTTTTAGATGTCGTGATATATTTCTTTCCTCAAGTATTTGGCTTATTTGTATATTTAATCCTCATTATGACGAAAGATACTCAAACCATTAAAGATCAAAGCTCTTGCTTTTCCCCACCTTTTAAATGATGCCATCCTGGCCTGATAATATAGTAGCCTGGCTCTACCATGTAGAAGTTGACGGAGGTTAGTTGATGGATTTACTAAGTCATATGTTTATGAAGTCTCATCCTCTAGACGTAGGTTAGACGCAGTTACGATTAAATATGTGATCAGTCCATACTTCTAAACACTACCCGAAAAGTACTTTAAACTATACAAAACAGAACCAGAACTACCATGTGTAAGCAGCAATGTTGCATGTCATATCACGACTAAAGACCCACCTGTGGCCCGTTTCTCTCTCAAAAACCCAAGACTGACCCAAAACGAATTTGATCTTACGACAAACCAAAGAATTATCAGGCTATCGAACAGCCTGTGAGCGTCTCCTTTGCATGTATCCCCTAGAAAGAAGAGCAGTAATTGGCACCCAAATATGATTACTGACGACTCACTACAAAAATCACACATCACCACTACCACACATCCACACCCTGCCAGATACCTCGAAGGATATGACTGTGTTCTCAAAATTCATCTTGGTTAAAGCACATAACCAAATTCATATGGCTGCACAAGACATTCCTAAAACTCCCATGATAACTTCTTTTGACGATGTCTCTCAGTTTGAGATATGCCAATCAAATTTTCTGGAGATTCATCGGTGACATATTCAGAGGTCTCGAATTCGTGCCGAGTATGTTGATGACCGCTTAATTACAGGTCCGGACAGAGAATACCATCTCTAGAATCTGGACCTTGTTTTACGACTACTCCAAAATTGTGGTATTATTGTAAACATTCAAAAATGTTGAATTGGAACCGACATTTTTAACTTTCTCGGGCATACTACAGACGCTTAAAGTACTCGTCTTCAGATAGAGTGGCGGGCATTCTAGACTGCCCTAAACGGACCACAGCCAAACAACTGCGCACGTTTGACGGACTGTTAAGCTTTAATCGACAGTTCATACCTAATTGCACGTCTCCCACAAGATCTTTAATTAACCAGCTTTGTCAACATGCGAAAGTCATCAACTTGCATGGCAGCGAGAAATCAAGGAATTTTTGTCAAACCAACTATGCTCATCCGGCTTAGCAGTCAGAAGCGTCTTGCAACAGTGGATATAGAAAACTTAGAAACTCTTGGCATACTTTTCAAGCCGGTTGCAAAGAATCAAACTGAGGTGTAACGTTGTCGATAGTGAACTCTCAGATCTGCATTGTGCTGTACGGTACTTTCAGTACTTTGTGGAGAGTTGAGAATTCTCTCAGTTCACTGACCATAAACCTCTCAACTTTTCTCTTAACTCTTGTTGAGTCTCAACAACTTGACTATATCTTGCAATGTACTTTAGATATGCAAAATGTTTTTGAGATAGACAATGTAGTTGTAAGCACTTAATCTCATATAAATTTTTCGAACACCCAGAAAGCGAAGATACTGAGCAAGGTGGGTCAGGGAACGCCCGTTAAAAACCAAAAGGAGAGCCTGGTATGAAGGAAATATTTCTTGGAGTCTTCTGACTACAGCTCTTACTAAACGTTGAAACAGATACAGCATCATGGTTCTCAGCGACTGGTAATGTTTTTAGGCCAAGCCAGCAGCCGGAATGCAAGACAACCGCAAATGTCTCTAAGGTATTATGAACAAAAGAAAGCCTACAAGCCATGAGACCGTTATCTTTTAAGGGTCAAATATAGAACATCTCGCTGGCTTCGAAATGGTAGAGACCTTCATTTTCAACTTCATGGGTCGACTAAACCAGTAGCCTGCAAGCACGGGACGTCTCTCAACTGTGGTGCTGGTTGATAGTCTGAGAAATCAACGTCTTGGTTGGTATTAAAGAGATTAGAATTCCTGAACTCTGGAGAGTTATCAGAATGTGGCGACATCCGACGTATGATCTTTGGGTGGCGCGTGGAAATCATCGGCATGTCAGTTTGCGATCTGCCCACGAACTCACTAGATTAACACTAACTCTTAAGACATTGAGAGAACACCCCCTCTTCGGTACTCGATGGAGGTGAAGAGGAGAAGCAGGCCTGTTACAGACCAGTCACGACATTCACAATGTAATGGAAGGACCGGTCAACGAACAACTGAGGGAATACAAAGATAAAAACAACTTCCTCCATAAAGCGCAACACAGATTCAGGAGCGACAGGTCGTGTGCGTCAAATCAACTTGTAACGTGGGAAAGCTGAATGACTTGTTCAAACCATAAGATACCGATTCATGTCAGATTCCTCGATTTCGTAGAAACCTTTGACACGGTATCTCATGTACTTATCATTGCAAAGGTTACAAAGGCATGTTTCAGTAATCCACTTCTGCCTTGACTCAAAAATATCTAGAGGGCAGGATGTTTCGTACCAAGGTAAGTTGCGTGCACTCAAGTGCGGAGGCCTCAACATCAATTGATTCATAGGGAGTACCCCTAGGCCCACTCTCTTTTCTATTTATATTAAAGACTCGCTAAATGAAGTTAGCTTGGCGACACCGATCTGAAGGTCCACAAAAAGCAAAAACATTCATTTGAGCTTCACAAGGACCTTACAACGAGGCTTGAGACTTAATTTCTCGAAATGTTACATCATGAACTTTCTGCCTCATTTGGCGCTGCTGTTGGGGTATAGATTGGAATGAAACATCTTCCGTGAAGGATTGTTGATACATGTAGAAGACTGTAAAATCTTGTTATGTAAAATTTATAAGTACACAAACGTTCTCTAATTGTTACTCCTTTCTTTCACTTTTTATTTGTAATATAGTTCTGTTCCTGTCCAAACAATCTGGTTTGGTGACTTGTAGGACGTGGTAATGTCTAAGAATACTAAGTAATAGAAATAGTTGGGTCGTAAGTAGAGAAATAATAACAGACTCAAATCACTTTCATTTCATGTAAATCAGCTTCTAACTGTCTTCACAGGACGTGATCTCGGGTTTGTAACCACTGTCAGCTTAGAAACTAGCTCAAACTACATGGAGGATAAGATAAAACAAACGCGACTTTCTATCTTATGTGAGTGCGACTCCGTGCACTCAACCCAGAGTTATTCCAAACACTGATTAAAACATACGCTTGCCCTAACCTTGAAGTCTACGGCGTCCTGACTCTTCCTCTCCTCAGAAGAGATAGAAATCTTTCGGATTAAGTACAAAGACATGCAAGCATGTGGGTGATAGGTCCCAAACACAAATTTCACGAGGACAGACTCTAACACTCGGGATTATTTTTTAATCTATCGGAGAATAAGAGGTGATTCGATAATGGCATACATAATAAATACGCTGAACCATCCCAGCGCGAGCATAAGGTAGTGCCATTGTTGCCACGCTTCTTGAAGCAACGCCTCAAAAATTGCACAATAAAAGACAGAAAACCAGATACATTTACACTTTTTCCCATCAAAAGTTGCCCATAATTGGTATGCTCTCCCAGCCTAGATAATCACAGCCCACTCAATAGATAGCTCGCTAATTGATTTTCACCTCGTTCCTGAGTCAGCCGAACCTGATACATCTGTGATAAATTACTACGGCTATCATATCCGCATATCAGTAGCTACTTCCCACATCTTTAATTGACATCACCGACCTAATATTACGTTAATTTCGTCTTTTTAAACACTATAAATTAATTGGATTACTGTTTATTTTTGAAGCAGTCATTTTCTCTTAATACTTGAATTATCACTTCATAATTCCCTCATTGCAATCAACCGACCTCCTACCTAATAATGCGATAGCTGCTGATATCCGGAAACCCTGCCGCCGTGAGCCGAACGCACTCACCCAAATTATAAAATAAACAAATCCATGAACAGCGAAGAAACTGACTAGAATTAGCTCAGTCGAGTGGCTAGACTATCACCTGGTGGACATTACCGAATATCTGAAACGTTATCTAAACAACAAAAGGCGGGTGCAAAGAAATCAGTCGACTTGTACAAGCTCATGACAAATATATTAAAGATATTAGTTTGGCAATCAAAGTCTATGAAGTACGATGTAGAAGGGTTTAAGTTTGTCATAAATAACTTTCTCTCTGCTCAACAATCCATATCAATTTTTGTGAATCAGTAGCTTCGTCGCTAACGAACAGTAACAGCTAAACGAACGGAATCAGGTGAAACCAAAAGTGTAGGAATTAATCAAACGTCGATGATTTTTTGGATTAGCTTCTTACCGTCTTACACGGTCCTAGTAGGACTGCAGTCAACGCAGGTAACTATGTAAATTGCCAACAACTACAGTCTATTTTTAAAGCGCGAATTGGTAAAATTGGCACAAAAACACTTAACAGTAGTCATTTACAAAGAGAACAATGGACATACACACATACCAGACAGTGGCATAGACACAAGGCAATGAACTTTAATTACTTGACTGACTTTAATTTATGAATTTTAGGTGAACAAAGGGAGTCAGAACAATGATCATTCCGGAGCTAACCAAAACTTAGGCGGTGGCCGTGCAATTCAAATGCTTTTAACTGATGCATTCTTTTCGATGGAGATTGACAAATGTTTAAGGTCATCAGCAGTACCAGTGAGGCACAAACTTTAATGGAGAAGTGACTTAAATGGAAAAATACTTTGAAAATCCCTCCAAACACTTTAATTAGACAATACTTTTATTTTTCTAATCTTTCATCTCGTCTTTTATCTTAGCTTCAACTCAGGACAAATGTTGTATTTCCCATCCTTATTTGTCTCAGCCTTTGTTATTTGGCTTTGGTTAAAATTTAAATTTATTATTAAGCTTTATTGTTGTGCTTCGCCAGGCAGCTAACGATAAGCTGCTTTTTTACAGAAATCAGGGTTACGTCATAAAGCGGCTGATCATTGTTGACCTTTGACTGACTACTGGATATGATTTTAAATCCTCGCATGCACATATTTGATACCATTTTGTGGGGAATAATCTTACTGATTCAACTAGGTCAATAAAGATTCTTGCTCGCTCCAGGTCTTACAAATCAAGTAAGAAGATGGGGACGCTTAAGGAAGTATACGTAATAGCATCAGAACTAGAAAACTGCCCAATACAATGATGGCATGAAAAATCGCATAATAAACTGTCGTGGCATTGGGTTCTAACCACATAATCCTGAAGGCTGAACACGAGACAACTGGGGAAATAGATATTCAACATTTAACGCGGAGAAAAAGCCAACAATGAGGAAGTCTGGAAGAATTACTTCAACTAATTCATTTTGTCGGTTGGTATGGCTCGGCCCTGCAGGCGTGATTGTTTTGGTGTGATGTATTACTTTTATTAATGTCAAATATGTTGTTTTATCCTCACAATATATTGGTACGATACGATGATTTAGTGAAGATAATTATGTGACTTCCGCGCAAGATCTTATAAATTAGGCATTCGCATCATGACAAGTCTACAATTTTGGGGATAGGTCTATTATTATAGCAGTATTACTAACGAAATAGACCACAATTCTACAACACATCATCACACAAATGCATGATCTGAGGAAAATGACTTCCATCAACCATCGCAGAATAATGGATATCCAGCACTTTTTAGGTGGTCTGACCGTTTACACCACCATATGGAGTGGCAAGATTTGAGAGACATCGTATAAAATTATCAAAGTTCGTTCTATACACTTCTTCGTAAGAGAGCATCACACACTACAGAAGTGGTGAATATCTCCAGGAATAATCAACTTTCCCTCAGTTAGGGTTTCAGCTGCGTGAAACGCCGTTTTATGTTTCCTGTAAATCGTAAAGTTCTCACTTCAAAGATTGTGGGGCAGCTCACAGTATACCGAGAAGCGCCTCGGTAAACACTTCCGACAGTTTGCTATGTTTGGTAGCATCTGATCGTTATTCCCTAACATAATGGTGAGTCATAACACGGCAATGAAAAAAATGTTCGACGAAAATTTCTACTCCTTTTATCTTTCGTCCGTTTTTCACCCTTCTTTCAGCTGTGCTGGTAACGGAATATATGAAAGTGTAAGTGCACCATTTCTGCATTCGAGTCGTTTTGCAATAGTTTATTGTGGAAGATTCATTCTAATCTTTGTCGATCGGTTAGGTCAGACCTTTTTCAAAGTATCTTGAGGTCCTGAAACATCAGTAGTAAACATACTAAATGCAACATACCTTTCAAAATCGCGCGGTAGTACCACAACTACTAAGAGCAGTTGCACACATGAATCTATTACGCCATGCTCGTAGAAGTTAGCTTCTCCGCAGAAGCACCAGGCTTCAGTATTACCAGGTCAAGATGAGATGGCTTGAAAGATGGGGGTATAGCAGTCTCAATCTTTAGTAGTTAATGTATCTGTTCCGTCAATATGTTTACTACTGACTCCTCATAGGTTGTGAAAGATTCTCTCTTTGATGTAGATTGTGGACAAATTTATTGATTAACTTTGTCATACTCTGAAGCTTATCGTCTTTCAACAGCCTCATTTATTGTCTCCTTTTTTATTCAAACTGTTTATATGTGTTGTCGTCATCAATTAATTTATACCCCATCAATTCTTACTTTTTAAATCGAAGAGTGTGATTTCTTATAACTCCCTGTTGCTTGTAATATTTTAGAACCATTTTTGGACCAGACTAGCCTATACAGCGTAATATCGTGTGCGGTAAAAAACCTCAGTGGAAGGCCGCGTCAAGTTTAGGGAAGGCTTCCTGGTTCACCTGTTGTAGATTATCCTATAAAGCTGACAAATTTAAACGCCTAAAGTTTCAATATCTATTGCTATTAGGGTGTTTTAGCTAAGTTTGCCTATGAAACTGAAGGCTATGGCAGCGTGATTGCATTTTTGTGGGAAGCCAGGACTGAAATGCTGTCATTAAAGAATTCTTAGTTTGTGAAGATCCATTCTTAGCGTGGTGAAGTCTGTTTGTTTCTTCGCTGAGTTATTTACTCCATATCTCTAAATAATCCCGATTTCTTCATGAAGTTGAATAATCGATATCCGCTAAATTTGTCACCAACATTACACATGTGTTCGGTGAAGGTGACTTCAGGAAGATTGAAATCGCCCTAGATTAGGACATAAGTGTATCCGAGACGAATGAGGCTGAACTCGTTATCGCAAGTGAGTTTTCTGTTAATAACTCGAACTAGATATCTTGAGGTGTCAGACAGTCCCACTGAGACTCATCATGGTTGGTAAGACTTTTGGTGTACGATCGACACTCCACAAAGCATAATCGTAGGTTGAGGATTCCCACGCATTGCATTTCAGTACTTGTGTATTTGAGAAACAACATATGCCGGTTAATAGCAGCTCCCCCTATGGTATTTAAGATCACCATATTCCAAATATTCTCATCAGATGAGTCTTATTAACGTGATTTCGTTCACGCAGCTTATCTATATTTTTCGGTAAACTCGCAGCGCCTGTATATAAGCAATTGGTGCTGAAGATTCCACATGTATTTGGAGTTTGACAACGCCTTGACCAGTAACACCTCCTAATATGAATCGTACCCACCAAGTGAAATCAAAAGCGAGAAGCCAGGAGGTTCGAAGATATGTTTGATAGGCTATCAATATATCGAGGATTGACTGATCTAATCTGGCTTGCAATTACAAAAGATGTTGAAAACGGCGTTCACACTAGTGATCTGATGCAGGTTCATGACCGAGTGCCTTCAGCTAGTTTGTGGCCGCCGCAAACTGGAGAAAAATGAGGGTAATCTGGATTGATCAGTGCCTGCGATCCACATGCTGAGTCATGGTTTTTCTCAGCTTCGAGAATTTATCCGCGCACTTCCATCCCTCAACGTAGTACACTGCATTATCAGTATTTTTGTTTTATGGGATGCCTTGATATCTCTCCCGTGGAAGAATATCCTACGTCTTCCTTCGGCATATTTCTGTCGAGATTACCATCAGGCGCTACCCTCACATCCCCTCCAGATTTCAACAAGTGATTATCTGCAGAACATCCTCCATGCCAGCAGTGCTAGAGAACAATACACATTTTCCTGAGTGATTTGGGTTTACTTTCAAGCCAATTTAGTGTTATATTGACTAATGGCTCTTATTGAGCTTGTTAAGTGATAATATTCACACCTCCAGGTAGTGGTTCAAAGCCGTAAGGTGATTAAATCGAATGTTTTTGTGAAGTTTGGAAAGATGAGTTTGAGAAGGCCGTATATGTTCGTTTGTGTGCAAAACATTTACGGTGAAACGTAGTTCTACAGTAAATTGAAATATCTTTTTTATGCAACTTTCTATACGTGATTACATTTACATTCACTATCTACTGTTTATTTGCATTAATTATGACTAAACTTCACTTGTAATTAATTGGTATTTCTGTTACCTTTGGCGTCCAAGCACATGTTACTTAAATTGTTCTTTTTTCTGCTTTATTAGCGTCGGGATGTGATTGAAAGGTATAAGTGTTGCAATACCTGGCTAGCGATCTAACCCCATGAAAAGTAACGATAAATGAGCCGCAAAATATTTAAACCTTTCTTTATATTCCGTATACTATATTTAGGCTAACTTCGCTGGACAGTAAAAGTCAAGTTCGAATTTCATTGAAAGAGTTGTATATTTGATATAAATTATTTTGTGGCTCGATTCATGAGTGATTCGTTGCTTACCGAAAATCGTTCAGGAAGTCGAGGATTTCGAAAACTCAGTGGGCTCCAGTATGTCATCAGGGTCCAGTATCAGTAGTTATGATATGAAAGGGCAAATGAACTCATGTTACGATCAGCCTGCCTGTAGGTTTACTCTGCTTCCTTTCTTTCTCTGATTTTTCTCCATTCGGATCGGTAGTTCATTCCAGTCGTAGGTCAAACAAATGTTGATCACCAACCTAGGTGATATGTGTTGAATGATTGTGGGATCTACTGGAAGTGGACGGGAATGGTTGAGACATTTACTGCTTCCAAATTAACACTGACAACACATGTTACAGTTTGCTGAGAAAACACGATGGGTAGCACTATTCGTGATGAAAACCCTAACTTTAATTTTCGGCCATAAATCCCCACACTTATCTGTTACCCTAATTTTACTCACACACTCACACCAAGTTCACAATCAAGAGTTTATCGATCATGGTGAATCCGTATGGTGCTCAGTAATATTGCCTACTACCTCGAGGTGTCTAAATGGGGTCATCTACGGGAAGCCCACTGTTGACATCGAGTACGATAATTGTATGCTGGAAGGGTTATCCCGCTCTACGCGTATCGAATTCCCTCATATCCTGATTCTAAGGAACTTCAATCTCCCTAGAGTCACTTTCGTGAAAACTCAACTGAAGATTGGTTCTTCAACCTCATTGAAGATCTGGGACTATTCGAAAATGTGAAGTCAGCAACTCCGTCACGCTTAAACTGGGTATACATAAACAAAGAATTCCTTGTTGAAAACCTCCCAATACAGGCTCCCCTGGGGAAAAGCGATCGCGCCGTTATAGCCTTTAGTTTTGTTAGCAAAACTGAGTTAATATATCCCACCAACAACAGGCTCTGGAATTTCAAACAGTTGAATGTTTCAGCTTTACAGGACTATCTACAACAGGTGGATTGGGATGTTTACCCTCAATTTGGTGTGGATACTCATTGATATTTCTTACTGCACATGTTCTTATGTGCTACCAATCAGTCAGTTCCCCAAATGGTCACCAAAAGCTGCAAGCAACATACGATCATCAAGAACCGCACTCTTCGTTTGTTAAGCTGCAAAAGGCACTGCTGGGTAGAATACAACGGAGCGTGCAGGCAATACAAACATATGAGAAACATATGCACGAAGGCTATAAGAGAAGACAGGCTTCAGGACCAGATAAAGCTTATGGATAAGTTTGTCTCTAGTCCTAAAAGCTTATTCCGTTATGCAGCCTCTCTTTGACGAGCCAAAACTGAAGTTTCCTGACTGCTAGGTCCTAATGGCCTGACCAATAACAACGGCGATGCCGCTAACCTTTTGGTTGAACAATACTCTCGGACATTTCAACCGACCCATATCAACTATACTGATGAAAGCTTTATCGGCAACTGCACCGGACTTTCCGAAGTGAACCTCAGCGCTGACTTGGTGTTCCGAAAACTGCAGCACTTAACAAAAAACACTCCTATCTCAGATACTGTTCATTCTGCTACAACGAGGGAAGCAGCTTAAATCCTGGCAACACCGCTTAGCGTGATGTTCTAACACTCGCTAAGCCGGAAAAACTATCCGAATCACTAAACCTTCGGTCGTTAGAGTATAGGGGTTCTAGAGGTGACCCCTTCATGGCTTACAGTATTCTTAACACTTCTGGACATCCCCTTAAACACCTATTTAAGCTTAGTCCCAATACAAACCTAAGGGGTAACACCCAGAAATTGGAGATACATCATAGCGGAACGGACTTTAAATACAACTTCTACTCCTTAAGAGTTGTCAGATGCTGGAATTCGCTGCCGACCGAACTAGTCCAAGCGACTTCTTAGGAGTCCTTTAAGGAGGAAACCTGACCTATTCTTAAGGATAAAGGACAACATTTTATTATGATTTACCAATTTCTTTTTTCCCTATTATCGTTAATACACCTAGGTTCCTGCCTGGAGGTATTGGTGACAAGGAAGCCCGTTAAGCGAAAGCTTCTTCTATTCCGTCCACAACCATCTGAACTATTTGAGTAGGCACTCGCAAGGTCATCGTCAAGCCAAAACTGGAGTTTCTCAACTGCTAGGTTTTAACGGCCCGACCAACAACGATGGCGACGCCGCTAACCTTCTGGCTGAGCATTACTCCCAGACATTTCAACCGACCGACATTAGCTTTACTGATGACAGTTTCGTTTGCAATTCCACAGAACTTTCCGAAGTGAACCTCAGCGCTGACTTGGTGTTCCGGAAACTGCAGCACTTAAGATTAGACACTTCTCCTGGCCCGGACATCGTCCATTCCATCATACTGAAAGAAGCAGCCTCAATCTTGGCAACGCCGCTTAGCATGATGTTCTCACACTAGCTAAGTCGAAGAAAACGACCGGAAAATTGGAGGCCGGCTCACAACATACCAATTTTCAAAGGGGGTCGACTCAGCGAACCTTCAAGTTACCGACCGGTGGCTCTTCTCTCCATACCCTCAAAAATCATGGAGTCCTTGATATGTGATGGTATAAATTACTATTTACTGTCCTTAAATTTCTTCTCACCCCAACAGCATGGTTTCAGGAAGGGTTACTCTTGTATTACCAACCTGCTGACTGCGTTAGACAGACGGACAAGCATCCTTGATCACAAGGGAAAGGTTGATATAATCTATCTAGATTTCTCAAAAGCTTTTGATAAAGTTAACCATAAATGTCTTCTCAATAAGCTCAAACGACTGGGTATCAAACCACCTCTAATTAACTGGCTCACTCCATATCTAAAAATCGACATTTTAAGGTCAGGGTTAATTTCACTTAATCTCAGGCTATGGAATGTCCTAGTGGGGTCTCCCAGGGCTCAGTACTGGGGCCTTTTCTCTTCTTGATCTACATAAATGATCTTCCTCAACAGGTAACGTCAGACTTATTACTTTTTACCGACGGCGTGAAACTTTGGAGTGAGATACGCAACCAAGACGATATACAGGCACTTCAGGAGGATCTGACTCGAGTTCAAAGTTGGGCAGACGATAATGGACTTACCTTTAACACTTCAAAGTGTAAAGTAGTCCATCTGCGACATGTCGCAGACTACAGTTATAACTTAGGTAACTCCTCTCTAGTAGTATCCCAAGTCGAAAAATATTTAGGAGTGTTGGTGCCCTACGATTTAAAGTCTTACGCTAACTGTGACAAAAATGCCTTCCGAGCAAACCTTGCACTGGTAACACTGAAGCGCATTTTTGGCCAGTTTGACGGAGGAACTTTCCATATAATCTTCAATAGTTTTATTCGTCCCCATTTAGAGTACGGAAACATAGTATTTCCTCCCTCATTCCAAAAGGACAAGGACACCCTGGAGCGTATCCGACGGCGGGCCACTAAATCAGTTCGAGGACTCAAATTTAAACCTCACGAAGAGCGCCTCCATACACTTAACCTTAACCCATCAGAGTATAGACGTCTTAGAGGTGACCTTCTGATGGCTTATAGTATCCTTAACACTTCTGGACATCCTCTCAAACACCTATTTAAGCTTAGTCCCAACACTAACCTAAGAGGGAACATTCAAAAACTGGAGACGCAAAATAGCAGAACGGACTGTAGACACAACTTCTACTCCTTAAGAGTTGTCAAATGCTGGAATTCGCTGCCGAGCGAGCTAGTCCAAGCGACTTCCCAGGAGTCCTTTAAGAGGCGACTTGATCTATTCTTAAGGACTAAGGATAGTATCACACTATGGTTTACTAATTTCTTTTCCTCTTTTATTCTTAACATACCTAGGTTCCTGCCTGGAGGATTTGATGATCCCTGTTACTAGACACGGAAGCCTATCAAGCGAAAGTTTCTTCTATTCCGTCCACAACCATTTGAACCATTTGAAGGTCACGAAGGCATCGCTCAAAGGTCGTTCATAAGTTGTAGTCCAACTACTGAATGGATGTTAAGTGACAAAATATTTTCTTTGACAACTTGGTTGTACAGTGACAAATAGCTGGGTTTATAGTTGGTTTTCCCTGAGTGAATTTAAGGTGAGTTTGGTGTCTTCGAGAATCACTAATTTCTATGTGGATCTAGTTTACACTAAATCCACATGTCACTTTTTAGTTACGAAGTAGGATCGAGTGTAGATTAGGACAATATTATTCTAAATGTCATTTAAGCATGTCACACATATGTTTTGCATTCGTTAAAGTCCAGAGCTTTTTGTGAAGACATTTTAACACCAAAATTTTTTGGTTAACCTTAATGATTCGGAAACACTATCGCTGAGTATTATAAAAATTTGTTGTCGGAAAGCTTATCATTTTTCATCTGACGTGATTCGCGTTTATGACCGTAAAGTAAGTAAGCTTTCCCTCGTCCACTATGGCAGCGCTCAAAAATCGTTCATGAATTACATTTTCCCAAGAATTCGTTTAAAAAATCCTGAGTTAACTCTAGTTATGCCTTGTTAACAAGCAAATTTATACATAAGCATGCTAATTTGCAAGTTTGCTTGCAACAGACAAATGTTATGATAAATATTATCAGCTATCCTAGTGCGTACAGAAAATTACATAGATCTTCATGGAAAAGAAGTTCTGATTTCCGTAACATACGTTTCAGGTCTTTCTTGAAACTCACCAACTGTATTGTTGGTGAAACCCCTATCCCGTAGAGAAAAAGCTTGTTAGAAAGAACCTTAATCAGATTAAACAGCTCAACCTTTCCTGACTAAGGAACAAAATCATTTTATCATACAAGCTATGCATTACTTTGTTAGCTTAGTAAGTGGCGGTGTATTGCTGTTAAAATTCTTTTACATTGGTTGGTTGTAGTTAGAAGTAACCATACTTAATAATAAGAACGATATTAACATCATTAATTATAACCACTTTCGTTTAATAAGATCAGTGGTATACTGCTTTATCACAATTTATAAGGTGGTGTGTTTCGTAATTTTGAGCGTCGATATTGAAATTTTTTAACTTCATACTCAACTACTGTTAAAAAATTCATGTCATCTTCCCTGATTTTTCATGTCATTCAGAATCCCAAACTTTGCCAAAATGTATATAATTGGTATTCTGAAATATTAATCCAGTTTCTTTAGAATTTATCTTGCTTCATGCTTTTAGGTGTTTTGGGATCAAACAATACTCACCTATGGTTGATCAGACTGGCCTGGATGTATGGACTTTAGAATCAGAGATTCAACTTTTTCATGCTATATTGAATCACAAACCCGTTGGTGCGGATCGTCATTTTCAGATGATATATGTATGCAACCTTGTAAACTCGTTTGTGAGTGATCCAATTAGTACAGATACTATTTGGAAAAAGCTAGGTTCGTTGTATAACATGGAAGAGTTGGTAATTTAATCTTCCTCTTAATACAGCATTTTCATCTAGCATGATTCTGAAGTTAATCCGTTTCAATCAAAGATGAAGGAATTCAGCCTCCCAGAAGAGTATGACTCCCTGAAATCCTTGAAGTATCCTCGTGTGACATCACAGAGTGGCATATCTGTTTCTCGATCTCCACGTACTGGTGAGTTAATACTAGAGTTCACCCTCACTGTACAAATACTGTTCCTGTTATTTTCTTACACATACCGTAAGATATATAATTCAAAACTGATATTGCATTGTTACCCACAGATGCGAAAACACTGGAGAAGTATCTCCTCTAAAGATGATTGAACCTCTAAACTATTATACCCATTAGTTATAGAGCTTTCTCTTAAGATGGTGTGCATTATCTGACACGTAGTTATAGCCTAAAAAATAACTATCCGTTGATAAAATAAATATATTCCCATCTTTATAAGTAAAGACGAATGGTGGCTGGCAGTGTAATCTAGGAAGCGCGTTTCGTCTTATCTAGGACTGACCCGCTGGTTATATCTGTATCCCAGAGTTGATGTTCACTCCACTGTTACCCACCATCTATCTTTGCTTATAATGCTTGTGACTTAAGGTAATATCCAGGCAATCCGCACAGGATAGGCATATCCCAATAAGAGACTGGTCAATTTCGGTCTTGAACACCAATGGTAAGATTCAAACAATAAAGAATGAATTATTCCCATCTTTGTTTCAAATTAGAAGCATAATAAGAAGGATTAGCTACTGCACCTATTTATGTTAAGAACTATAGTTTACACTGTATTAAGCCGTAATAAGTGTTTCTGTTAAATTTGTCTTTTTAGATTCCTTTAGTCAAAAAAGAACAAGGAAATCTTTGCGTTCAGTTGACTCAAACACAACTCCAGTCTCTTCAACTAACTCACCGGCTACTACAACCGCTGGTTCTGTTACTTCACGAGAAAAAAGACGTTGATTTCTGTTCCCATATTGAATATGCGATTTGTTTTGTATCACTAACAAAGTGTTTTGCAATAAATATTTGTATTCGCTTCATTGTTTTAATTTTCTCCCCAGTAACGTCTGTAAATAAATTGCGTCTTTCAATTGGAATATCCTCTCATTTTTCAATAGATTATGGTCATGTTTAGCAACATAATTGTCATGATTTTAAAATGATTAAGTTTACTTTTTATGGAACCTGATCTCTTTATTGTAGTCACTTCCATATATAGTATTTACAACTCAACTTATTTAACATATATAGCTAGTAGACTCGATAAAACTGTGTTTACTAAGATGAATCATAACCTGACGAACTAGCAGATTATGTTTTTTGCGTATAAGATCACACATCGTGAAGTCAGTTACACTTGAACACGATTAAAAGAGATAATTGGTACTGCAGTGTGCATCATCTGATGTACCTCATTTGTTATATGATCATGAAAGTGTGATGTCAAATAGAGGATAAATGTGATAATTAGAAGTATTTAGATTATTATACGAACTAGGAGTCTGTGATGAATAAAAGTATTTGAATTATAGTACAAACTAGGAATCCTAGGAATAACGCAATTTAACCAAGAAGTATCAGATGAGTACGAACGGACGTATTGTATTTGGAATTCGAAATCAGGCAGTCATCAAGCACAAAAGAATCATTAGTCCATACAAACACCACATCCTATACAGCTTAAATGAGAATCCAAATTCTGCAATCAATTGTACCTCTTCTCCATAAGTTCATCATGTCTGTCCGACCGTGTATTGGATATAGTCTCTGTATGATCTAGAATATACTTATTAGTATTAGAGTTAACAACTGAAATTGGGACGGACTCACGGGATTGTATACAACCACCATGTCGGTTATGTACTGAAGCCACTGATACCTAGAATTTGAAATAGACTTTCAACACTTTCTTCCCCCTATGAAATAATGTGTGGTCCTTATGTCGTGCCCCCAAATGCCCTGGTATGGCCGAGAGTGGGGTGGGCTCGTCCTCCCTCTCGAAATACTCTCACACGGCCACACGTATACAGCCTCTGCCAGGGAAGTCCTACTCACTGACTTCTCGTGGCGGGGGTGTTGTTCACGAAAACAAGAGGATGGAAAGCGAATGTCCGACGCTTTAACCGGATCCCAAACCAATGGTGCACATGGGCTCCAGTATCCTGAGGGAACAAATGGCGTATGAACCAATCGTCGGTCACCGGCTACCATGGGACTGCATCTCCTCACGATGCTCCACTGCCTTGTGGGTCAGACCATAAGGTCAAAGGCTCGGGGTGTGGCCCCCTAAGAAA
The DNA here is from genome assembly GCA_944470425.2 of Schistosoma bovis. Taxonomy (NCBI): domain Eukaryota; kingdom Metazoa; phylum Platyhelminthes; class Trematoda; order Strigeidida; family Schistosomatidae; genus Schistosoma; species Schistosoma bovis. The sequence continues at coordinate 2,419,132 of OX103961.1, read as the reverse complement.
ACCACCTACTTTGGTCTGGGCACCCGGGCAGTATCACAGCCCACACACAAAAATGATGAACTGTCTATTTATGGAAAATATTCTTCCTGCTCCGAATAACAATCAAATAATCCACATTATTATTATTGTTATTATTATTATTATTATTATTATTATTATTATTATTATTTACTGCGTCATTATTCACCCTCCTTTATTTCCACTCTGTTTAGACTTATTTTTTCGACTTATACAGAAGCTCGTCTATGGTGGAAATTCGACTGTATCTAAACGTTCTCGAGTCACTGTCCAGTTGAAAATTGTATGTTACCACCGAATACGAGGACTGAAGCAGTTTTTCTGAAACCACGTGCATCATTCAAACTGGCTGCCTTCAATGTTCGTACATTTATACAGTTCGGACAATAGATAGGGCTGTCTATGTCTTTGGAAAGTCTTAATATTGATGTTTGCTGTCTATCCGAGACCCGTATTCAAGACTCTGGTGAAGTATTACAAATTCGCTCTCCATCTGTCGCTTCAAAAATCTTGTTTCACGTGCGCTTATCCGGGGACCCTGTGGCATCTTGGTCTGGTCTTGCTGGCGTTGGTGTCGCACTAAGCGCTAGAGCTGAGGCAGCACTAGTCGATTGGATCCCCATTAACAGTCGGTTATGTACTGTTAGATTAGAAAGTTCCATCAAAGTGAGAAGAAATCGGCGTGAGAAACGATGTCTTTTCGTCATCTCCGCCTATGCCCCGACAGATAGCAGCCCGGATGCAATCAAGGATGAGTTTTACTACCAGTTATCTGTTCTTCTCCAGAAAGTGCGTTCGACAGATATTGTAGTACTAGCCGGAGACTCGAATGCTCAGGTCGGGCGTCTAGGCACAGAAGAGAGTCGTTTAGGTGGCCAATGGGGACTTGTTGGTCGCAGGACAGATAACGGTGGCCTTCTACTGCAACTGTGCTCAGACCACAACCTGTTTTTGGCCAGCACTAACTTTCGGCACAGTCATCGCCGATGTGCCACCTGGCGTCCTCACTCTGCATCTCAAGCCTGGACTCAGATTGATCACATCGCGATCAGCTACCGCTGGCGTGGTTGTGTACAAGAATGCAGCTCCTTTTCGAGTACCTATCTGGACTCTGACCATGCCTTGGTCTGCGCCAATCTTACCTTACTTTTCAGTGGACAACGAAGTGACCGCCACCAACGGATTGATGTCAGCAAGCTGGTTGCAACTTCTGTTGGTAGTAAGTATCGAGCCGAGCTAGTTTCTAGGCTAACTACCATTCCACCGAAAGGTATAGACGAGCATTGGTCGCAATTGCATGACGCCATCAAAATGGCGAGTAAAGTCAGTTGTGGGTTTGCGAAACGTCCCGCTTACAAGCACTGGGTTTCTTCAGGCTCCTTAGAACTCATTGAAGCCCGTCGGTCTGCTCCGGGTGACCGTGAGTTCGACCACAAACGAAGGATGCTACGTAAGGAAATCGGGCAAAGCTTGCGTAAGGACCGAAAAGCCTGGTTGTCGGGGCGTGCTAATGAGCTGGAAGCAGCAGCTGCATCTGTTAACTACCGGAAGCTCTTCCAACTCATCCGAGCCACATGCAGCAAGAAGTCTGGTGTGAGCGAAACAATCTGCGAGGATGACGGGATGCCAATCACTAACATCCATCGACGTTTTGGACGATGGGCAGAATTTTTCGAAGGGCATTTCGACTGGCCTGCTGCTCCGGCAGCATCGGTCAGACTGTCCTGCCCCCCATGGCCGGTGACGACTGATCCACCAAAGGAGGAGGAAGTCCGCAAGCAACTCCAACTCTTGAAGCGTTACAAATCACCTGACGCAGATGGCTTACCTCCGGCTCTTTTTAAAGATGGTGGTGGCTTTCTGACTAAGGAACTGACTGTGTTGTTTACAAAGGTCTGGGAACTAGAGAGTGTACCAACGTCATGGAATGAGTCGATAGTTGTCCCTATCTTTGAAAGGGTTCACGTCGTTCCTGTAACAACTATCGGGGGATAAGTCTACTTCCGATTGCGTCCAGGCTATTGGCTTCCGTCATACTTCGTAGGTTGTTCAAAACTCGAGAAAGATTGACTCGCGAGGAGCAGGCCGGGTTTCGTTCTGGTCGAGGATGTATTGATCATATCGTCACCCTCCGCCAAATGTTAGAATACCGCCATACTTATCAAAGGCCAACAATCATAGTGTTTCTTGACATCAGGGCTGCCTTTGATTCGTTGGACATGACTGTTCTGAGGGACTGTTTATTGAAGAAGGGTGTGCCTGAGAAGTTTATTAACATCTTAAAAGCCCTATACACAAACACCTCAGGCAGACTGAGGGCATTTAGTGGCCCGTGGATCTGACTCCTATTTAGATCGTACGAATGTTTGTTTTCGCCTATTCTCGTATATAATCGTCGACTTAAATCACGTTATCCAATAACGGAATTAAATAAGTCGAATAACGAGAATTGATTTGTGAATGCATATATTTTGTATATGAAGCGAATGAAACAGAGCAGAGCAAAATGACACGCAGGGAAGATGGCTGGGAAGCCAACTCCATTTTAGTCAAGCGTTACTCAATATTTATAGTCAGACAAAAATAAGCTACAGACATGTGATTAATGGGATAAGAAGGGCAGACACATATACGCTCATATAAAAACAGTAAAGATTGATAAGCGAATAAATAACAAGGTCAACATATGACTCAAGTAGAATGAATAGAATGGAATGTCCGAAAGCTAGAATAAGATATATAATGACTGACACTACAAACATACAACCACCTCTCTCCATTGTTCCATTCGAGCAGTGGGGTTAGGCAGGGTTGCCCAATCTCACCATTCCTCTTCAACTGTGCCATCGATGACATTCTGGAAACAGCTCTGGTGAATGTAAGTAATGGTGGTGTGGATCTGTTGCCTGGAGAAAGACATCTCGACCTTGAGTATGTGGATGATATTGTCGTACTGTGTGATAATGCCCAAGCCATGTAATCCGCACTTAATCAGTTAGTAATCAGTGTCCGTAGGTATGGTATGTGCTCTGCACCTTCGAAGTGCAAAGTACTTCTACAAGACTGGCAGGATTCTAATCCTGTACTCACTCTGGATGGTGAGCAGATAGAAGTAGTCGAGAAGTTCGTGTATCTGGGTAGCTGCATAAGTGCTGGTGGTGGCGTGAGTGATGAGATCAATGTAGGTATAGTGAAAGCTAGAGCGGCTTATGCCAATCTGATCCATCTTTGGCACCTTCGTGATGTCAGTCTGGCTGTAAAAGGTCGGATCTACAATGCGTCAGTGAGAGCAGTTTTGCTCCATGCTTGTGAAACCTGGTCTCTCCGAGTTGAGGACGTTAGACGACTCTCTGTGTTCGATCATCGTCGTTGTCTCCGAAGAATTGCTGACATTCAGTGGCAACACCATGTCAGTAATGCAGAGGTTCGGCTTCGTGTGTTCGGTTGCAGAGACGATAATTCAATTGGTGTCACCATCTTGAAACACCGACTTCGGTGACTTGGACATGTTCTACAAATGTCGTCCCAGAGAATTCCATGTCGTGCATTATTTGCCGACTCTAGGACTGGTTGGAAGAAGTGGAGAGGTGGTCAGTGCATGACATGGTGTGGTGGCATGAAAGAAAGCTGCAAAGGACTGGCTTGTGTTGGTCCTTCACGACTCCCTGGCTGGTGTCCGAGAGATGGTGGAACACAGTGGCTAGAGACTTTATCAGATATAGCTGAGAATAGAAGCCAGTAGTGATCGTGCTGTAACCTTCTTTTACTTTCTTCATAAAAAGTGGTTGTGTCTTGCTTAACTGAAAGAATTCTTTTTGTTGTACCTTTCCGTTTCCCCCATTATTATTATTATAACGCTACCTTACCTGTTCGTTATTGTTCTTTTTTACGCTCCTTACTTTTTTTTCCAATGTTAAACCACCATTAAAAACTTGGAAGGAAGCATGTGTGATCTTCAACGATATGAACTAAATCATCTAATAATATTCAATAATTTAAGCTAGCTAATCACACAGTTGCGATTAATAAAGAATACAAATGTTTGTGATGAACAGTGATAAGTGGTCCCCTAATGGAATAATGATTTCACTCAAGAAGTAAGAATCCGATTGTTTATTTAAAAGCCACTCTTTGTATCTCTGTGTGTGTGTGTGTGTGATGACTAGTTAGAATAGCTATGTGGGCACATCGAACAAACAAGTTAGAGTGGAATGCAAAACTGAAACTGAGTCAATATACATTTGCATATCATTTGCATCTTCCTATTGATGTTTAGGACTACGACTGATCAATCTGTTTTGGCATATTTTTGTAGTGAATTGTTTCCGAGACAACTTCTAAGGCTTCGTCTATAACTCGTTCTGATCAACTGTTATTAGGTAACACTAAACAGTCTATGAGATTCACAAGACAATACAAAACGTTGACGACGCTTTATTTATTCTACTAAGTAAATCACTAAGCCACAAAACTAGCACACAAAGCCTATACGTGAAGAAATACCAATGCGATCAAACAAGTGATCAATCGAATACAACATGGAATAACCGGTTGAACCAACTAATAACATTTAAACATATATATGCGTATTTAAATCGAGTGTTTCAAGTAACTAATATTTAGACTGGAGAGAGGTTTGTGCGTAGACTGTCACATGTGATGATCAACCATGGTACATGCTCTTCATAGGTGGTATAATAAGATGATAAGATAAACAAACAAATTGTTACTATTCCACTACTAACACTATCCCTTGATTAAGTTAGTTGGAGGGATTGACGTATTTAACCGTAACGTTAATAAGCCTAATTGTAGGAGAGGTGCTATAATCCGGTACTGCAATAGTGATCATTACATTGACAGCATTCCTTCCACTGTTTATTCCCTTAATTCTAAAATTTGCTTTATTTGGCTCAATTCACCACCTGCATTTAAACCCAATAACACTTTCTTTATTAATTCTAGTCAGATATTCATACCGAATTCACAGTCGTTATAACTTGTCTTATCGTTTTCACATCATTCGGTGGGATGTTTGAACTCGCATTTATTCAGTCTTCTCATATCGTCTTTAACTAGTGTTACCAGTAACGACGTTATAGCCATCACATTGCTATGATTACAATTGTTTTCTCTCCGGTAATCGATTACATCATATTCCCCCTCCCTCCGTCTCTCACTCCCGTCTAATCTATTCACTTACACATTAAACTTGTTTCAATGTAGTATGTATTTAACACTATTTCTCACTAGTGAAATAAATGACTTCATACGCCATGTTACACGCATAATTATAATGTGGAACTAATCCATGTCAGGTAGAGACAGGTATCTAGCTTAGACAATTGAACATGGTTGCGCGATTTCGTGGACTGTTTGAAGTTAGATACCAACACCGTTGGATGCCGGCTTAGTGGTCTAGGAGTTCAGCGTTCGTGCGAGACCGAAAGTCCTGGATACGAATCGTGGATGTGCAATGCTCACAAGTCCCACAATAGGACGAAACCGTACATCCACCTTAGTCAGTCCTGAACAGTGATCTATGACCTGGCACAAAACACATCGCTCCATTTTCCCATACTCTACAACTGGTGTGGATTACTTTGACACTTTCACTCATTTAGCTTAGTCCCAATGTGTTGGTTGATGGGAGTGTTGGTAACTTGTAGCAACAATTTAGTCCTCGACTTCGCCTAAATCGTTAGGCTGTACAGCAGGTTGGTTTTCGAACAAACATAATTAAGATCGAGTCTACTGCAATGCAAAAGGTATTTTGAATGGTGACTGCTCCTTACGCGACTTAGGAAACTTAGCATCTACCAGACCCATTAAATCCTTCAGTCCAGTCTTTGCGTCATCCATAGCAGCAAATCTCACTCGGAAAATATCTTCTATTCTGTCAGTCAAACCATGCTTCGAAAGTGCGAGCACTGTCTGCAATTTTTATTATTCGTCAAAATCCCCGTCACCAATTTGTTATGACTTTATGGCCCGCTAGTTATCACCTAATTTATTCGCCAATCAAAATACGACTTACTCGCCCTTGCACTACTATACTAAACCAAAGACGTCCAACCGGTCTGATCAGACTAGCGTCCCACTAGTTCGTTGCTCGCCGCCTAGCCCGTCCAGCTCAATTGAATCCAGAATGCCAACAACAGCCTGCACTATGAGAATCATTTATTTCACATATACTGGGTTTATATACCAACCAAACAGACCGCAACGCACCATAAAATACAAAATAACATTTATACACAATAAAGCCAAGAAGTGGCTGTGAAGTGAACGTGGGAGACTGTAGTAACTTAATAAACTGAGTATAATTTAACAATAGTAAATGGTACAATAATAATAATCTATAGAACAAAATGAAGTCTATAATAGGAGGAATATAGATATGCAGTCTAGTTACTGAAAACTTATACAATAGGAATATATATCTAATATTAGTCCATTGTTAGATCTCAGGAGTTACTCGTAATGTTGTAATCTTCACTAGGATATAGCAAGTTTCGTAAATAATCCCACAATATTTTATTCCGGATCCTACTTTAATGGCATATTCCATACACAACTGAGTCGTTTCGTTATATTGTGAACGGTTGGGAAACCAAATTTCTCAGTCTAACATAGATATGCTTAGTTTCAAATGACAGCATTCAAGTAATGACTCCAACTAGTGGACGTACACCAAATAACTCTACCGTTCTTCACCTTCTCACATTAACAATGTCCCCTTTAACGGTCAGAATGACTAAAACAACGCAGTGAAAAAGTTGGAGTTGCACACCCTTCGTATAAGACATAAGTTGTTGGAAAGCACTATCCTCTTTCTTATTTGTTTCTGAGGTTTCCTTTCAACTAGCGCCTGCATAATTATGCATGTAGGACAAACAACTGTGGTGGAATACTCCATATGAAGCCAAACGAGTATTCGTCACATCGAGGAGTTCGAGCCAGATTTCATCTCGAGACAACTCGCAACCTATAATCTCATCTATCATAACTTGAACAAAATACAATACAAGATAAATTACTTAAGCAAGCCAAATCCATATAACTCTGCACTATCCATTTAGTCTAGTTAGAAACAAATGTAATACGGAGTACTTTTAGCCCTGCCCAGAATCAACATTTCGGAGGTGTAGTGCTCTCTGAATTCGATGGTCTGGTCGTGAGACATTCATCATCCCATCCACCTAGACAACGTCAGTAAATACTTCGAAACAATCATCTAGTGTAATAAACACAAAATACATAGACGTATCGACTGTTAACAATGTGGCTGGCGTTAACATGCCCAGTTACACCATAGTCAACAATTTATTATATCCAAGTAGTTGGGGAAGTAGTTTTCATGGAATATGAAGTAGGTCTTTCTGGGAACTGACTTTTCTCGTTCTTGACATCTTTACTACTTTTACAAAAATAAAGGCGTAGCATGAATTGATGAAATGTATATTTAAAATATTTGAATGATTCTAGTTATTAGGAAAATCGATGTGCAAGTATGACATGAGAGTTAAAAGTTTCGACAACAAACCATCCAAGTGTTGCGTGTGTATGTTTATATAAATTAAAAATGACAGTTTATCAGAAATAATAAAACGAATACTAGCGTTAATAACAATAGAAACCGAACCATGAGTAAGTAGATCTCAAGAGTTCAACTTATCAATTAGGTTGAAAAGTTTGGTAAGATCTTTTGAGGCGCGATCTTCTTGTTCACGTCCAGTATTGGTCCTTATAAGCAATTTTGGAAGCCACTCATTCAGGACTTTATGGAAACGTTCAGATGGATCAATATTTTGTAGAAGTCGACTAATCCAATATAAAAGACGTCCACTGGCAAATAACATCCAAAATGGATAAAAGCTTATGAAAGGATTTCGAAAATGTGAACAACTATCAAATTTATTACTATTTGACATATAAAACGGACAAAGCACCTCAATCATTGCAACTAAATGCTTTAAACCAGTGGCCATACTTTGCAATTCATTAAGTTGGTGAACTTGCTCAATACAAAAGGAACGTTTATTTACTTCTTGACAACAATTTGATTTGGCCACATCAGCACACTTATCGAGATGTGTGCGAATGGAGTTAGCAAAATCTCCATCAACATCACGATTTCTACCGAAAAATTCACGATTTGAATTCATTGCGATTGTACAACATGACAACGCAAGTGCAACAGGCGATGTCTTAATGTTTTTAGCTTCGTTTTGGGCATGAGATGAACATCTGAACCATAGAATTAATAAAATAGCCAAACCTTGTATTTCACGAGGCTTAAAATCTTTCTCCAAATTCACATTGAACAATTTCGAGAAAAAAGATAAGAACGACAATTCAGGTGTTTCAGCACTAGGGGGTTTCAGAGGCTTCATCGACATTAAAGTCTTCGTAAAATCACCATTCAGGTTTCTCCTATACTCAATGACACACTCATTCTCCATTCCACATAACTTTCCACTGGTGCCCAAGTGGTTTTCAAGTCCATATATAAGTCCATTTATAGCACTTCTCATCTTCGACATACATTCATCAAGCGAACTAGGAATCTTTATGTCCTCCATTAGTAAACGAGAAAAAGCGCCATTTCGTACATACATGTGGTCAAATAGGGATGGGATTAAGTCCAGAAATCTAAATCGCCTAATCAATTCTTTCGGCCAACGGTGAAATATACTGTCTTCATCATCATCATTTCTCTTCAATATAGGTTTACAAAATTTGGAAGCATCTTCACAGTAAGAACCCCGATAAGTTGTGGGATCCTGAATGCTCAAATTTCCCATCTTGCTTGACAACGAAACACTTGATGAGATATTGTGTGCAGTTGAAAAGCCTAATTCACGAGCCAGGTTTTCGCCTGAACTGTTTAGAAGATAATCCGAAATCCTCAAACGGATTGTCTTTCCAATACCATCCCTTTCGTTTTCACTGTAAAGTGACAACACCAATGACAATGGTTCTTCTATGTCACGGAATCTTAACAGCCAGTTAAAAATAGCATCGATACGTCGTTGATAGTAGGACTTCCTCTGTAGTTTAGAAGTACGGATTAGTGAATCGATGATAGTTGGAAGGCGAATATTTGATATCATGTCATTACCAACGAGAATGGCAAAAAGTGGTAACATAGGATACTTGAGTTTAGAAAACGGTCCTGAATTATTAAGAATTGAACACGACATGAAATAACATGAAGCACCACTCCGTTTACAAATAGAACAAGGGACGGATCTCTTCTTAGAATAACGTGAAATAGTTGAAAATGGAATAAAATTATACACTTGATTATTATCATTTGGTCGATAAATAAAAAAATCCGAATCTCCACTAGTAACAGGACATTGAAGATGAACAGCAAGTTCTGCTGTACTGATATCAGCTTCACGTTCACATGCAATGTATCGAACTGAAGATTCACGCAGAATTTCAACCAAAACATTTCTGTTAAGTCGTGGAGCTATATCAATGTTCAACTCTGTGCTGCAAGTTGACTTAACATCACGAAGAGCTGATGAGAGTTGTTTAAAGTACTCCTTGTTCCGCTTCATCAAAGTATCCAATTTTGTTCCCTAAACAAAGCGAAAAAACATAATTAGTTAATTCACAAACTGAGTAACTGTATGTGACAAACTTGAAAAACATATGGCTAAAGATGTTTGGTGCTATGTGTCTCTTCATTCATCACATTCGATCGTGAATCACTGACCATCACTCTGAGAAATATACCAATAAACTGAAAGACAATAATGAAATCATATCTCGAGTGGTGCTAAAAAGTTTATCACTACGTATAAAAACTCGAATAACACTAAATATTTGGCTGATTGTGTACACTCACTGCTCAGGACTCAGTCACATAATAGGACCAAACGACCGTCCAGTGCTTCAGTCGTGGTTTCTAATGGTGGTGGTGGTCTAGCTTAGATTGACTTCTGAATTCAACTGGGAAAATTCTTAAATTGAATACTTAATAAACAAATCATCCTCATATGAATGAAATAGACTTCCAGATATACAAGTGACTGACTGCATCAACATCTTCATTTGTAGATGTCATAACTCGAGTCTCAATTTAAAACAGTGTTTAGTGTCTTGTTGAAGAAAAAGCCTGAATACACAAACAAAATGATCGTTGGCATTTTGCAACATTAACATTAGCAAAGTGGGGACATTCTATGTGCAGACCATAGCGCTTCAAATACACTTTCTCATGGTTTAATTCATTAGGCAACTGTAGTATTGATCAACTGTATATAGATTTACATCTACCTGCCAAAACACCTCTACATTGACCGAACAGAAAGGAGGGCATATTTCAGATTTTCCGAACATGTTCCGAAAATCCTCACAACAAGAGAAAGAAACACTCTAAACAGTGCAATCACCAAACATCTCCTTGATACAGAACATCAGGTCGATACCTCGCAATCTTCAAGGTGATTAGTAAGTAAACAGCCAAATTCCAGTATTCTCAAGTTTGCTCAACTCAAGCTAGTGTTATCATCAGGCGTCAAAAACCTGACTTATGTATTCAAATTCAAAATGAGATGGTTATTAATCTTTCCATGCCTTGCCTTGGTCACAAATATACCTTCGCTGCATCCGATAATAATAATTATTATTATCATCATCATTGTTTAACTCTTTCTTGCATTTATTGCATCATTCACTTGTATTTCAACTATCTTCCAAATTAACAATCTTATTCGTATATCAACTCAGCTCTACTCACTTTATTCCAATCATCAGCATTTACTCATTATGTAATCACTTGTATTCAGTCTATTCAATTTATTTACACCCTTGCTATACTATACTATACTAATCTGTCTTCAATATAACTTCCATCCAACCTAACGCTGTCATGTAAGTCGTTTAAACCTATCACGTAATTATGATTCCGAATTATCACAGGTTGTAAGCAGCTGACGAGAATCAGACGAAATAAACTGAATTCATGTTATTCTGCTAGAATCTTTCAGTCCTCCCCCTTTTCAAAATGATAAAGGGAACTATGTGTATCAAATCAATTACTAGGCATTTAACGTACACAATTATAAACTACTCTAAGATGCACCGACTGCTTCAATCAATTACGATATCACCTACAATAGTGATAAAGTCTATACTACACAAATGCCTCAACATTTAAGTGAACTCGAAAATATGTAGACAGTTAGTTAGAAAAACAAAGTACTATGATAATGTAAGCATACCACACCATACCTCTTTCGGATGACATCCACCGAAAACGAAAATTGGCTCCACACCACAGATACTAAACTCTTTTAACAATGACTGCACATAACTCTTAAATGCCAAATACTCTCCACCAAATTCACATTGCAAAGCAGCTTCACGATAACAGGCGGTAGCAAAGTTCTCAGCATCAATAACTAAAGGCTGCTTATGCAATTCATACACGGATAAGTTTCCACCGCTGCTTTCTATATACGTCCACAACCCTCGGATACCCATCTCTTCTAAAAGATGAATAAAACAAGACGATATGAGTATGGGAATCTTTAAAAACAATAACAAAAACGTAAGGATAGAAGAAAACATTCACATCTAGATATGATGTAGATAACCTAATACCTATAATACAACTCATCAGTAAATAACTATAACTAGGTCGACAACAATTCTATAAGGTGATAAACCTAACCCATTCATTTGCTAAGCTTTTATTTTGCCTAAACTAATTCATCTTCCTTAATAACTCCAACCACTATTATTCTATTCATAGGCTTACTTTTATTACTTTTACTACACTAGATATGAAACAATTTGTCACTAAAGTGACTTGCAGATTACTACTTACCAAATAAACCAAATACAATCAATAATCCTGAAGCAACTACAATGAAAGTGAATCAATAGAGAGATGAACTTGACTCTAGAGACAACGAATAATGATCTTTCTGCCTATCTATCTCCCTACTACCAAACCTAACCACCTAACTACCTACCTATCTAGCGACAGTGTAAACAATTAAGCACAGTTCAAATAAAAAAATATCGAGTCATTAGAACAACAATATATTTTAAAATATATACATCTGCACATGTTATCATTCATCACGTCAATCTGCATCAACAACATCCGTACAATAGCGTTGAGAGACGACGACAGAGTCTTTCAGGGATCAAGTTAAATCGGCATCAAATATTAGGCATCCACCACTATGTGCCATCGTAACACCATTATCAATCAATGCAAAAAATGCCCATCAATTCCCAATCATTTTGCACATTACTCTTCTGACATCAAGTTCATCATTTCGTGTAGACGCTTTTGTGACCCGTTGATCTGACTCCATTTAGAGCGTACGAATGATTGTATGGATGTTTGTTATCGCCTATTCTCGTACGTAATCGTCGACTTAAATCGCATTATCCAATAACGGAATTAAATAAGTCGAATAACGAGAATTGACTTGTGAATACATATATTTCGTACATGAAGCGAATGAAACATAGCAAAGCAAAAATAACACGTATGGAAGATGGCTGGGAAGCCAACTCCATTTATAGGCAGACAAAATAAACTACAGACATGTGATGAGTCATGGGACATGAAGTGTACACAAATATACGCTCATATAAAAACAGTCAAGACTACTGATAAGCGAATAATTAACAAGGTCAAAACATGACTCAAGTAGAATGGAATGTCCGGAAACTAGAATAAGATATATTATGGGCTAAAACTAATGACTAACACTATAACGCACATTACTGCAACCAACACCACCGACAGTGAAAACCTCCTGAGAAATTTTCCAAAGTTACAATACTCATTACATTACAGTATGATAAGATTGATTAGTTAGTAATTAAAAGAATTCAAGATGGAAATTATTACATCTGTCACAGTTTTGTCTGCGGCTATCCTTAACTGACTTGCACTTGGTACTGAAAGCAGCAAATACGACGACTGATGGGTGATAAGGATTTACTTGACCCTCAACATAAATCAAAATCTTATATGCATGCATACACAATTTCCATAGTTTATATACAGTCAGTCAAGTTGACAATCATACTTGCCGTAGTATATAATTAATATCGATTTATCATTATCATCAGCAAGAGGACCTGTAGAGAGTGTAGTATTTTAACAGTTGAATTCAGGAGTCAATCTAAGCTAGATCATCACCATAGAAAACCACCACTGAAGCACTAGACGGTCGTCTCGTCCTAGTATGCAACTCCTCCTCCTCAGCAGCGCGCATCCTTCATCCCGAACTATGAAATGCAACCCAGCACCTTTGATCTAGCTCATATCACCTCGTCGTGAATTTAACTGTTCAAATACATAGTCAATACCATACTGGTCAATTTCCGCACAGACTGGATTTTTCTCTTTTCACCCTATCACATAAAAAATTACTACCCCTTAAAAACGATTGCAAACAAAATACCGATCACGTAAACGTTTACGTTTAGCGTGACACACATCTTCTGAGCCGAGTAACTTGTGATGTCTAACCGGTCAGTCTTTTCTTTCACATCTTGACTTCGGTTCAGGTCAGGTCACATTTACTAACTTTTTCATAGAGCATGGGGGTCAGTTGAGTCGTTGCTCAGAAGACTCCATTTGGCGCTCTAGGGATCTTTAAAGATATTTATCAGTAAGTCAGCTATCGTTTCGATATTTTTCTTACAAGTGACTTGAACGAACAGGTGATAAACACTATCGACTGCCGTTTTGACTGCCTCGATGACCAGGCCAATTTTTCCTTGAAAACGTTCTGACAAATAATTCAGTGATCAGGATTTTTACAATACAATGAATTGAATGAGCTGAAACCAACTTTCATTTGTGTAAACATCACAAGATACCCCGTCTATACTATTACAGTTTTCTTTCTCCATGTAACACAGTCAATAAAACACAACTAAAAAACTTGGAACAACAATAATAATAATAGTAATTCTACTCCACCATTCCATGTTACAATCATTTTATTCCTATGTACAGTTTAAATCCTTCAGTAGCCAACATTGTATTTGAGATCTGCCATCAAATCACTAAGAAAATCGAACATACATTCTGAGTATTCTCACATGTAAACGAAATCAGTTTAGTTACATAATCATGCTTTTTAGTACTGAACTTCTCCAAATCGGGTATTTGTTACAATCATTGTCTAGTTAAATACGGTTAACATATGGTGGTAGTCAGTCCAGAAGTCCATTACATGGAATCACATAAAACCACTAGATTGGACCTTGTAGTAAACAGAATTAGTTTAAAACAATTCCATACGATGCTTAATCGACAACGATACATGACAGAAGTTAAGAGGCAACAAAACAATTCCATTTGAGAATGATATACTTACCAATTCAATTGTATGACGTCGGTGAATACATTTCTGGCACGCTACACTATACTACTACTTTTCAATAGTCAGTAGTTTCGAGTATCCACAAACATATAACTCATGACTGATTGTTTTCTCGAACAGAAACATCCAATTATACTCTGCTTTCAATACTTCATTTTCTTCCCAATTTTACGTGGCATTTAATCATCTTCTCATCCCTTAGTCTACCTTGTATTAAACATTCTTTGGAAGTCCAGTGATTTCCAACCAATGGATTAGTCTGCAAATATTATTTCCCTTACTCTTGTTGATGATTCTTCATAATCCCATTTCACAAAGGCCTATGCCAGCCAAACCATGATGTATACCCACTACTCAGTTGTTGAAGGAACCAATTCCCATCCAACTACCACTTTTGTCATTCAATTCAATTCAAAACATCTCATGATGAAGGGCTCGATTACTTCAGTGTTTATACACTCATCTCTTCTAATAGTGCCATATTTCCATACACAGTCTTACTTTCTACTTTCACATCTCATATAACGAGGTCATCCTCACACGGATTCAACAATGAAAGAAGTAAAACTACCTTACCCATATACACATAAACAAAATATAATCTACTTGTATTGCTGAATATAAGCGAAATCTTATCGTACAGAATTTTCATGATCAATTTCAAAACAATGGCGAATTGAGCGATATAATAAGCATTGACAAAATTATTTCTAAATCTAAACAGAGATGAATAGTGGCTAGCAGTGGATCTCAAGGGGCGCGTTTAGTTCTCTTCAGGTTTACCTAGCTGGATGAATCTGCATCCAAGTCGACGTCCACTCTGGGACTCCAACCCTGTACCGTCCACTTCAAACTTTATCGCGTTTCCGCTCAGTAGGTAAGTGGACAACGCAGTAGTGTTTGGATCGAACACCATTTTCTTCCAGTCACGGAGTGCACATAAACATCAAGCAGACCAGTCCCAAATACAACCTGACCGACGTCCTGTATTTCACTGATAGCTACCACCACTACCATTACTCATTTCTGCTTAGAACAATACTTGTGACTTGCAATATTCAGGCAATCCGAACAGAATCCAAATATGCCAGTAACAGACCGATTGATCCATTCTAGTCCTAAACTACAGATATTTTACAAACATGGTAAATATGTGACTAACTATCGGATAACTAAGTGTTTATTCTAATGCTTCACCATCATTACACTTTAAAGTTAATTCTATACACAAATTACTTGGTAATAGTTAATAGTCAAATAAACTTACTCAAGTTTACACCACAATGTCTCATAGCTCGTTCAGTAATTTTGAAAACCATTAGCAATAGCTTTCCTCTCAAGACTGAAGTAGAAATCAGCTACAGTATAACAGTATATTCAACAGTTTCTAAATCTCTCGGTACATCCTCTCCCAACAACCTTCCTAATTGGAAACCAGTATTACCTCTCTCATCTATTACAAACTAGTTATCTATCAAAAATCACACACCAAGCTCACACGATTTGTTTAGGGGCTGGCTTGTCAATTAATACTGAGCATCATCAATACGCAATTGACCGGATCTTTTACATTACAAATATTATATTGTTCGCTCTATTCCCAATACAATAACCGAGGTTGTAAACACTACTAGTTGTCTTACATATTTCAGCTAAACAACTAACCAACTCATGTATTCTACACAATTCAGCACAACTATTTCTACAAAATTCTCTAAGGAAGGAATTCACATACCTGTTTCCTAAATGCTAAATACATTGCAACACCTGTAACATACACCTGAGTTTCTACGGACAACAGAGAACAATCAAATCAGGATTGATAGGACATGTCAAGTATGTTAGAATATGGCATCAATATACTTCAGTGATATGGTAACATGGATGCATCAATGCTTGCTTGTAGGGGTAATTTCATCAACATATATGTACATCAAAATAAAATACAACCATCATTGATTTACATGTTATCAAAGTAAACACCTATCCTCACAAACAAATACACACATGTTATAATCAGTTGTGAACTACCTCCAAATACTTACATTCAATGCAGCTTAGTTATTAGCAGCATTAAGTAGATGTCAAATTTTTAGATTTATACAACACTGACAACAAATCATTCAATTGAAAACATTCCCTGGTTAGATACAACAGTTTCAAACCGCAATTGTCTCGAAGTCAAGTCTCTAATCATCCAATCCCAACAACACACTAGTCACTACATTAAGGTGTAATTCGGTAACTATCAATACCCCGATCTTATTCACAGTAATATAAACTACCCAAAAATAAAATATGCAAATGTGTTGCCAACGTGAATTTAGTGCCACTCGTAGATAATGGGCAGTGAATAAATCACTAAAATCAATCACCCATCAACATCCGCAGGAATAATAATGTTGGAGATGAAACTACTAACTCAATCAATGTTAAACCACAACATTCTTTTTAATCCAGACTGAATTGCCAGATAGTATGTATGCAAACAAATTAACAAAACACTACCACAAGTATTACAGCGAACGATGACCATCGTCAATCTATGGAAAATTCTATACCGGTCGGTTGAGTTACGGATGCTGCTATCCTTCTTATCGAACAGAATGTTGTTTAAAGCTATACGGTATTGCTAAGTGGTTTATGGTTCACGGAAATATAATTACACATATGAATAAAACAAAGAAATACTCGATTTGCTCGTAATTTGAATCAAATTAGAATACCTGTCTATCAACAATATCATTCTCGTCCTCATCACTTGACAGTCACATATTTGCAAACAAACGTTATTCTGAGAAACTAGCTCACATGATAGATAGACCTATTCTAGTCAACTCCAATTCTGTCTGCCTACTGCTACTACTACTACTACTACTACTACTACTACTACTACTCAACTGTAATCAAAGTAGCACGTACAGTCCGACAATACAGAGGTTAGTATCTGAAGGAATCTCGAAGCATATGTAGGAAAATTTCATATCCAATAACTACAGACTAACAAGTGGTCTCACACGACAAAAGTTATTCAATAAATATTAATAATGTCATTCAAATGATAAAAAGAAAAGACACTGATAAACATCTAAGTTACATAGAAGCAGTGCTATTCATCATAACAACTTCAATTTATCTGAACAAATGCAACTTACGGTTCACTTTGTGATAGCTTAGCTACGAGATAATTCCTTAGGCTTTCTATATCACTCGTCGCCCTGGTTAACCGTTATTTGGTAATTCTAAATACCAAATCGACCGAGTACAGGAACCAGTGACCACAACAATGCTAGATCGAATGAACTAATAAGATCCAAGCTTATATATTAATCGAGTGATTCAAGCAGTTAACATTTAGCCTTGAGAGAAAGGGAGGTATTTGTGAGTAGGCCGTCACATGTCATCTAGCTTATTTGCTCATCATGGGTATGATCATAAAGACTAGATATACAAATTGCAACTGTTCTACTGTTACTACTACTTCGACTGTCCGTTAAATAAGTTAGTGGAAGGGCTTGGCAAGATTAACAGTTAACAAACTGATCAGACGTACCATATGTGCATTCATTTCAAGTATGGTCCCACCGGCAAAATTGTAGATAAGACGACCATTCAGATTAGCTGATGATTCATATAAATGAGTTCTTCACTAGCATTAATCACTCACATTATATTCCGCCTGTATTTTCAACAAAAGATATATGCACTTAACAATGTGAACAAATTCAGAAGGACAAACACGAATGATCATCATGATAAGTCATGTTAACTAAGGGAGTTGGCTGACAAAATATCAGAATCTACTTTACTTACCATACAAAGATGACCATTTAATGTCTTAGCAATAATTCACCCAATGAGTTAAGATGTTGATTGCAAGCTCAAATGCCTACAGATTAGTAAATTTAAAAACATATACCAGTTTTTGTGAATAAACTCACTAGGGCAAAAAGAGGGGCATGAATGTTGGTGTATTGTATTGCATTCATCGTTAAATGATCGTCACCTTAGTTCAGACTATGATATACCTGACGGAGCTTTAGTGTAAATTGGTTTCATCAATACAAAGGAAAAATAGTTATTAAATGATTGATAATAAAGCTGTTTCAGAATTGGTGCTTAACCTGTAAACCATTGAACTGGCATCCAACAATGTTAATGTGATGTTCATTGTTCAGCAAGATTCCCATACTACGACGAAATAGATGTCTAATGCTCACAGGTTTTCAATGGCGGTCTAGCTTAGACCGATCAACTTGTGAATTCAGATATGAAAATACTACAATCTCTACAAATCTCCATACTGATTAAGTAACTTTAATTAATGTTAGTCAAATTTCAAATCATCATTGAGACAATCCATTTTAAGAAATACATAGTGTTCACTTGGTGTTGTTTTACTTGTATCTTCCCATTGTTATTTAGAACTGCAATTGAACAGTCTCTTGTTGGGTATATGTGCATCCTATGAGAACTACCTCGATATTGTCTGAAGTCATAAGCTTTATAAACGAAGATGAATAATGATTAGTAGTGGAATCCAGTTTGATACACATGTTTCATCGTATTTGGAAATCGTCAACTGGATGTACCTGTATCTCAGAGTTGATGTTCACTCTGGCACTCGAACCCAGTACTATTCTCTTCAAATGCCATCGTATTATACATTTAGCTATTGATAGAACGAAACGCGCCTCTTCGATTCCAGTACTAGTCACTAACCTTCTTTGCCTATCAATACATAATCTGTTTGTAGACATGCTACTTGATAAATCAATGTTTATTTGACAAGATTATTACTTGGATACATAAAATGACTTATCGATTTTGATCAGAATGATGATTATCCAAGTTAACTATACAATCAACTTTATAAAAAACACATGGTTTTACATGTAAGATGAATCCAATCCATATTACATAATAGTTTTATGCCAATATTTGAGAGTGTATATTTAGAGACAGATTAGAAATGGTTGACAAGGAATAATATTGAGAAGGTTTCCTTTCTGTAGGCAAACAGTATTTACACTGGATTTCCGTCAAACAAAACATACAGCGAAATAATTCATGCTTGTCAATAAAAAGATAAAATCAGACAGACATTTTGCCATCCTCTTACATAAAGAAAATGACAACTACTATGGTATGTACTACTGATATAGACAGATATATAAGTAGTATATATCATCAAACGAATGTGGAATGACTAGAAGCAGAAGGAAGGTTGAGAAGACCTAAGAAAAAAGAACGAGAACAGAGGATGATTAGTATGGAAACGAAGGAACAATGAAGTGTGAGATGATTACAAATGAAGTATTTACTCTCTATAGATCTCAGATTTAACAAACAGATTCTGTAATGTTGTATTCAAATACATTCGATTGTCTCCACTTGTGTTCATGTTCACTACACTACGAGTTATGATAATCCAAATGTAAGATTTCATTAATAACTTGCTTATATCAACCTCTTAGAAACAATGACTATTGAATTAGGCACTGAGGATAATGCCAACAAATGGGGTGCTGGGATTGTTCGTAATGGTTTAATAGTTGAGAACCTGAGGTCGATATTCATTGCTCCACTTGATGAAGGTATTCAGTCGACAGTTAAAACTCACTATCCATTTCGAGCCCTTCTTTCTGATTTATTCCTCCGCTGAGATTTGGTATGTTCATTTACAGTATGATTCTTAGATTTTACAAAGAGATTCTGTACTGTTGTATTCAAATACATTCGATTGTCTCCACTTATGTTCTTGTTCACTACACTATGAATTATGATAATCCAAGTGTAAGATTTCATTTGTCAGCTGAGTAGAATTGTTTACATTGAAAAAGAAGCAACTGATTTATCAATGGAACTCAATTACATAAAGTAATAATACACATGAAACTCAACTCCTGGTTAGAATAACCGTCAATACTGAAGTTGAATCAAGTTCCGAAATGACAGATCTATTATCAGTTGAATTGATAATAATGATAATCTATAAACATGGATATTATTTATGATTATGGTTCAATGAATTAGATCCATGCAAGGTTTTGCTTATTCATAAACGATCATTTCTGTGTGTGGAATGATGCTTATTTACAATGGATTGATCACTGGGTGATGAGCCATTTCATGTATGTCAGATCCTTCCTAGTGCAGATCGAATCCTATCGACCGAGTTGTTTACTTTATGTAAATAGATTAGTGAATGAATGAATGAATGAATGAATAGTTATATTAAGATTAAATATAGAAAGAAAACACTGAATGATTTGTTAAAAAGTTTGGCTGATCAGTTAAGAAATTAATGGTTTTTGTTTTACAATTAATCCTGGTGGGTGACCTACTCTCCTTCACGTGGTGTAATTGGTGCAACTACTAGATCTTACTAAAGTACGTTGAAATGAATTGTTATCTAGTTTTCAATCCATAAATTTGACTTCGCCGGGATTTTTAAGTCTAACAATAATAGTGATACTAATATCATTGACCTATTTGTGTTACCGAACAATTGTCAATCAATTGTCTCATACTTCATTGTCCCCAAATTTATTTCCATACCAACTACTTTCTGTTCCCGTTCGTTCCTCTTCGATCTTCTCAATGTTCTGCTGCTAGACATACCATTCCTGACTATCGTTACATACTACTTATGTTGACATAAGTAGCACATACACATCACACCACAACTTAGGTTTATTCATCATTATTATTCCCTTTATTTAACATTAATTAATTATCATGAAGATAATACGAGTTTCTCCTTCTGAATTTGCTCACAGTCTTATGTGTAAATGTCTGTTATTGAAACTACAAGCGGATTATTATTGAATAACAAGTTTTGACAAGTATTTGAAATATTGGTTACATTACGTTTAAATGTACAAGCCTACGTCGTCCGACAAAATAAATGTCTATCTCAATTATACAGTTTAATACGAACAATTGGATATACGTACGTTTCGTGTCAATGTAATAAATTAAAGTCTACATTGATTTACCAAACGCCAAAATGATCCTTTTCACCATATTGAAACATTTTGCTATTTTATAACATTATTACATACAAAATGTAATGAGAATGTTAGGTAGATAAATGCCGCATAAGTGCAACTCTCCTACAATTAGACTTATTTACGTTACGGTTAAATAGGTCAATCCCTCCAATTAACTTATTCAAGGGATAGTGTTAGTGGTGGGATAGTAACAATTTGTTTATTTATCTTATCATCTTATTATACCACCTATGAAGAGCATGTATCATGGTTGATCATCACATGTGACAGTCTACGCACAAACACCTCTCTCCAGTCTAAATGTTAGTTACTTGAAACATTCGATTTACATACACATATATATGTTTGAATGTTATTATATTAGTTAGTTCGACCAGTTATTCGATGTTGTATTCAATTGGTCACTTGCTTGATCTAATTGATATTAGATGATTTAGTTCATCTCAGTAAAGATCACACAAGCTTCCTACCAAGTTCTTAATGGTGGTTTAACATTGATCCATTCATGATATCAATGTAAACTTTTGATTATTTTTTGGTGTAAGCACGGTTTAGAGTTTTAACATGCTAAATGATCGAAGTGATTTGAACCGTTTTTGGAACAAATGATTTAGCAGTGTTGCGATGTGTGCTACTGATATCGATAGAAATAAGTAGTATTTATCATCAGTGGAAAGTGAAATATATGGAGGCAAGAGGTTAAGATTGAAGAAAGGAGAAGGAGAACAGATAATGATTGGTGTGGAAACGGAAGAAAAATGGAGTCGGAGACGATTGACTGATATTTTCCAAATGAAGTATTTACTCTATAGATCTCAGATTTTACGAAGAGATTCTGTTTCCAAATACATCCAATTGTCCCCACTCGTGTTCTTCTTCACCACACTAGCATTTCATTTGGAAGCAGATGGATGAAAACAAAAGCAGTAGCATATTAAATACCAAAGAAGACTTATCAGATGGTGTGTCCTGAATAGTGAGTACAATTAAATAAAATGTGACTGGGAATTATATGCAACTATGTTGATTCACATGGAATCCTGAAGGTCAAAGGAAAAGAGGAAGACCAAAGAACACATTACGCCGAGAAATGGAGATAGACATGAGAAAAATGAACAAGAATTGGATGGAACTAGAAAAGAAGGCCCAGGACAGAGTGGGTTGGAGAATGCTGGTCAGCGGCCTATGCTCCATTGGGGGTAACAGGCGTAAGTAAGTAAGTAAGTATGTTGATTCAATAAGTAAAACAAGCAAATATTTATTGTATGATATAGCTGTTTGCTTTAGAAAAACAGATGGAATTAAGGTTGTGGAAGTAGGACAATGAGTGGAATGCGTTAACAAACCGACTTAGAAAACAGCACTGATGTTGAGAAAAATCGAAATATTCCAATAGAGATATATTGAGTATACAGAGCGTTCCTGACAGCAATTTTGTTTCATTCTTATTAAAGCTTGTCTGTCCGAGTTTAGGATGCAAGACAACTATCTGCGTTTGATTATCGTTGTCTCTAAAGTAATGTTGCTACTTAATGGCAAAATCACGTTAGTGATGTTCGGGTACAGCGATGAAAATTTAATTGGTATCTTCCACCTTGAAACACAGGCTACGATGACCTAGACATGTTTTACAAAAGTGGCTTCAGTGAATTCTACATCGTGCATTTTGGACTGACGATGGAACATGTTCGAGAAAGCGGAGAGAAGGTTACTCCGTGATACGACGTCGAGGTATGTAAGAAAGGTGCATAGGATTTACACCTGTCAGTTCATCAGGAATCTTCAGTTGGGGGTTGAGAAACAGTACAACTCAGTGACTTGAGACGTAATCAGACATGTCCTATAACAAAAACTAACAGCAATCCTGATGTAGTTGTGTACGTATATTATAAGAGTGGTAGGAACTTCTTTAACTCAAAGGATTATTTCTGGTTGTATTTTTACAATGAACTACTTTTCCTTTTATAATACACTACTCTCGTCCACTTATTTCTACTCATTTATAACTCTGACTCTTCATTATGTTATTTTCTTGTTGCAGGACGTATATCTATCTACTTGGTTCCCAGTTGTATCAATATTTTTGTTTAAATGAAATAAAATAGGAAATAGATAACCCGAAATGAAGGTATACTACTAAGATGATTGAAACATCTTTCAGAACTATGGTGACGAAACATAATCAATTTTATTATTTAGAAAGATTATCATGTGTAGTTGTGTGAATTTGTTCAAACCAACTGCTGAGATGGGTGGTGTCCGAAATCTGGTGCTAATACATAATGTGCTATACGCTAACCCTCCATCATCCTACTGACCACTTGAGTAAGGACACTATAGTGATGGAGAAAGTACATTAAGCTACCGAATAAAATGCACAAATGCTCGTTCATATACATACCACTCTAGTCCTAACGAAATTAATTGATCTATTTCTCAGTCCATGAAATGCACTTGTCCTATAGGTCACTTCTTATTGCTATCGATTGATGTTCTCATTAGGTTACTTCTGGTTGTCTCTCCACTATCAAATAATCAACTCAGTCAATTCACGCAGTAGGTTATTATTATTATTATTATTATTATTATTATTATTATTATTATTCAGAAACTGTCTGACAATGACTTTCAACGTCATAACCGATGATCGGCAACATAGAACCGGAGATACCTGAGTATTTATGATTTATAAAACTACTTCATACCTTTCTATGTACGATTTCAATAGGTCCATTTTAAAATTTATTACTGAAAATACTCTTCCCATTGTGGGAAATATGCTTAACTCTCTCCCTGGTTATACCAATCTATGCAAATGACAGCTAAGATGGTTACGCATTGTGGATTGTTTTCCTTTCTATCAATTATTCATTTGTAAGAGCTATTTTCTTATTGGCTACAAACTGGGTTAAAATTGATCGTCTTGAATTTATTCAGGGATCCTCCTTCTAAGCTTAATCTTCGTTTTCAACAATTGATATAATTTCTTACCATCAGTATACAAACGAAAATGAGTGATGTTAAAATGATCTTGAAATTTTTACTCTCCTGATTAGCACTGAACACACAGATCATCACCAAAATCAATGAACTAGCTCAAGATCTAGGATCAAGTGATATGAATTCGATGTATTTGATTGTTTCTTGTCACGTATGAGTTTTATTTCAAAATTTACAGTCAACTTCTAAGGTTTTAAAATGGGCTTTTCTACCAATAAAATGATCAAAATATGTTTAAGTGCTTTATATGGGGATAATTATTAATATAAATTTACTAACATTACCTACTTACTTACTTACTTTCGCCTGTTACTCCTAATGTAGCATAGGCCGCCGACCAACATTCTTCAACCCACTCTGTCATGGGCCTTCTTTTCTAGTTCCATCCAATTCTTGTTCATTTTTCTCATGTCTATCTCCATTTCCTGGCGTAATGTGTTCTTTGGTCTTCCTCTTATCCTTTGGCCTTGACGAATCCATGTGAGGGATTGTCTCGTGACGCAGCTCGGTATTTTCCTCAATGTGTGTTCTATACATTTCTAGTGCTTCTTCCTGATTTCTTCATCCTCTGGAATCTGGTTTGTACTGTCTCACGGTAGGTTGTTACTGACAGTGTCTAACCAACGAATCCGAAGTATTTTGGGTAGACAACAGTTAATAATCACATGTATCTTCTGGATGATGGTTTTCGTAGTTCTACAGGTTTCCGCCCCATACAATAGAACTGTCCTGACATTTGTATTGAAAATGGTGACTTTGATGTTAGTTGACAGTTGTTTTGAGTTCTAGATGTTCTTCAGTTGTAAATATGCTGCTCTTGCTTTGCCAGTCCGCGACTTCACATCTACATCAGATTCACCATGTTTGTCAATGATGGTGTCCAAATATGTAAAGGTTTTTACATATTCCAAATCTTCTTCGTCCATTGTGATTGGATTGGTGCATGCTGTATTGTATCGGAGAATCTTGCTTTTCCCTTTGTGTATATTGAGACCTACTGCTGCTGAGGTTGCTGCTATACTGGTCGTTTTCTCCTGCATTTGTTGTTGTGTTTGGGATAGAAGAGCCAGATCATCTGTGGAGTCTAGATCGTCCAAATGCATCCTAGATGTCCACTGTATCCCGTGCTTCCCTTCAGATGTTGACGTCTTAAATGTACTAACATAGACATAACAATATTTGTAAGCGAACTCCTTGAAATGAAATTCCTGAAGCGTTTAACAAATTGATTCAATCAGTTATTAATGACATAACTCAGTTCAGAGTTTACTTTGAACAAATGAGAAAGGAATGTATTCTTATTAGATTATGTATCCTATAGAATTTCAATCCACAGGACTAAATATTTCATGATCGATTGCACATATACAATTTATATAACTTTCTTCCTCTATAACGAGAATAAATTTACAGTTGTAGATCATCAACGTTTATGACCTGTATCGTATGTGATTGTGAGGCTCTACTGGAGTTGGACGGGAATGGTGTGACCAACAGCTAATGTTGAAATCACACCTCGTGATCAGCATTTAATGTGGATTACTCCTTCGTTGTATCAAGATACTATGGCTGCTTTGTAAACCGTACAACACAAAGGACGTTATTACAGAAATATATTAGTAAGAATGAGTACAGAGAAGATAGTGAGACCACCATCTCATGGGCCAGTGCATTGCATACAATTAACTGATTCGCGTTGGTTGTCGTTGACTTTGACAAGAATCGATGATCGGTTCGATATTCAGTGACACAACTGTTGAATGACATTTCACTGGCCCTACATAGTGATGAGATTTCAGTGAACGCCGCCATGTATGTTCACGGTTATTTCGAATAATTATTAAAACTGAAGTACTATAGGAAACAAAGAAAGAATTAATTTGAAGATATACTGCAGACGAGTTTCGATTAGTGTGCACCACATTACTCAGATTGGTAAAGATGGAGCTGGGTTCGAATTTAGGACTCAGAAGCTAGGAATCGAGAACCTCATCTACTGAAACACAGCTCCATTAATATGAACCTAATGATGAATCATTTAAATCTTATGCAATCGATTCCAGTCACATTGAGAAAACAGAACAGATAAAAGGATTGTATTGCTTTCTCCCTCCTCAGTCAACATGAATTTAATGTAACACTTTGAATAAACGAAATAATAGTTACCGTGTATTGTTTTTCTAATTCAGTCATTGGTCTACACTCTTTTCGATATGTAACCATAAATTTTTGATTATATTTTGATATATCGATTTTTCAATGGTTAAGATCATGAGTCAGTTGAAGCTAGACCACCATGGAAAACATGGAAGCACTGTTTGATGGCCAGTTCGTCCTATTGTGGGACTCCTCGGCAGTGCGCATCCACGATCCTGCCTCATGATCTTAACCATTGAAATTACTACAATCTCCACAAAAAACCCATCTGATATCGATTTTTATCAGAAGGGGTTTCTGTGGTTATTATAATAATTTCAATCGTTGAGATTATGAGTTCGTTGAAGCTTGACTACCATGGAAAACCTGGAAGTACTGTTTGACGGCCAGTTCGTCCTATTGTTTTCGATGGTGGTCTAGCTTCAACTAACTCATGATATCAATGTTTACCATATCTCTTACTGTTCATGAATCACAATTAACTTTCTCATAAATGTATGATTTAACTATTTGTGTAGTGAACGAGAACATAGATGGGGACAACGAAGTGTGTTTTAATACAATATTACAGAATATCTTGGTAAAATCTGAAAATCATACTACAGTAAATACTTCATTTGCAAAATATTCGCCAATTGTCTCAGACTTTGTTGTTTCTTAATTTCTGTTCTCGTTCTCTTCTCTTCGATTTTCCCAACCTTCTACCACCAGGTATTCCACATTCGATTGGTGATACATACTACTTAGATTTGTCGATATCAGTAGTACACCCTACACTTGTCAAAGGTATCTCAGTTTATTCATTATGACTTTATATTTGTAATATGTAATCACGTTAGTTAATAGTCATAATATTGGAATGCACTTCTGACTTCTCATCTGGAATGTTCTGATTGAAGAATTTAGAAATATTGTAATTCGAATGGTCTATTATTAAACATGTTAAGGATATAGTGGTCTTTTTTAATTTGTAACAGATAGAAAGGATTATATCGATAATTGTTGGGACGGTTTGAGAGAATTACGACAGAGCCTCCAGAGGTCCTCAAGGAGCCGAAGACTTTCCATTCAATCAGAATATGATGGAGCTTGGCATGCTACTATTAGACAGTAGCATAACATACCTCTCTGCGGATTAACTGAATTATAATGTTGATATAACAAATACCAATATCTATGAATATCCATGATTTTATGTACATTTTGATTCTTACCCAACAAGCACTACTTCAGTCTTCTGATTTGCGACTATGAGGTTCTATACGTTCGAATGTCATACTTGCGTACCATATTCTGAGTTAATCAAGTAGCAAACGTAACAATAATATTTTTAAAACAGTGACAAATTATTTTGTCTAACTTCAGTTGAAATTACTATAATATCCACAAAAACCCCTTCTGATATTAATCAACATATGCTCACTAGTGGCTGGCTTCAAGAGGTATTTCCTGGAGTTCTAGCGAGCAGCAGTGACCAGTGGAGTCCAACCGGGTCTGTTTTGAAATAGTAACTCACTTAAGACAATGGTAGATGTGTCGCTCAATTTCGTAGATTAGTTGAAGTTAGACATAAACACCATTGGATGCTGGTCGCCTCAGTGGTCTAAAGGTTAAGCGTTCGCATACGATACTGATAGGTCCTGGGTTGGAATCTCGCGAGGCAGGATCGTGGATGCGCACTGCTGAGGAGTCCCACACTAGGACGAAACGGCCATCCTATGCTCCCAGGTTTTCCATGGTAGTCTAGCTTCAATTGACTCATAATTTCAACTACTGAAATGGCTGAAATCTCCACAAAAAACCCCTTCTGATACAAAAATTTTTTTGTTTTTGATCAGTACATCAAACTAGATCATTAACTTTGAAAAATTTGAACTTTTTATTGTTTGTATCCAGGTTACTTTTAATTAATTTTGGGTTGTTTTTTTTGTTGGTGAATCACCATTATGGAATTTTTATTCAAAACGGAATAACTTTGTAGTATCCATGTAGATTTGAAGTGAACAAACAGAATGAATGAAAATAAAACGGTGTTACATGTAGTCAATTGATCTATTGACTAACATCATCCACTATGATCAAACATTTTAAGTCTGTTACACTTGTAGATATGTATCATTCTTTCATTGGTTTCTTGTATTTACACAATATAAATGGATACGAAATTAAGAATATAGAAATTGTCAAGTGTCATTCATATCAAAGTTAATTGTTTAGTAAGATATAAGAACTGAAGATAAGATAATCATCTTGGGATTTGGAATTTCACATCTTTGGTGATTTGAAAGGTGAGATTCTGAGGTCCGCCATGTTTCTGCACAATTTGGGTGCCTTGTTTCGCCGTCTGTCTGGATGTTGCTATAGTTGTTGTTGTTGTTGTTTTAGTTTAAAATAATTTGATTTTTGTGTAGTGCTTTATTGTTAAGGTATAGTGATGAAAATTTAATTGGTATCTCCCACCTTGAAACACAGGCTACGAAGACCTATACATGTTTTACAAAAGTCGCTTCAGCGGATTCTACATCGTGCACCGCGGACTGACGATGGAACCTGTTCGAGAAAGCGGAGACAAGGTCATTTTTGACACGGTGTCGAGGTATGTAAGAAAGGTGCATAGGATTTGCACCTGTCAGTTCATCAGGAATCTTCAGTTGGGGTTTGAGAAACAGTACAACTCAGTGACTTCAGACGTAATCAGACATGTCTTATAACAAAAACTAACAGCAATCCTGATGTAGTTGTGTACGTATATTATAAGAGTGGTAGGAACTTCTTTAACTCAAAGGATTATTTCTCGTTGTATTTTCACAATGAACTACTTTTCCTATTATAATACACTACTCTCGTCCACTTATTTCTACTCATTCATAACTCTGACTCTTCATTATGTTATTTTCTTGTTGCAGAACGTATATCTATCTACTTGGTTCCCAATTGTACCAATATTTTTGTTTAAATGAAATAAAATAGGAAATAGATAACCCGAAATGAAGGTATACTACTAAGATGATTGAAACATCTTTCAGAACTATGGTGACAAAACATAATCAATTTTATTATTTAGGAAGATTATCATGTGTAGTTGTGTGAATTTGTTCAAACCAACTGCTGAGATGGGTGGTGTTCGAAATCTGGTACTAATACACAATGTGATATGCGTTAACCCTACTCCCCCCTCCTACTGACCACTTGAGTAAGGACACTATAGTGATGGAGAAAGTACATTGGGCTACCGAATAAAATGCACAAATGCTCGTTCATATATATACCACTCTAGTCCTAACGAAATTAATTGATCTATTTCTCAGTCCATGAAATGCACTTGTCCTATAGGTCATTTCTTATTGCTATCGATTGATCTTCTCATTAGGCTACTTCTGGTTGTCTTTCCATATCACAAACCTTAATGTAAGAAATAGCATTCAATTTGGGAAGATCAACTTCCTATTTTTGAATGGGCTCAATAATATGACTGATGAAATCTAGTTGTTTCTGTCTACTGAAAGCCTTCATTAGGTGGAGCAATGCATATCGATTTTGGATTCGCAAACACTAAACCATTACGAACAATACCAACGCATTACCATCAGTGCCTAATACGATAGTCATTGTTTCTAAGAGGTTGAATTAAACAATTTATTAATGTTACCGACTTGTTTAATCACATTTATTGACACTAACATGTGTGACTAATCAATAGAAAAATAACCCATGAGGTATTCGTACCTAGAAATAATGGCAGCCTCTTTTCGTTAGTGTCGAATTCTAGTTATATCTATATTTAACAGATTAACTGAAAGTACAGAAGTATAATCATGAACAGTAGTCATGATATGGTTGTGTGAAGCTATCGAACAACTTGTAGTCAGAGTTTGAAAAACCGCTTATTGTTGTTACAATCAGTAAGGAACGTAGACTATAGATTGAGAGCAAAGGTGGCACGATGAATTCACTAAAAGATGACAAATGGTGTGTGCTGCATATTCGTTTGATAAATGAACAGAAAAAAAAAATCGAAAAGCATATATGAAACCGAGATTGCCATTCTGGACTCATGTCAACGACACCGGTGAAGAACTCTGTCAGTGTTGGGATAGAGGCGATAATATCGCTTTCACTTTGCAGAAGATTCGTTCGAAATGGATGGTGGCAACCAGTGGAATCCAGGATGCACATTTCACTATATATGTGAGTTCTCAGCTGTAAGTACATGGATTCCAGAATTCATGTTCAATCTCGTACTAGAATCCAATATAGTTCATTTCGATCGACATTGTATTAACCACCTAAACTACTCAGACCAGTTATCCGGTAGTTTGTGAAACATGTCTACTTAAAATATTTGTAACACAATAGCGATTCTGAAGCAAGCCAAAGAGGATACACACATAATACCTATCATACACCTGGGTTGGTTTACGGTTCATTCTGTCAAGCCCTTCAACTAATTTAACCGACAACCGTGGTGTAGACTAGTAAAAATTTGTATAACTTGTCATTATTATCATAAACATGATGAGCAACTAGGCTTGATCACATGTTACAGCCTACGCACAAATAGCTCTCTCTCTCTCCAGACTAAATGTTAATTGCTTGAATCACTCGATTAATATATAAGCTTGGATCTTATTAGTTCGTTCGATTTAGTATTGGTGTGGTCAGTTGTTCATCTTTTCGTTCGCATTAGTATTTGGAGTTACCTAATAACGGTTAACCAGAACGAGTGATACAGGAAGCCTAAGGAATTATCTCGTAGCTAAGCTATCACAAAGTGAACCGTAAGTTGCATTTGTTCATATGAATTGAAGTTGTTATGATGAATAGTACTGTTTCGGTGTAACTTAGATGTTTATCAGTGTCTTTTCTTTTTATCCTCTGAATGACATTATTAATATTTATTGAATAACTTTTGTTGTGTGGGATCAGTTGGTAGTCTGTAGTTATTTGATATGAAATTTTCCTACATATGCTTCGAGATTCCTTCAGATACTAACCTCTGTATTGTCGGACAGTACGTGCTACTTTGATTACAGTTGAGTAGTAGTAGTAGTAGTAGTAGTAGTAGTAGTAGTAGTAGTAGTAGTAGTAGTAGTAGTAGTAGTAGTAGTAGTAGTAGTAGTAGTAGTAGTAGTAGTAGTAGTAGTAGTAGTAGTAGTAGTAGTAGTAGTAGTAGTAGTAGTAGTAGTAGTAGTAGTAGTAGTAGTAGTAGTAGTAGTAGTAGTAGTAGTAGTAGTAGTAGTAGTAGTAGTAGTAGTAGTAGTAGTAGTAGTAGTAGTAGTAGTAGTAGTAGTAGTAGTAGTAGTAGTAGTAGTAGTAGTAGTAGTAGTAGTAGTAGTAGTAGTAGTAGTAGTAGTAGTAGTAGTAGTAGTAGTAGTAGTAGTAGTAGTAGTAGTAGTAGTAGTAGTAGTAGTAGTAGTAGTAGTAGTAGTAGTAGTAGTAGTAGTAGTAGTAGTAGTAGTAGTAGTAGTAGTAGTAGTAGTAGTAGTAGTAGTAGTAGTAGTAGTAGTAGTAGTAGTAGTAGTAGTAGTAGTAGTAGTAGTAGTAGTAGTAGTAGTAGTAGTAGTAGTAGTAGTAGTAGTAGTAGTAGTAGTAGTAGTAGTAGTAGTAGTAGTAGTAGTAGTAGTAGTAGTAGTAGTAGTAGTAGTAGTAGTAGTAGTAGTAGTAGTAGTAGTAGTAGTAGTAGTAGTAGTAGTAGTAGTAGTAGTAGTAGTAGTAGTAGTAGTAGTAGTAGTAGTAGTAGTAGTAGTAGTAGTAGTAGTAGTAGTAGTAGTAGTAGTAGTAGTAGTAGTAGTAGTAGTAGTAGTAGTAGTAGTAGTAGTAGTAGTAGTAGTAGTAGTAGTAGTAGTAGTAGTAGTAGTAGTAGTAGTAGTAGTAGTAGTAGTAGTAGTAGTAGTAGTAGTAGTAGTAGTAGTAGTAGTAGTAGTAGTAGTAGTAGTAGTAGTAGTAGTAGTAGTAGTAGTAGTAGTAGTAGTAGTAGTAGTAGTAGTAGTAGTAGTAGTAGTAGTAGTAGTAGTAGTAGTAGTAGTAGTAGTAGTAGTAGTAGTAGTAGTAGTAGTAGTAGTAGTAGTAGTAGTAGTAGTAGTAGTAGTAGTAGTAGTAGTAGTAGTAGTAGTAGTAGTAGTAGTAGTAGTAGTAGTAGTAGTAGTAGTAGTAGTAGTAGTAGTAGTAGTAGTAGTAGTAGTAGTAGTAGTAGTAGTAGTAGTAGTAGTAGTAGTAGTAGTAGTAGTAGTAGTAGTAGTAGTAGTAGTAGTAGTAGTAGTAGTAGTAGTAGTAGTAGTAGTAGTAGTAGTAGTAGTAGTAGTAGTAGTAGTAGTAGTAGTAGTAGTAGTAGTAGTAGTAGTAGTAGTAGTAGTAGTAGTAGTAGTAGTAGTAGTAGTAGTAGTAGTAGTAGTAGTAGTAGTAGTAGTAGTAGTAGTAGTAGTAGTAGTAGTAGTAGTAGTAGTAGTAGTAGTAGTAGTAGTAGTAGTAGTAGTAGTAGTAGTAGTAGTAGTAGTAGTAGTAGTAGTAGTAGTAGTAGTAGTAGTAGTAGTAGTAGTAGTAGTAGTAGTAGTAGTAGTAGTAGTAGTAGTAGTAGTAGTAGTAGTAGTAGTAGTAGTAGTAGTAGTAGTAGTAGTAGTAGTAGTAGTAGTAGTAGTAGTAGTAGTAGTAGTAGTAGTAGTAGTAGTAGTAGTAGTAGTAGTAGTAGTAGTAGTAGTAGTAGTAGTAGTAGTAGTAGTAGTAGTAGTAGTAGTAGTAGTAGTAGTAGTAGTAGTAGTAGTAGTAGTAGTAGTAGTAGTAGTAGTAGTAGTAGTAGTAGTAGTAGTAGTAGTAGTAGTAGTAGTAGTAGTAGTAGTAGTAGTAGTAGTAGTAGTAGTAGTAGTAGTAGTAGTAGTAGTAGTAGTAGTAGTAGTAGTAGTAGTAGTAGTAGTAGTAGTAGTAGTAGTAGTAGTAGTAGTAGTAGTAGTAGTAGTAGTAGTAGTAGTAGTAGTAGTAGTAGTAGTAGTAGTAGTAGTAGTAGTAGTAGTAGTAGTAGTAGTAGTAGTAGTAGTAGTAGTAGTAGTAGTAGTAGTAGTAGTAGTAGTAGTAGTAGTAGTAGTAGTAGTAGTAGTAGTAGTAGTAGTAGTAGTAGTAGTAGTAGTAGTAGTAGTAGTAGTAGTAGTAGTAGTAGTAGTAGTAGTAGTAGTAGTAGTAGTAGTAGTAGTAGTAGTAGTAGTAGTAGTAGTAGTAGTAGTAGTAGTAGTAGTAGTAGTAGTAGTAGTAGTA
Source organism: Schistosoma bovis (assembly GCA_944470425.2). NCBI lineage: Eukaryota > Metazoa > Platyhelminthes > Trematoda > Strigeidida > Schistosomatidae > Schistosoma > Schistosoma bovis. The sequence continues at coordinate 2,385,318 of OX103961.1, read as the reverse complement.
GTAGTAGTAGTAGTAGTAGTAGTAGTAGTAGTAGTAGTAGTAGTAGTAGTAGTAGTAGTAGTAGTAGTAGTAGTAGTAGTAGTAGTAGTAGTAGTAGTAGTAGTAGTAGTAGTAGTAGTAGTAGTAGTAGTAGTAGTAGTAGTAGTAGTAGTAGTAGTAGTAGTAGTAGTAGTAGTAGTAGTAGTAGTAGTAGTAGTAGTAGTAGTAGTAGTAGTAGTAGTAGTAGTAGTAGTAGTAGTAGTAGTAGTAGTAGTAGTAGTAGTAGTAGTAGTAGTAGTAGTAGTAGTAGTAGTAGTAGTAGTAGTAGTAGTAGTAGTAGTAGTAGTAGTAGTAGTAGTAGTAGTAGTAGTAGTAGTAGTAGTAGTAGTAGTAGTAGTAGTAGTAGTAGTAGTAGTAGTAGTAGTAGTAGTAGTAGTAGTAGTAGTAGTAGTAGTAGTAGTAGTAGTAGTAGTAGTAGTAGTAGTAGTAGTAGTAGTAGTAGTAGTAGTAGTAGTAGTAGTAGTAGTAGTAGTAGTAGTAGTAGTAGTAGTAGTAGTAGTAGTAGTAGTAGTAGTAGTAGTAGTAGTAGTAGTAGTAGTAGTAGTAGTAGTAGTAGTAGTAGTAGTAGTAGTAGTAGTAGTAGTAGTAGTAGTAGTAGTAGTAGTAGTAGTAGTAGTAGTAGTAGTAGTAGTAGTAGTAGTAGTAGTAGTAGTAGTAGTAGTAGTAGTAGTAGTAGTAGTAGTAGTAGTAGTAGTAGTAGTAGTAGTAGTAGTAGTAGTAGTAGTAGTAGTAGTAGTAGTAGTAGTAGTAGTAGTAGTAGTAGTAGTAGTAGTAGTAGTAGTAGTAGTAGTAGTAGTAGTAGTAGTAGTAGTAGTAGTAGTAGTAGTAGTAGTAGTAGTAGTAGTAGTAGTAGTAGTAGTAGTAGTAGTAGTAGTAGTAGTAGTAGTAGTAGTAGTAGTAGTAGTAGTAGTAGTAGTAGTAGTAGTAGTAGTAGTAGTAGTAGTAGTAGTAGTAGTAGTAGTAGTAGTAGTAGTAGTAGTAGTAGTAGTAGTAGTAGTAGTAGTAGTAGTAGTAGTAGTAGTAGTAGTAGTAGTAGTAGTAGTAGTAGTAGTAGTAGTAGTAGTAGTAGTAGTAGTAGTAGTAGTAGTAGTAGTAGTAGTAGTAGTAGTAGTAGTAGTAGTAGTAGTAGTAGTAGTAGTAGTAGTAGTAGTAGTAGTAGTAGTAGTAGTAGTAGTAGTAGTAGTAGTAGTAGTAGTAGTAGTAGTAGTAGTAGTAGTAGTAGTAGTAGTAGTAGTAGTAGTAGTAGTAGTAGTAGTAGTAGTAGTAGTAGTAGTAGTAGTAGTAGTAGTAGTAGTAGTAGTAGTAGTAGTAGTAGTAGTAGTAGTAGTAGTAGTAGTAGTAGTAGTAGTAGTAGTAGTAGTAGTAGTAGTAGTAGTAGTAGTAGTAGTAGTAGTAGTAGTAGTAGTAGTAGTAGTAGTAGTAGTAGTAGTAGTAGTAGTAGTAGTAGTAGTAGTAGTAGTAGTAGTAGTAGTAGTAGTAGTAGTAGTAGTAGTAGTAGTAGTAGTAGTAGTAGTAGTAGTAGTAGTAGTAGTAGTAGTAGTAGTAGTAGTAGTAGTAGTAGTAGTAGTAGTAGTAGTAGTAGTAGTAGTAGTAGTAGTAGTAGTAGTAGTAGTAGTAGTAGTAGTAGTAGTAGTAGTAGTAGTAGTAGTAGTAGTAGTAGTAGTAGTAGTAGTAGTAGTAGTAGTAGTAGTAGTAGTAGTAGTAGTAGTAGTAGTAGTAGTAGTAGTAGTAGTAGTAGTAGTAGTAGTAGTAGTAGTAGTAGTAGTAGTAGTAGTAGTAGTAGTAGTAGTAGTAGTAGTAGTAGTAGTAGTAGTAGTAGTAGTAGTAGTAGTAGTAGTAGTAGTAGTAGTAGTAGTAGTAGTAGTAGTAGTAGTAGTAGTAGTAGTAGTAGTAGTAGTAGTAGTAGTAGTAGTAGTAGTAGTAGTAGTAGTAGTAGTAGTAGTAGTAGTAGTAGTAGTAGTAGTAGTAGTAGTAGTAGTAGTAGTAGTAGTAGTAGTAGTAGTAGTAGTAGTAGTAGTAGTAGTAGTAGTAGTAGTAGTAGTAGTAGTAGTAGTAGTAGTAGTAGTAGTAGTAGTAGTAGTAGTAGTAGTAGTAGTAGTAGTAGTAGTAGTAGTAGTAGTAGTAGTAGTAGTAGTAGTAGTAGTAGTAGTAGTAGTAGTAGTAGTAGTAGTAGTAGTAGTAGTAGTAGTAGTAGTAGTAGTAGTAGTAGTAGTAGTAGTAGTAGTAGTAGTAGTAGTAGTAGTAGTAGTAGTAGTAGTAGTAGTAGTAGTAGTAGTAGTAGTAGTAGTAGTAGTAGTAGTAGTAGTAGTAGTAGTAGTAGTAGTAGTAGTAGTAGTAGTAGTAGTAGTAGTAGTAGTAGTAGTAGTAGTAGTAGTAGTAGTAGTAGTAGTAGTAGTAGTAGTAGTAGTAGTAGTAGTAGTAGTAGTAGTAGTAGTAGTAGTAGTAGTAGTAGTAGTAGTAGTAGTAGTAGTAGTAGTAGTAGTAGTAGTAGTAGTAGTAGTAGTAGTAGTAGTAGTAGTAGTAGTAGTAGTAGTAGTAGTAGTAGTAGTAGTAGTAGTAGTAGTAGTAGTAGTAGTAGTAGTAGTAGTAGTAGTAGTAGTAGTAGTAGTAGTAGTAGTAGTAGTAGTAGTAGTAGTAGTAGTAGTAGTAGTAGTAGTAGTAGTAGTAGTAGTAGTAGTAGTAGTAGTAGTAGTAGTAGTAGTAGTAGTAGTAGTAGTAGTAGTAGTAGTAGTAGTAGTAGTAGTAGTAGTAGTAGTAGTAGTAGTAGTAGTAGTAGTAGTAGTAGTAGTAGTAGTAGTAGTAGTAGTAGTAGTAGTAGTAGTAGTAGTAGTAGTAGTAGTAGTAGTAGTAGTAGTAGTAGTAGTAGTAGTAGTAGTAGTAGTAGTAGTAGTAGTAGTAGTAGTAGTAGTAGTAGTAGTAGTAGTAGTAGTAGTAGTAGTAGTAGTAGTAGTAGTAGTAGTAGTAGTAGTAGTAGTAGTAGTAGTAGTAGTAGTAGTAGTAGTAGTAGTAGTAGTAGTAGTAGTAGTAGTAGTAGTAGTAGTAGTAGTAGTAGTAGTAGTAGTAGTAGTAGTAGTAGTAGTAGTAGTAGTAGTAGTAGTAGTAGTAGTAGTAGTAGTAGTAGTAGTAGTAGTAGTAGTAGTAGTAGTAGTAGTAGTAGTAGTAGTAGTAGTAGTAGTAGTAGTAGTAGTAGTAGTAGTAGTAGTAGTAGTAGTAGTAGTAGTAGTAGTAGTAGTAGTAGTAGTAGTAGTAGTAGTAGTAGTAGTAGTAGTAGTAGTAGTAGTAGTAGTAGTAGTAGTAGTAGTAGTAGTAGTAGTAGTAGTAGTAGTAGTAGTAGTAGTAGTAGTAGTAGTAGTAGTAGTAGTAGTAGTAGTAGTAGTAGTAGTAGTAGTAGTAGTAGTAGTAGTAGTAGTAGTAGTAGTAGTAGTAGTAGTAGTAGTAGTAGTAGTAGTAGTAGTAGTAGTAGTAGTAGTAGTAGTAGTAGTAGTAGTAGTAGTAGTAGTAGTAGTAGTAGTAGTAGTAGTAGTAGTAGTAGTAGTAGTAGTAGTAGTAGTAGTAGTAGTAGTAGTAGTAGTAGTAGTAGTAGTAGTAGTAGTAGTAGTAGTAGTAGTAGTAGTAGTAGTAGTAGTAGTAGTAGTAGTAGTAGTAGTAGTAGTAGTAGTAGTAGTAGTAGTAGTAGTAGTAGTAGTAGTAGTAGTAGTAGTAGTAGTAGTAGTAGTAGTAGTAGTAGTAGTAGTAGTAGTAGTAGTAGTAGTAGTAGTAGTAGTAGTAGTAGTAGTAGTAGTAGTAGTAGTAGTAGTAGTAGTAGTAGTAGTAGTAGTAGTAGTAGTAGTAGTAGTAGTAGTAGTAGTAGTAGTAGTAGTAGTAGTAGTAGTAGTAGTAGTAGTAGTAGTAGTAGTAGTAGTAGTAGTAGTAGTAGTAGTAGTAGTAGTAGTAGTAGTAGTAGTAGTAGTAGTAGTAGTAGTAGTAGTAGTAGTAGTAGTAGTAGTAGTAGTAGTAGTAGTAGTAGTAGTAGTAGTAGTAGTAGTAGTAGTAGTAGTAGTAGTAGTAGTAGTAGTAGTAGTAGTAGTAGTAGTAGTAGTAGTAGTAGTAGTAGTAGTAGTAGTAGTAGTAGTAGTAGTAGTAGTAGTAGTAGTAGTAGTAGTAGTAGTAGTAGTAGTAGTAGTAGTAGTAGTAGTAGTAGTAGTAGTAGTAGTAGTAGTAGTAGTAGTAGTAGTAGTAGTAGTAGTAGTAGTAGTAGTAGTAGTAGTAGTAGTAGTAGTAGTAGTAGTAGTAGTAGTAGTAGTAGTAGTAGTAGTAGTAGTAGTAGTAGTAGTAGTAGTAGTAGTAGTAGTAGTAGTAGTAGTAGTAGTAGTAGTAGTAGTAGTAGTAGTAGTAGTAGTAGTAGTAGTAGTAGTAGTAGTAGTAGTAGTAGTAGTAGTAGTAGTAGTAGTAGTAGTAGTAGTAGTAGTAGTAGTAGTAGTAGTAGTAGTAGTAGTAGTAGTAGTAGTAGTAGTAGTAGTAGTAGTAGTAGTAGTAGTAGTAGTAGTAGTAGTAGTAGTAGTAGTAGTAGTAGTAGTAGTAGTAGTAGTAGTAGTAGTAGTAGTAGTAGTAGTAGTAGTAGTAGTAGTAGTAGTAGTAGTAGTAGTAGTAGTAGTAGTAGTAGTAGTATTAGTAGTAGTAGTAGTATTAGTAGTAGTAGTAGTATTAGTAGTAGTAGTAGTATTAGTAGTAGTAGTAGTATTAGTAGTAGTAGTAGTATTAGTAGTAGTAGTAGTATTAGTAGTAGTAGTAGTATTAGTAGTAGTAGTAGTAGTATTAGTAGTAGTAGTAGTATTAGTAGTAGTAGTAGTATTAGTAGTAGTAGTAGTATTAGTAGTAGTAGTAGTATTAGTAGTAGTAGTAGTATTAGTAGTAGTAGTAGTATTAGTAGTAGTAGTAGTATTAGTAGTAGTAGTAGTATTAGTAGTAGTAGTAGTATTAGTAGTAGTAGTAGTATTAGTAGTAGTAGTAGTATTAGTAGTAGTAGTAGTATTAGTAGTAGTAGTAGTATTAGTAGTAGTAGTAGTATTAGTAGTAGTAGTAGTATTAGTAGTAGTAGTAGTATTAGTAGTAGTAGTAGTATTAGTAGTAGTAGTAGTATTAGTAGTAGTAGTAGTATTAGTAGTAGTAGTAGTATTAGTAGTAGTAGTAGTATTAGTAGTAGTAGTAGTATTAGTAGTAGTAGTAGTATTAGTAGTAGTAGTAGTATTAGTAGTAGTAGTAGTATTAGTAGTAGTAGTAGTATTAGTAGTAGTAGTAGTATTAGTAGTAGTAGTAGTATTAGTAGTAGTAGTAGTATTAGTAGTAGTAGTAGTATTAGTAGTAGTAGTAGTATTAGTAGTAGTAGTAGTATTAGTAGTAGTAGTAGTATTAGTAGTAGTAGTAGTATTAGTAGTAGTAGTAGTATTAGTAGTAGTAGTAGTATTAGTAGTAGTAGTAGTATTAGTAGTAGTAGTAGTATTAGTAGTAGTAGTAGTATTAGTAGTAGTAGTAGTATTAGTAGTAGTAGTAGTATTAGTAGTAGTAGTAGTATTAGTAGTAGTAGTAGTATTAGTAGTAGTAGTAGTATTAGTAGTAGTAGTAGTATTAGTAGTAGTAGTAGTATTAGTAGTAGTAGTAGTATTAGTAGTAGTAGTAGTATTAGTAGTAGTAGTAGTAGTATTAGTAGTAGTAGTAGTATTAGTAGTAGTAGTAGTATTAGTAGTAGTAGTAGTATTAGTAGTAGTAGTAGTATTAGTAGTAGTAGTAGTATTAGTAGTAGTAGTAGTATTAGTAGTAGTAGTAGTATTAGTAGTAGTAGTAGTATTAGTAGTAGTAGTAGTATTAGTAGTAGTAGTAGTATTAGTAGTAGTAGTAGTATTAGTAGTAGTAGTAGTATTAGTAGTAGTAGTAGTATTAGTAGTAGTAGTAGTATTAGTAGTAGTAGTAGTATTAGTAGTAGTAGTAGTATTAGTAGTAGTAGTAGTATTAGTAGTAGTAGTAGTATTAGTAGTAGTAGTAGTATTAGTAGTAGTAGTAGTATTAGTAGTAGTAGTAGTATTAGTAGTAGTAGTAGTATTAGTAGTAGTAGTAGTATTAGTAGTAGTAGTAGTATTAGTAGTAGTAGTAGTAGTAGTAGTAGTAGTAGTATTAGTAGTAGTAGTAGTATTAGTAGTAGTAGTAGTATTAGTAGTAGTAGTAGTATTAGTAGTAGTAGTAGTATTAGTAGTAGTAGTAGTATTAGTAGTAGTAGTAGTATTAGTAGTAGTAGTAGTATTAGTAGTAGTAGTAGTATTAGTAGTAGTAGTAGTATTAGTAGTAGTAGTAGTATTAGTAGTAGTAGTAGTATTAGTAGTAGTAGTAGTATTAGTAGTAGTAGTAGTATTAGTAGTAGTAGTAGTATTAGTAGTAGTAGTAGTATTAGTAGTAGTAGTAGTATTAGTAGTAGTAGTAGTATTAGTAGTAGTAGTAGTATTAGTAGTAGTAGTAGTATTAGTAGTAGTAGTAGTATTAGTAGTAGTAGTAGTATTAGTAGTAGTAGTAGTATTAGTAGTAGTAGTAGTATTAGTAGTAGTAGTAGTATTAGTAGTAGTAGTAGTATTAGTAGTAGTAGTAGTATTAGTAGTAGTAGTAGTATTAGTAGTAGTAGTAGTATTAGTAGTAGTAGTAGTATTAGTAGTAGTAGTAGTATTAGTAGTAGTAGTAGTATTAGTAGTAGTAGTAGTATTAGTAGTAGTAGTAGTATTAGTAGTAGTAGTAGTATTAGTAGTAGTAGTAGTATTAGTAGTAGTAGTAGTATTAGTAGTAGTAGTAGTATTAGTAGTAGTAGTAGTATTAGTAGTAGTAGTAGTATTAGTAGTAGTAGTAGTATTAGTAGTAGTAGTAGTATTAGTAGTAGTAGTAGTATTAGTAGTAGTAGTAGTATTAGTAGTAGTAGTAGTATTAGTAGTAGTAGTAGTATTAGTAGTAGTAGTAGTATTAGTAGTAGTAGTAGTATTAGTAGTAGTAGTAGTATTAGTAGTAGTAGTAGTATTAGTAGTAGTAGTAGTATTAGTAGTAGTAGTAGTATTAGTAGTAGTAGTAGTATTAGTAGTAGTAGTAGTATTAGTAGTAGTAGTAGTATTAGTAGTAGTAGTAGTATTAGTAGTAGTAGTAGTATTAGTAGTAGTAGTAGTATTAGTAGTAGTAGTAGTATTAGTAGTAGTAGTAGTATTAGTAGTAGTAGTAGTATTAGTAGTAGTAGTAGTATTAGTAGTAGTAGTAGTATTAGTAGTAGTAGTAGTATTAGTAGTAGTAGTAGTATTAGTAGTAGTAGTAGTATTAGTAGTAGTAGTAGTATTAGTAGTAGTAGTAGTATTAGTAGTAGTAGTAGTATTAGTAGTAGTAGTAGTATTAGTAGTAGTAGTAGTATTAGTAGTAGTAGTAGTATTAGTAGTAGTAGTAGTATTAGTAGTAGTAGTAGTATTAGTAGTAGTAGTAGTATTAGTAGTAGTAGTAGTATTAGTAGTAGTAGTAGTATTAGTAGTAGTAGTAGTATTAGTAGTAGTAGTAGTATTAGTAGTAGTAGTAGTATTAGTAGTAGTAGTAGTATTAGTAGTAGTAGTAGTATTAGTAGTAGTAGTAGTATTAGTAGTAGTAGTAGTATTAGTAGTAGTAGTAGTATTAGTAGTAGTAGTAGTATTAGTAGTAGTAGTAGTATTAGTAGTAGTAGTAGTATTAGTAGTAGTAGTAGTATTAGTAGTAGTAGTAGTATTAGTAGTAGTAGTAGTATTAGTAGTAGTAGTAGTATTAGTAGTAGTAGTAGTATTAGTAGTAGTAGTAGTATTAGTAGTAGTAGTAGTATTAGTAGTAGTAGTAGTATTAGTAGTAGTAGTAGTATTAGTAGTAGTAGTAGTATTAGTAGTAGTAGTAGTATTAGTAGTAGTAGTAGTATTAGTAGTAGTAGTAGTATTAGTAGTAGTAGTAGTATTAGTAGTAGTAGTAGTATTAGTAGTAGTAGTAGTATTAGTAGTAGTAGTAGTATTAGTAGTAGTAGTAGTATTAGTAGTAGTAGTAGTATTAGTAGTAGTAGTAGTATTAGTAGTAGTAGTAGTATTAGTAGTAGTAGTAGTATTAGTAGTAGTAGTAGTATTAGTAGTAGTAGTAGTATTAGTAGTAGTAGTAGTATTAGTAGTAGTAGTAGTATTAGTAGTAGTAGTAGTATTAGTAGTAGTAGTAGTATTAGTAGTAGTAGTAGTATTAGTAGTAGTAGTAGTATTAGTAGTAGTAGTAGTATTAGTAGTAGTAGTAGTATTAGTAGTAGTAGTAGTATTAGTAGTAGTAGTAGTATTAGTAGTAGTAGTAGTATTAGTAGTAGTAGTAGTATTAGTAGTAGTAGTAGTATTAGTAGTAGTAGTAGTATTAGTAGTAGTAGTAGTATTAGTAGTAGTAGTAGTATTAGTAGTAGTAGTAGTATTAGTAGTAGTAGTAGTATTAGTAGTAGTAGTAGTATTAGTAGTAGTAGTAGTATTAGTAGTAGTAGTAGTATTAGTAGTAGTAGTAGTATTAGTAGTAGTAGTAGTATTAGTAGTAGTAGTAGTATTAGTAGTAGTAGTAGTATTAGTAGTAGTAGTAGTATTAGTAGTAGTAGTAGTATTAGTAGTAGTAGTAGTATTAGTAGTAGTAGTAGTATTAGTAGTAGTAGTAGTATTAGTAGTAGTAGTAGTATTAGTAGTAGTAGTAGTATTAGTAGTAGTAGTAGTATTAGTAGTAGTAGTAGTATTAGTAGTAGTAGTAGTATTAGTAGTAGTAGTAGTATTAGTAGTAGTAGTAGTATTAGTAGTAGTAGTAGTATTAGTAGTAGTAGTAGTATTAGTAGTAGTAGTAGTATTAGTAGTAGTAGTAGTATTAGTAGTAGTAGTAGTATTAGTAGTAGTAGTAGTATTAGTAGTAGTAGTAGTATTAGTAGTAGTAGTAGTATTAGTAGTAGTAGTAGTATTAGTAGTAGTAGTAGTATTAGTAGTAGTAGTAGTATTAGTAGTAGTAGTAGTATTAGTAGTAGTAGTAGTATTAGTAGTAGTAGTAGTATTAGTAGTAGTAGTAGTATTAGTAGTAGTAGTAGTATTAGTAGTAGTAGTAGTATTAGTAGTAGTAGTAGTATTAGTAGTAGTAGTAGTATTAGTAGTAGTAGTAGTATTAGTAGTAGTAGTAGTATTAGTAGTAGTAGTAGTATTAGTAGTAGTAGTAGTATTAGTAGTAGTAGTAGTATTAGTAGTAGTAGTAGTATTAGTAGTAGTAGTAGTATTAGTAGTAGTAGTAGTATTAGTAGTAGTAGTAGTATTAGTAGTAGTAGTAGTATTAGTAGTAGTAGTAGTATTAGTAGTAGTAGTAGTATTAGTAGTAGTAGTAGTATTAGTAGTAGTAGTAGTAGTAGTAGTAGTAGTAGTATTAGTAGTAGTAGTAGTATTAGTAGTAGTAGTAGTATTAGTAGTAGTAGTAGTATTAGTAGTAGTAGTAGTATTAGTAGTAGTAGTAGTATTAGTAGTAGTAGTAGTATTAGTAGTAGTAGTAGTATTAGTAGTAGTAGTAGTATTAGTAGTAGTAGTAGTATTAGTAGTAGTAGTAGTATTAGTAGTAGTAGTAGTATTAGTAGTAGTAGTAGTATTAGTAGTAGTAGTAGTATTAGTAGTAGTAGTAGTATTAGTAGTAGTAGTAGTATTAGTAGTAGTAGTAGTATTAGTAGTAGTAGTAGTATTAGTAGTAGTAGTAGTATTAGTAGTAGTAGTAGTATTAGTAGTAGTAGTAGTATTAGTAGTAGTAGTAGTATTAGTAGTAGTAGTAGTATTAGTAGTAGTAGTAGTATTAGTAGTAGTAGTAGTATTAGTAGTAGTAGTAGTATTAGTAGTAGTAGTAGTATTAGTAGTAGTAGTAGTATTAGTAGTAGTAGTAGTATTAGTAGTAGTAGTAGTATTAGTAGTAGTAGTAGTATTAGTAGTAGTAGTAGTATTAGTAGTAGTAGTAGTATTAGTAGTAGTAGTAGTATTAGTAGTAGTAGTAGTATTAGTAGTAGTAGTAGTATTAGTAGTAGTAGTAGTATTAGTAGTAGTAGTAGTATTAGTAGTAGTAGTAGTATTAGTAGTAGTAGTAGTATTAGTAGTAGTAGTAGTAGTAGTAGTAGTAGTAGTATTAGTAGTAGTAGTAGTATTAGTAGTAGTAGTAGTATTAGTAGTAGTAGTAGTATTAGTAGTAGTAGTAGTATTAGTAGTAGTAGTAGTAGTATTAGTAGTAGTAGTAGTATTAGTAGTAGTAGTAGTATTAGTAGTAGTAGTAGTATTAGTAGTAGTAGTAGTATTAGTAGTAGTAGTATTAGTAGTAGTAGTAGTATTAGTAGTAGTAGTAGTAGTAGTAGTAGTATTAGTAGTAGTAGTATTAGTAGTAGTAGTAGTAGTATTAGTATTAGTAGTAGTAGTATTAGTAGTAGTAGTATTAGTAGTAGTAGTATTAGTAGTAGTAGTATTAGTAGTAGTAGTATTAGTAGTAGTAGTAGTAGTAGTAGTAGTAGTAGTAGTAGTAGTAGTAGTAGTAGTAGTATTAGTAGTAGTAGTATTAGTATTAGTAGTAGTAGTAGTAGTATTAGTAGTAGTAGTAGTAGTATTAGTAGTAGTAGTAGTAGTATTAGTAGTAGTAGTATTAGTAGTAGTAGTAGTAGTAGTAGTATTAGTAGTAGTAGTAGTAGTATTAGTAGTAGTAGTATTAGTAGTAGTAGTAGTAGTAGTAGTAGTAGTAGTAGTAGTAGTAGTAGTAGTAGTAGTAGTAGTAGTAGTAGTAGTAGTAGTAGTAGTAGTAGTAGTAGTAGTAGTAGTATTAGTAGTAGTAGTAGTAGTAGTAGTAGTAGTAGTAGTAGTATTAGTAGTAGTAGTAGTAGTAGTAGTAGTAGTAGTAGTAGTAGTATTAGTAGTAGTAGTATTAGTAGTAGTAGTAGTAGTAGTAGTAGTAGTAGTAGTAGTAGTAGTAGTAGTAGTAGTAGTAGTATTAGTAGTAGTAGTAGTAGTATTAGTAGTAGTAGTAGTAGTATTAGTAGTAGTAGTAGTAGTAGTATTAGTAGTAGTAGTAGTAGTATTAGTAGTAGTAGTAGTAGTATTAGTAGTAGTAGTAGTAGTATTAGTAGTAGTAGTAGTAGTATTAGTAGTAGTAGTAGTAGTATTAGTAGTAGTAGTAGTAGTATTAGTAGTAGTAGTAGTAGTATTAGTAGTAGTAGTAGTAGTATTAGTAGTAGTAGTAGTAGTATTAGTAGTAGTAGTAGTAGTATTAGTAGTAGTAGTAGTAGTAGTAGTAGTAGTAGTAGTAGTAGTAGTAGTAGTAGTAGTAGTAGTAGTAGTAGTAGTAGTAGTAGTAGTATTAGTAGTAGTAGTAGTAGTATTAGTAGTAGTAGTAGTAGTATTAGTAGTAGTAGTAGTAGTATTAGTAGTAGTAGTAGTAGTATTAGTAGTAGTAGTAGTAGTATTAGTAGTAGTAGTAGTAGTATTAGTAGTAGTAGTAGTAGTATTAGTAGTAGTAGTAGTAGTATTAGTAGTAGTAGTAGTAGTAGTAGTAGTAGTAGTAGTAGTATTAGTAGTAGTAGTAGTAGTATTAGTAGTAGTAGTAGTAGTATTAGTAGTAGTAGTAGTAGTATTAGTAGTAGTAGTAGTAGTATTAGTAGTAGTAGTAGTAGTATTAGTAGTAGTAGTAGTAGTATTAGTAGTAGTAGTAGTAGTATTAGTAGTAGTAGTAGTAGTATTAGTAGTAGTAGTAGTAGTATTAGTAGTAGTAGTAGTAGTAGTAGTAGTAGTAGTAGTAGTAGTAGTAGTAGTAGTAGTAGTAGTAGTAGTATTAGTAGTAGTAGTAGTAGTATTAGTAGTAGTAGTAGTAGTAGTATTAGTAGTAGTAGTAGTAGTATTAGTAGTAGTAGTAGTAGTATTAGTAGTAGTAGTAGTAGTATTAGTAGTAGTAGTAGTAGTATTAGTAGTAGTAGTAGTAGTATTAGTAGTAGTAGTAGTAGTATTAGTAGTAGTAGTAGTAGTATTAGTAGTAGTAGTAGTAGTATTAGTAGTAGTAGTAGTAGTATTAGTAGTAGTAGTAGTAGTATTAGTAGTAGTAGTAGTAGTATTAGTAGTAGTAGTAGTAGTATTAGTAGTAGTAGTAGTAGTATTAGTAGTAGTAGTAGTAGTATTAGTAGTAGTAGTAGTAGTATTAGTAGTAGTAGTAGTAGTATTAGTAGTAGTAGTAGTAGTATTAGTAGTAGTAGTAGTAGTATTAGTAGTAGTAGTAGTAGTATTAGTAGTAGTAGTAGTAGTATTAGTAGTAGTAGTAGTAGTAGTAGTAGTAGTAGTAGTAGTATTAGTAGTAGTAGTAGTAGTATTAGTAGTAGTAGTAGTAGTAGTAGTAGTAGTAGTAGTATTAGTAGTAGTAGTAGTAGTATTAGTAGTAGTAGTAGTAGTATTAGTAGTAGTAGTAGTAGTATTAGTAGTAGTAGTAGTAGTATTAGTAGTAGTAGTAGTAGTATTAGTAGTAGTAGTAGTAGTATTAGTAGTAGTAGTAGTAGTATTAGTAGTAGTAGTAGTAGTATTAGTAGTAGTAGTAGTAGTATTAGTAGTAGTAGTAGTAGTATTAGTAGTAGTAGTAGTAGTATTAGTAGTAGTAGTAGTAGTAGTATTAGTAGTAGTAGTAGTAGTATTAGTAGTAGTAGTAGTAGTATTAGTAGTAGTAGTAGTAGTATTAGTAGTAGTAGTAGTAGTATTAGTAGTAGTAGTAGTAGTATTAGTAGTAGTAGTAGTAGTATTAGTAGTAGTAGTAGTAGTATTAGTAGTAGTAGTAGTAGTATTAGTAGTAGTAGTATTAGTAGTAGTAGTAGTAGTATTAGTAGTAGTAGTAGTAGTAGTATTAGTAGTAGTAGTAGTAGTATTAGTAGTAGTAGTAGTAGTATTAGTAGTAGTAGTAGTAGTATTAGTAGTAGTAGTAGTAGTATTAGTAGTAGTAGTAGTAGTATTAGTAGTAGTAGTAGTAGTATTAGTAGTAGTAGTAGTAGTATTAGTAGTAGTAGTAGTAGTAGTATTAGTAGTAGTAGTAGTAGTATTAGTAGTAGTAGTAGTAGTATTAGTAGTAGTAGTAGTAGTATTAGTAGTAGTAGTAGTAGTATTAGTAGTAGTAGTAGTAGTATTAGTAGTAGTAGTAGTAGTATTAGTAGTAGTAGTAGTAGTATTAGTAGTAGTAGTAGTAGTAGTATTAGTAGTAGTAGTAGTAGTATTAGTAGTAGTAGTAGTAGTATTAGTAGTAGTAGTAGTAGTATTAGTAGTAGTAGTAGTAGTATTAGTAGTAGTAGTAGTAGTATTAGTAGTAGTAGTAGTAGTATTAGTAGTAGTAGTAGTAGTATTAGTAGTAGTAGTAGTAGTATTAGTAGTAGTAGTAGTAGTATTAGTAGTAGTAGTAGTAGTATTAGTAGTAGTAGTAGTAGTATTAGTAGTAGTAGTAGTAGTATTAGTAGTAGTAGTAGTAGTAGTAGTAGTAGTAGTAGTATTAGTAGTAGTAGTAGTAGTATTAGTAGTAGTAGTAGTAGTATTAGTAGTAGTAGTAGTAGTATTAGTAGTAGTAGTAGTAGTATTAGTAGTAGTAGTAGTAGTATTAGTAGTAGTAGTAGTAGTATTAGTAGTAGTAGTAGTAGTATTAGTAGTAGTAGTAGTAGTATTAGTAGTAGTAGTAGTAGTATTAGTAGTAGTAGTAGTAGTATTAGTAGTAGTAGTAGTAGTATTAGTAGTAGTAGTAGTAGTATTAGTAGTAGTAGTAGTAGTATTAGTAGTAGTAGTAGTAGTATTAGTAGTAGTAGTAGTAGTATTAGTAGTAGTAGTAGTAGTATTAGTAGTAGTAGTAGTAGTATTAGTAGTAGTAGTAGTAGTATTAGTAGTAGTAGTAGTAGTATTAGTAGTAGTAGTAGTAGTATTAGTAGTAGTAGTAGTAGTAGTAGTATTAGTAGTAGTAGTAGTAGTATTAGTAGTAGTAGTAGTAGTATTAGTAGTAGTAGTAGTAGTATTAGTAGTAGTAGTAGTAGTATTAGTAGTAGTAGTAGTAGTATTAGTAGTAGTAGTAGTAGTATTAGTAGTAGTAGTAGTAGTATTAGTAGTAGTAGTAGTAGTATTAGTAGTAGTAGTAGTAGTATTAGTAGTAGTAGTAGTAGTATTAGTAGTAGTAGTAGTAGTATTAGTAGTAGTAGTAGTAGTATTAGTAGTAGTAGTAGTAGTATTAGTAGTAGTAGTAGTAGTATTAGTAGTAGTAGTAGTAGTATTAGTAGTAGTAGTAGTAGTATTAGTAGTAGTAGTAGTAGTATTAGTAGTAGTAGTAGTAGTATTAGTAGTAGTAGTAGTAGTATTAGTAGTAGTAGTAGTAGTATTAGTAGTAGTAGTAGTAGTATTAGTAGTAGTAGTAGTAGTATTAGTAGTAGTAGTAGTAGTAGTATTAGTAGTAGTAGTAGTAGTATTAGTAGTAGTAGTAGTAGTATTAGTAGTAGTAGTAGTAGTATTAGTAGTAGTAGTAGTAGTATTAGTAGTAGTAGTAGTAGTATTAGTAGTAGTAGTAGTAGTATTAGTAGTAGTAGTAGTAGTATTAGTAGTAGTAGTAGTAGTATTAGTAGTAGTAGTAGTAGTATTAGTAGTAGTAGTAGTAGTATTAGTAGTAGTAGTAGTAGTATTAGTAGTAGTAGTAGTAGTATTAGTAGTAGTAGTAGTAGTATTAGTAGTAGTAGTAGTAGTATTAGTAGTAGTAGTAGTAGTATTAGTAGTAGTAGTAGTAGTATTAGTAGTAGTAGTAGTAGTATTAGTAGTAGTAGTAGTAGTATTAGTAGTAGTAGTAGTAGTATTAGTAGTAGTAGTAGTAGTATTAGTAGTAGTAGTAGTAGTAGTATTAGTAGTAGTAGTAGTAGTATTAGTAGTAGTAGTAGTAGTATTAGTAGTAGTAGTAGTAGTATTAGTAGTAGTAGTATTAGTATTAGTAGTAGTAGTATTAGTATTAGTAGTAGTAGTATTAGTATTAGTAGTAGTAGTAGTAGTATTAGTAGTAGTAGTATTAGTAGTAGTAGTAGTAGTATTAGTAGTAGTAGTAGTAGTATTAGTATTAGTAGTAGTAGTATTAGTAGTAGTAGTAGTAGTATTAGTATTAGTAGTAGTAGTATTAGTAGTAGTAGTATTAGTATTAGTAGTAGTAGTAGTAGTATTAGTAGTAGTAGTAGTAGTATTAGTAGTAGTAGTAGTAGTATTAGTAGTAGTAGTATTAGTATTAGTAGTAGTAGTATTAGTATTAGTAGTAGTAGTATTAGTATTAGTAGTAGTAGTATTAGTATTAGTAGTAGTAGTATTAGTATTAGTAGTAGTAGTATTAGTATTAGTAGTAGTAGTATTAGTATTAGTAGTAGTAGTATTAGTATTAGTAGTAGTAGTATTAGTATTAGTAGTAGTAGTATTAGTATTAGTAGTAGTAGTATTAGTATTAGTAGTAGTAGTATTAGTATTAGTAGTAGTAGTATTAGTATTAGTAGTAGTAGTATTAGTATTAGTAGTAGTAGTATTAGTATTAGTAGTAGTAGTATTAGTATTAGTAGTAGTAGTATTAGTATTAGTAGTAGTAGTATTAGTATTAGTAGTAGTAGTATTAGTATTAGTAGTAGTAGTATTAGTATTAGTAGTAGTAGTATTAGTATTAGTAGTAGTAGTATTAGTATTAGTAGTAGTAGTATTAGTATTAGTAGTAGTAGTATTAGTATTAGTAGTAGTAGTATTAGTATTAGTAGTAGTAGTATTAGTATTAGTAGTAGTAGTAGTAGTATTAGTAGTAGTAGTATTAGTAGTAGTAGTAGTAGTAGTAGTATTAGTAGTAGTAGTATTAGTATTAGTAGTAGTAGTATTAGTATTAGTAGTAGTAGTATTAGTATTAGTAGTAGTAGTATTAGTATTAGTAGTAGTAGTATTAGTATTAGTAGTAGTAGTATTAGTATTAGTAGTAGTAGTATTAGTATTAGTAGTAGTAGTATTAGTATTAGTAGTAGTAGTATTAGTATTAGTAGTAGTAGTATTAGTATTAGTAGTAGTAGTAGTAGTAGTAGTATTAGTAGTAGTAGTATTAGTAGTAGTAGTAGTAGTAGTATTAGTATTAGTAGTAGTAGTATTAGTATTAGTAGTAGTAGTATTAGTATTAGTAGTAGTAGTATTAGTATTAGTAGTAGTAGTATTAGTATTAGTAGTAGTAGTATTAGTATTAGTAGTAGTAGTATTAGTATTAGTAGTAGTAGTATTAGTATTAGTAGTAGTAGTATTAGTATTAGTAGTAGTAGTATTAGTATTAGTAGTAGTAGTAGTAGTAGTAGTAGTAGTAGTAGTAGTAGTAGTAGTAGTAGTAGTATTAGTATTAGTAGTAGTAGTATTAGTATTAGTAGTAGTAGTATTAGTATTAGTAGTAGTAGTAGTAGTATTAGTAGTAGTAGTAGTAGTATTAGTAGTAGTAGTATTAGTATTAGTAGTAGTAGTAGTAGTATTAGTAGTAGTAGTATTAGTATTAGTAGTAGTAGTATTAGTAGTAGTAGTAGTAGTAGTAGTATTAGTAGTAGTAGTATTAGTATTAGTAGTAGTAGTATTAGTATTAGTAGTAGTAGTATTAGTAGTAGTAGTAGTAGTATTAGTAGTAGTAGTAGTAGTATTAGTAGTAGTAGTAGTAGTAGTAGTATTAGTAGTAGTAGTAGTAGTATTAGTAGTAGTAGTAGTAGTATTAGTAGTAGTAGTAGTAGTATTAGTAGTAGTAGTAGTAGTAGTAGTAGTAGTAGTAGTAGTAGTAGTAGTAGTAGTAGTAGTAGTAGTAGTAGTAGTAGTAGTAGTAGTAGTAGTAGTAGTAGTAGTAGTAGTAGTAGTAGTAGTAGTAGTAGTAGTAGTAGTAGTAGTAGTAGTAGTAGTAGTAGTAGTAGTAGTAGTAGTAGTAGTAGTAGTAGTAGTAGTAGTAGTAGTAGTAGTAGTAGTAGTAGTAGTAGTAGTAGTAGTAGTATTAGTATTAGTAGTAGTAGTATTAGTATTAGTAGTAGTAGTATTAGTATTAGTAGTAGTAGTATTAGTATTAGTAGTAGTAGTATTAGTATTAGTAGTAGTAGTATTAGTATTAGTAGTAGTAGTATTAGTATTAGTAGTAGTAGTATTAGTATTAGTAGTAGTAGTATTAGTATTAGTAGTAGTAGTATTAGTATTAGTAGTAGTAGTATTAGTATTAGTAGTAGTAGTATTAGTATTAGTAGTAGTAGTATTAGTATTAGTAGTAGTAGTATTAGTATTAGTAGTAGTAGTATTAGTATTAGTAGTAGTAGTATTAGTATTAGTAGTAGTAGTATTAGTATTAGTAGTAGTAGTATTAGTATTAGTAGTAGTAGTATTAGTATTAGTAGTAGTAGTATTAGTAGTAGTAGTAGTAGTAGTATTAGTAGTAGTAGTAGTAGTAGTATTAGTAGTAGTAGTAGTAGTAGTATTAGTAGTAGTAGTAGTAGTAGTAGTATTAGTAGTAGTAGTAGTAGTAGTATTAGTAGTAGTAGTAGTAGTAGTATTAGTAGTAGTAGTAGTAGTAGTAGTATTAGTAGTAGTAGTAGTAGTAGTATTAGTAGTAGTAGTAGTAGTAGTATTAGTAGTAGTAGTAGTAGTAGTATTAGTAGTAGTAGTAGTAGTAGTATTAGTAGTAGTAGTAGTAGTAGTAGTAGTATTAGTAGTAGTAGTATTAGTATTAGTATTAGTAGTAGTAGTATTAGTAGTAGTAGTAGTAGTAGTATTAGTATTAGTAGTAGTAGTATTAGTAGTAGTAGTAGTAGTAGTAGTATTAGTAGTAGTAGTAGTAGTAGTATTAGTATTAGTAGTATTAGTATTAGTAGTAGTAGTATTAGTAGTAGTAGTATTAGTAGTAGTAGTATTAGTAGTAGTAGTATTAGTAGTAGTAGTATTAGTAGTAGTAGTATTAGTAGTAGTAGTATTAGTAGTAGTAGTATTAGTAGTAGTAGTATTAGTAGTAGTAGTATTAGTAGTAGTAGTATTAGTAGTAGTAGTATTAGTAGTAGTAGTATTAGTAGTAGTAGTATTAGTAGTAGTAGTATTAGTAGTAGTAGTATTAGTAGTAGTAGTATTAGTAGTAGTAGTATTAGTAGTAGTAGTATTAGTAGTAGTAGTATTAGTAGTAGTAGTATTAGTAGTAGTAGTATTAGTAGTAGTAGTATTAGTAGTAGTAGTATTAGTAGTAGTAGTATTAGTAGTAGTAGTATTAGTAGTAGTAGTATTAGTAGTAGTAGTATTAGTAGTAGTAGTATTAGTAGTAGTAGTATTAGTAGTAGTAGTATTAGTAGTAGTAGTATTAGTAGTAGTAGTATTAGTAGTAGTAGTATTAGTAGTAGTAGTATTAGTAGTAGTAGTATTAGTAGTAGTAGTATTAGTAGTAGTAGTATTAGTAGTAGTAGTATTAGTAGTAGTAGTATTAGTAGTAGTAGTATTAGTAGTAGTAGTATTAGTAGTAGTAGTAGTAGTAGTAGTAGTAGTAGTAGTAGTAGTAGTAGTAGTAGTAGTAGTAGTAGTAGTAGTAGTAGTAGTAGTAGTAGTAGTAGTAGTAGTAGTAGTAGTAGTAGTAGTAGTAGTAGTAGTAGTAGTAGTAGTAGTAGTAGTAGTAGTAGTAGTAGTAGTAGTAGTAGTAGTAGTAGTAGTAGTAGTAGTAGTAGTAGTAGTAGTAGTAGTAGTAGTAGTAGTAGTAGTAGTAGTAGTAGTAGTAGTAGTAGTAGTAGTAGTAGTAGTAGTAGTAGTAGTAGTAGTAGTAGTAGTAGTAGTAGTAGTAGTAGTAGTAGTAGTAGTAGTAGTAGTAGTAGTAGTAGTAGTAGTAGTAGTAGTAGTAGTAGTAGTAGTAGTAGTAGTAGTAGTAGTAGTAGTAGTAGTAGTAGTAGTAGTAGTAGTAGTAGTAGTAGTAGTAGTAGTAGTAGTAGTAGTAGTAGTAGTAGTAGTAGTAGTAGTAGTAGTAGTAGTAGTAGTAGTAGTAGTAGTAGTAGTAGTAGTAGTAGTAGTAGTAGTAGTAGTAGTAGTAGTAGTAGTAGTAGTAGTAGTAGTAGTAGTAGTAGTAGTAGTAGTAGTAGTAGTAGTAGTAGTAGTAGTAGTAGTAGTAGTAGTAGTAGTAGTAGTAGTAGTAGTAGTAGTAGTAGTAGTAGTAGTAGTAGTAGTAGTAGTAGTAGTAGTAGTAGTAGTAGTAGTAGTAGTAGTAGTAGTAGTAGTAGTAGTAGTAGTAGTAGTAGTAGTAGTAGTAGTAGTAGTAGTAGTAGTAGTAGTAGTAGTAGTAGTAGTAGTAGTAGTAGTAGTAGTAGTAGTAGTAGTAGTAGTAGTAGTAGTAGTAGTAGTAGTAGTAGTAGTAGTAGTAGTAGTAGTAGTAGTAGTAGTAGTAGTAGTAGTAGTAGTAGTAGTAGTAGTAGTAGTAGTAGTAGTAGTAGTAGTAGTAGTAGTAGTAGTAGTAGTAGTAGTAGTAGTAGTAGTAGTAGTAGTAGTAGTAGTAGTAGTAGTAGTAGTAGTAGTAGTAGTAGTAGTAGTAGTAGTAGTAGTAGTAGTAGTAGTAGTAGTAGTAGTAGTAGTAGTAGTAGTAGTAGTAGTAGTAGTAGTAGTAGTAGTAGTAGTAGTAGTAGTAGTAGTAGTAGTAGTATTAGTAGTAGTAGTAGTAGTAGTAGTAGTAGTAGTAGTAGTAGTAGTAGTAGTAGTAGTAGTAGTAGTAGTAGTAGTAGTAGTAGTAGTAGTAGTAGTAGTAGTAGTAGTAGTAGTAGTAGTAGTAGTAGTAGTAGTAGTAGTAGTAGTAGTAGTAGTAGTAGTAGTAGTAGTAGTAGTAGTAGTAGTAGTAGTAGTAGTAGTAGTAGTATTAGTAGTAGTAGTATTAGTAGTAGTAGTATTAGTAGTAGTAGTATTAGTAGTAGTAGTATTAGTAGTAGTAGTATTAGTAGTAGTAGTATTAGTAGTAGTAGTATTAGTAGTAGTAGTATTAGTAGTAGTAGTATTAGTAGTAGTAGTATTAGTAGTAGTAGTATTAGTAGTAGTAGTATTAGTAGTAGTAGTATTAGTAGTAGTAGTATTAGTAGTAGTAGTATTAGTAGTAGTAGTATTAGTAGTAGTAGTAGTATTAGTAGTAGTAGTATTAGTAGTAGTAGTATTAGTAGTAGTAGTATTAGTAGTAGTAGTATTAGTAGTAGTAGTATTAGTAGTAGTAGTAGTAGTAGTAGTAGTATTAGTAGTAGTAGTAGTAGTAGT